>CANTUV010000026.1:48797500-50047500 GCA_947685225.1 Garcia nutans
AATTTTTTTTAAATATATAAAAATATCATCTACCAATTAATTAATACTATATTATTAATTTACTAATTAAATCAATAACGATGATAATATAATTAAAAATTTAATTAATTTTTTTATTATATAAAGTAATAATTTAAGAAGGATAATTTTTTTATAAACATGACAATTTAGTGGAATGGAAAAAATATAAATTATTATTAATTTTTTATTTAAAAAAATAAATTTTTAAAGGGTAAAATAGAAAAAATATTTAAATACATAAAATAAATAAAAATAGGTAATAATTTTATAACAGAGAAAATGACACCCTTTATCATATTTTTATAAATTTTTATTTTTTTATCAAAAATATTTTAGTCATTCTATTATAAACTCATTATAAACTGTATAAAATTTATAAACTCATTATAAACTCATTATAAAATTTATAAACTCATTGTAAACTAATAAAAATTCAGTATTTTGATAAATATTTTATAAATTATGATATTTTGATAAATATTTTATAAATATAGTAAATTTGAAATTATTTTTAATTTTTTTATATTTTTATCAAAAGTCTTTTATAATATCTTAAAATAAAATAATAGATAATTTTTATACGACGGAAGAAGTATTAATTTATGTGCTTTTATTTGTTATATCCAATTTAGCATTCGATGTACTATGATAATATATAGTATAATATTAATTAAAAAAAATCTACAATTCATTAATAAAATATAACAATAATAATAGTCCTAACTACCATAAAAATTAATTGACTAAATTAATGATCTCGAATCAATTATTTAATGTGCCTGACTTTGAAAGAATTAGATTGATGAAAATTCAACTCTTCCTATCTTGTTATCATTTTGGTTGTGAAATTTGACAAGCAGTAATTTTATGTAATTGGCAACCACATGATTATTGTGTTGGTACGATTTTCAGTTTGTTTATACAAATGAAGATTGTTAAGTTTTAATTCTAATAAAAATTAATATATAATTTTAATTAATATATAAATAAGTTTTTAAATTTTAATTATTAATTTTTGAGATTTTTTTTGGTATAACTATGGATATCTCTTAATTCATTCAGCCATGACTAATTTTGTCGAAATTTTTTTAAAAATATCCTAAAAATAAAAATATTTTTAAAAATAACCACTAAAAATATATTTTTTATATACATTTAGTATACTAAAGGTATACTCACTTTTTAAAAGTAAATATTTAGTATGTTAAAAATATATAAAAATATAAAATATTTTTTTTAAAAAAAATTAAAATGTGTTATACAGTGTAATTTTTATAATCTTATTCGTACTGAATCAGCCCATTAAAAAAATAAAATAATCTCAGTAAATAGTGACTTCATTCTTCAAAATTGAACACTTAACTTCTTATTTAAGAGATAAAAATATTAAACCACTCATACTAACTAACTATTTATTAGTTAATTTTTGAGATTATTAATACTTACAAATGAAATAGACTTTTCAACCTCATTTCTTGCCTGGTTTGTTTATACAAATGCTGATGATAGTGTTTACTTACATAGCTTTCATTCACGTGGATATGCATAATTAGCAACAAGGAAGACAGCCCAGACAAGATTTTTCTAATTATACTAATTGGCTTCAGGTCCACCACCTTATAATATCCAATGAACCAATTGATATCTCAAGCTCCACTCCATTATTTCTTGCTAGATTTTCAATGGGAATTCTCCAATTTTATTGATTATTCTGTGGCCCTTAATTAATCATTTTTATTTTTCTACTTATTTTTGAAAAATATTACACCACATAACCATAATAGTAAATTATATTTTTTTTTATTTCTTTTTAAGTATTCACTTTAACTATTTTACTAATATTAAAAAAAATATTTATTAATATTATTTTTTACTTAAATATCTTTTCAGGAATAGTAGAGATATATTTAATAAGTAATCAAGTTTAATAAATAAAAATAATATTAAAATAAAATAAATTATTTTATTTTATTTTTTAAACGAACATTTATTTAGAAATAAATGAAATAATTAAAATACACGCACTCAAGGGTGTATTTATTAATCAAAAATATTTTTTTCTTTTTTTATTTTTATTTTTATTTTTTTAAAAGAGAATAGAGTATTTAATTTTTGTAAAAAAATTTAAAAAATATATTCATTTAGTAAAAATGAAAAATTATTTAATTGACGCCAATATGAAAATTCTGGATCTTTCGTATAAGGAAATTTAACTCTATTCGTATTAGAAAAATTTTAGAAAATATTTTAAATATAGTTTCTAAAATCCTTTTAAAATTAGAAAATTAAAAAAATATATTTTTAATTTTTAATTTTTAAAAAAAATTATGCAATAAAAATATTATTTTCTATTTTCTATTTTATACAAAAAAAATTTCTAGAAATCTACTCTAATTTTTCATAAAGGAACACATCTCGAATATTTTTACAATACTAGTATCTATGACACAGCTAATGCAAATTCTTCTTACCGGCGAAATAAATTCTTCTGAGCTATACTTTGATTCAATGTTATTTCCCATCATTCACTTATCAGTATAGAAAAAAAATTATTGTTACCTTGATATTGGTAGGGAAGTTCAATAGGATATTAATTAGAGTTGATTCTTGGACAGACTATATTTGAAATTTTTTTTATTATTATTATTTTATTAAAAAAGAAAAACGGACTTAATGCAGGGGGTGAAAGTTATACTGAAAATTATTGACTTGTCAAATGTAATAAATCAAACTATGGCCTGCAGGAGTACGCATCAATCAATGCATGGATCCTCTGTTATATATTGGACCTAATTCACTTCATCTGGAATATAGAGATTTTTCTCAGCTCTCTCTCTCTCTTTCACTCTTCTAAGCTTTCATCTTTTTGCAAATTCTTCAGCTTTGAACATGGGAGATCCTCAAGAAGTTCAACTTCAAATTATGGGTAAGTAGAAGTGGAGTACGCAAAATTTATGTAGAACGTATTGTTCTTTTCTTTCTTTAGTAATATTTTCTTTTCTTTTTTCCTTTTATGTTGCTTGTAAAGAAAGAAGTAATGAGTCATATTTGTTTTTTGAAAAAAGAAGAGAAATAGGAACTTGGAATATTTTAAACTTGCAAGAACCTTCTATATGATTCTCTGTTTCTGCAGCAGAGTTAACAAGATCTATCACTCAAGTATTCTTAGTCCACATGGACTAGTTTTATATAACAGATAAACTTATATATTAGCCTGAAATGACATGTTTTTATATGCTCTGACCCAAAATTATTCACAGGCCTTATTCAAACTATGTGCTTATTATTAGATGCTATGCAGCTAATGTAAAGTTAATTGCTTTTCATGTCAAAAAAGGTGGAAGCAACTAATTAAAGATTAAGTAGATTCTTAGATGTTTACTAATAAAGGTTACTTTCTTTTGTACATGTAAAAGAAACATTAGAATGCTTCTTGGAAGTAGCTATTTCTTCAACAGTAGTTAATTATGTTTGATATTTGTTTCTTATCAGTTCAAGAAGCTAAACAAGCATTTTCTGCAGAGTCTGCATCTGTCACAGACCAACCAACAAGAAGAAGAAATTATAATTGGTGGTTTAGAATATCAATCTATGTAACCTTTCTCCTCTTTGGCCAGTCAATAGCTCTTCTCTTAGGAAGACTCTACTTTGTCAAAGGAGGAAATAGCAAGTGGATGGCCACATTAGTTCAACTTATTGGCTTCCCAATCCTAATTCCTTATTATTTCCTTATAAAACTCAAAAATCCAAACGAAAATGATATGCCTACGAAACCACCATCTGCATTAACCCTCACAGCAGTCTATGTATCGCTTGGCCTGCTCTCAGCAGCGGACTGCTTTCTATATTCAATTGGGCTTCAATATCTTCCTGTATCAACTTACACTCTTATATGTGCATCTCAATTAGCCTTCAATGCCTTCTTCTCATATTTTCTTAATTCTCAGAAGTTTACTCCCTTCATAATCAATTCTCTAGTCCTTTTAACAATTTCTTCTGCTCTATTAGTGTTCAACAAAGAATCTACAGACCCTAGTGGAGTTTCAAACTTGAAGTATATGATTGGTTTTATATGCACAGTAGCTGCTTCTGCTGGATATGGTTTAGCACTCTCATTGACCCAATTTTTTATCAAGAAAGTTATTAAAAGGGGAACATTTAAAGCAATTATGGACATGATAATCTATCAATCATCTGTTGCAACTGTTGCTACATTAGTTGGATTTTTTGGTAGCGGAGAATGGAATACTATGACAAAAGAAATGAATGGATATCAATTAGGAAAAACTTCGTATGTGATGAACTTGGTTTGGACTGCTATAACGTGGCAAATATTCGCAATTGGATGCGTAGGTTTGATTTTTGAAGTATCTTCTTTATTTTCCAATGCCATTAGTGTTTTAGGTTTGCCTATAGTTCCTGTCCTGTCAGTGTTTGTTTTCCATGAAAATATGGATGGTATTAAGGCAATTTCCATGGTGTTGGCTATATGGGGCTTTATTTCCTATGTGTATCAGCATTACCTCGATGATCGAAAATCCAAGGCTGAAATTAGAAATGCTATTGAGATTTCTAAAGCTTCCTGTACTTCAGATTGAAGAAAGACTACATTTCCAGGAATTTTTGAAGAATTTCAGTTGTAAATGATTTTACATATAAAAAAAATGTACTCTACTCAAGTAATTTTCAATGTAGTCGTTTTCAAAGCTATTGGGAGCTATACAAACAAAGCTATTGGGAGCTTTAAAAAGAGTAGCAGTAAATTATCAAAGGTTGCAGATATCAGTTGAATTTGAATTGATTGAAGACTCCATTAGACAAGGCAGAGAATTCATATGAAGCATCCAATTAATTCATATAAGGATGACAACAATAAATTGAAATGGACAAAATATTGTTAAGATAAACACAGCTTCAATTTGCAAACTATCTAGTCCTTTTACATTGTCCTTTGGCTATATAAAGCGACAGCCTTTACTCCTCTGCCCATTATATTCCAAGTAAATTTAATTTCAGCATATGATACATTAATTTTTTTTTCTTTTACATTCACAAACAACAGAACAACAGAAAGTAACCATTGTAGATTAAACTAATGATATAACGAAACATCCAATGCCGTAAACCAAGAGATGGCCGGTTAAGACTTAAGAATGATTATTGATTTTTAATAATATGCTGTTTAACAATTGCCAGGTCTCAAATTTAAGTTTGTGTAAGACTCAAATTTATTAGAAAAGAAAAATCAACAACTCGACCAATTAAACAAGTAAAAATCAACTCGTTTTGGTGAAAGTCAGAAAGAAAAAGAAAAGTTATTGGGCTCCAATATCAAATGCCAATTCTAAAAAGATTCAAAGATCAATTGGGGAAAGATTAATCAATGTCGAACTGTTCTAGCGTGTAGAAATGGATTTTGAACCATCGAGCGTGAGGTCTCAAGTTTGAGTAATTGAATATGCGGCAATATTAAAATTTCATGTGAAAAATTTTACCGATGTTATAGTCTTATCCAACTCCACTTCCAAAAAATAATTTAAAAAGAAAGGAGAGGATTTTGACTGTCCTTTGAGGACCAAACAAATATACAGAGAGCTAGCTCTTTGCTGATGCTACATGGAAGCTACTTTGGCACTAAGAACAAGCTGCTTTGAAAATTGAAATACATCACTAAACTACCAACAAGGTTGCGGTTATAAAGTAGGATAATCAGACATCAAGTGGGTAACATCACGGTAGCTCAGGAAATCTTTTTGTCTGTAATACCGCTGAATGGCATCTTTGCCTCTGCTTTTTCAGAAAACCAGATGCTTTTTTTTTGCCAATTTCAATTTTAGTTTTTTCTTTCTTATTTTGATTTTGTTAAAGACTAATTATTTAAAGAAAAGTCACAAGTTGCTATAATGAAAACCACCGCTCTGTGTCACCATAATGGTCAGCTTTTCAACTTAATTTGGTAAAATACAATTTTGTTATTTTTTAAAAATTGGTGGATCTTGTTAGTTTCTGAATTGGTTTTTCTATTAGTTTTCAGTTTTTAGAGATTTTTTTTATTATTATTATTGGTTGATCGATAAACCTTAGAATTTTCTTTTTACAAAAAATATTTTTCTAGTTGATATACTTGATGGGTTTTGAAGTTTTAATTTTATCTTTTGGCTGATGTTCTTCATGGTTTTAATTTTTTTTTCTCTAATATAGTTTATAGAATGATGTTTCTAGAGAAAAGGTCACAGCGAGATCCAAGTCAGAAAGTTGGTGCACAGCAATAAAGTCTAAAGCCAAGTTGGGAAGTAGATAATGATACATGGTCATATATTTTTTTAAAATATTTTAAAATTTTTAGATGAATTTTTTAATTTTTTATATTTTATTATATAATTAATTTATCATTTCAAATAAAATATTTAATTAAAAATACTGTCATATTATAAAATTTTTGGAGAAGTAGAAAAAAAATGGATATCTAGTTTGAGCAATAAGAGGTGCTTTAAAAGTCAGAGCAGAAGAATTTGAAGTGGCAGGCAACATAATAGAATTAGAAGAATTGGAAGGGAGTATAGCCTCATCAACATCACTAATTAGTTATGTGCATGGATCAAGTTAGTTACATTTTAGGACTCACCGACCGACCATTTAATAGTGGCTGAAAAAAAATTTTGAAAACCGATTAATAATAGTCAATTTGATAGAATTTATGTCGGGAAAATAACAAATTAAAACAAATCAATATATTTTATCTAATTAATTGGGTGACGATCGGATCAATTGGATTTCGAGTTTTTTTCACAGCCCTATCACTCATAGTGATACCAATAAAACAATGGAAGAGGATATGGTTGATAACAAATTAATGATATTTTCTCCCATTTAAACAAAAAGAAAACCTCTCATTTTTATTTTTTCATTATGAATTAGAATTTTAATATATTTTTAACAATTTTTAAAATTTTCCAAGTGTTGAAATTTATTTTTCTTTTTTTTCATTGATTTCCGACCAACAAAATATTCAAAATCACCCAAAATTTTTCATATTCTTTTATTTCTCCAAATTTGCAAAATATGAGGTATCCTCCAAATTTACTAACTTCAACCCTTTCACGAAATTTTCAAAATCAACCAAAAGTTTCTCATCCATTTTTATGTATTCTAATATGATTATATATATATATATATATATATATATATCATTTCAAAGTAGAACCAGATAGTACTATAAAGACGATAAAAATTTGATAGTACTATAAAGACGATAAAAATTTTCCTATTAAATTTTAAACATGAACGAATTTTAAACATGAAAGAAAGGATAATACCATAAAACAACATTAATAATTCTGCTTAATACTAAGGGTTAATGAATTCAACCAACAGTACTATAATAAATTGGTTGAAAAACACCATGAAGAGTGGAATAATGACCAATTGAACCACTAAAGCAACACACTGAAGGAGTTTTATTTAGGCATAGACGAACTTCTTCAAATATTATTTCTTGGATGATTTCAATGCAATAGAGATGCTCTCATCTCATAGCTTCATATTCAAGTCCAAGAGCCATGCATGAGAACCTGAATTAGTTGATCCTCACTTATTTTGATTTTGTTGAACTGCCACATAATGATAAAATGTAGACAATTCCATATCTAAAAAATATGAAGAATATGATGTAGTTAATATAGAAATAAACTCTTTAATCTTAACAGCAATTAGTTAATTCTCACTAATTTTGATTTTGTTGAACAATCTCATAATAATTAAGTGTAGATAATTTCACATTTAAGAAATATATAGAATATGACCTAGTTAATATAGAAATGAACTTTTCAATTTTAAGAGTTTACTTTTATAGTTGGATTTTTCATATCTATATTAATAACAAAAATACAATATGAAAAATTTAATAGAGTGAGGCTGCTGATTCAAGATAGGTAGCAGAATGCCAAGAAATCCTTTACTACCAAAGATTTTGGATCCTCGTCCATAGCTAATTAATATTGATGAGTTTGGCATGTTAGCCAAAAAATTAATACTTACTTGGCCATGCTATTTTTTTAATCAGTGTATAATATTTTTATATAATATTTGAAATAAAACGGAAAAAGTAGAAATACATTCAATTTTACTGCATCTCCTACAATTAAATGCTAGAGTTTACGCCCTATCAGAAATTCTTTTCATGCATTGAACCCCAGAGATTGTAGTTGGAACTTGTCAAAATAAGCCTTGGAAACTTGAGATTTGTCCAACTCCGAAATTTCAGAAACAGAGCATTAAAAGAAAAAAGAAAGATGCCTTTGGAATCAGGCGAACATGTGTTTTAGGAATATGTACACAGATACTGAGGTGATGAGGAGTAAAAGTACAGAAAACAAATTGACGTGATGATGATCAAATCATGACAACAAAAGTGATGGCTAAGGTGTTGGTTAGAGGTTGATGGCGGTGGTAGTTTTCTTCGTCTAGAGAAAAGGTATTTTCTTCGGTAATATTTAATCTTTCTTTGCACTCTATCTTCTCTTTTATGGTGAAATCGTTCTCATCCAAGCTTATTAGAAAATCTCTAATTCTATAAATATTATATAAAATTATTTTAAATAATTTAAAATATTCTTTATTAACTCATTAATATTAAAAATATTACAATCTCACTTTATTAATTAACTCATTAATATTAAAAATATAATCTAAAAAAAGCTACTAATTATTTTTTTAATTATATAAAATGATAATTTTAGTAGAATAATTTTTTTATATAATAAATTCATAATAAATTATAAAAACCTGATATTTTTATAAAAAAAAATTATAAATTTTTATAAATCTAAAGATATTTTAAAAAATATAGTAAATTTATTTATTTTTTTTGTAAAGACCCCTAATTATTATATGACATTAGTAGAATGCCTCATACTAGGAAATGTGATGTGTAGTTTCAAGCTCTTGCTCCTTATAGTAAAAAAATAAAAATAAAAATTCAAATTATCCTATTGTCAGATCAAGTCATTGTATCAAAAGTATGAGGACTTCATCTATGGACAGTTTTATTTTTGTCAAAAGAGCTTGTAATTCTGTAGCATACTGGCTTGCATATGCAGTGCTACACAAACAACTTAGGTCTCATTGTGGATCTAATCACTTCCACTATCTGCATGTACTGTTGTCTAACCATTATTCTGCTTAATTTATTCATCTTTTCTCATAAAAAAAAATTACTGATTTCTATATTATACAATTAGACGTGATTTAGCAATTACAATTATAAAATTAAAAAAAAAAAAAAAAAAAAAAAAAAACCTCAACGATCCTATTGTGATTTATCAATTATAATTAGGCGTGATCCATCATGACTAATTGGGAGATTGAAAAAATATTAGTAATTTTTTTTAATTGGATACGTATCAGCCTAATAATGAAATTACTTTAATTGATTTAAATACCTTTTGTTATATTTATTTTTTTAATAATATTACTAAAATATTCTCCTACTTCTTTTTTTTTCGTACAGAAAAAATATTCTCTTATTTCATTAATAAAACATTGTGCATATAATTTTTTTTTTTAAAAAAAAATCTGAACTCATTAACAGTTTCACTTTTCATCAATTATAATGAAGACATTAAATATTAATATAGTGAATTTTATATGGAATAAATTGTTGTTTTAATAATAATATTAGCATTAAGAGTAATATTTTGCACTCTCAATTTTTTCATCTTTTTGGAACTTCTTCACCATTGACATGGAAGAACCTCAAAAAGTTTTTTTTTTTTTTTTGAAAGCAAAGAACCTCAAAAAGTTCAAGTAATGGGTAAGTAGAATTCACAAGATTTTTTGTAGAAAGACTACTATTTTTGTATTTATTTATTTTTGGTTTTTGCTTGCAATGAAATAATCTTCTCCTCCTCCTCCTTTTTTTTTATTATTTTTTTGGAGAAAAAAAAAGGAAGAAAAAATTTTCTACACACATATAAAGTAGTTATTTCTCCAAAAGCAATTAATCTTTTTAATAATTATTCTTACCAGTTCAAGAAGACAAAGCAGCAAATTTTTAGATGAGTCTGCAACTGTCACAAGCCAATCAACAAGAAGAAGAAACTACAATTGACGTTTTAGAATATCAATCCGTATAATCTTTCTTCTTTGGCCAGTCCATAGCTCTTCTCTTAGGAAGACTATACTTCATATGCACAGCCGATTTGCTTCTGCTGGATATGGACTAGGACTTTCATTGACAACTTTTTTCAAGAAAGTTACTAAAAAAGAAACATTTAAAGCCATTATGGACACGATAATCTGCGGTTTGATTTTTGAAGTATGTTCTTTATTTTCCAATGCCATGAATGTTTTAGGCTTGCCTATCGTTCCTATCCTATGTGCTTATCTTCCATGACAATATGGATGGCATTAAGGCAATTTCTATGGTGTTGGTTATTTGGGCTTTATTTCCTATACGCATCACTTATCCTGATGATCGACAGTTTAAGGCTGAAAATGGAATTGCTGGTGAGATTTTCTAAAGCTTCCTGCATTGCAGATTGATGAAGAAAGATTACTTTTCCGAGATTTTTTTTGTTTTGAAGGATTATAGTTGTAAACGATTTACCTATAAAATGCATGATTTTCTTCTGTTATTTTCTGTGTCATGCTTTTCTTCTGTAATTTTCTAAGTTATTCGAAACTACAATTATCAAATTACATGATTCTACCAAATGCTATGTTCACATCTACTGCAACTATTAATTTGTTATTTTCAGTAAATAATACATTTTTTTCAGATGGCTCACCTCTATTTCCATGCCGGCTCATTTCAACATACCAGTCATTAGCCAATCATATCTGCAGATGATCCATAATTGATGTTCAGAATTAGTGGAATAAGTCTTCATAAGCAGGAAACAAGAAGAGAGGTTCATAATTGAAGATGGGGCAAACCTCGTATCAATTGGATGTAAAACTAGTAGTATTTTGCTTCAGTTTGTGGCTGCCAAGGGATATATGTACACATTGGGAACATGCATTATCTTCTGCCAATATCCTCCTTTTTCCTTCTCACACTGCTTTGAGAGTGCAGGACATTGTTGAATGTCCAAATTCTGCAAGTTAGTCAACCTTTGAATGCTCAATGGGAAAGATTTCAAATTTGGGCAATTGAAATCTGCAGAGATTTAAGGGATTTGATGTCTCCCAGCCAGTCAGGCAATAACACTAGTTCAGGGTAACAGTATATGCTTAAGGATTGCAAAGCAGGGATACACCATAAGGTCTCAGGTAAGACTTTCAACTTTGGCCAACCAATCTTTTCAATGGATTCCCTAAAACTATGTGACATAACTTTCAGTCGTCCAAATTTGCAGCCAGTAGTATCTACTGATCCATCAATAGCTGTGGGTTGGGCAGACATGGTCAAATGTTGGAGGGATTTAAGACGTTCGATTCCATTTGGCAAGGCCACCAGATCAGGGCATCCTTCAAGAATCAAATTTTCAAGTGCAGTGAGGTGCTGCAGCCCCTCTGACAAAGATTTAAACTTGCAACAGTCTCGCACTACCAAACATTCGAGAGAGACCAGACCTTGCAGCACCTGGAAAACATTCGAGCAAGCTCTGGAAAAGACTCAAACTCATGGTAATTTTCAATTGATAAATATTGTAGAGCACTAAGGTTGGTAAGGTCTGTAAGCAGCCATTTAAGCATAGTGAGTCTTTCAATTCTCAATGATTGAAGGGAAGCGAGATTTTGCAGCATCCCACAAGGAAGGCAAATTACATCATTATTTCCTTCAATGAAAAGGCTATTTAGACTTTTGAGATTCGAGATAGAGATCAGTAACTCCTCATTGCAAGAGCGCGCTGTTAAACATTCAAGAGGAGAGGCATGGCAAAGTCAATTTTGGGCAATTAGTAATGGATAACCAGGTAAGACATGGAAGTAGCTCTTTTCCTTCCTCTATTGACAGCCTCTCCAAATTTGGTAAATAAGTAATCTCGAGATGCTTCAACAATGGAAATCTTCTTGCCATCCCACTGCCATAGATATTGTGGTCTAGATACAGCACATGATCCATTCCATTTAGTTTAAGATATTGCAATGATGGTGGCTGTCCTAAACCTGGAAGTTGTAAACGATTCTTACATTTTTTGAGACTAACAGAAACAACGTTGCTGAGTATTTGATCTCTCATCCAACATGGGAAAGAGGTGCTTTTGTATCCTTCTATGGTCAAATATTCAAGGTTCCGGTGAGGCTCAAGGGCTTCTAGTACCTCCTCAACATTTTGCTGTTGCTCAAATTTGGTGTCACAATCCCAAGAGAAGGACAAGTTGAGGAGTTCATGTTTCCTGAACAAATTGGCTGCTTTGGCATCCATTGGATTGATAACTCTTCCAAGGTGTGTGATATGTAAATCTCCTCTAAGATTTAAGCCCTGTAATTCAGCCAAACAACTGTCCAAACTCTTGCCCACAATAAGGAGCGTAAGAGTCTTTAAACAAGTTATTTCCCAATCTTAGGTGGCATGTGAGATAATGAAAGGCAACTATTCAGAAAAAGATGTCTAAGATTTTTCAGATTTCTCATCTGCTTTGGCAACTTCTGAAGAGCAACACAGCCTTCTAATTTCAATGTTTGTAAATTAAGCAAGCTACAAATTGACTCAGGGAGTTTCCTGATAATGGTATAAGAAAGGTCCAAATACCTTAGATGCTTTAATTGGTGGATAGAAGATTCCAAGCTCATTAGGTGGCTCCTTCTTGCACCAAATACCCTCAAAGTACATAATCTGGAGAAGTCACAAGAAAACCCTCGCATGGTCATGGTGATGGTCATTCTAGAAATGCATGGTGAAAGACTGGGTAGCAGGAGAAATGTCCTTAAGGTTTCTACCTCATACAAAGGTTCAGGAACAGTAAATGGTTGCCTCTGGTGAGTAAGCAGTGTGATATGTCGAATTCGTGTCGAGTTAACAACAAATCTTTCAGCTTCTTCGACACAACATTCATCCTCCATCACATATTGTGCAAGGTCATGGATAAGATCATGCATTTTAAATCGTTTGATTCTCCCAGGTTCATCTGTTTCCACATCCTGGAAAAAAGATCTCCAGCACAATTCATTACATATCTCATTACCAATATCTTCTAGTTCCATTTTCCGAACGGATGAAATAAACCCATTAGCCATCCAAAGATGAATTATATTTTCCCTCTCCATTACAACATTTTTTGGAAAAATGGCTCAATAAGCAAAACATTTTCTCAAATTCAGAGGCAAATTAGAATAACTCAAATCTCATGCTAGCAAGATAGAGCTTTCATCTTGCGGTAGATTCCAAATTTCACTTTCCTTGACAGAAAGCCACTCATTTTCTCCACTCTTATAGCACATCAAGCTTCCTAAGTTCTTTGCAGCAAGAGGCACACCCCCACATTTCTTCACTATTTCCTTCCCAATAGCTATAATTCTTGAACTTTCTTCTCTTTTATGTCCAAATGCACGGTCACTGAACAATGACCAACAATCATCTTCTGATAAACATAGCAAATTATGTACAGGCAGAGTTCCCATCACAGATGCAACCTTCTTTAAACGAGTGGTGACAATGATAGAAGCACCTTTCGAACCACAAGCCAATACATATTTTAACCTATCCCATTTCTCTTGATCTTCATTCCACAAATTATCTAAAACAAGCAAATACCTCTTCCCACTCAAGATTTCTTGGAGACTTTTCTGCATAGGAGCCAAGTCTAGTTCAGGACAAGCATTTCCAGATGCAGATTCAATTATTGCTTTTACCAATCTCCTCACATCAAAATCCTCAGAAACGCAAACCCAAATTCTTAGCTCAAAATGCCTCTTCACCTTCTCATCATTGAAAACTAATTGAGCAAGTGTAGTCTTCCCAAGCCCACCAATACCCACAATAGGATACACAGTAACATCATCAAAATTGGGTGCACTGCACACCAAATAATTAATGACCTTTTCTTTATCTTCATCTCTTCCATACACATAAGCTTGAGTAACAATGGAACCAGTTTCGCGTTTCTCTGAGTTTAATTCAACACGCCTATGAACTACGTCAATCAAATGAAATTCTGTTCGCTCTTGAGCAATCTCATCTAATCTCTCTCTAATTTTGACAATCTTTTTCCCAATTGTGTGACGGAACAAGATATTATTAGGACAAAAATTTACCTTGAAAGTTAATCGAGATGCTTCTGTTGAACACTTATCCAAAATATCATCTAATTCGTAAGCTGCATCTTTAAGTTTCCGCAACCAATTTTTGATTGCCCTGTCTCTTTTACTTGCTTCTTCTCCTCAGCATCTTCAAGAACAGTTTGAATCGTTGAAATTGTGCTTGAAAGTTTCTCCATTTCTTTGTCAATACCCCAAATAAGCCCAATCTCGTTTTGAATGAGAGAGTCTGAATTTTCCAGCACAACCTGAAGAAAAGCCTCGGCCATAGGACCAAAGGTTGTGTTGTTTGGTAATTTTTCTAATTTTTTAAGGTTATTGTTAAAACTATATTGAAATTCAAATATAAAAATTGCAATCTGAAAATCAATTGTATGGAACTGTTAAAAGTCAGTTGACTGCTTCCAATAGAGCGCTCTGTTTTTTTTTTTTTTCTTTTCACTTAAACTTGATGATATTAAAGAATTTTACCTGTTACCTAATTTTAAACACACTTAAGAAATTGAGAATTTCAATTTTTATATGAAATAAAACAATTAAGGGCTATCATATCAGGAAAGCATTTAATAACATACATATGCTTTTGTTAAAAAAATTACATACAAATATGTATGCCCCAGAAATTCTCATGATCATTCCTTTAAAACAGAGGATTCTTCCTTTAAAACAGAGGATTCTTCACTTCTGCTCCGTTTATTATTTGCTTGAGTGAACATGTTTATAATTGCAAATGTAACAAAAGAATATTTCAGAAGTCCCAAAGATAACTAACTATCTTGGGCTTAAGTAGGAAATGAAAGAGACAAGCTTAGGCTTAGGAAAATGGCCCAATTGATTGTCCCTATGTTGGTCCGTGCATCTGTACATGGTATTCGTAAAAATTAAAAAAAATTATACTATATGTTATTTTTTAAAAAAATATATTTTACTATTTAATATATTTATTTATTAATAATGTAAAAGAGAAGCTGAAATCACCTTAAATAAATAGTAATTTCAACTTTTTTTTACTGATTTTGTGCTTCATTTTTATTAGCATTATTCCTTTTTAACTCTTACCTTTTTCATTAATTACTAATTTAATTTTATTATTTTATTTTTTACATATTTATATTTTGTTATTATTTTTTTAAAAATTTATATATCCAATTATCCTTTATATAATATTAGAATTTCACATGATCTTAGTATCCACTTTTTACAAATTTTTTTTATTCTTCAATTTTACTCTTGACTGTTATAATATATTTTAAATATTTTTTTATGTATAATTATTAAAATTATTTTATAAATAAAATAAAATAAAATATATATCCTCCAATTAATATGAAGGCATGATTCTAGTTAATTAATTAAATTTAGAACATTTTTTTCTTTCTCTTTTTCCTGTTTTGCAAGTAATAATTAGGTACCTTTTTTGTTTTGTTGTTCATAAATAATGCTACGAAAAGAAATCATATTAATCAACTACAAAATGTTATGATAACATTGAAATTTTATTTACACTAAATTTGACACTTCCTTGATAAAATTAATCACAACTGTAAAATTTTATAATATCATTGAAATTTTATTTATACTAATTTAACACTTCCTTGATAAAATTACTCATGGACTTGCAAGTTCCATTGCATTTTGATAAAATACTATAAATATCTTTTGGTTTGTTCAATTAAATACTTTAAGAACATATTTAATTCAAAGTTCAAAATTGAAATCAAAACTAAAATTGGAATGAAGTTAAATCGAAAGACCTAATTATAAAGAAATACTTAAACTTTACATTTTTTTTTTTACTTTTATTATAAATTTCTTTTGATAAATTAGTACTTGAACTTATTTTTTCTTTTTTTTTTTGAAAAAAAAAAAGAAAAATATTATTAATCGAAAATTGCATATCACAAGACTAAAACTATCCTTAGTCAATAGACTAAATCCGTAAACCCAAACCTAAAGTCCTTGATCAACAGAATCCAAAACAATCAAATAATTAACAAAAGAAGGAGCTTATTAATTCCAACAATTGAGACAATTAAATGACAAAGCCGCCCGAAACAACCTTGAATAATAACACCTGACTCACCCAAAGAATTGCTCCAAAACCAGTTCAAGATGCAACTGCGAAGATTGCCACATCTACATAACACTTTAGCCTTCCTCTATCTGGTTTTCGCCATCTAAGACCATCCCTACTAAGTTGATTTTCACCTACACAGGCCACCTCTTTCCTTTACACAACTTTCCATTCTCTTAAACTTGTACTGCAAGCTCTGGCTAGTCAGTAATTTAAAAGAGAAGCTGAAGCTACTATAGATAAACAGTTATTTCAGTTTCTTTTATCGATTTTATCTTTTTTTTATTAGTGTTAATTTTTAGCTATTACTCTAGCTATTAATTATTATTTTATTTTATTTTATTTTATTTTTTTTATATATTTACATTTTGTTGTTATGTGATTTTTTAAAAATTTATATACCTAATTGTCTTTTATATAATGTTAGAATTATATATAATCTCCACACTCGTATTTTGCATATTTTATTTGCTTTTCAATTTTAGTTATAATATATTTCGAATATTTTTTTTGTATAATTAAATAATTAAGATTATTTTTTTAAAAAAATAAAATATATATCCCCAAAGTTATATGAGCGCATCATTATTCTAGTTAAGTACATACTTAGATAAATAACCCTAAAACTAAAATATATTTTTAATATATTAGATATGTATAGATACACTTCTGAGAGGTATCTTTGAAATTCAAAATTGAAAAATGACATTTAAAAAAATAGATATTTTGAAGATAATTTTATTTTTTTAGAATTTTTGAAAAAATCATATGAATTAATCATATGATCTTATAATTATTAATTAGATGTAGCTTAATAACTAATGATGTGTATTACTTCTGTTTAAATATCGGGTTCAAGATATAAATATTTTTCTTTTCGAATTTTTTTTAAAAATACCCTAAAAATAAAAGTATTTTTAAAAATATCCACTTTTTCTTTTTAATTATAAAAATACTATTTTTTTTAATTTTTAATTTTAAAAATATTCCTTTTTAGAGGTATATTTTTGGTATATGATCAATATATTAAAAATATACTTAATTTTTAAAAATATATATTAAATATATATATATATATGATATATCAAAAATATATAAAAAATATATAATATTTTTAAAAAACAGGTTAAAAAGTATCCTATATAATCTAATTTCCTCTGGAATTAAATAAAAATGATATGAGCACCACCGTGTATTTGGGCCCTAAGAACCCAAATTTTTAAAAGTTTAATCGGATGAGTTGCCTTGTTCAATTCTCTCATTTGAAAGGATTAAACAATGTTTTTAATAGAGATTTTACAAAACTACTTTAAAAAATAAGTTTTATTTTCAAAAAAATTATACCTTTAAAAAAAATTTTAAATACTAAAATCAATTGTTAAAAAAAAAATACTTCACTCCTCTTTAAAGTAAGATTTTTTATTAAAAAATATATTACCTATTATTTCAAGCAATATTTTACTACAAATTTTATTTTTTTTAATTTTACTATTAAATAAATATATTTTAATAAGATAATAAAAATTAATATTTTAAAATATATTTTTAACTAATAAAATATATGAATTTTGTATAAAAAGAAAATTTTAATTTTAATTACAAATAATAAAAAGCAATAAAAAATTAAAAAAAAGATAAATATATAAAAATATATTAATAAAATTCATTAAATTTATTTTTAAACAAATTTTACATATTATATAAATAGAAAAGTTTTGAAAAATAAATTTATTTTATTATGTAGATGTTGTATATATATATATTATATATATTATGTAGATATTGTAGATGTTATATTTATACTATGTATTTATTATATATGTGTGTGAATGTTATATGCATGTTATGTGAATGTTATGTTTATATAAAATTAAAAGAAATAAAAGTAAAAAATATTAAATAAATTATATAAATATTCTATAAATAATTTGTGTATATTTGGTATATGTATATGTCATCATTTGTTTTATATGTATTTTATCTATGTTTTATATTTATTATATATATATTATATTTTTGTGTATATACTGACAATATAAGAATAAAAAAATTTAAATACAATTTAAATAGTAAAAAATAAAATTACAAAATTACAAAAATAAAAAACCGCTATTTTTAAGTAAAAATGAAAAAAAAAAGAGTGAAATCGAATAATTGTAAAACGAAAAAAAGCAGCCGTACAAATGAAAACATAAATTGTTTGTGGGTTATGTGATGTAATTTCCTCTTTTTAATAATCTATGAAAAAAAATATGAATTCCAATAGTATTTTAAGAGATAAGATCTCAATTTTTTTTTGTGGTTGAAATCATATAGATGTATAAGTGTAGTTGTTAAGAACTAAAACCTGAACAAAATCATTCACAGTGAAGTAGAGCAATCTGAATGAAGAAGAACAAACAGAGAGAAAAACTTTCAATATACTAAAACGGCAAAAATATTCTTGTATATCACACTACAAAAAAACACTAATAATATGCTATTTATATACAACCAAATTACTTTAACTACCCTTAATCCTAAAACAACCAACATTAAGCACAAAGGATAGAAATGTAAATGTATATTCTAACATCCCCCCCCCCCCCCCCCAAGGAACCACTCCCAACTTGGAAAAAAGTAAAAAATGAAATCTAGCAGCAAAAACTTTGGTGAAGATATCTGCCAACTGCATCTTTTAAGGAATATGATTAGTAACAATAAAACCTTCCTTCAATTTATGCCTTACCAAATGACAATCAATTTCAACATACTTTGTTCTCTCATGAAATACAGGATTAGCAGCAATGTGTAAAGCTGCCTTGATTGTCACAATGAAGATCAATAGGCAGCAGTAATGAAATAGAAAAATCCTGCAATAAATAAGTTAAAAATCATAATTCACAAACTGTAGTAGCCATGCTGCGATACTCAGCTTCAACTGAGCTTCTAGCAATTATAGCTTGTTTTTTAGTCTTCTAAGATATGAGAGAAGAACCAAGGAAGACACAATAACCACTTACTGACTTTCTAGAAGTAGGATAAGAGCCCCAATCAGCATCATAATAAGCATGCAGTTGGAAAGAGCAACCAGCGGAAAAAAATAAACCAGTGGAAGCAGTATCTTTAAGATACTTAACAATGTGCAAAGCTGCCTCCCAATGGCATTTCCCAGAGCTACTCATAAATTGACTTAATTATTGAGTGGAAAATGATATATCAAGTCTAGTGAGATTCAAGTATAGTAATCTACCAATTAACCGTCTATATTTATCAGGATCTATCAAAATCTCAAAAGACTCATCATTTATAGCGAAACTAGCAGACAAAGGTATTTTAACAGGTTTACAGTCTAAAAGACCAGCATCCTTAATAAGACCCAACACATATTTTTGTTGGTTAAGATACAAACCTGCATTTGATCAATGGATTTCAATACCCAGGAAGTATTTAGCTAGACTAAGGTATTTAATAGTAAAATCCTAGTCCAAAGCCAACTTCACAGAATAAATACCTTCCTCAGTATTACCAGTAAGCAACAAATCATCCAAATAGACCAACAAAGCCAAAAAATCAGTGTCATATTGCTTAAAAAACAAACAATGATCATTGGCTGACTGTTTAAATCCCAAAGCATGCAATGCAGTAGACAACTCAATGTTTCATTGTCTAAACGCTTATTTTAACCCATACAAAGACCTTTTTAACTTACAAACTAAGGCAGTATCTAAAACAACATAACCAGCAGGAGGAACCATATAAATTTCTTCATCCAAGTAACCATGAAGAAAAGTATTATTAATATCGAGCTGATGGATTGGCTAATGCTTAGCAGAAGCAATAGCCAAAAACAATCTTACTATAACTAGTTTGGCCACAGGGGAAAAGCTATCATGAAAGTCAATTCCCTCAATTTGATTGTATCATTTAGCAATCAATCTAGTTTTATACCTTTCTACAGACCCATCTGACTTGAATTTAACTTTATAAACCCATTTACAGACAATAGGTTTCTTACCAGGAGGTAAAAAAGTTAATTCCCATGTATTATTCTGTTCAAGAGCAGTTAACTCTTTATGCATAGCCTCCACCCAATTAGGATCAAGTTTAGCCTGATTATAGCTAATAGGTTCCTTAATAATAGATACATTAACTAGAAAATTCATATGAGCATAGTCTAAGTATGGAAAAAGAGAAGAAGGAAAAGAAGAAAAAGGATAAGAAGAAACTGAAGTAACATACTGTTCCATCCATTTAGGTTTAACTCTAATCCTAGAACTTTGTCTAGGAACCAGAGGCAAATCAATAGGAGGAGAAGAAGAAGAAGAAGAAGAAGAAGAAGAAGAAGAAGAAGAAGAAGAAGAAGATGATGATGATGATGATGATGATTATGAAGATGAAGTAGAATTAGAAGAACAGACATTATCAGTAGAATGCACATTATAAACAGAAGCTAAAGAAGGTGAAACAAGAGGTAAAACAGAAGAAAAATCTAAAGAAACAGGAGATGATTGAAAAGGAAATATATGTTTAAAAAATTGAACATCCTTAGAGACTAAGAAAACATGTGTTTCTAAATTGTACAATTTATATACTTTTTGACCATGAACATAGCCAACAAACACACATTTAAAAGCTTTAGGGGAAAACTTTTCTTTATGAGAATGAACATTAAATGCATAACAAAGATAACCAAAGACTTTTAAGAATGAATAATCGGGCAATTTATTATGAAGAACTTCAAATGGAGTTTTCCATTGAAAAACAGAAGAAAGCAATTTATTAATAATGTGAGTAGCAGTAAGTATAGCCTCACCCTAAAACTTTCTAGGTAAATGAGACTGAAACATAAGAGCCCTAGCAATTTCAAGTAAATGTTTATATTTTCTTTCAACTATATCATTCTATTGTGGAGTATATGGAGTAGACCTTTGATGAATTATACTAAGACTTTTAAAAAATTCTTGGCACTGAGAATTGGTAAACTCAGTACCATTGTCACTTCGAATTTGTTTGACAACAGTATCAAATTGGGTTTGGACCATGAGACAGAAATGTTTAAGAGAAGAAAAAGTCTTTGTTTTATTTTTAAGAAGAAATGTCCATGTAACTCTAAAGAAATCATCCACAATAGTAAGGATGTAATGAGCTCCAGTGACAAAAGCCAAAGGATAAGGACCCCAAAGATCCACATGAATAAGAGCAAACAATACAGACTCGTGTGAAGCACTAAGTGAAAAACGAAGCCTATGTTGCTTGCTCAAAGGACATATACTGCAATGATGATTTTCAACTGTTGTAACAGAAAAAGAAATAGATAAATGTAGTATTTTATTTTTGGATGTATGACCAAGTCTTTGATGTAGCAAATCAAAAGACAAGGACTTATTAGAAGCAACATTACAATAATGAGAAACATCTGTATCAAGAACATTAGAAGAATCTGATACAGTTCAAGCAATATTACAATTATTAGCAAAAGAATGAATAGTATGAAAAAAAATAGACTTATCTAATATTTATAGTCCAACACAAGACTTGCCCACAGCAAAAACCTCCTTAGTCAAGTGGTCCTGAAATAAGCAATGTGAATAAAAGAAAATTGCTCTAATATTAAGATCAGTAGCCAACCTACTAACAGACAATAAATTTTTTTAAATAATAAGTATTATATATCTGTATCAGGGTATGGATGGCCCATTCTTATTTTTCCAACACCTTCAATATTACTTATTAAAAAAATTTAATAAATATATATCACATTAAAATAAAAATACAATAAAAAATTATATATTTTTAACTTTTTTATTTTTTTACAAAGGATCAAGATAAATAAAACAATATATATTCATAAAGATGAGAAAATATATATTAATAGATTAAAAATCAAAAATAATTTTATATTTTTCTCTCTTAAAAAAAGTTTATATTTTTTAATATAATTTTAATTATTTCCAAAAAAAAGTTGGGAAGCACTTTTATTTTATTTTATTTTTTTTATATTCCGCCATTTCAACTATCATATAAAAATAAAATACACAGAATAAAATAATAATTAATAATTATAAATTTTATCGAAAATTTATAATATTTTAACTTATTATCTTTTTAAGTATTTTTTAAACATTAATTATATTAAAAATATATAATAAATAAAAATAAATTTAACCACTAAGATATAGTTTGATAACTAATAGTATGCGTTACTCTCATTTAAATTTTAAATTTGAGTCTTCTAAGCATTTTTATTTTCCATATATAATTAATAAAAAAATAAAAATAAAAATAAAATTATAATTAATATTATTTAAAATTTATAAAAATAATATTTAAAATGAAATAAAAAATAAGATTGGTAGCGAGCCTGTTACCTATAAAATTTGCACTAAATCTAAATTCGAACCCATTTAAATTTAAACTATTTATATTCATCTCAAATCCGATTATAAATATAATTTTACTGCACGTATCTATCTCAAACTCATTTATTATCAGTATATATTTGAATATAAAAATTTAAAAATATTAATTAAATAATTATAAATAAAAATTTAATATTAAAAAATTTTATTAAAATAATTTCACATCATATAACTTTATATTTAAATTAAATATAATAAATATATAATTAAAATATAATTAAATAAAATCATATATAATTAAATTCAGATAGCAAATACTCAAGGATCCAAACTAGTAATTATATAAACATTTTAAATATTCAAAAATACCCTATTGTCTTCCCTTAGCAGAGGAAGCATATGCTTGGAAATTTAAAAATAAATTTTTTTAAATAAATTATAAATACATCTGATGGGATGGATCTGGAAAGGCATACAGGAGTACTGGAATTGGCTAAAGCCTAACGCAAGTGGGCTCAAACTTTCTTTTTCCACTTTATAAACAAAAGCAAACGAAGGTAAATATTACATTCCAATCCAACCCATTGCATTCCTTTTTTTCTGTTTTAGATTTTTTAGCAATGATTTCCCTTTTTAAAAAAAATACAAGAATGATATTATTATTATTGGATAAATATACAAAAAATAAATAATATTTTTTTAACAAAAAAATAAATAATATTTTGTTGCATGTTTATGTAATTTTTTTTTCTTTGAAAAGATATATTAATTTTTTCTTTTACTTTTTCTCTTTCAAGAATCAATGATATTACTGAATAAATATGCATAAAATAAAGAAGATGATTTTGGTTCATATTTAGATGATTTTTTAAATGAGAGCAAAGATTTTTATTTTTTCTTTCTCAGAATTTAATGACATTATTGGATAAATATACATTAAAAAAGAAGATTTCGATGCATGTTTAACTTTTTTTTATTATTATTATTACTATTATTGGATTTGGATACACAAAATCAATATTAATGAATAAAATTTTGATGTTAAAGTAATAAATAGACATTATTACTAAGTAGGAAAAAATTTATTTTTGACAAGCACTTACAAAATGTTTGACAACAGAAATAAAATGATTATTGAGATAAATATTAATTGCCCCCTAAAGTCAGCACATAGATTTTGTTATTATTTCAACGTGTCTTCCATCGATTTATTTTTATTGTTTACATTGTTTCCCTTTCATCCCTGTTTTCTTGTGCTGGATCAGAATCGTTTGTTTTTCTTTTCAAAGCAGTTTTTGAATCCAATCTCCAATAAATTTTCATTTTACTAAATGTAATTCAATTATTATGTTACTTATTTTTGTCAATTTTTTGACCCAGTGAGTGGGTGCTTGGTGGCTATAAAAGAATTTGCACTAATCTCATAACTTTATATTTGAGATCAGAAAATTTAACTTGACTTTGTCATTGCATTGTATACTACTCCAGGAATTGAAGGGTACCTATTCTTTTAATATTAATACATAAAAATAAAAAAATTAATTTTAAATTTATCATTCAATAGAATATATATTTATTATTAAACTGTCTTAATTCACAAATTAAAGGATACTTTAAACACTTCAACTCGTCAAGAAATTACTTCACTGATTTTAGAAAATGAATTTTTTTAAAAAAAAAAGAAAGAATAAAAGAAAAGCCACAAGCTACTTATCCCAAATAATCTCAAAATATGTTCGTCAAAACGTAGTTTAATGGTAAACATATCTCCTTTAAATAAATCAAAATTTGTTTTTCGCTTTTCCATGTATTACTACAAAAAATAATCCCAAAATATGAGGAAAGTGTTGATTATATAGTGTATGCTACTTGACCTAAATGATAATCCAATGACTGTTTAGAAGAACAAAGCTTGGCAAAGGGCTTTTGTGGTGCGCCACTAACACCACCGCCCATTGGCCCTGCAAAGGGTATACGTTGAAGAATAAGGGAAAAAAAAAAGAAAAAGAAAAAGAAAAATTAGGCACCCTGCATGCATGAGCATGGCAACGATCTCCTTGTTCCTAGAATTCCAGCACATAAAGGTATAAAAAAAGGGGACGAATATGTAAAAGCATATTTATGAGAGATCAAGACAGTGACAGATTTGAGAGAGTCATGCTCGCATAAAGTGATAGAATACCCAGTTAAAGTCACTTATAAAATATATATAAACAGGAAAAAAAGGAATTACAACTTGGATCCAACATTACATAAAAAGATGCTGATACTGCAATGGTGCTCCACTGACTCCACTACATGCCCTGCATGAGAGGTGGCAAAGCACCATAAATTGCAAGATCAAGATCTTCATGTCTCTGAAATCCCAGCACTTCCAAGTTCTTTAAATGCCATAATACAGGATAAGGAGCAAGCAGGAGCATGTTTAAAGCATTAAAATAAAGACAACTATGAGTAGCAGACTTTCAGTAATAAATCCTGACACAAAGTATTTCCATTATGCATTTAACAAGTACAACTGGATCTAGCACCTCATCAGGACCACTGATTATGAGCATATAATAAAGATAAAGAAGCAAGAGTACTGCTAACGGGCAAAAGGCATTAAAACAGTATCATGGACTACAATATAACATGGCATTTAAAGTAGTATTAGTTCTAGCAAGGCAGACTGAATACCAGCTAGAACATGAAAGTAATACATATTAAATATCAACCCACCCTTCACTCCACTTCACTGAGAAATTTAGGAAGGAACCACCGCTAATATCTTCACTTTTCAGCAACCAGCACAATTGAGATGTCGGAAGTGAGTACGGAAGCCTAATACCCGTCATCATTATTTTCTTGATACCAATCTACCAAGAGAAAGGAGACCTAATTCATACATAGTTAACAGTACTAATTCGCAACTCCAAGCTTTTGTACTTCAACTTTGAGAGACTTTAGATATCTAACGGCTTCATCAAGAACAGTAACAGTATTCATTTGGTCACCTCCAGGCACAATTCCTCTCAATGCCTTCACCGTCCTCTTCATTTTCTGTCGTTTCCTTTCACTGTTGCAGCTGCCAACACTGCCAGAGCACTTCTGAGCAGAAGATCTATTTTTCCTGGGTTTAGAACCATAAGTAGAGCAAGAATCAGGGAAGCTTCCATGATTTCCATAGGTTCGTGCTGTGCTGACCTCTTCCTCATCACATTCATCCTCTTCCTCTTCTTCCAAGCTCAATAATGCATCAATATCATCTGAATCCTCTTTCAGTGGAGAAGATATTTCACTTTCAATATCATTGACCTCTTTTCTTTCAAAAGTCTCTTGGATGAAACTTGGATGCATATTTAAGCCAGGACTACTGAATTTGTGCGCAACTGCAGGATGGAACATAATTTGGCTACGATGATCAGTCTGATCGAAAATAATGAAATTCTTTGGGCAAACCTCAGAAGGCTGAAACTCAATGCCATGAACAGGCATAAAATGCTTTGCGGTGGGAGGAAGAGATGCAGCAAAGGGAGGTGCAACTGGCACATGCATGTAATTATTACCCCTTTGAGTTGCAAAGTGGGGCACTGCCTTTTTGGGGTGAAATCGTTGGTCACTCTGCATCAGATGCCCACGTTTGTTCAAAAAGTTGAGAATGATGGAAATTTGGCTTTGGGTTGGCAAAATTATTTGGTTTTCAATTGGATCAAAGTTCCTAAACAGACAAAAAGCCTATAGAGCAAATAAATGAATTGCCATCCTGCATAAACAGCCGTCTATTCTAAAACTACTAGAATCAAACAGTTCATCTTGATTATTGCCTTTTTATGTAAGAATACAGCCAGAGGGTAATCTGTCCCAAACCCAATCCTCAAGAACTGTGTAATGCTAGACTACGTAACAGGCTTAAGCAACTGGCGGAAATATTCAGCCTGTAACAGAAAATGAAGATGGACCAACATTTAGAAATGTACTGACATTCAAAACAACAAAATCCAATAAGCTATTGACAAGGAGCAAAAAATGAAAGCAGAGGAGAGCACTACTGAGTGGACAGTTCACAGAGATATGAGCAATGACTGATAAAGGAACACTAAGTGTGATCTTAATATAAACTTAAGGAAGGTCGATGATATATGTTTGGATCTCTGCAAAATTTCTGCAAGTCATTAAAGTAGACAACTTTTATAATCTTTCAAAATTCCACTATTAAACAGTGAGATTTTTTGGATTCTAGTTATGCCGAAGCAAATCAGGATAAAAAAGAAATCAAAATATCAACTAACAGCAGAACAGCAATACACCAGCTACAGATAGAGAACAATACAAGTAGCAAGCTCAACCGAAAAAAAATCCAAAAGAGAGGTTTCGACTTCAATCATTAGTTCACTTGCAATTAATTCCACACTTTCTCCTATCCAATTTTGCAAGCAGGAAAAAGAAATAAACGCATAGAATCAGCAACACATTCAAATAGAATCTCACACAAATATATCAAGACAAATTTGCTAATTATGTTTCCATTGACTTGCCACAGTATCACCAAAAATTAACAGCAAAAAAGCCACACCACAATAACATCTATTAAATCAGCAAGCTGTTCCAAGAAATCACCGATTGATGAATAGAGGAGACGGGGCTTAAAAAACTCTCTTTAGCTGTAAACGCAATTCATACACAAGGAATGCCCTTTACAATAACACCCAAAGGCCATTAACTTTTTAAATTCATATATTAGAAGCATTACAAGAACAAAACTTATAAAATGTATTTGCTCTAAGGAAGTGTGCAATAAAATAAAAAAGCAGAAAACAGAAATGAAATTTTTACCTGACAAATTTGCATCACTTGGTAAAATGCAGCAATCCCAACAATCATTTTAATCTTCCCTACCTCTTTAACAGCTCGATACCTCTTTATGGTTACCGCAATGTACATTCTCACACCTCAAACCACTTTTAAGTTGAAAAACCACACTAGATACAAGAATTCCTTCACCAATCAAAGAGAATTACCTGCGAAAATTAGTTAGACTCTTGAATGATTAAAGAAAACAAAACAGATGACTTTCACAACTTGCTTTTATAACCTAAATCATGATTATGTATTTCCTTTCCTTCTCCTTTAAGTTTTATAGCAACAAATTGAAACGTCAGGGGAGCCTCCATTCTATCAGCACATATATGTATGCAGATATATACTTAAACATATTTCAAAACCATACAATATCAAAATTTTAAAATATGATAGATAGAGAGAACTACCAAAGCAGTCTAAATTACAATATGACACGGAAAAAGACCACCAGGCGAACACAGTTCCTGCTATAATTCACAAATGATGAAGCCCACGGCATGTTGCTCTCTTTCTCTATTACCCAAAGAGTATGAAAATGAGCTTCACTATCTCTGAAAAAAGGGTACTCGCAATTAGTTTCAAAAAAAAAAAGAAATAAAACCTAGTTATTATTGAAATGGGCAATCAGAGAACTACTACTTCTTTGATATCAAGCAAAAACCCATAAACCATAACAAGTAATAACCACCAAAAACATAGAAGACCGTAACCTTTCTTCATTTAAAAGCCAAATAACAACAAAGAAAAAAGAAAAATAAAGAAAGAAAGAAACTATAATCTATCAACTAAAAAGCTTTTGATCATTTCGAGCTTTAAAAAACAAACCAGAACCAGAATATAACTAAAGAAAGAAAATAAATAGAACACATAGATCAACATAAGCAGAATCGTTAACTGATCATGCTTATACCTGAAAAATGAAAAAAAAAAGGCAGAAGAATACTTGTAGCTTAGCACAATTGATCAATTAATTACCAAAATAAAAAATGTGATCTTGCTGACAAAGCAAAAACAAATCAAAATTTTTCAAAAAAAAAACAATCAGAAAACTCAAATCATTGCATAAACAAACACCCCTGAAAAAAAAAAAAAAAACAAGAACCTGATCAAAAGAGAAGAACTCATATACAAAAAAACAAATATATAAACTTACAAAAACTTAATAAAATCCAAAGCAAAGTTAATCTTTTCCGCAATAAGACTCCAGAAGAACAGAAACGCAAGTTCAGAATTGAAGATCTGAATAAAAATTCCCTAGATTTTCGCTGAAGATCAAGAGTGAGAGAGAGCCAAGGAGAGGGAAAGTGTAAGAAATACGAGCGGTGTGCTGTGCCTGAGGGAGGGAAAGAGAGAACAAGTAAGTGTGGATTTTTATTACAAAAAAAATGAATTTTTTTTAAAAAAATTAAATTAAATTAATTAAAAAGGTCGTTCATCGGGATGCGTGCGTTTCTCAAGCAGAGAAGAGTCAAATGCGGGGAATCTGGACCGTCGGATGTTTGGTGGGCATTGGGAGCCCATCCCGTGTAATGCGGGATGGGACGTGGGCCGTCGATGACGAAGCACGCGTGAATGGGTAGCAGTTGTGGGGACCACGAGGTTTGACGAAATCGCGTATCGTGGAATCGACTCTTCTTTCTCTCTAAAGCTTTTTTGGCATTTTTTGTTTGTTAGCAATTGTCCCAATTAATCGTAAATAATTAATATATTAATCATTTTTTTCTCTCGTAAAAATATAAATTTTACATTTCTCCTGCCTCAGTGGATTTCGAATTAAATATATATATATATATATTTTTTTGGTCAAATTAAATATATATTAATTAAATTCTATTAATTTATATTATATATATAAATAAAATAAAATTTATATTTTAAAATTTTTTTAATTCAATTAGATAATTAAATTGAAATTTATTTATTTTTATTAAATTCAAATTATACCTACATATTTATATATTATACATATATATTTATAGATTATAATATATTATATAATTTGATTTAATTTAATTTAATATATAAATTTTTATATATTATATATATTATAATCCGAGTTAAATCGATTAAATTTATTTGAAATAAAAAATATATAAATAAATTAAAAATATATATAATTTTAGTAAAATTTAATTTAATATTTTAATATAAAATATATTTAATAGGATTAAAATATATTTTCAATTAGATGGATGTCCAATCCTATACCTCCTAAAAAAATTTACTAGTAATTTCTTTTCATTTTTTCATCAATAATAAAAGTACATTAAAACTGAAAAGAGATACAGCCTAAATTAAAAGTCCATTCACCCCAATAAATAAACTAAATATAAAAATCTTTCATACGACATCTAATGTATTTGAATTTTTTTTTTAAAAATCAACAAAAAAAATCACCAAAAAAAATAAAGGAGCATATGAGTGTCATATAATCATCATAGAGTAGTACAATAAAGAAAAATTATTTAAAATTACGACCAACAAAAAAAAGTGGAAAACTAATTAAAAATGAACAGATAACTAAAAAAGCGAAGTTAAATATTTTTAAAATTCACAGACTCAGAAGATCTATAAGCCCATTTTGAAAAAGACTACAAACCACCAAACCCATGATAGATAAGCCGAATTAAGGAATGTATTTGAACTAAATGTTGATTTTTCCTCCGAATTATTATGTTTTCAAAAATAAATCAAATCATTGCATGTGAAGATGGAAAAAAAAAATATCTAAGGGCTAACTTTAGAATCTATATTAAATTAAATCACAAAATTATTTGAGATATGCTATAGTAAAAACAGGAGGTAGTGAATATCAGATACAAAAATATTTACACAAGGTAAAAAATTGGTGAATTTTATTCTAAACTATTTCACAATTCAAATATTGAAATTATGATATAATTATAATACATATGAAATATAAATTAATAAGAGTAAATTTAATTTAATTTGTTTTGACTTTTAATTTGAGATTTTTTAACTGAAGATAGTTTAAGATTTTGTGTATATAAAATACATAAATGCTTAATATATAAATAAATAATCAATAATTTTACTAATTATTTTTAAAATTGGCAACATTCATTTGTAAAAGTTAATTTTTTAATTTAGAAATTATTTAATTAAAAATTAATTAATAATTACAATTCTTAAAAATTGGTGCCAACTTTAAATTTTCTTTCACAAAAAATTGTTTTTTAAAATTTTTTTTTAAGTAGATGCATAAATTTATTCAAAAACATTTTATAAAAAAATGTATATTCAAAAATATGTTTATAAAAAAATATTACTATTATCTTATTTTTTTTAACAATTAATAACTATATCTTATTTTTAACTATTAATAACTATGAGACGTTTAAGATTATGTCATTATTTAAAAAATAAATAAATATATGATTACACTATATATTTTCATTATTTAACAAAAATTACTGTTATATACCTTTCAAAATTAAGATTAAACTACTTGACAATTATATAAAATTGTAGAATTGCACTAAATGATAAAATCTTGTTATGAATGTTAAAAGATTAACTGAATAGATAAGTGAGTTTATTTTTCTTTTTATTAATTAAAATTCAATGTTCCAAAAGATTATAGAGTACATTCTTAAAATTGTTTAAAAGAATTAACTTAATATCAATTAATTTATTAATTGCGGATATGTCAAATTAATCATCTTGAAAATAAGAAATTAAAAGAATTGAAACTATGCTATAAAGCCATCTCTCAAATTGCATATTAGTCTACATGCTAAAAGCATATTTGGTACCCTATAAAATTAAAAATAAAAATTATATTCTAATTTCATTTTTTTTTTATTTTGATATGCAAATAATTTAATATTTTTATTTATTTATTTTTAATTTGAATAATCATATGACTTCAATTTTTATTTAACATGATATATATTTTTTAAATATATCATTAGTTTAATCAATAAATTAAATAAAATTATTTGAAAAATACTTTTAAAAAAATAGATACCAGCTGAAATATATACAGTCGTGAACAACTCAAAAAGATCAAATTAATAGATTAACCCAGAAATTTACAATTTCACAGACGCCCACACGGATAGGCTATGGTTGTAAATGCATAGAAAATTGGCTTAAGTACACACGTGCAGAAGCAATAATAAAAAATATCACAACCAAAAAATAAATAAGTATTTTTTTAAAATAAATATTTTATATAAATTAAATATAAATTATAAGACAAATTACAATCAATTATAATTTATATTGACCCCCCAGAATTCCAAATCTTTTTACCCCAGAGCCACACTGGCCACTGCCGGCAAAATAATAGGTAATTATTATTAAATATATCTTTTATTATAATTCATTTTTTTATTTATGAAATCAAAATATAACATACTAAGTGATAGAAATAATTTTTCTTTACATATACGATTTTAAATGAAATATTTACTGGAATAATTAAATTCGAAACTCCTAGCGCAGTATGTATTAAGTTTGAATATTGGGTTATTTTATTCGAAACTCCTCGCGCAGAAAGAATCTCATTCTGAATTTAATATAATTTGACTAAAAATTTATGTGTTAAAATGTATAATAATTTTAAATATTATATCATTTTGAAAATAAATTGAAATTGTATAAAGATAAAAAATTTAAAAAAGGTCAAATTTTTTATTAAATTAATTAGGTAATATTCTAAATTTTAAAGCCAACAAGAGATACTAGCTGAGAGTAGCCAGTATACATGTGAAAAAAAAAAAGAAAAAGATATAACTTGGGATCTTCATAAGTCTAGTCCTATGAAAAAAAAAAGATACTAGCTGAGATTAAATTTTCAAATCACCAGCAAAAAAATAAAAATAAAAATAAAAATTTACTATGGGTGATTTAATTATTCTTTAATGATGGATCTACTTTCATTGATAAGTCTAGTCCAAAAAGCATCAGCCTCTTTAATTGTTTTTTTTAAAGGTATTAACTTTGATTCACACAAATTAAACTAAAGTAAAGAACATTATATCAAACTATGAAGTATGAGTAAAAACATTTCCCTAAATTTATGCTCTTTGTCCCTCAATAAAATAATCCTCTTTCTTTTCATTCATTTTCTTGGAACATCTCTTAACCAAAAGAAGAGCAAACAACTTCTCTCCTTTTTTTGTTTGTTGTTGTTTAAATTAGTAAATATATATATAAATTATATACATATAAATGGAACTATATAAGGTGTATAAGTACGACTTTTTCTAAGTTTGATTTTTTTTTTAAATATAAGATGAGACTTCTTTATACATATAAAAATACCATTTCCTTCCTTTTTATCCTTGTCATGATAATGAGGAGCTAATATGATTATAAGTGTTGTTTTCAACAATCAACTCCTTCACTAATTAGTACCCAACTGGTCATTGTCATTTGTTATAAAAAAAAAAAAACCTTCTAAAATTATTATATGAAAATTTTTTTAAGGGACCACAAAATTCACCCCAAAATTAACATTTTTTTAAACCAAAGTCTTAATAATTATTAAAACCACTATACTGGACCAAGTTTTTCAATCTATTATTCAATCACATCACCCATAAATTTTTTTTTTTAAAAAAAGAGATAATTAGAATAGTCTATGTACTATTGATGACACCTTACCTAAATGGACTCTTTATATAGTCTTGTAGCCAATAGCCTCCTTCTTATTCGAGTTTTTTCAATCGTTGTCATTAGGGTTTTGAAATTGCCATTCTTTCTTAAGAATTACTATAGATGCGCATGCCAAAAACCACATTTTTCATATTAAAGTTTCAAAATTTTTTCAATCCCTTCTCAAAACTGTAAAATTCTAAATTAAAATTAAATAATAAAAATTAAAAACAAAATATTAATATATAATTAACAAGATCCAATAATATAAATTATAAATTAGATTATTGGTGATATATTATTATTATCTGATATTTACATCGAAAAAATTTAAATAAATATAATAATTTTATTTTTATGTATATTTTGTACACATTTTAAGATTTAGGGCTATGTATGTGTCGAGTTTGGCCCTTTTCCATAGCTCATCCTGAAAATATCTTTAGCAAAAAAAAAAAATTTGAAGCCCTATCCTAATCCAAGTGGCCTAGGCTACTTGGGTTGCTCGAGCCACTTGCGCTTATAGGTAGGGCCATTCTAGCTATGGGCTTATATATATATTTTTAATTTTAATATTATAATTTTTATTAAATTTTTTTATATTCTACATGTTATTTTTAAAATATTAATATTATAATTTTTATTATATAAAGAATCATACATAAAAATAATATAATTATTCATAAAAATTAATATAATTAATTTTATTTTTTAAAAATATATTAGATCGGATCGTCTAAAATATTTCTCGTCACGCTAAAGCCCAATCGAGATGGCATCGGGTTTGCCATCAAGCCGAAGCTCAACTAATCTTTTTTAAACTCTATTTAATATGACTGAGCTATCGAATCACATGTACAATTTTATTAAAATTATATAATTTGATAGTGTATATGTAATTTTTAATTTATTAATATTAGTTTATTTTACATTTAAAAATAACATCCACTGCATATAATATATGATTTGAAATATTTAGAATTTTTATTTTTTTGTATTATCATGATAACTTAGCATTCTATGTGTCCCACTTCAAATAATATTGTTGACATATAAACCAAACTACAACACATGATTATAAAAATTGCTATGATATTGTGATATGACAAAAAACATATGAGTGGCAATAATGAAACTAGGGGGTTGATTTTATTTGAGTTAATTGCTTTTTTTTTTCTCTCTTTTTGAGGACAATTCAGTGTATACAGGTAAGGCAAGAGGAAAACCAAATTGTAAATAGTAATTAAGAATGTGATGTGATGTGATGGTGAAGCAAAAATAAAAAATAATAAATAAACACAGTAATAATTATAATGGGAATTGAAGTGGGTCTATAGTTGTTGGGTAAGCTTTGTGAATTGCCTAATTAAGGGGTGTCTGTTAGCTATCATCATCATCATCATCAAAGCAATGAGAGCAATGAGCTATGCAGCACGTGTTTTGAGCTAATTAATTAAGTGCAAATCTATTCAGATTAGTATATACTAATTAATATTATATATATTAGACGTGTTATCATTTTAGTCTAAGAAAGAAAAAAGACGAAGAAGAAATAGAAGAAAAAGAGTTTGAGATAAAATGAAAAATTGGAAAAAGCCTATTGTTCTTTAGTTAATTAGATTAGATAGGGTGCTCATGAAAGAGAAAGAAAGAGTTAAAACCGTGATATGAAGCAGTAGCATCAACATTACTGTGTCATTGCTTTGCCTTTTCACCTATTTGTACTGAATTTTTCTTTCTAAATTTTGTACATATATAGTATATATTAAATTAAGTGATGAACTTAATCGGTATCGTATGAGAGGCTGACGATCCTTCTTTATCAGCAGTCAAAAGCTCATGTGAGGAGGGGCTTCCGGTTACCGATTGTTGCCTTTCTTTGAGCTAGCTGCCGATTATTACTGTCCTTGAAGCCAACGCCCCTCTGGCTGCTAAGATTTATAGCAGCCAACAAATAGGATAATGGGTTGAAGATAATCTCTCACTCCACCGTTGATTTATTTATTTTTTAAATATTCTGGCGAAGAACAAGAACAAGCAATTAATTTTGTAACTTCTTCATTTGTTCGACGAGAGAGAGAGAGAGAGAAGTCCAGCAAGAGACCACCTCTCCACAATCAGATCAAGCCGAATTTTTATCAGTAATTTTTTTGTGAAAATTTTGCTCAGCTTTGTATAAATTTCTGATTCCGCCAATAATTAAATTTATAATGTTGACTCCTCAATAGGTAAAATGAAACAATAGAAATTTCTTTTTTCTATTTAAAGTCTCAAGTTTAAACCATGAATATAAAACATTTTTAAAAATTAGAAGAGAATACCAATTAATAATATATACAATCAGATAGACGTAATCATATTTAAGATTTTTTATTTATATATATAAAGAATTGTATCACATTTAAGATTTCATATTTAAATATATATAAAGAATTGTAAATTAGTTATATCTAAAGGTAAAGCAAATTAAGCAAAATGGGTAACAATCTAAATGGTGGTAAACTTGAGATGAAAAATGCATATATGATATATACATACTTTTGTAAGTATTGTATAATTGTTGGGAGTTTTCAACGATTTTTTGTGTGTGTTTTTTAGAGATTACTCCGACAGAAAAACGTGCTTATGTTGTGGCCATACCCAAAGTCACATAAAACATCAAAAGTTGGATTTGGAAAGTAGAGAAGCCATTTATTGTTATATATAATAGCAGTTAACCAGCACCCTGTCACTTCTAGCACTAGTACTAATGCTCGTAGCAAAAGTACAAATGTTAATCACAATTGGGCCTTTTATACATTTTTTCACAAGGCCTTTTATACATTCATTATGTTACGTTGGGCTACCTAATATTTGGGCTGCAGCCCTTATGTACTTTTTTTTTTTAAACAAAGGATAATTATTATTTATATCGAATGTAGGGCGAACTCATACAATCAGAAGTCAAAATACCTTTAAGAAAACTAGGCAAAGAATTAAATATATGAAAAATTGGAGATACATGGTTTAATCTACTGTAAAGAGCAAAATAGTGGGCCGCTTGATTCCCTTCTCTGAAGGTGTGCTAGATAGAAGATAAACTGCTATTAAGAAGGGACTTAAGGTGAGCAATGGCGAGGTTCGAAGCTTGAGTGGAACTGGAAAGAAGAGCAACCAGAGTCTGAGAATCACTTTCAACTTGGATGTTTAGAAGATGATTATGAAGACACCAGTCCAGGCCAAAACAAAGAGCATTAAGTTTTGCCGAGGCTGCGTTGATAGCACTAATAGGGAAAGAGAGACCGATTATGAACGAACCAACTGCATAGCGAAGGACTGCTCCCCCAGTGGAATGAGAGTGAGTAAAATAGATGTCTATGTTAAGCTTCTAAAAACCTGGTGGAGGTTTGTTCCAATAAACAAGGGATGGTTTTAAGCTTTTCAAACCGAAGCCATCCGGGAGAAAATCAAAGAACGCAGGGATTAGTTTGGCAAAATTGTCATTAGCATGTTCTATACCCCAGTTTAAAATGAAACTTGATATCTGATGATGCACCATAGGGAAGAAAATTAGTTCGTCACCCCAGGTTAGCCGACAGTAGGCCGACCAAATGAAAGAAATAATAACCAAAGGCACCAACTTTCTAATTCGGCCCGCCATAGAATTAGGCAAAGAGATCAACTACCAAGTCATGAGCTCATGCTTTAAGGAAGCTTTAGTGGATATATCAAAAAGAAGATAAGATCCATAGAGTTTTCAGATTTTCTGAACCGGGTCACAAAAATAAAAAATATGATCCATGGACGCTGCATTAGAGTAGCAAAAAGGACAAGCCGAAGCAAGTTTGATACTAAGCTTCTGAAGCCGATTTGGAAGGGGAATGGCTCCTCTCAAAATTTTCCAAGTGAGAATTGATAATTTCAATGTAATGCAAGAATCCCAAATCATCTTACTATAAAGAGTAGTAGACTTATGTTCCCTAACCGCATCATAAGCTGATGATAAGGAGAATAGTCCCGAAGAAATACCTTTCCAGCTGACAGAATTGTCTTGGAAATCCACAAGATCATAGCCTAAAGAATGAGCATGACAAATCCATTTCCAGGTACAAGAGTCAATAGCTTGATAGGACATTTCACCTTTCCTCTGATACTTACAGTGCATGTAATTTGACCATGGAGAGTCATTAGAAAGATAAGACCACCATATTTTAAGAGAGTAGGCCTCTTGAAGAGAATATAAAGATCTAAGTCCTAAACCTCCTTCATCCTTGGAAAAACAAAAGTCCATGTATTTGACCCAATGATATTTATGCTGAGTAACATCAGTGCTCCAAAAAAGAAGTCAATTTAGACTCAATAGCATTTAGAACAGATTTTGGCAAAAGCATGGAACCCATGATGTGAATAGGAATAGAATTCAAGACATGCTTAATGAGAAGTAGCCTACCTCCAGGAGAAAGAAAACGCTTAGCCCATCCTAACAGTTTAGAATCAATTTTCCTGAGTAGGTATTTACAGTAGCTTGCCCGATTAATGCCCTAGTAGATAGGAGCTCCCAAATACGTAAAGGGAAGATGCATACGCCTGATGCCAAACAGATGTTTATAGTGAGCAATAATAGCCAGAGGAGTTTTTTTTTTAGCAATAGAATGAGCATTTATCAAAGTTAATCATTTAGGCAGATGCCGATTGATAAGCCAACAAAAAATGCTTGAAGTTGCGAATGTTTTTAGTATCCCCATTAATGAAAATAAGCAAATCATCAGCGAAAGATAAAGTGCGAGATAATAGGACAGTTCCTTCCAAGCTTATAAGGAGTTATTCTTCCCCGATGAATCAAATTATTAAAACCTCTTGAAAAACTTTCTGAAGCCAGGATGAAAAGATAAGGTGATAGAGGATGCATAAACATCTGCGGCCCTTATGTACTTTTATTACGCTTTCTAAACAAAAATTTTAAGGATTAATTATGCTGTGTATGGAAATTTTTTTCCCCTTTTTATAAATACTGTATACGAAAAAATATTTTCATTTTTATTTTTTACGCTATTTTATTTTTTATTTTTATTTTATTTTTATTTATATTTTTTTAATATCATATTTTTAATATACATATATAAAAAATAATATATATAATATATACACAATATATACATAACATATATAAAATATACATTCAACCATATAAATTATATTTATAATATTTGCAGCACATGTACAACACATCTACTATATATCTATAATATATCTATAGTACATCTAAATAATATTTTTAATATTTATTTAAATTAATTTTTTTTAATTTTATATTCTCACAACATATATACAATATTCACACAATATTTATACAATATTCAATAATTTTTACATAAAAAATATATAACTTAAATAATAAAAATATTATATACACATAATATCTACAATACATCTACAATATATCTACATAATAAAATTATGTGTATTTTTTATGTGTATAATATGTAAATTTTATTTAAAAATAAATTTTATAAATTTTATTAATATATTTTACATTTTTTTTTATTTTTTTGTGAGTGTTATTTATTTTTAAAATTAAAATTAAAATTTTATCTTTTATAAAAAATTATATTTTTATATGATAAAAAATAATTTAAAATATTAATTTTTATTATTTTATTAGAATATTTTTTTTAATGGTAAAATTTAAAAAAAAGATAAAGTTAAAGTAAAATATTGATTTTAAGGAGATAAGAGATATTTAAAAAAAAAATAAATTTTATTTTAATGAAAAATGAGATATTTTTAAAATTTTATTTTAATTTTTTTTATAAAAATAAAAATATTTTTAATTTTTATCATATTTTAAAAGTCGAAATTATAAATATTCTGAATTTTAATTATGGTGACTAAAAGTGATCATGAGTCCATCAGAATTTAAAAAATATTAAATTTTTAAAAATTTGATTCGTTACTCTGTAATTTTTTTCACTGATTAAAGCGAATTTTATTATTAATTTTAAGCTTCACTCGCTCGGATTGGAGCCAGCGAGAATTGTGCTCATTCTGTTTTGCTATACTTTTCGTCTGTGATTTACCCCTTTTAACACGTATCCAAAAATAAATAGTTAGTGCTTGTGCTTTAGAGACAATACTAGCTATTATTAAGGATATTGAAGATAATTTTTACTCTCTATTAATTGATGAGAGCTCAAGATAATTCTGTAAATGAGCAAATTGCTATAGTATTAAGATATGTTAATAAGTTGGGATAAGTGGTTGAGCAATTAATTGAAGTGGTACATATGAGTGACACATCTGATTTGTCTTTAAAAGGTGCACTTGATTTCTTAGTCAAACATGGGTTGTCTTTATATTAAATGATTGAGCTTTTAATATGTGAAGTGAATTTAATGGGTTAAAGACCCTCATTTTAAATAAAAATCTCTCGGCAAGGTACATTCATTATTTTACTCATTAACTCCAATTAGTACTTGTTGCAACAACATAGAGCAATAGATTTGTGAATAATTTTTTTTATTATGTTGCAATGATTGTAAATATTATTGGAGCTTCATATAAAATGAGGGATGCTCTCCGTTAAAAATAGCATGATGAAGTAGTTCAACGCCTGGAGAGAGGTGATATTTAAAGTGGAAGAAGCTTGCATCAAGAAATAAATTTAACTCGACCAGGAGACACGCGCTGGGATTCCCATTATAAAATAATTATGCATCTTCTCTCTATGTATTTATCAGTGAAAGAGGTTCTTGTAAACATTTATGAGGGTAGTGCTGAACAAAAAAATTAAAGGATAGTTGTGGGCTTATTTGATAAAATGAGAAGTTATGAATTTATTTTCATTGCTTTCTTAAAGAGAAAATTTTTAGGTATGATAAATGATCTATCTTAAGTTTTACAAATGAATGATCAAAATATTGATAATGCGATTTATTTGATTGCAACTGTGAAACAAGAATTGCAAAACTTCAGAGAGAATGGATTGGATGAATTATTAAAAGTTGTTAATGAATTTTATATAGATCATGATGTCACAGTACCTAATATGGAAGAAAATGTAGGTTATTTACGTTACAAGAATGTTGGTGTTCCTATCACTTATTACCACCACTTTCGAGTAAAAATATTTTGTTAGGTACTCTTTTATCTTCTTATTATCATACTTATCTATTTATTATTCTACAACCTAATTTTTGTTCATTTAATTCTAGATTATTGATTTCATTGCTCAAGAAATGAAAAATCAATTTACAGAATAAAGTACTGAATTGCTTTTATGCATTGTTTGTCTTTCTCCAATTTCAAACTATCCAAATTACTTCGTCTCGTTGAACTATATCCATATAATTTCTCCATCACCGATCGAATGATATTTGAAGATCAACTTAATACCTATATTGTTGATGTAAAAAGGAATGTAGTTTTCCCTAACCTCGATGACATTAGAGCTCTTACTCAGAAAATGGTTTAGACAAGTTATGACACTGTATTTTTTTTTTGTATATCTGCTAATCAAGTTGCTTTAGTTTTACCTGTTGCAACTGCTACTGTTAAGATAACTTTTTCCGCTATAAATATTATCAAGACGAATTTGCGTAATAGGATGAGAGATGATTTTATGTCAGACTAATTGGTGTGTTTTGTGAAAAAAAAATATTTTTTTAAAAAAAATTGAAAACAAAACTATTATGCAATATTTTCAAAATATGCAAACTCGTAGAATACAGATATCATCTCTTAGGCTTAGTCAATATAATAATACAAATTAATTATTGAACTATTGTAATATTAAATATTTAATTTTATGTTAAATTTTTTAGAATTTTTTTCTATGAAATTTTTGCCCCTCCCCCTCTCAAGTGAATTTTTAGTTCCGTTACCGAGAAGAGATATAGTTGATTGTTTTTTCATGATTTATCTGATATTGGAGACTGTGGAGGACTCAAAATTAAAATGGGATACAAAAAAAAGAAGGAAATTTGAGGGGGTTTAAATAAAACAGATAGTGGAGTGGAAATGTTATCATAGTGGAGTGGAAATGTTATATTATTGCTGATAAGTTGCTAGGACGTACTTATGTTGTTAGGGTACAAAAATAAGTAATAGTAGGTGACAATTGTGTGGAAGCAGCCAAAACAATCTTGGCAATAGAATTACTAAAGAGTAAAAGCAAGAGTTTAATTGAGTATTTAGTGGAGAGATTAGTGGGGAAGTTATAAGGTTTAGAAAGCGAATCTGGACTCAGAAAATTGAGCACCACTGCATAACTTCTTTCGCAAATTTTAGCGTTATAATAGTAATAAATGTGTAATTTATTTGCACCTAATTAATTGTAATTGAGGAATGATCTAATTATTAGTCATATATATATATTTATTTATTTATTTATATAAACTGAGAGAATTTTCCAGTACAGCAAATGAAATTGAGAATTTATCATGAGTTGCAATTGGTGCTTTGCGATGAATATCGTGAGCTGACATATATTGGGCCTATTTGGGCCACCAAGCGGGCGGTAATGTGCACCTTATTGGGTTTTTTTTTTAACAAAATTGCTAAAAAAATGAATTTGTTAGAAAAAATAAAAAATTTACAAAATTTACCATATTTTTTAAATTTTGTAAATTTATTAGAATTTGTGATTATTTTATAAATTTACCATATAATTTTTATAAGTTTATTATAAATTTTTTATGAGTTTATTATATACTTTTATAAAACGACTAAACTACCCTAATAAAATATGAAAAAAATTTATAAAATATGACAAAAATGTAATTTTCTAAAAAAATTATAATATTATGAAGAATTTTTTATAAAATTTCTGGAAAAAATTAAAATTTTATAAAATTTACCAATATTTTCAAATTTATCATAATTTTTTTAATCATTGTATAAATTTATCATATTTATATTATGTATATAAATTTTATTATGAATTTAGATTAAAAAAATTTATTATGAATTTATTATAAATTTTTATAAAATAACTAAAAATCTGATAAAACATATAAAAGATTAAAAAAATTTAATGAGAAACGTAAATTTTCCTGTTTTAAATTTAACAATCCAAAAATATTATTGAATTTATCAAAATATTTTGTAAATTTATAAATTTACAAATCCAGATTTTTTTTGAAATTTAATAAATAAAGTTTATAATATATAATTAAATCTATCAGATTTTTTTTCTATAATTTTTCAAATAAATCAGGGGTTTGGTTTATGGATCTCTCAAATCTAAATCATTTTAGTCCTGATCTCTTCTCCATCCTTATTGTATTTATGGTACGGGTATTGACTGGTTTTAGTATAAAAGTTATCTAATCGTTCTCATCGCACCAAGAAGATGCGAAAGTGAGACAATCTCCTCTTAACAGTCTTATTGCACAATGGAGCTATTTATCTCCCCACAGGAAGATCCTTTAGTTTGCTTTCCAAGCACTCTTCTTAATGATTAATGATGCTATCTATTTTGTTATGAAAGCTCTATGGCTTCTATTATGTTCTGGTGGCTGTCTGGCTAATATTTCTTAATATTTTTTTGAAAGCTTAGTTGACTCTTATAGAAGCTGTTTAATCTTCCTCACACTGCTTTGTTGAAGTGGAGGGTCAAGATTATTATTGTTTTTTTTTTCCCAATCTTTCATATTGATTGGGGTTTTCTCTAATCAGGGAGGTTTTATAACTCCCTGTCTCATAATCATAATTTTCTTCTTATGGAGGATTGTTCTTATTCTCTATATTTTTTTATTTGGAGTCTCATTAAGATCAGTATCTATGACTCTTAACGGATGACTAGACAAGGATCATGTACTTAAAGTTTTACTGTAGCAGGAAGATAGTAGTTTTGCTAGTATCGTATTAGCGTTTATTTTGTTTAATGATATCAACATTATCTTTTCAAATAAAAAAAAGAATATATGTCATAAAAATAAAAATGGTAACATAAATTTAAAACTATAAAATTATATAAACAATAATATAATTAAATTCGAATTTGAACTGTATTTTTTTTCTATTTTACATTTATTGAAGAGAAGTGTTAGTCTGTATTGGGTTTTGGAGCAACCTTTTTCTGTGGAAATCGTTGGTCAAGCGTACATTTTACCTTTTTTGAAATCTTTTTTAATAAATAAAATTTGTTAGAACCCCTTTGGCTTGTGACAGTTTGGCTGAGTGGGCTAAAGCGCCAGATGTAGACTCTGGTTCGATAAAGTGTGGGTTCAAATCCCATAGCTGTTAACCATATTCTAAATTTTGGAGAATGAAATGAGACAAAATACCATTTATATTCTTGATTTAAAAATAGATTTTGAGGGATATTTTTTTAAGGGTATTTAAGTAAATAGAGATGAAAAAGGTAAAATTTCCTTAATTTTCGTGTCCATTTTACTTTTTCTATGTAAATGATATGGAGGGAGTAACTTCAATTTATCTTCTTTTAGATATAGAATTTATAATACCCTCATTGCTATGTGATCAAAATACAATAAAACAAGATGATTTTACATAAAATATGGGTTTTTTAGATATAGAATTTATAATACCCTCATTGCTGTGAGATCAAAATACAATCAAACAAGAGGATTTTACATAAAATATGGGTTTTTGATATTCAATTTCCAAAATTACGGAACTTTAAGTTTTGTTTGAAAAATATGGCACCATCTTTTTTTTTGTTTTTATAATTTTTACATTAATTTTTCTTCTTTTTATTTATTTTTTGTTTTATTATATTTTATTTTTTCTAATTTTTTTATTATTTTATTTTCATTATACACAAAAAATAAATAAATATATATATATATAATATATATAAATAATATATACACAATACACATGAATGAGGTGTTGTCTTCCCTGAAGAAGCTAAAAAGAGGGAGATAAATTCTAGTCCTACAAAAACTGTATATAACATGAAAAATACAGAGATTTTTATGATCTATATATATCATGAATAACTGTTAGATCCAGTCCGAGTAATTCAAGTGACAGACGGAGCCAGATGACTGTAAAAATATTTTTTTTTTTCCAAAATCACTAAAAGACCTTATGATCCGGACGAATTGGTTACTTTTCTTAACCAATTAATAACATAGAAAATGATGTCGTGTTAAAAAAAAAAAACTTATGTCAACTTTTGTTAATGAGAAAGAAAATTGAAAAACAGATGAGAATTTCATTTAGTTCCGTAAAATGGTATTTAAAGTCAACTAAATTAACTTAAAAATTAATTGCTTTAGAGTTCAGTTAGTCCTAACCAAAATGAATTCAGGCATCTGCCTTTTTTTTAGAGCTATTTAAATTAGAGATGAATCGTAATCTTAAAAAAATAAAAATAAAAAACAAAATTAGATATGAACAAGAGGTGATTTGTCACTAAATTTAGATACACTGTATTAGAAATTATATGATTAAGTTAATAATTGGATTTTTTATTCTCACAAAAAAAATTGATTTTGTAAATTTTTTACCAGAGTTTTCTTGATTGACCACAGAAAATTAATTAAAATTAGAAGTAATAAAAGTACGGCGACTCAATTTTTTTAACAAGGCAAACAACATATATATTGTTCTTTTCATATTTGTTTTTTTTTTTCAGCCTAAAACAAATTTCAATTGACGATTTTCTATCTATCTTTTCCATCGAATTCCTTTTCTTAATCATTCAAAATTCAATTTGTCTAACTTAATTTATTTTGATTAAATATGACTCTGACAGTTAATTTTAATTAACATCATAATTATTTATTCTAATATATTCCTGGTCACTTAACCTTTCTCAATTTTATATGCAGTGGAAAAAAAATTAATAGAAAAAAAAACCATTTTGAATAAATGAAAAGAACAAATGAAAACAAAAAGATAAAAAATATGAATTCCATAAAAAATGGAAAATACTAATTATAATAATTTTAAAAATTGATTATTGGATAAATTTTTTTTGGTTAAAAAATATTTATTATAAATTTATTTATATTGAGAAATATTATAATAAATATTTTTTAGTTAATAAAAAAGAGTTTATTTAATAAATATTTTTTAAAATAATTATAATTAATATTTTTTAAAATAATATTTATATTGAAATATTCAGTCATCTACCAAATACAAGTTGATAGTTGTTGCAAACTTTTTTGCATTACTAGTCTACAAATTCAAAATCACAGTCACAGAAAATTCTCTCACTTTCCGGGGACAAAGTTGGCGGCATATGGGCCAGAAGTGAAAGTCCTTATCTTTGGCGGATCTAAAAGTGAAATCTTATTGGTTGATGACATTTTGAAGCTGTGATTTTTTGTTTGTCAACTTGGCAATCTCTAAACCACCCACTATACTCTACTGTTATTAACGTATAAAAAATCTCCGACTATGTTGTAAAGTTGTCCTTTTGTCCAATATATTATTGCCACGTGTTCTTTCTGGATATTGCTAATATCTTCCCTTAAAAAAGCGTATAATAATTTAAAAAAAAAAGTGTACAATAATCTTCCATAGCAATAAGAATTTTTGTTGCTGACGAAAAGAAAAATTCAAAATTCAAAAATCCAGAACCACATAATATCAATGGGATGAACAATGTCATGTACAACTCTCAGAGCAGTGATTAGTTTTAAAAAATTTATTTTTTTCTAATTTATATGTGGTTTTAAAAATTTTTATTATCTATATTTTTGAAAACAAATTTGTCTATTATAAATTAGAACGAGCTTAAAAAAACATTTTTAAAAATTCAATTTTTTTTATTTTATCACTCAAAATTGAAAAATATGGAGACATAATTAAAATTGAGAAAATTACATTGTGTCAAATTTTTAATTTTTCTTCAAAGATACCCTATAAGATTTATATATTTTTAGCATATTAAGCACATATATTTGAAAATAGAGTAAGTTTTTGATATATTATATTTATGAATATATTATATTTGTGATTTTTTTAAAATTAAAAGTTGAAAATATGTATTTTTTAAAATATATATATATATATATTTAAAAATATTTTATTTTTTTAAAGGTATTTTCGAAGAAATTCTACTAAAATTTGAAATATTTAAAATCTAATGGACCTTAGATTTTATAGTTAGATATTTTAAAGGGGCTTCTTGCCATCCACTCAAATGATACCGAATAATTTGTATCATTATGCTGCAGTGACCCATCGATATGAACTCTTTAGTTAATCTTTTTCAAAGAAATCAGTATCACTATTTTCTTTTTCCTTCTAGTACCTTCTAAACTAATACGTGCATTAACATCACATCTTTCCCTTCCTTATTATTATTATTATTATTTTTGTGAAAATGAATCGACCCATAACATTAAAAATACGCATTTGATGCATAATTTATAGTTTGTAATTTAAAAAGGAATTACAATGTCTATTTACTAAAAATTATTAATAATATAAATATTTTTACATTCATAAATAATTTTTTTTCTTTCTGTTTATGGTAATGCTTGATCGACTTTCAAAATTAATATATATACATATATATAATTCTTTGATTAGATTTCATTAAAAGTTTAATTTTTCTTATGATAATTTTTTGTAATATTTGTGTAAGTTGAATTTTATATTGAAGTGAAATTTATTTTTAAGGTTATCTTAGTGTTTATTTAATTATTTCTTTTAATATAAAATTGTTGATTCTTGACATCCTTTTTATTAATATTTGCAAGCCAAAAGAATAAGGCCATAGTCAACTCTTAATTTAATAAGCTAAATAAATAAATGAATTTCTTATCCATCTTGTAATTAGAATAGAATTGAAATCTTTAATAGTTAATGTGTAATTGAATTTTAAGAGTAGATGTAAACGTGGAACACATACATTGGTCATAGGCAAGAAATGAATCAAAGAAGCTGGTGGTCTAAAGAGGGCCAAGTCAGATAAATCACAACGAAGGACCAAAATCTTGAGCCTCCAATGAAATCAGAGATTTAGATACCCCAAAGATAAGAAGCCCTTCTGAATTCCACCAAGATAAGAATACCCAATTCGTTATAAATACCCATCAAACCCAATTCTCTCTTTCACCACTCCAACCACTTTGAATCCTAACAAATAACCGATTTCTTTTCTATTCAGACAATGGCAACCTCAACCATGGCTCTCTCCTCCCCCTCATTTGCCGGAAAGGCAGTGAAGCTCAGCCCCTCTGCCCCTGAGCTCATGGGCAATGGCCGTGTTTCCATGAGGAAAACCTCCTCCAAGGCTGTTTCTGGTAGCCCATGGTACGGCCCAGACCGTGTTAAATACTTGGGCCCATTCTCTGGTGAGCCTCCATCCTACTTGACGGGTGAATTCCCTGGTGACTATGGTTGGGACACTGCTGGACTTTCAGCTGATCCTGAGACTTTTGCTAAGAACCGTGAGCTTGAGGTGATCCATTCAAGATGGGCGATGCTTGGAGCTCTTGGATGTGTCTTCCCTGAGCTTTTGTCTCGCAATGGTGTTAAGTTTGGTGAGGCTGTATGGTTCAAAGCTGGCGCCCAGATATTCAGTGAGGGTGGTCTTGACTACTTGGGCAACCCAAGCTTGATCCATGCACAAAGCATTTTGGCTATTTGGGCTTGCCAAGTTGTGTTGATGGGTGCTGTTGAGGGTTACAGAGTTGCCGGTGGGCCTCTCGGTGAGGTAACCGACCCAATCTACCCAGGTGGCAGCTTTGACCCATTGGGTTTGGCTGATGACCCAGAAGCATTTGCTGAGCTTAAGGTGAAGGAACTTAAGAATGGTAGATTGGCTATGTTCTCAATGTTTGGATTCTTTGTTCAAGCCATTGTTACTGGAAAGGGACCATTGGAGAACCTGGCTGACCACCTTGCTGACCCTGTTAACAACAATGCCTGGGCTTATGCCACAAACTTCGTCCCCGGCAAGTGAGCTTGACAAGTGGAGTTTTTCTGTGTTTGAAAAATGGATTTGGGGTTATGATGTAAATTTGTTATGAACTAATGAAAAAGCTTGACTTGAATTTTGCTTACTAAAAGTGCAGTTTCTTCGTGATTATCTTTGTGATTTGGATAAACAGTGTTCATAACAGTAAATAAGTGACTCCTGCCTGAATCCCCATGGAATTATACAATAATTACTGATAAAATGACCAGTAGATTGAAAAGATTATGGCTATTTATATACTTGGAATGGCTAAAAGCATACACTCGTGGAAGTAGTTATTTTCCAAAATAAATATATAACAAATTTTTACCACTTATGGGAAAGATGGACTCAGAAAATTGGTATTCATCAACTATGAATTTTCTGACGTCTTATTTGTAATGTTGTTTTTTGAACAAAAGAATTGTTTAGTCTACTTTAACCCTCCATTCAACAACCCCTCGCTACCCAACAAGCCGGCAGGAAACCTTTGTTAAAGTCACAAATTACTCTCACCAGCTGCATTTTCTCGGTTAGTAGTTTATAATATTCACATCCATGAATCAAAATCTTAACTCGAGCTCAGCTCTGTGGATTCCATGAAAATGCCTGTTTTTACCATGGTTAAGACCGACTTGCTGCTGCCCTTGCTCTGGCTACTGACTTTGAATAAAGCTCCTCATACTGTGATGCTGAAGATTCCCAACTGAAATCATGACCTTTTGAACAAGCTCCTGCCACCCCTCAGGATTGTTCCTATAGTAGTTAAATGCACGTTCTAAAGCACTATTTATTCCCTGCAAATGTCAGACACACATTTTGATCCATCAAATTAAGCAGCCCCAAGTAAATGCATATCAGACAGAGAAATTAAAAGTTTCCTTGTAGAGATGATACTGCTAGTGCTACAGTGTTCAGTGCAGGCCAAAAACTGAATAACTGGTTGGTAACTTTTGCTTACTCAAAGCCTCAGGTATGCCAAGGAATAAAAAAAAAAAAGAGAACTGAGATAAAACCAAGCTATTTACCTGTTCATCAGGAGTCACAGATGTAAATCCATCTCGAAACTGGAGAATAGTAGCCATGAATTAAACTAAAGCCGAGCAATAAAAGAAGTCTTCTTTCATTTATAATACCGAACTGTTTAACGCATTCTCAAACACTTATCTTATTTTATTTACCATACCACATTGTTTAATGCTTTCTCATGCACCAGTTTGCTTATAGCATATGTGCACGTATTTTGTTATAACTTCTTATAGAGGGTCGAGCTTCTACACTATAACCGAGCATCAATGCTAAATTTTTATTCATTGTTCGCACTTGTAAATTTGGGACATATGTAATGATGCTTTTTATATTTATTTACGAGACCCCGTTATTCTATAAAAATAAGCCTCTCTCTTTCTATAAAATAATTGCATCATCATCAATGTCAAAAACACTATTGGAGGAGGCAAAAGGTAGAAAGTTAGAGGAAGGATACTTCAGAATATTGTCAGGCGAACTGCTGAACTGCGCAAAATATAAAGTTCATTACCTATCATTTAGACCACCAGTTTTTCTTGCAATGGGTATGGAACCATATCTCATCGCTATCATCTGCAAACTATAAGTGTTGAAATGAAGAATTCAAATATGCATCTGCATAATAATGGTGTTTGCCATTCCAGAAAACTCGCATAGGCAAAGACTGATGACTTTACCTGTGTAAGGCCACAAGGCTCAAAGGTAGAAGGGATGGTGAACATGTCGGATGCTGCATAAATGGAATGAGCAAGAGAATCATCATACTTCAATATCAGCCGAACGTGCACACGGTTCTGAAAATGGCTTGCAATGCCCTCAAATTCCCTCTACAAAAGAATGAGTAAATTAATTAAAGATTTAAGCTAAGAGAAAACTGAATGATGGAGCCAATTTAGAACAGAGAAGAATTGAAACACCGAAGGACAACTCTCAACATGTTACCGTTTAATGTATGTTACTCCATGGTTGACATGTCACAGAATCAACAGAAGTAGTGACTGTACTCTAGAAAATATAAATAAATAGAAGTAACGATGGAGGTAAATGGTGATACATTGAAGTACCAGTATGTGCAACACCATTAATTATGATACCCAAAAAAAAGCAATCAAGTACAACAGTTACATTAAAAAAAAAAGAAGGTGAATTATTCAGTATTTCTGATGGAAGAATACCAATGGCTGCTTAACATCTGCAGTAGATAGCCCAAGCTGCCTTCTTATTGCTATTTTATTTTCTGTTTTCCCTTGAAGATCACTAGCACTGTACAGAACTTTGAGGTAAGTGTCAGACACTGGATTCCATGAATCAGTATCAATTCCATTAAGGATTCCAATGAACTTCTTGGCATGAAAATTAAGAGTTGATTGGAGACCTCTTCCACCCTGTAAAAAAAATGAACAAGATCTACATGGAGAACTTTCAAATCAAGAGAAGGCAGAAAAATGTAAAAATAATGCTACATGCAACAAAAAATTATTTGCTACTAATAGTCTTGCAGACTAATATGTTGAATCTAATTTCCAATCCTCATGATTAACTCTTATCACAAAAGCTGGGGAAATAAACCGTAACTTCCAGTCCAGCCCAAATTCCTTGGATTGGGCCAGGTTGGGCCGGGTCAAGGGCTTTATGAACACTCCTACAACCCTATGTAGAACCAATGGTGCCAAGGTCAGGAGCAAAATATGTATTCCCCATTCATTACAGAGGATCAGATAGCACGCTGTATTAATTTCCATTAGTATATGCATGAGATTCCCACCCAGAAAAATTTAGGGGACTACTATATTAAACATAACAGATGAACAGCAGCCCCATAATACATACAAGAGTCCTCTTAGGTTCTCAGCAAAATATATAATGGTATAAATGAATAAACATGTCTGCTGATTCTCAATTGCTATGCATATGTATTCTTTCAAGGGAATTGGAACAAATTCATATATATTAGCTAAAAGCAGAATATTTCTCTATGGTCAATTACTTATCAGCCCTATATGCAACTACAGTTTAGATCAATTACACAGCCACACACAATTCAATAATTTGTAGTGTATATTCTCGATGGTGAGATGAAACATGACAAATATAATAACAAAATGTTAAAATTTTAAAGATCTCATTACACTTCACTTCTCAGAATTTTTGTACATGCCATATCTTGTCAAAAATATGTTAGAAAAGCAAAGCAAGAGCTATGTAACAGCAACTCATACCTCAGCGGTGCGCACCTCTTGTGCATAGGTGGGTGATACTGTTGTCACAATGTTTGAGAACACTACGGCACCCTGGAGATGGGAAAGTGTAAGCATAGGTGGTGGATAATTCCAATAAAGAGCATATTCAACTATACTTGACTAAAAAATTTCAATACCTTAGCAGGATTGATCCTATCATGTGCCGAGTTGTCCTGCATTCTATCTGGTCTATTAAGCTGCTGGACATCAAGTCCACAAGATGCCAATTCTGATGCAGGTGCAGTCCCTTGGTACTCGAAGTTGTGACATGTAAAGCAAATTCTGGCCGAATTTAATCCTTTTGGGACATATATATCCCAATAAAGTGGCGCCTGAAATGGTGGTATCAGAGGTTCAATTGTAGTGAAATGATTGATCAGGAGTAGAAACAAAATTCAAACAAGAATTTTTCATTGATCGTATGACGAATGCTGTCTGCCAGTCATGACAATGAATTATGTCTGGTTTTTTTCCAGTTTGAAGAAGCAACTCAAGTGCAGCTCGGCTAAAAAATGAAAAGCGTTTGAAATCATCATGCTCCCCATAAAGTTGCCCTCTCCAGAAAAAGTTGCCGGGATGATGAGGCTCAATAAAATAAACAGGAAGACCTACATGATTAAAACCCACAGTCAGTATACATTGTTGAACAAACTACAGAAATAAAACTAACAAAAATTAATAAACCTTCAATGGTGCCAACCCATATTTTGTTTTTGTATAATTTGCCATCGAAGTAAGATTCCAAGACCACATCTAAATCAGATTACTGAAAACATTTAAAAAACATGTTCTTTCAATTGTGTTCAAGTCAAAATTTTAACATACCCTCAAATTGCCAATACCATCATATTGCATGCAATCATATTTAGGCAGAATAATTTCCACAAGGTGTCCTCTCTTTTGGAGTGCTTTTCCAAGACCAGTCACAACATCTCCCAAACCACCAACCTGTATGGAATGGGAATAACACATGAAAATAACGACATGAACAGAACAGCATCAAATTTAGCCTAAATTAGTAAATTAACAAGTAAAATTTTCTATTTTATACATTAAAAAGTGACCAAAAAAATGAATGGGTATACCGGTCATGTAATGTGTATGCGCAAATTAGAGTTGTTAAAAGCATTAGGCACCCTCAAGGCGCTAGGAGCTCCTGTTGCCTGAGGCCAGAGATACCATGAAAGGCACTGACCTGAGTCAAGTGAGGCACCAAGAAAAAAGTAATGAAAAAAATATATTAAATAGAACATCAATTAGAAACATAACAATAAAGATAAATTAGTAAAAATACTCATTTTCAATCCATAATATAAAAGAAATTGAAATACCTAATTTTTTTACGAAGTTCATAACGCATTGATTTCACAAAAACTAAATAACACCAATTCTGTAACTTTGAAAGGGCACTTTGGATCTATGAAAAAATGGAAATTCAAAGAAGATCCAGAAGTGTGATGATGCAAGTGTCCTATGTTTCATGTATGCATGTTCTAACAAAGAATAAGAAAAAGAGGAGGAAGAAATATCTCCCTTCTACCGTTGCCCCTACCAGTAACTTGTTGAAGAAGCTCTACTAACCATACAAGGAGACAGCTAATCTTGACAGGCGATTAGAATGATATGACAACTGCAGACCTTTATTAGTTCATTACAACTATGATTCATGCTTGACTAAAATATAGAAGTTTGCCACCAGGAACTTGTCTTGGTGGTCATGTGATGCAATGCACATGTTGGAGAGACTAAGTTCAAGTCCCTCAGCAAATCTTGGTAACAACTGAGTTGACTCCTTTAACAGGCTAATGCCCCTCAGCTAACTCACTAGCTAAAAGCTCTTGTAAAAAAATATATGATCATGCAGTGATTACAAGAAGATTCAAATAATGAGCTATAGCCTATAAGACAATAAGTTCAGATCATCCATGTAAACTTCATGACACAGGAATCAAACGCTGAAGGATGTCAATAAATTAATTCCCAAGTTCAATCCCTGGATTATTTTTTGAGAATTATAACACAGCTGACAGGAATAAGAATAAGAAGACTATGGATATGTACTTCTCCAAAAGAAGAGATTAACTAGGCTTTTTTTAAAACTTTAAATAGCCTAGTACAATAAAGTCCAGAGGAGATGACACTTCCAAATGTCTCTTCAGTTTATATTTGATTCAAAGGGAAAGTGCATAAGAAATGCATTTGCCTAAGACACATGTTTAGTCTTACACTACTTAGAAATGACATCAAGTGAGATTAAAAAACCTGCTAAATGCTTAGCAACATAATAAGAAATTTGCACAGGAAAAGAAATTTAAAGAATAATGAGAAGAAAAAAATTCCAGTAACTCAAAAACAGCATTTGGTAACTTCAACTTACCTTAGCAACTGGTGCCATCGCTGCAGCAATATGAATGACATGCAATCCTGGACTAAGGATCAAGAAAGGAATGAATTAAGGTGAAAGGAACAGCAACAATTCACTAAAATTTTCTACTTAAAGCTATTACCTCTGTGGTGATGATGTCAGCTTGAGAAACATAGAAACAGCTTCATGATCATTCTTTTCCCTGAACTCCAAGTACATATCATGAACAAGCCTATCTCTTTTCCACACCATATCTCTCAACATCTTTGCATCATCTGCTGATAATTTCTTCTCAAGCATCCAACCATCAACCATAAGCAATAAACGACTCCAAAATTCCCAAGGCATATCATCTACAGGTTTATCTATGGCCTTTGTCTTGCTTTCCTCTTTCAAAGTATTAAGTGTATCTTGAAATTCCTGTACAGATTCGCGGTATAATTGGACATAAGACTGTATTTCTTCATCAGAACTTTGAAGACGTTCCTCCAACGGTTTTATCTTTTGCTGCATTAGTTCATTATATTGCTGTAATTTTTCTGATGATAGTTTATAGACGTTGGCTTCTTCCAAAGATTCTTCCAATTTATCGACCTTCTTTCGAAGCTCGTGGTTTTGCTGTAACACTAGAATAGCCTGATCTGCTTGCTTTGTTGCCTTATCTAGCAATGCTTGCAAACTTTCCACTTTTGCCCATAAATCTCTGAATTCAACTTTTAGGCTAGATACTTTTGACACTTCTTCCTGTGAAGCTGATAGTTTGGACTCCAAATCTTTCAGAGAAGACTCCAACTGTATGCGTTCTTTCTCCAGTGTGATAACACGTTCATCTGTATCCTTGACATTATTAAGCTCCCCCTTAAGCGCTTCTGTGTCATTTTCAGCAATCTGTTCTCTGTCCTCAATGAATTAAGCTCCTCACTGAGGAAATGAACAGCACTATTCTGAACCAAAGCACCTTCCTCGTTCAAAAGTTTGTTCTGGTCCTCTCCCCCAAAAGCTAGTTCATTCCTTAGTTTCTCTAATTGGTCTTCCATGAGTTCCACATGTATCTTTTCTTGGGCAGCAACCTTCACTCTTGCATCAGTTTCTGCCAATCTCATCTCCAAAACATTAATTTCCCCTTGCAATATTTCCTTCTCAGAGAGAATCCTTTCAAGATCTTCAAGCGCATTAACTCGAGCTTGATTAAGAGGAGTGTTTATCGGAAGGGTGTCTATTTTTAAACTCTGGACACGGAAGAGTGTTTTCGAAAATTGATTATGAGAGTTTAACAAAGTCTCGTATTAGATATGAGAGTTCTGATATTTTTTTGAATTAAAAAATATATTCTTATATTCAATTTGAGAGTACAATCAGAATTTTCATACTCAGTATGAGATTTAAGTACTCTCATACCAAGTTTGAGTCTTTTGTGAGAAAAAAAGACAAAATAGTCTGGCACGTGAAAGATTCTACCCTAAACTCTCATATATAGTTTGAGAGTTTCTTTACTCTCATATCTAGTTTGAGACTATCCAGTTTTACTATTTAAGACACATTTATTAATATTTAAAATTAAAAATTTTATTTAATATTTAATTATTTTAATTTATTTGATAATATATAAGACACATTCATTAATATTTAAAATTAAAATTTTTAATATTTAATTATTTTAATTTATTTGATAATTTATATCTTAAAATTAACACAACAAAATTTCTAATTTAAAATTTACCCAGAATATAACAAGTGATTAAATCTTTAACTATTTTTTACAATTTAAAAATTATTTCTCTTATTTTATTTAATATTTAAAATATATCACATAAATTATCAGTACATAATTTTTAAAATTTTTCAACGCCGTCATATTTGACCATATATATATATATAATGTCTAAAAATAATTTTCAGTGAGAGTACAATAAACTCGTCTATATTCCTCATAATATGAGGAATTTTTTTTTTGGATTTATACAAAGAAAAATTGTATTATTTTTTTTAAAAAATTTAATTATTTTGATATATTTTTAATATACTATATGAATATTAAATATATATTTTTAAGTAAAATATATATTTAATATTCGATATTTATTTTTTAGAATAAAATAATTTTACACTTTCATTTTATTTAGAATTCAGTTTGCACAAGTTGACCGAGAAACCTATAATTTTCTACCACGCTTTATTTTATAAATATATATTTTATTTTTGATATATGTTTAGATATTAAATACACATAATTTAAATAATACATAATTAAATATACATTCATAATTAAATATACGTAATTAAACTAAACATTCATAATTAAATATACATAATTAAACTACAATTACAATTTAAAAAAAAATACATAATTCAACTACAAACCAAATTAAAATAAAAATACATATAATTAAAAAAAGTTCACATAATTTAAAACAAAAATTACAAACCATGCTCCCCATATCTATCATAAACACTATCTATTGGAGCTCTATCAGAAGGAGGATGAAAGAGCGGACATGATCTGAAATTATGATCGGGATTTCCACAACGGCTACATCTCGGATCTCTCCTAGTCTACCTTCGGCTATGATCCATCGCGCCTTTAATTCTATTTACCCTTCTTCGGCCCGGCCCTCCATGGTGAATCATTAGGGAGTCATCTGGAAGTAGAATCTAAAATTTAGAAATGTTTCTAATTCGTTATGATTTTTTTGTTCATAGGACTTATTTTCATTTCTGTTGCCTTAAATTTAGAGTTGTCACCAGCCTTAGAGTCTTAAATTTAGGAGAATAACAAGTTCTACTATATTTGAGTCTTAAATTTAGAGTTGTCACCAGCCTTAAAGTCTTAAACCTCTGTTGCCTTAAATTTAGAGTTGCTTTAAATATATATCATAAAATGACTATTTAAATTTCAATTTAATTTTTTTTATCTAACGATATGATAAAAATAGAGGTTTAAAACATATATATATATATATATTTTATGAATATTTTTTTTCACCTACTAATTTAACGATCTAGATATAAGATTAATAAAGTATTATCATTAATGTAGTTTTTAAATTTTAATTACAGAGAAATGACAAATTGTAAGAGTCTTAATTGTAGAAAAACGGCAACTGAAAATTAAGGCAGTAATATTACCTTAGGCAGGGGAGGGGTCGTGACGTATGATTTTTAGGAGAATAACAAGTTCTACCATATAAATCATAATAGTTTATCTATCGATTATTACATTATTTTCCTTCATTTGTTTCCTTTCTTTAGTTTCTTAACCAAATCAACTCCTATTATTTACAATTTTTTAAAGCTATTATTTGATAAATATTAAAAATAGACATCACAAAAAAAAAGTTATTTTGTTGAAAATATAAATTTATATGTATTTTTTTTACTATATTGTCATTTTGATGTGAGATATTTTATTAAATACTTATTAATAATTAATATTAAATATGAATAAAATAAAATTTTAATACATTGATTAAATTATTAAAATGATACTAAATATGTTATAATTTAGAATAAATATGGAAAAGAAAAATATGTCTATTAATTTGTAATGGATAGAATATTTAATTTTGTTAGTAATTTTTATTTTCATTATTTGAACAGCTTTTATTAATTGATTTTTCTTCATAATTCTAACCCTTTTACAAATTTTCTAATTATGCCACGGATAATGAGTTAAGAATCCCAAAATTTGTAAGTTTAATTTTACAATGAAAAAAAAAAGCTATTCATTTATCATTAAAATAATGAAAAATAAAAATGAAATGGCCCACAGTATTAATTATATATGGAGCATTTATTTTATTTAACAAAGTGATGAAAGTACATGCAAATAATTTGCATTAATTATATCGGCTGTTGTGCTATATGTATATATGGTGGAAAATGGCTTGGCTTTTCCCTCTGCAAAGCACCGTTTCTCTGCCATTAAATAATTTGCATTAATTATATCGGCTGGTGCTATATATATAACATGTACATATATATTTGATTTTTATTATATTGTTATTATTATTAACTTTAAAAAAGTTGGCAATTATATGAAAATATTAAGGCTAAAATACATATATTACTCTATTCGATATTATTATGGCTAAAATATTTAGTACTAAATATTTAAATAATAGTCTTTCATCGTATATTAATCTGTATATTTTTTTTAATTCACGTAGAATCATCTTAATAATACATGTATATATTAAAACTACGAGACGAGAACTTATGAAATATTTTTTAAAATAAATTCATTTGAACAAACCAAAAAAATGATACTCTCTTCGTACTATAAAGATTATCTATTATTTTATTTTAGAATTTCACATAATAATTTCTCATTTTTATTTAAAATATATGTTTAAAGTTTTTTTTTCTATTCTATCCTCAAATAAATTAACACTTTAAATATAAAAAAATAATAATAATTTATATTATTTATTATATAAATAAGAGTAAAAGAGAAAAATACATAAATTGTCAATGTATTAATTATATTTTCTTAAAATTTATTTAAAAAAAGTGACAATCTTTTTGGAACATAAGTAGTAAAATGTAGAACAAATTACTTCCTACCCAACAGGCTATTGCGAAAAATTATATGATAGAATAGTTTTTTTAATTAGACATTTGAAATAACAAACTAATTAGATAGCTACACATATGTTATATATAGTGCTTGAACGATAGTGAGAAAGTAGGTTAGTTGGTATCTATAGTGTTTGATTCTTCAGAACCAATCCAAGACATCGAAGGTCTTAAAAAGCAAAATAAAGGGTTACAGAGAGCCAGCATCGAACTAGATCAATGTGAAGTAAGAACCAAACACCTAATTATTAAAGAAAAACTAAAAAATAACTGCGAGAGGGCTAAACCCTAAAACAAGTTAGATCTAGTGATGATTGGTGACAACTCTAGATCTAAGATAACTCTAATCTACCTTTTCACAAAAAGAACAGAACAAACGAAAGGAAAGGAAAGAAAAAATTAACTTGTATTGTTCAAAAAATTATAGGGCTAAATTTTACCGCGGTCCATGAACTTGTGCTGTTGTAATATTAATATTCTTAAACTCTGATTTGTCACTTTAAAATCTTTGAACTTACGAAATTATAACATTATAGTCATTCGTTCAATTTTTTATCCATTCTCACTAATACATCAGCTTTTACCTCACTAATTAAAAAGTGATATGACACAACATCAACATCTTATTTAGTGTTAATTTAAATGAAAAATATGTTAAAAGTGTTAGAGTTCAAACCCTATACCTTTTAAACTTTTAAGTTATTTATTCTTGTTGAGCTATACTAACAATAATATTATTAAATTTTATTTTCACAGTAACTGTCAATATAATTTATAATATTAATTAATAAAATAATTTATAATATATATTATTAGTATAATTTAATAGTTTATAAAATATTAATTTAAAAATGATAATAATAATTATTATATATTTATTAATAATTTTTGTATAAATATATATAAATATATAGTATATTATTATTATTATTAATATATTTAATAAGATAATTTATAATTTATAAAAATGATAATAATAATTATTATATATTTATTAATAATTTTTGTATAAATATATATCAATATATAGTATATTATTATTAATAATATATTTAATAAGATAATTTATAAATTATAAATTATTAAATTATACTAATAATATATATCATAAATTATTTTATTAATTAATGTTATAAATTATTATATTTTATAAATTATATTAATAGCTATAGTTAAATAAAATATAAAAAAATAATCGTATTTTTATTAGTGTAGTTTAATAGTAAAAAATAACTTAAATTAAAAGTGTAAAATGTATGGGGTTCAAATTATATTACTTTCATTTTTTTTAATTAAAATTATATAAAAAAGACACATACTCTCATACTTAGTTTGAGACTTATGTGGAAAAAAAGACAAAGTCTCATACTTAGTTTGAGACTTATGTGGGAAAAAAGACAAAATAGCCTGACAGTGGAGCACGTGAAAGATTCTACCCTAAACTCTCATATATAGTTTGAGAGTTTCTAAACCCTCATATATAGTTTGAGAGTTTCTGTACTCTCATAACAGATTTGAGAGTTCTTAATTACAAAATTAACAACTCTCATATTCAGTTTCTGAAAACACCCCATTTATCCACATTTTAAACATTTCAAAATTTATAATCACAGTTTAAAAATGAGCCCCCTATATCTAAAGCACCCTTGATTAAGAAGTAGGATATCTAGCATACATTCAACAACAATAAATAAATAGATAAATGAATGAATAAATAAATATATATGAATCTATATATAAATGACTAGAAAGTCTCGATACTAAAATATATCTATAGACATCTCTCTGCAAATGACACAATGAATAAATTACCCACGTGAAAAACTAGATGAATTGGCAAAAATAAAACAAGAGACATTACTTTTCTCTGCATTTCTTATCATGCCTGTCAAATCTTCGAGTTGGACCGGTGAAACTTGCTCTCCACCATCTATTTTTGAAATCTTCAAGAAGGATAATTAGTAAATCACCGATTTATTATTAAATAATAATATCAATTATATAAAAAAAAAGTTTCTTCTTCATTTCAATTATCCTTCCTCTTTACTATTACTACAAGTAAATTGGGTCTTAATTATTTCATTTCATTTATATTTTTCTTAAAATATTTTAATATATGAAAATTATTATTATTATTTTATTAAATATAAATATTACCCATAATAGCTATGATTACTAATATAAATGATGATTCGCGCTCTATTGACGTCTTATTTTTTAAAAATTGCAGGAATTCAGACTTACATATTAAAAACTAAATTTCGAGTAATAATTAAAAATTCCGATCAAAAAATAATTAAAAAAAAACACTATCTTAAAATCAAATTATGGTAATATGTGTCAAAAACTAAATTTCCTTCCTTGAAAAGGAGGATAATGCTTTTTTTTAATTGTTTGAGTTTGATTTTATTTCAAATCATATTTTTGGGGTTTTCTTTTTTATATTAGTCACATTTTTAGTATTTTTTCCTTGTTAAAAAAAAGATGAAAGTCAAAAAAGAAACTGAAGAATTTTATTTTATTTTTCTCATTTTCCTTAATTCAATTTATATATAATATATTAATATTAATTATCTTACAAATATTGGGATTTTTACTATAATATGATAATTTATATGATTATCCTTTACGCCTTAAGAATCATAAAAAGGTAATTTATATGATTATCTTAAGAATCAAGTTTATCAAATAAACTTGGAATTGTATTTAGAAACAAAAATCATAAATGAAAAACAAACACATGCCAAATTAAACTAATTATATACAACATAAAAATTAAAAAAAAGAATTAAAAAATAAAACAATTGGGAAATTCTTTTCTTAAGAAGAGATAAATAATAATAAATAATTTAATCTATATTGTAACTGTTATCTCAAGTGGACCTTCAGCTCAGAACTCTTCCTTGTCTATTCATAAATTAATATTAATACAATGTATCTGTACATTTTTTTAATACCCAAATATTAATTAATTAATTATAATTACTTTTTAAATAGCAAAATTTATATAATACCCTCAAAAAGAAAATCTATATATATATATATATATATAGTTTATATGTACAAAATTACCTCAGCTTTTACTTGTTTTCTAAAATCTAATATGGTTCACTAAAAAATTAATACATGGCAGGATTCACTCAAATTAAGTAATATATTTGAGGACTTACCTTATTAGTAACAAAATAACAAAATAATAATAACCATATATAGAATAAAATAGCACAATACATTTTGAACTCCTATATTTATTTATTTTAATCACTTTATCTTTTATATTTATGAATTTATCATTTTATTCTTTGTATTTATTTATTTAGTACTACAGATGCTTATATTAAAGCATATTAATTAGTTATCATTTATATTTATTTATTTTAATCACTTTACATTAAAAATAAAAATTTTAAAACTAAATTGATTAAACAAATAAAATTTATAACTACATGTGTATTTTACCAATAAAGCATTTGAGTAATTTTTGTCCAATTATACTAGTGGGTTTTATTAAGTAATCCTCGATGATGCTGCTCATAATAAATCTTATATTTATATGAACGATAATGAATTATAATCGCATAAAAAATTTATTATTGATTTGATTCACCTGTAATTTTAATTTTAAAATTAAAATTTTAAATGGTTTTGATTTAATGATATTAAAATTATGTTCAGAGTTAGGAATTGTAAAATTTTAAATGGTTTTGATTTAATGATATTAAAATTATGTTCAGAGTTAGGAATTGTAAAATTTTAAATGGTTTTGATTTAATGACATTACAAATGGGTAGGAGAAAGATAGAGATGAAGATGGTGAAAGACAGCAGTTCTCGGCAAGTGACTTTCTCAAAACGAAGGACTGGTCTTTTCAAGAAAGCTAATGAGCTTGCAACTCTCTGTGCAGCACGGATTGCCATTGTCGTTTTCTCTCCAGGAGGCAAACCTTTTTCATTTGGCCTCCCAAATGTTGAGTCTGTTACAGAAAGGTTTCTAAATCAAGAAAATAATAAGAAACCAAATAATAATAATGGCAAAGAAGAGGCTAGATTAGAGGAACTCAGTAACCAATTCGCTGAGTTGCAGAAATAGATTCAAATTGAACAAAAGAAAGAAAAATTGCTTTTAAAGGCAATGAAAGCAAATGGGCTTTGTTTGAATAGTGATTTGAACAAATCTTTGGATGATATGAGTATTGATGAGCTTCTGAAAATGAAGAATGCTTTGGAAATGCTTAGAGAGAATACGAGAGCTCGAGTTGTTGAAATGGAAGCCTCTTCTTCTTTGCTGCTTTTGTCAAAGAAATCTATTCAAGATTAGGTTTCTTTTATAAGAATTAGAAATTGATGTATGAAACTTGTAATACCACCATCTCTTTATATAATTCAAAGACGATAATAGAAGATGGTTTTAAATTATTATGTTCCTAATTAAATAGAATTATATATTTGCAATATTTTCTTTTGTTTTTCCTTTTAATTTGCTCTTCATCTAGTTATTCATCTCTATTCAATTCTATGTTTTATTAGACTTTAAACTTAATATCATGAATCAAGATTCACGCCTCATCATATCACTTTGCTCCTAATTTTAAAAAATAAAAATTCGATGAAAAAACTCAATGATTAAGATTTTATCATAACAAAAAATTAAAATGCTCCCTTAAAATACTATATTAAACTTTCTTATAGAAAAGTTTAATAGTCTAAAAGTAGTATGAAAATTTCAACTTTTTTATAATCCTTTAAAAATAAATTATTATATCCTAGAATTTTAAAATTTTCACAATTATGTTACTAAATAAAAAATTGTTTGTGTTTTTTTTTATTGTGGCATATAACTTGGGTTGAAAATAAATGATATATTATTATTTAACTACTCGTATTGAGAATAATTCACTTACAATATGTCTAATTATGTCCAAAGAAAACTTGTTACATAATTAAGTTAAGATAATATCTTACTTTAGTTTTTAGTCAAATGATTTTATTTATTTATTTATTTATATATAAATTGGGACGATTGCCACCTCTATCCTCCTAGGATCCATGGCTGCTGCCAATACCTCCATTTAAAGCAAAGTTAAGCCCTGATTTCAGATTTTATAGTCCACATTGTTTGGCCATATTTGATAAAGCATTTGGACCAATATTCATGGCCCTGTACTTGAAATTGTGCGGTCTAGGCTTCCAAATACCGGCCGAACTGAGAAGCCATCTGCAAAGTGCAACCCCACATTCGCTCTCTGACGACCTTTACCATTGACCTTTTCCTTTCAGTAAATTACGGTATAAAAAGTTCATAAAAAATTAGTGCCGAATATACCTTTATATATATATATCAAATACATATTTCATCCTTTTTAATTCAAAATACTAATTCAATAATAAAGCATTTTATATTTTTATTTAGAAGTTTTAAATTTTATTTTATTTTATTTTATATTTGAATATTTATGAGGCTCAAAATAAAAATACCAGACAAAGATTTCAATCTCGAATGCCTTCCATCATCGCAAAAACACGATTTTGGCACCAAGGCTCCAAAAGAGCTTAAAAAAACTAATGTACGTAGGTACAATTTTCTTCATTTTTCTTTTTCTTAATATTTGTAATGTTAAGTATATTAATTCGAGCAAATGAAGGAAATAAACTTAACTTGGACCTAATGTTGACAGATTGACATGCCGAGGCATTAAGGGTGCAGTCTATGCCTTAAAAGAAAAAAGAGCAAATAAAAGAAAAGCATGCCAACCCAAAGCTATACATATAATAAATATAAACATTATATTAGATGGTTTGAAAAATGATGGTGTCCTAAGCTTTAATTAAAGCTGAAAAAAAAAAAAACAAGACCACATATATGGAGCTACACAGAAGTTATGGAACCTAGAAATGATAAAAGAAATGGCAGTTCTTTTTGGGGGTTGTGGGTATTGTCTGGCATGGAATGTTTCAGCAATTTCATAAAACTTGCAGGCTAAAGAGCTGATCAACTCATCATATTGTATATAATCTATAATATTTAATCTTTAATCTTTTTCTTAGCATGGCTGCAAATTATTTTTTGTCTATTATCTATAGATATATTGGGCCACTCTTTTTAAAATGGAGAAACCATATATAATCTTTCTTACACGCTAATTTACATAATATATATAAATATAAATATTAATTTTGTATTTTCAATTCAATTAAAAATAAAAAAAATAAAGTTTATAATTTAAAAAAAATCTCTTTTATTTGATTGTAGCTCATGTCCACTTCTGCCAAAATATTTTTTTAGTCAAATAATTACTGAACTCAAATTGATTAATTTGGGCGAATTAATAATTCACTTATAATAGTTTAGAATTGGGTTTAAAGCTATATTTAAAAATTAATTGTGTTTTGCCTTTATTCTAATATTTTAGAATTTTTAACTGCTTTTTACAAAATCATACTTGAGAAAATTTGAAAATGTAAAATTTCTCACTTTTTAAAACTCTAAACAAAGTAAAAGTAATTTGATAAAAAAAAAGCGTAATTACAGAGCCAAGCTTACTCTCTTAATATTTTCTTATAATTTCATTTTCAGCCAAAATTATACGAATCTTGCTTCGTATATATATATATATATATTGTATACTAAAGGAAGCGTCTTATGAAGAATCATATTATATTTATTAATTGTATAGAGAGAGGAAGAAATTTTTAAATATGAAAAGCAAACAAAAAGATTATTCTCAATGGCTTGTAATTAGATGAATCTTTGAAAGAAACTATAATTTGAAGCAGACCAAAGCATGGAATCGATGACTTTTTTCCATTTAGAATCTTCTGTTTAATTATAGTTTTTTTTTTTGAAAAGCTGTCAATTGATTACAAGTCAGTACATCAAAAACTTGAATTTAAAAACCCTAACAATCCAAAGCAGCATGGAAGAAATTATAGGCCTGTCTGGTATTAATTTTATTATTGTTGATTGATCAGCAACGAAAATATGATTTGAGGAACAATTAAAAAAAATTATCTTTAAAAGTTGTCCTCTGCCCTTTATATTCATGAATTTTTATAATGTTAAAAATAAAATTAATTATGCAAAAAATGTTATAGGATATTAAAAATATAAGGAGTATGGATTGAATATAAATTTATTCAACGAATATTCACTTACTGTTAAATTATGCATTGAAGTGCATATTATAAAATATTCAATTTCATTACTATCAATAAAAAAAAGTAACCTAAATGTCTAAATCATGCATGTAGCAGAACAACAATTGTAAAATGTATGTTTGAATGGAATAGCTAGATAAGATATTGAAATTTTTTCAAGAGTTTTGAAGCTTATTGTTACTTTTCTCTTTTAGTAACACTAAGCTACCACATGTTACAGTCGCAATAACCCGTCCAGCTAGCCCAATCTCATCTAGGACTTCCATACCCAATAATAATTTGTTACAGTCGTCCATTGTTTAGCATATTCTTTCCTTTTTTTTTCTATCTAATTTGTGTCAGTATTTTCAATTGGGAAGAAAAAAAATAAAAGGAGAAAAGAAAGATACTTCTTTTGAGATGTTTATATTAATTTCTTTATGTCCACCGCCAGTGGAAGCACAAATGGCCTTGGTGGCAACCACATATAAAGATTAGATTCTTTAAAAATGCCGTTGGTTTAAGACAATACGTTCGAAAGTCCCTCTTACTTAGTAAGATTTGTCGCTTTATCCTCTATGCTTTCAACTTATTCATATAACTCCTCCAACTTAATTTTTGCATATCTATTCAACTATTCTTCACTGGCGTGGCTTAAAGAATAGCTTTATGACCATTAAAGAACGTGAAATTTCTTATTTACATTATTTTTTTATTCTTTCTCATTAATTTTTTTAAAAATTAATTATATTTAAATTTATTTTATAATATTATATTAAATTACATGTAAAATTAATTTAATTATTTTTTATTTTTCTCTGGCCCATATCCTTTTAAAAAAGTAAAAATAATACAAATTAAAAATTAATTAAACAAGTGAAAATTTAATTAAAAATTTTAAATTATAGTTTTATTTATAAATTTATATATCAAATAATAATCTTAAATAGATTTAATTTAAATAATAAAAAAACCAAAGAAAAAATCATCGCCTGCCTAACATTCATCCAACTAAGCACATCATTGCCAAACCTAGCATCATTCAACATCATCATTGCCTGTTATCGTTGTTGCTCCAACCTTATTGATCGTCATCGAAGTCGGCCAAGCACTAGCAAACTAGAGCTTACTGTATCTTCCTATTTCTCTCTCTCTTGAAACCCTCCAAAAATCACATTTATCTCTTAATTTCTCTCTTTCTCTAACAATATCCATTAACAATGAGTACTCAAATATGAAAAACCTACCAAAACCCCAAAACTGAACCAACTCGCATCAAGATTCTCATCTCTTTCCACTCATTTAGCCATGGTGGAACTCAAATTATAAAGATTCATGACCTCTATGTTTAAGCTTGCCGGTCGTGACACCCATCAAATCGCATGTATATATTACTTTCAATTTCTACTATAAGCAAAGGAAGAGTGAAGAAATTATTTGGTTAGTTAGAGATTAACGATTGAAGAAGAAATAAAGGTTGAAGAAGAAGAAGGGAATAGAGAGAATCAATTATATTTTAGGGTTATTTTAATGATGTGGAAAATTTTTTTACGCATGGTATCATCTATTTCATTTTTGCTAATATATATATGCCTTGTTAGCGCGTATTTACTCACACATCATATTGCTATTTGGCATTCTTAAATTAAAGATCGGTTGGTCAAGTAAATAATTAAGTTTAAAGAGTAAATAATCGACGTTAATAGGTTATATGATTAGTCAAAAAGTATATGAAGTAAATTGATAGAACCATCCAAATATAAGAGATTATGAATGTATTAATCCAAATAAACTTTGCAATGACTTAATAAATTTTAAAGTTATTTATTATATCTTATGGCCAAATATACATGTAGTTCTCCGAACTTGTAATATTTTGTCATTTTATTTTTTAAATTATCAATTTAATCACATAATTTTTTAAACTCATATTTTTTTAATTTATAAAAATAAATATACTGATTATACTAAGTGACTAATGAATCTATTTGATACAAAATATATAAATATAAAAAATAAAATTATCAATATTTAATAATAAAAATAAACAATTACATAAAATAAAATAGATAAAATGAAAATTCAAAAAATAAATGATTAAAGGTTATAAGTTCAGAATGATATATATATATATATATATATATATATACACATACACTTAACCGTATCTTATTGATTCGATTTTTCAATGGTGTCTGAATGTATTAACCCGTCTTTACAACCATCAAAGATTGAATGTTGCTGTTTCGATCTCTCTCGGCTTATTGGCTGTTCCTTCTCTGCTCTTTCGCTTATATTACCACTTGGAACCTAACTTTTTAATGCCCTGTCTTAATCTCCTTTACCATTTGGGGTTTTTATTGGTATATCAACTGACTAAATGCCTCAATGGCTTTTGCCCTTTAGCTAATTGGAGTGAAAAAAAAAATCTAAAAACAAAAATATTGCAATAAAATAAAAAATTCTATCATTCTATTTTGTTTAATCGATGGTGGATGTTTTCAGTATAATTTATAGGCTAATCAAAATTAAATATTCTCTTCAGAAAAGTTTAAAGATGTTAAAAAATATTTTTTGAATACGAACTCTGAAAATCAATCAATAATTAATCAAAAATAACAAATTTACTTATTAATAGACTAATTTTGAGAATTATTTTCTATAATTATTTAATTAGTAAAAATTAGGTATCCATCTTATACCACAAAAGTCGTGTGTTTAATTCTGACACCCTATTTTATTTAATTATATATATATAAATTGATTGGTTTTGATTGTGAATTTTATATTCTTAAAATTGAAAATGCAGTGGTCCAGATTATTGTATTTTATTATGATGAAAATCTAAAAAATATTGTTAATAATTCATTTAGGTGGATTCGAAATCTAATGTAAATGGTATAACTGTCATGCATTATATTAAAAAAAATTTAAATAAAGAAAGATTATGCATTAAGCTGTAGCATGTTCATGGAGATATGCTGAATCTTTTTCTTTCATCAAAATTAGGTATGATTGTTAAATTTTTTCATATTATATATATTTTTTTGTTAATATAGATTTGAGAGTACTAATTCTAAAAGCTAGTTGTTAGGAATAAGAACTCATTTTTTATTAATTTGATCATATATTTATATTTTTTTAAATATAAAATCACCCACATTTCATTATATTATAAGCTAGTTTATCACATTCTTCTTAAGTGTCAACTACTTGATAAGTATATGATAGTCATGATCCGATTCACCTAAGATTATAATTTTATATTTCAATAGTCACTGTGCGGACAACTAAATAATGGTAAGGATATCTATTTTAATACTATTTTAAATTTTTTAAATATTATATTTTTCATTGTTAATATAATTTTTAGAGTTTTAATCTTAAAAGTTAGTTGTTAGGGACGAAAAACTCATTTCTTTATTAATTTAACCATGTTTTTATATTTCTTTTAAATATAAGATTACTCATATTTTATTATAGTATAGGGTAATTCATCAGTTATCATTTTAAAATTTTAAGCCAAACATTACCATTTATGTTAGGAATTATAATAATTGGGCTTTACTTATTTTCTAAGGTAGAAAACAATGTTAAGAAGAAAAACCTATTGAAAGAAAGAAAAAAAAACAATAATCTAGGATAAATAAAATTAAATAAAATTAATATTTTTTCTATTAAATTTATTTTATTTAATTTTGATTTATTCAGATAATTATATACCCGATACATATAAGAATTTCTCATAATCAATATATGGAAAAAATCTCTAAAATAAGTTAAATATTATTCGGAATATTGTAGCATATATTCAATACAAATGAAAACAATAATATTATATATATATATATATATTTGTAAGAGTAAATAAAATGAAATAACATTGAAGATTATACAACAGGATAGCCATTCTCTTTAATATTTTTCATCAATTTGAAGATAATTTTTATGATTCGGAGGCGCAATAAGAAATAATATTGCATGTTTTATTATAAATAATATTCCCTTTTATTATGAATTCGGTGCCGAAAAAAAAGGATGAAAAAAATATTTGTTATTAATATTATTTTGTATTTTAGATAACTAGATATATATAATATTTTCATTTCCTGAAAATATAATATTTGTACATAAAAATAGCCTTGAAAGAGTCTATTTTGAATGATTGACTATTTAAAATAATTAAGGACTTATATTTAAATTCCAAGAGTAAAATTATGAAAAATATATATAATATCAACTTATAAATATTAAATATCAATATACATATTTTAGTTAGTTAAGTAGGATTAAGTAAGTAGACGAGGTTGATAGTTCAAATTCTACTTAGTACCTCTTTAAAAATAAATAAAAAGTCTTAACTTGTTCCAAATAAAATTAATTATATACCTAAACTGTTAGATAGGTATATAAAAATTTATAGATAAAAAAAATTATAAATACTAAATAATTTATAGTTGAGTCAACGACTAAAAAATTGAGCAGGAAATTTTTGGAAAATACTAGCCAAAATAGACCCTAGAATCTCGACAGAGAGAGATGAAACTTGGAAGAAACTCCAGTAATTTGAATGGAACCTTCTCTGTAACAAATAATTTTGCTTGACCTCATCTCCGCTAGTATCACTTAGACTAAAACAGTGTGCCATAAAATTAAAATTTCTCGGTCACCAAACAGAGACTTATTCTTAACAACATCAACACGCCATCTCTCATATTATTTTATTCTCAATTAATACTACTCAGAATATAAGTAATTTATGAATAATTAATATTGGTTTCGACAATACACTTGTAAGAAAGAAAATTTTGTTTCAATAAATTTATAAATTGATATAAATTAACTAATAATAGATACAAATTAATTTTTTTAACTATTTAATATTCTACCATTCAAAAAATATAAACTAATATGATATAAATTATAAACTAATCTAAATTTATATCAAAATAAATTTATTAAACAAATGAGGTACGTCATACCTAAATATGAATTTGAGAATTTTTAATCAAAGGAAATAAAATTTTTTTTTATCTCATCTCATTTTAGTATTGGACAGTATAAATTATTATTTTTTAAATAATATTTTTTTTATAAATTAGATTTAAAGAGGAGAATGTCTAAATTCGAAATCAAGAGCTAAGCAAAAGTAGCTGAAAATAGTAAAAAAGATTTTTTTTGGAAGTGAAGAGGCTGGAAAAAATAGCCTAAACTGAAATATCAACACACATTCGGCGCCGGGCCACACCAATTAAATCTTCCATTATTAAACTCTGCTGCATGGAGAAACCATTATTGGCTAATTAATCCGCGCATCTAATTTCTTAACGAAAATTGTGCTGAATCTGGATATTTCAATCTCTATTAATCCACTCTTTAATGGCCTGCAATAGACTGAAATTACTGTTAGCCTTGATCTCCTTCAAATTAGTGGAAAAGATTTTGAAAATGGGGACACAAAACTCCAAGTCCTATAATAAAAATAAACCACTCCTCCACGTCTACTGTACAACTAAACAGAGACGACGCCACCTTCCTTGATTTTGACCCATCAAAACGCGGATCAGTTATTCCATACACTCTGTCCTTTTCCCCTTAAATTACTAAAACACCCTCAATAAACCCCTTAAATCCAACTCCTCTGTTTTCTCTTTCTCACTAAAAAAAAGAACTCTTAACTTCCCTCTCCCATGCAACTACCAATCCCCAACCCTGTTGATTCTCATACACCACGAAAGGACAAACAAAGAAAGCGAAGTTTTTTTTATTATAAAAAAAATGCAAGAAGAAATAAGAAAGAGTAACAGCAATAGCAGCAGTAGCAGCGGCAAGAAGAAGAAGATGAAGATGTGGCTTTTTAGGAAGCTAAAGATGAAGGAGGCTTGGAGATGGAGATTGAAGTTTTTGGCTTCTGCTTTTAAGTGGAAAAGGATAAGCCTTCAGCTCTCTTTTTTTGATGATGTGATTTTCAGGATTGTTTCTGTTTTTGAAGCTATTATCTTGGTAGCTACCTTATGTTTCTTTTATTTATGTTGTGGCTGCCACATCTGATCTCCTCTTTAATTTCTCTCTTTTCTTGTTTTTGGTACATAGAGTTTCTTCTTCTTCCTTTTTTTTCTGTGGGGCAAGATATTGGAAGGGTTTTGCTTTCAATGGTAGATCTACCAATGCAGCTTTTCACTAATGGAAATTTTTAATTTAGATGTTTGTCAGTTTGCGCTGTCTCTTTCTTGGGTTATAATTTATTTAGTGTTTACATATATGTCTCTCTAATTGACCTAATTTAGAACAGAACAGAGTCATAAGCTTGTCGAGAATGGCCCTGTTTCTAATTTTATGGGCTGCTTTGCTTTGCTCTGTTATTCCTCCATTGTTTGAGTTTGTTTCCAGTTAAAGGCCTCAATTAGCATATGCTTAGTCCAGTATTCTGCGTCTTATTTTCCTTCCTTGTTTAACATGCTAAAAAAGCACTGAAACTGGGAAACATGAAAAAAAACCTCCGATTTTATGACTTGCTAATCTTTGTTTTTTTTTTACAACACGTTGAAATGAATTTGGTAACCACCCACCATTCCATTTTTACTTTCGATATGAAATTTATTTATGTTTTTTGACGAGTATGCTAGAGGAAGAAGATCATTCTGCAGTAAGAAGATATGAAGATAAGTTATGCGCTGCGTTTTGATGTAAAACGCCGCACTCCAATTTAATAAATCACTTTGTATCACTACGCTGCGTTTCAATAATAAAGTTGAGTTGCGGTTGAAGAAAGGCGCGAAATTATTCTTTAGCAAACACCAAACTTAGACTTCCTAATATTGAGTTCATAAAATTTGTTTATTGATTTCATAAAATTAATTTTCATTTTTTTACTTTAAGAAGTTTTTGCATAATAAAAATAAAACTGATAAAAAAAAGTTATATAATGACAATATATATAATACTATAATATTATATTGTTTTTGAAAAGTTAATGTTTAATACATAAAATTTGAAAAGTTATTTTAATGTTTAATACATAAAATTTAAAAAGTTTAGGCCTACAGAAATGATTTTTTTCCATAAATTTTATAATTTTTATAACGAAAAATCAGCATAAAATTTTTAATATTTTCAAGCCACTGCTACTAAATTTGTCATTAATTTTATTTTTTTACCATTAAAAAAGCCCCCAATGTGAAAAAATGTAAGAAGTTGAAAATTTAATGTAAATAAATAAAAATTTAAAGCTTAATAAATAAAACAGAATAAGGAAAAGACTAATTTATCCTAAAATTTAATCAAAAGTATGGAAATCAACAACTAATAAACATCATATATATAAGAGAATAGGTGTATCGTCCAACTCAAAGTTCATTGAAAGGTGTCTGTCTTTGGAATAATTATATGCTACAACGGTTGTAGCAATAAATGCCTACAACAAGCCAATTGAATTTTTACACGTAGACTAAATATGACACGTGGCGTTATAAAATAATCATATTTAGTCTACGTGTAAAAATTCAATTGGCTTGTTGTAGGCATTTATTGCTACAACCGTTGTAGCATATAATTATTCCTGTCTTTGAGTCCGAGTAATTATTTGATGTGTTCCATATTATAATTATCTTTTCTTTTAAATCTTTAATTGAAAATCAACTAAAATCATTCGTGCACTAGAGTTACTATATATTTAATAATTTCAACTTATTATTCATATAAATAGAAATGGAGAAATTTGACTATTTGAACAGGCAGTTATTTATTATTGGCTTTAAAAAAAAGAAATTAAATTAAAATTTTCTCTTTCTGTACACGTGTGCGTTTATTCTATTGAAAATTTTTAAATAAATCTAATTTATATCTTTATTCATGGATTAGGTCAATCACAAATCGTAATTTAATAAAAAAATTAATTTAAATTATTGTTTTAAATATTCTAATTCAAATCAAAATTTATAATTAACTTGATCTATAAGTGAAGATATAGAATAGATTCGTATAAAATTTTTTCTTATTATAGAAAAAATGATTTTTAATAATTTAGTTTTGAATTTGACATATGAAAATATGATCAAATATTATATAAAAATGTTTACAGCTATATTATGCTGTCATTTAGTCAGCAAGATCTTAGATTCACTGCATCAACTTACAGAAACTATAAAAAAAAGAAGAATAAAAGATTCCAACAAATTAATTTAAGGAAATAGTCAATAGCTAAAAGACAGCTTGGTTTAGCCATGAATTCCTAGAAAACTTTGAATTTGGAAATCACTCTGATTTTAGGTTAAGAAGATGTTTCTACTCCACGTTATGATGGTGATTAAACAACCTTTTAATGGGCTTGGATTGAGTTGAAGTCATACTTAAATTAAATTAAGCACATTAAATAAATTTTCTAAGAATAGACTTTTGTTTCAACACTGTTAATACTTTTTTTATTATTATAATGGAAAGAGAAAATTTTATTCTAAGTTTATTGTTTAAAAAAATACACTTATAATTAAATTATGCGTCGATGTCATATTTAATAATACTTGATAAAAATTTTTTGACAATTTAGGAATATATTAAAATGATCATTTACTTTTTTCATAATTTTTTATTCAGATTTAATATAATATTTGAATTAGTTTTTATATATATCATATTAAATATATGTCTTGAGAAAAATAACAAACATTTGATTAACATAATCTTCGAAAATTTTTTCTCACATTTTTAATATGTTGTTATAAAAGAAAGTGAAAAGTTAAATAAGAATTATAATATGATAGTTGCATATTTTATTATTAGTTTAAATTATTAATAATAAAAAACGCTTTTATTTCACAGCATGGAAAACTTTTTGCTTTCGTCTTCCATGATACTTTTGCATGTTGTTATCCCATAAAACAAAAAATACAATTAAATCGTTATTATGCGAGCTTTTTAATATTTAATAATTAAATTGTTTAATTGCTTAAAATAATAATTTAGTATTATAATTAAAAAATTATATATGATTTAATTGTTTTCACATATTATAAATCAGTTACAAAAAAAAATTATAATATCTTTTATTAATATATGTTATTCAATAAAATAACTTTTAATTCGCAATCTATTAAAATAAGTAAATTATATATGATTTTTTAATTTTATAACTAAATTGATATTTTAAAAAAGTTAAACAATTTAATTATTAAATGTTAAAAGTTTGAGATACCAACAATATAATTTTCCTAGAAAAAATTATTAAATATTTTAAAATTTTATCTAAAAATATAAAATTTTTTAGATATTATATAAAATTATTTTAAATAGATTAAAATATTTTTATTAATTTATTAATACTATATTTTTATTTTATTAATTAAGTTATTGATAATGATAGTATAATTGAAAAAAAGTTAATTATTTTTTTAATTATTTAAAATAATAATTTAAGAATAATAATTTTTTTTATAAAAGTGAGCCGGATGAGAGAGTAATATAGAATTTTGACTCAAACTATTTCAGCATTTTACCATTCCTAATTAATATCAATACTTTTCTTAAAATATGCATTTATTTTTGTAGATAATATAATTATTTCTATTGCATTTTGATTTCCTTTTAAAAATAAAAAAAAAATCATTTGGTAAACTCTCATGTCAGAAAAATAGAAATAATAGGACTGATAAACTGTTTTAAAAGATTAGACTTTTTATATATATATATATATATATATATTAAACAGTTGGATAGCTCAGCTGGTCATATGTTGTTACTCTCAATTGAGAGAATAAGGGTTCGATCCCGTAAAAATCGTATTTCGGGGTCCATCTTTTTTAAATATATATATATACATATATATATATATATACTTGTATGCATATATTTGTATAATAAGGTGATAGATACTTGAACTGTATGCATATCCAATTAAACTGAAAAAAAATTAAGTAATATACTGAAATACGTTGAATTAGATTGTTGGTAATTACATAAAATGAGGTAAACAAGAAATAAAAAATAATAATTTTCCTCCATATCTCTTTACACCATGCCATCACTGCCATGACGAGCTCTCGCTTTGTTTTGCGTTGCAAATGGCTGCATCTCAAGCATACGCCCATCCTCATGCTCAGATTGTTGGCGCCAATCACTGAAATTCTCTCTTCCACGTCGCCTTGAACCTTCCATGGATGATTCCACCGCATCACTTTCTTCTTCCCCTTCTTCTTCCCCTTCCTCCTCTTCCTCTTCCTCGTAACCAACGTATTGCTGTACAACCAGAACAGAACCCTGTGCAAAGCTCGAAGTAACCAACAGATCCCCCATTGCACCCAATTCGGGATACTCACACAAATCCATTAATGCAGCGGTTAAAGGTGAATTAATCCCTTCACTTCTTCCCACCACATATTGATCATAAATATGGTGCATCCCTTTTAACTCTGAAATTAAATCTTCATCAATTTTCACTAATTTCTCTTCATAAGCCATAAAATGTTCTCCTGCTGATTTTAGTCTAAACTCATTCACTAATTCATCATCAAGCCTTTCTTGTTTATCGATATATGAGAGAGTTGCTAGTGTTTTAGTGGGTGTATCAGTAACACTAAACGTTGATTGCTCTGTTGCAACTTCCTTTGTTTCACCTCCATGAATAAATCTTACAACTGTCAAACAAATGCCATGGTTCATTGCCATTCTCCAAGCATATCATAATGCTTCTCGATCATCAGGTCCACCAAGGAAAAACATAACGATTTGGCACATAGTGGGATTTGATTCTCCAGCAGCTCCAAATCCTCTGTCGACAAATAGTCCAACTGAACAGGTGCATCAGCTAACACATTTAAATTTACTCCTCTAATTGAAGTGCTACCCTCTTCTTCTAATCTCCCATCCGGAGTTGGTAATTTGTGAAATGGAAGAATTAAGAAACCCACTTCTTTACCTCTGCTAAACTGCAAATATCTTCGTGCATAGTTGCAAATGGTGAAAGTGCAATTAGTGGGTGGATATTAACTAGCTCGTTTAGATTTGCTTAAGTTTCTAGCGAATTTATTATTTGCTCCGAATACGCATTTCTACGAGAATGGCCCCTTTTATTTGGGTTGTGGACAATTAGCATGGCGGAGGCGAGACCAGTCAGCTGGACAAGGTGGAGGGCGAAGATGCTGAGAGGAGATTCTTTTGTGGCATTTGAACAGTCAATGATATTGATCATGCCGGAGACATTGTGGTTGCTCTGAAGGCATACAAGCATCCGGAATTCAGTGTCTGGTCAGGCATTCTGTATTGTTCTTTGCTTGTATTTTGATAGACGCTTGTTGGGGTGGTAAATATGGGTTATGATTGGTGGAACTATTCCCGTCATTAGCATAATGGCAAGCACCACTGATACATAATCTTCTTTTAGCAAAATCTGCATCATGTTGGATGAATATGTAAATCATAGAAAGTGAATCAATTCACAATGAAAATATCAGACAGATGTGCATAGTACGCCCAATATAGACATAAAATTGGCTAAGTTTATAGATATATGATGAGAATGGGAGAGAGAGATTACCGATTTGTCAAAGCCCATGTTAAGGACAACGAGTGCTAAGATGCCTTTGGTGTTCATAAGTACTCCAAGAGCAAAACCATCTTCACGAGGCAATCTATAGTAATGCGAAACTATAAAAATGCTTACTACCTTGGCTCCACTGAACAAAACTATCAAAACCAATCCTATGGCCCAGTTGCTTATACTCCAAATGTTAAGTCTTACCCCCATTGAAGCAAAAAAAAAGAGGCAATAAATAAGCTGTTATGAAGTCATCAAATTTCTCCAGAAGCACACTCGCAAGCACTCTATTTGGCAATATAAGCCCAAAAATAAAAGCTCCAACAATAGAAGTTGTCCCCAACATGTCACTCTCTAGAGAAAAGAATGAAACTGATACCAAAATAAAACATAAGAAATCCTCACTGTACTTATTTCCTTTATTCTTCTTTAGCAATGGCCGGACCACCGTCCCCCAAAAAACGACGAACCCGCTGTTGCAATTAGAGAAAATACTGCATTTAGTGGGCAAACCCGAGCTGGAATTAGAATGGCGATAAGAACCCATGTAAATAATTCATTTATAATTGACATTGACAAGGCTAATCTTCCAACATCCGAGTGGAGTAGTTTTTGATCGGCTAAAATTCTGGTCACCACTGGGTAACTCGGGAGTAATTACTAAATTACGGGAGAAGTTTTATAAAAATATTAAAATGTGAGATTTTTTTTTAAATATTTTTGTATCATGGGAGTTAAATAATTAAATTGAAAGTCACATTTTTTATTTGATCATTTTATATTTTTTAATAATTTTTACATTGGGTTGAGGGTCTAGCCTAGTTGGTTAGTACGCTGTGATGTGACCAGTTGGTCATGAGTTCGATTCTCCATTCCGTCACCTTTGTGGTGAGTGTTGATCATCCTTGTGATGAGTGTTGATAGGGGAGGACTACCCCCTATTGTGTAGTCCATGGGTTAAATCCCTCCAATGAATTAAAAAAAAATAATTTTTACATTGAATCGTAACTTAAAACTGTATTTTGGTATAAATTATTTTAAAAAAATATTATATCATCAAACTGCAATTCAAAATTGTAGCAATTTTAAGTTGCGATTTGATATTTAGCTAATGAAATTCTCGATATTAATTAAAAATTACTATATATATAGCATCAAATTAAAAAAAAACACTATATTAATTAGACTCCAGATATATAATACCAAATTTAAAATACTACTATATTAATTAAAAAATTAAAATTCTTACCTAATTATCAGAAAATTAAATTTTTATATAAAATACCACTAACTTAATTAAAAAATTAAAATTTTAACCCTAATTAACATAATTACCTAATTATCATAAAAATTTTATATAAAATCTAATTTTACTCTAATATATTAAAATTAAAATTTTAACTCTAATTAATGAAAAAACTCTAATTTTTACTTAAAATACTGATATATTAGTTAAAAAATTAAATTATTTGTCTTAAAAATAAAAAAATTTTAGAGATAAAATTTGAGTGTTTGATAATAAGTGATATAAATTAATTTTTTTAGGAGAAAATTAAATTTTTTTATTTTTAGATTAAATAATTTAATTTTTAACTAATCTATCAGTATTTTAGGTAAAAATTAGAGTTCTTTGTTAATTAGAATTAAAATTTTAATTTTTAATATATTAGGGTAAAATTAGATTTTATATAAAATTTTTATGATAATTAGGTAATTATATTAACTAGAGTTAAAATTTTAATTTTTTTAATTAAGTCAGTGATATTTTATATAAAAATTTAATTTTTTGATAATTAGATAAAAAATTATTTTTTTAATTAATATAGTAGTATTTTAGGTTTGATGTTATATATCTAGAGTCTAATTAATATAGTATTATTTTTAGGTTTGATGCTATATATAGTGATTTTTAATTAATATCAAAAATTTCATCAGCTAGACACCAAACCGCAACTTAAAATTATAGTTTTATGCAACTAAATGGTAACTTTGAGTTTCAGTTTGGTGACATAATATTAAAAAAAAATTACATCAAACCGTAATTTAAGTTATGTTTGGTGATATAATATTAAAAAAATTGCATAGAACTATAATTTTGAGTTATGGTTTAGTGATATAATATTTTTAAAAAAATTATATTATACTGCAACTTTAAATTAAAGTTTAGTATAAAATTATTACAAATATAAAGAAGAGTCAAACCATAATATGGTAATATTTGAAAAAAAAATTATATCTGAGTAATTTTATAAAACTTCTTTCATAATTTAATAATTACCCGGTAAACTTGTGATTGAGAGACCGGCGCCCCAAAAGTTGCAACCACTGCTTCTGTAAGGGCCACCCCGGATACTGGCCGTAATGAAATAAAGACAAACGCCCATTATGAAAGGGAGGACAGTTCCGACGACGGCAAAGCGGACTGATTGCCTGCCAAGCCGGAAAATGGCACCCGTGTCCATTTCTAAACCAGTTAAGAATAAGTGGCATGTTAATGCGCAATACGCCACCGTTTCCTCTATGAAAACGCTTCTTATTGGAAACAATACTGCAAAAAAATGAGTTTTACTTAATACGCTTGGCCCTATCAAAAAACCAGCCTGCAATAACACAATTATAATCTCATCAAATTCATTTAAATTTTACATTATAAATCCTTTTATATGGATTAGTAATATATTTTATTAAAATAGATAGGAAATAAATATAAACTAATATTTGATAATATATTTAGTGTTTACAAGAATATCGGTGACAATGCGAGGGGTACCGAAAGGTTTGAAGAGGTAGAAGAGAATGCGATTGATCATGATTACAACGGCAAGCTGCCAAGCTAAAAGAGGTAGAGCTTGTGACAATGGATTTTCGCTTTGACAATGGATTTTCACTACATAACAATGGAAAGGGGTGTTTTCCGGTACATGATAGAAATTCTGTGGATTGTTAATATCCATTTCTGCTTTCCTCCTTCACCTCCAGAATGTGCTGTGAGGGGGGCGGCCGAGGCGGCGTTTGGGCAATTAATCAATTTATCAAGTCTTCCCTGTAAGCTGAGGGCAAAATTAAGAAAGTACAGAAAAGGAGAAAAGAGAAAAGGAAATAAGAGAATAATTTTGAGAATGCCGGCGAGTGAGTTTTTTAGAAATTCATAGTTCTCCGTTCAAGTTTGTTTTTGCATTGCTGTTTTTTAGGTTGATTTTGCGCTAATTGTTCTGTTAATTAGATTCTGTTAAATATCTTTTACAATTCTTACCAAGCAAAACTACTTTATTTATTTTTTATTTTTGTTTCCTGTTAATTTCTTAATTTTTGTTTAATTAACAATTAACTGGTTTTTAGGTGAATTAATGATTAATTTTCTATACCTTAATAATATTATTGTATTATATGAATTATTTATTTTGTACTAAATAGAAATAAATGAATTTAATTATTTCTTTTTTAAGTATTGGTGGGCAAAAGGCTTAATATTAGTATTCGTTATAACTAAAATTTATGAATTAAAATTAAACATATATTGTTAGCATATCTATAAAATAATTTATTATTTTTTTACTAAATTTTCATTATTAATTGTTTTATTAAATTTTAGTTATATCTTAAAGTGATTCAGAATTAACTATTAAATTCTTAAATTGATATTATGGGGGAAAAAAAATTGTTGAAACACAAGCTTAAAATATATAATGATTTCTAACCACAAGACAGAAATTTTAAAAAAAAAATTCATATATATTTCAGTGGTGGATTATTATTTATTAAAGCTTACAAGATGCCCCAAAAAAAAGAAGGCTTAAAGCTGCCAATCTCTTCTCTGTTTCCCCGTATCTCCCAAATATAGACCGAGAGGCACAGAAAAAGGAAAAAAGGAACAAAAAAAAATTGTATTCCTGAATCTCCACTCCAATTTCATCATCTTCACTTACTAGTCTTTTGAAGCCAAACAATAACCCTTTTCATGGAAATTTTCAAGCTTCAGAACCATTCTTACTTCTTAGGAAAAGTCCTGTAACTACTAAAGCTCTGCTTTCAGCTACTAAAGAAACTGTGTTAAAGGACTTTCATGAACGAAGAGCTCTCAAGGTATTCCTATACCTCACTTCTTGATAAGCACACATGCATATATATATGCATATCCTTGAATTCGTGTTTAACTTCTTCTTTTTTTTATTAAATTGGGATTCTGGTGTATTGATCTCAGGTTTGCAGAATTTTAACAGAGAAAATGTTGCTTCTGTTGTTACTGCTGCAGACAAGGTATATGAAAAATTGTAAGAATCATGCTTTTGATCCTTCAATGTAATCTGCTGTAGAGCCAGTTGGATATGCTTTTAAAAGTATCAACTCTATTCAATAAAAAAATTTGAACTTGTTTTTGGTTGAGGGTGTTTCTGATATTAATATCAGTATTTCTAATCAAATGTGCAGGGAGGGGCCACTCATGTGGATATAGCTCGCGACCCAGAATTGGTGAAGCCTGCCATTAGCTTAACCTCTCTTCCGGTAATAATTTTTTAGTGATAAACCTCTAGAATTATTCGAAATTTGAATTTATGATGTGTTTTTTTTTTTTACTTTTTGGCTCTCTGTCTGATTTGGGTTAATCCATTTACAGGTCTGTGTTTCTTCAGTGGGTCCAGCAGCGTTTATGGCTGCTATAGAAGCAGGAGCATTGATGGTTTGATCACAAATTCATTTCTTGTCATTTTTAGCTTCAGCCATAAGTTTTATAAACTTGGCATTAGCACATTATCAATAAAAATTTCTACTTGAAGAGTTGCATTGAAAACGGGAATGCAATTTGTTAACACATAGGCCTATTCACAGGTCGAAATTGGGAATTACGATTCTTTTTATGATAAGGGAGTGGTTTTCTCTCCGGAGCAGGTATCAACAAAAAGATTTCCTTTTTAGCTGAAGCTTAATTGTCTGTTTGGACGATGTGTTTCTGCAAATAATTGACCGCTCTTGTCACATTCACTTCATTTCTTGTTTCCTGAAATCAACTTTTGAGCTCCACTTGTTCAAATGCGATTTTCCTGGTTTCCTTCATCTTATTTTGAGAAGTAATTACTACAGATTAAATCTGACAAGGGAAACTAAGAGGAACCTTCCGTCTGTGACCCTATCAGTCACTGTGCCGCACACGCTTAGCCTCCCTGACCAGGTAACAAACAGCACTTCAGTTCATAGAAAATGGACCCGATCTGCAATTTCCCTATGCGTAATATACACAAGTGGTGTGAAATAAGGGTGCATTTATCATTTATTATTTTACAAATAGGCCAAACTTGCAGAGTTATTGGAACAGGAAGGTGCTGACATTATACAAATTGAATGAGGAAAGTATTCTAATCCTTCAAAATCTGGTGTTCTTGGTTTGATTGAGAAGGTAAAATTAATGAAATTTGTAATACTACTTTTGGTGTGGTAAGCAATTCATCCACCATTAATTAATTAGCTCTAATGAATTCAATTGTAAGTTATAGAAACACTTATCCTAAAGTAAATTAGTAACAATGGCATCGATTTTATCACAGGGTGTGGGCTCAGCAGTTAACAAACTAAATGATGTGGTTACAATGATTGCAGAGGTTAGAAGTATTGCAGACTCATTAGGCATATCTGCTAGTAGGCATACAACTCCTGAAGAGAAAAGAACTCTGACACTGTAGAATGTAGTGTATGCCTCGTTTATTTAGGACTATGGGGACCTTTAGTTGTCCCAAGGAAGCACAAGTAGAATGACAAAATGAGGTCCCTTGTGATTAATGCAATAATAAGGAAACTATACTTTCATTAGCAGGTGTTTGTTGGTTAGCCGAGTCTTTCATGCCTGGCAGATTGAGAAGAAATCAATTCACATGAACAAGCTCAAGAGAACATTCTATGTTTTACCGACATCATATTTTGAATGTCACTTCAAAGCCTAAATGACACATGCACTGTTTTAGTTCTTTAAGAATCTCTCAACATCAAGGTCATCAGTCATGTTTAGTTTAGCCTGAATTAAAAAATAAACACAATTAAAGTGTATTTGGACACAATCATTTTAAGTTATTATTGATTTAAATTATGTTAAATCTAAATATTTAATCATTTAAAATGATTATTTATCCAAATCAACCATCATTTAAGTAGGACTCTGTTTTTGTTTATTTGATTGATAAGGAATCCAAAAACAGTTGCAGATCAAGGGAATCAGAATCCTTCAACATCTTAGTTGCTTACCAAGCAGCATCATGAAACAAAAGAGCCAGTGAACATGACCGTCCTCAGTCCTCTCAATTGTGGTTTTGTATATCCCTGTTCATTTTACTAGCTAAGCATACCTAAATTTACCAACTAAAATATCCACAGGAAGATAAGTTGAGAGAGCAGAAAAAAAAATATGGGAAATGATTTAAGTCCAGCTACCAACCATTAGCCAATACCGTAACAGTAATCATTATCACAAATACCTGTCTCTGCAATTGCCCCTACACAATTCCTAAGTAGAAATTTACACGAGAATCATACAGACAAACATCAAAAGATCAAAGTGGCTCATAGGTTAATATACAATTTGTCCCCATGCTGCCATGCAAGTCCTACTCCTATTGAAACAATGATTATCCAATGCAAGTATACAATAATCCTAGAACCTTACTCATCAAAGTCGGAGTCTTCCTCAATTATATCGTATTCACCATTTTCCTGCAATAAATGCCACTTGAACATATTAAAATAGCATAAAAAGGATAGCCATTTCACCAGTACAAGGAACCAGATGCATAGCAAGTAGCACCTTTTTCTTAACATATTCTGCCATGGCTTTATCAAACTCAGCTCTTTTCTGTGTGGCAATATCATAATATTTGACCTTTTCCTACCACAGACAGAAAAGAAATGTTAAATGGTAATAAAATGGCAAGTCCAATAATAGCAGTGACTGTAAATATCAAGCTGCACGAGGGTGACTTTACAAATGGCCTATAACTCTGAAACATAATGCAGGAAGCCTGCCCAAGAGATGGACCCAATGCAGGCATCCTTGGCATAGTGTTTGTGTTTAAGGGAGGTGTGTGCGGTCGATGTTGCCTATGACATTGCCGCCACCGCTAAAATTGTGAGATGCAAATGAAAAGAAATTTTGACTGTTATTTTGATTGGTAAATGTGTTATAAATATTACTCTCCAGGTTAAATTATTGAAAAATCACCAGTTGGTCAAAATGAAACAATTTTATTTAAATTGAACAATCAAAAGCAGATTTAGATGCAAATGTATTTTAGACACTGCTGAAACACAAAATAAAGCCTTCAATGCCTTCAACATCTCTATATCTCTCTAGTATCCAAATATTTTTATGATATCTAGAATTGACTGTTATAAACACTCCAAACTCTGTGTATTTAAGACATCATATATTATTAGTAAATTCAGGTTATGCGCCTGACACCATTCGAGCAAACAACTATAAATGGGGAAAGTATGATAAACATATATGCGCAAACCTCATATGTCATTGTTTTCCACTTCTCGCCACATGCCTTTCCAATCTGAAAGAAAAAAAAATTACATAATTCACTTATATGTGAATGAGAAAAAGCCAGAGGAAGCAGAACAGACAAACTAAGTTAAGAGTTACTTCAACAAATAAACATACATCACGCATTGACTTGACATCTGGATTCTGCTCTTGAAAATCCTTACGAAAATCCTCCCTTCAGAATCAAAGTAAATTTCAGTTAGCAGCTGGGAGAAGAAGAAAGTTTTTGCAGTTGTACATGTGTGAAATAAAACAAGTGCCTAAAACTTAAAAGAACCACGTAATACAGATGATTTCAATTACTCACTTAAAAATAGCAATAACAAGCATAATAGGAATAGAGGATCTAAGGCAAAGAAGAACAAATTAGCTCCAAGTCATCACATGGAAGTAGCATGAAATTGGGTAACAAAAGCGGCCGGAATATTATAAATTAATAATGCTGGAAAGTTACCTAGTTTAAGCAAGGGTAAAATGGCATGTTAATAAAATAGCAACTGACACAAACACAAAAAATATGCCATGATTTTTTTCAGACCCTCATTGCCTGCATAACTTCCTGCACCTATGTCAAATGTCACAAACTATTTCCACCTTATGGTTGTCAAATGATGTATGTAAAAGATGAAAATTAGGAAAGACTCAACATATTAGAAGAAAAGTTCAGATGCTGACTGCAGGTAAATTCAAGGAATCAGTAAATAAAGTGGAATGCCTAGCTTAAATAGATAATATGTACAATTATGCTGGCCTAGAGTTTTCCGGGGACATCAACTGTAAATGCATTTAATTCCTTCAGCACTGTCTTAGCAAATCATGCTTCGTGATTAAAGTCCAGATTTTTGTGTGATCTAACATACACCAGCCTCTTATATTTGTGCTCATTTTGACAAAGTCTATGTGAAACAGCTTTTTCCTGCTTCTGTCTGTCAAAAATTACAGAAAGCAGTAGTGATCCTATTGATTAAGTGATGAAGTACTTCAGTTTTTGTTTTTTTTTCTTATTTCATGGTGAGGAGGGCAATTAAGTTGCTTAGAAATTGGCTATTAAGTAGCTTAGAAATTAATCCCGAAACTTATGTGCTAAAATATTTAATAATATAAACTTCAAAATCCTACACAAAAGGCATGTTCCAAGAAACAGGCATCACCTTGATGGAAGATTACGTGTGCCCAAAAGCAGCATAATTTTAAAACACAAAATTCCTTGCCCCTGTTTTACATTTAATACATTGTTTCAGTTCCTTATCTTAATTTCCCTCGCCAGACACCCACATTGCCACGTAAATGTAGATAACACAAGGTAAAACAAAAGTGCAGCTATAGCAAAGATTCTTTACCATGTATATTATAGAACAGTTACTTCAATAGCAATAAGATACTATTTCTTCAAGAAGTAAAAAAAATCAAGGCAGAGCTTTTACCATTCTCTAGAACAGAGCAATTCATGAAGTTCTAATTTACTTGGCATTTTTCATACAGTTAATATCATGTGATGTCAACAGAATCACCACAAGTATTTGGACACAATGTAATCCACAAACACAATGTAAATTTTCAAGAACAAACTCATTTCAAGACAACATGCAGCCAGCACTTGGACAAACTAGCCAGTTAAGCTTCTCTGTAATAAGAATTATAATTTGATAAGTAAACTACGAGAATACGAGAGATAAAATATCACAAGAAAGGAAGAACTCACATACAGGAAGAAGAAGAAAGCAGTTGGGGGCTTCTTAGGTTTTTTAGCATCGAGTTTCGCATTTTTCTTCTTTGTAATTCTTTTTGGCTTTGGTCTCTTCTCTTTATCACTGCTAAGATGAAACCCAAATGCGAAAATCCAACTAATTATCAAGAACAACTAAGACTACAACAGACAGAAAAAACAAAAAGTAAAATCCACACCCAACTAAGACTACAACGACCATTTTTTTCATAGTTACGTTGTGATTTCCGAAAGCAAGCAAACTCAACATAACAAATAACACAAAACTAGTAAAATTTTCTTCAATTTATCTGATTTCGTTTCTGGTTTTTCTTGGCAAACTGAAAATAACTGCAAGTGCCGATAAAACAAAGACAAAAGATAGCAAACAAAAAGAAAATGAGAAAAATGGCAATATATATTAAGCATGTATAGGGTAAGGCAGAGAGGCGATAACGGTTACCAGTTGGAGAATTTTCCGATGGCGCTAGAAGAGGCAGAGGAAGCTGAAGAAGAAGAGCGCGCTTTCTTTGATTTTGAAGTTCTCTTCGCCATATTTAGCTGTCTTCTGGTGCTCTCCTTTTTCCCCTTTCCCTTTTGGTTCCTTTCGCTTTGCCACCGGCATCAACCACAATAATGTAGGTTCCCTACGAAGTCGTTTTCCGTATGAGTGAGATAAAACGGTGCGTTTTGATAGTTTGAATTTGCATTGTGATTATATCTATTTTTTGATAAGAAATTTATTATATCTATTTTTAAGTATAGTATAATTAATAAATTTTATTAAACTGGTTTAAAAAATTAAGAAATTAAATATTAAGATAATAATAATAAGCTATTTGACCTCAAATCCTACATTTACAATCTATTCACTTTAAATCTCCATTGGAATGTTTAATTTTTCTAATAACATAAATTCTAACTATAAATTTTGTTAAATAAATTAATTATAGTTAAAATATATTGTCATTTACATATAATTTTAAATAATTCTTTAATTCAAAATATCAAAATTATATAATTCCAATGCATTATAGTGAGTTTTTTTAATGAAATTAAAATTATTTTTAAAATTATGAAATTCTAAGTTTGAATTTAGGATTAAAGATGAATTTTCAAAATTTCAAAAATAAAACATTATAATTTTTTTTTTCAGTATAGTAAGGTGGGAGCAGCCTACAAACCACCTCAAATGGGGAGTGCCAATAAGATCATGAGAAAGCCATAAATAAAAACCCGAAGAATCATAAAGAACATGATAATCAGGCTTATAGTCGTAAGCCATAATTACACTCTGCACACTAGAAAATTTTACATTTTAAAAAAATACTGCACACGCTATATTTTGTTTTTAACAATACGGACATGGACTTTTTTTTTTCAAAATTATGCTTTAAATGTTTATTTTTTTATTTTTTATTTTTTGTATTTTTGTTACTTTCAATTTTAACTTATTTATGTTTTTATATTTAAAAAATTTTGTTAATGTCATATTTTAATATATGCAAAAAAAAATAAATATATATACAATACATATAAAATACATATTCAATAACATAAACTAAATCTACAACATCAACAATACATCTAAAACAAATCAATAATACACCTACATAATATTTTTAATATTTGTTTAATTTTATTTTTTTTAATTTTTTATTTTTACATAATTCATACAACATTCACATAATATTCGCACAACATTCAATAATTTTTACATAAAATACACACAGCTTAAATAATAAAAATATAATATATACACAATATCTACAATACATATACAATATATCTATATATATAACAAAATTATGCATATTTTTTTATTTTTTTATATATATAATATGTAAAATTTGTCTAAAAATAAATTTAATAAATTTTATTACTATTTTTATATATTTATTTTTTATTATTTTTGTGCTTTATTTATTTTTTATAATTAAAATAAAATTTTTTTCTTCTTGTAAAAAATTATGATTTTTATATGTTAAAAAATAATTTAAAATATTAATTTTTATTATTTTATTATAATTTTTTATTTTGATAGTGAAGTTTGAAAAAATAAAAATTTAAAGTAAAATATTGATTGTATTGTAAGGTATTTTTAAAAAAAAAATATTTTATTAAAAAATAAGATATTTTTAAAATTTTGTATCAATTTTTTATAAAATTATAAATATTTTAAAATTTTATAGTATTTTTATAATAAAAATTAATTTTTTTAAGTAATTATATAAATGGCCTGAGAAAAGCCCTCCCACAATTCGCTTCCCGATGAACACGAGTCACTGCAACTTGGCTGAAAAAACTCAACTGTAAATGTTCATTATCAAAGAGAACATAAGTGCATTCACAGGAGATTTGCCCAAGATCATATCTACTACAATCCAATTATCGCTCTCAACATAGGCCCGTGATAGACTACCCAAGCCTCAGCCTGCAGAATCGGACACACCCCTAGATTAGCAACAAAGCCGCGCTTCCATACTCCACGGCTATCATGCACTAAACCACCAACAAAGGCCCCATTATCACTAGAAACAGAGGCATCTGTATTAAGCTTAAGTGCATTCATAGGAGGGCACTTCCAGAAGACATAAACTCGTTCCAACCACTTAATGGCCATCCCATCCTTTTTGAGCAACCCATCATTGATCAGTTTAACCTGATCTAATACCTCATTAACCAAATGCCCAATTGCAATATGTGTCTCCTTAAAAATTACATGGTTCCTTCGAGTCCACAACTGCCAGCAAGTAACTCCGAGCATAACATCTGATAGGTCCCAATCAGAGTATTGATAAATAATTCTGCTTCGGGCGAGAATTGAGCCACAAGAATTCTCTTAGGGCGAGAATCAAACCACAATTTTGATTAATCTTCTTCATTTCTTTATTATTCACAGAACTTGTTTAAATACAATAAAAGATGAAACTACTGCTCCTAATTTCTAGCAACCCACTAATCCTACTCTAACTCCACTAACGTAAATACTGAGAATAAGATGGAGAATAGATAACAACTAAATTCCTATTCCAATTCTAAAGGCCTCACAACAGCACATGTTTAAAATAAACAGTCAAAGATAAAAAACTAAACAACTCCTATCTTTAAGCAACCTTGGACTTAACCCACTTTCAAACCGTAACCTATCATTACCTCTTCCTCGGACAACAACCTTGTCCTCAAGGTTAACATTAGAAAACTCTTCAACTCTTGGGAAGTTTGCCATGGAACAAGAAGTACTAGCTTATATTTGATTTCAAAATCATAGCCACACAATTTAATCACACAGTTTTGCTGCTCATACGTTGATATACCATGCTTTTCAACTTGCTTAATACCATGCTGGTTGGTGCGGATAAAAAACTTTTGGCCCATGTCAGAGGCTTTCCATGTCTGAACCGCATGAATAATTGATAGAATTTCTTTTGTATAAACTGACCATGAACATTTGATGAAGCCCAAGCACCGACTCATAATTGCAATAGGCTTCTCTTGCTGAATCAAATTAGCACAGATGCCATCTCTTGAACTCTTCCTTGAACCTTCAACTTGGTTGCAGGAGTCACTTCCAGAATTATGGCATGGATCTTGATTTTTGCTTGATGACGTTGTGGTGCGGCTGGCGGTGAGAAATCCTATTATTTTATTGATTGCATCTTCTAATTGGTGCAACTTATTGCTGACACCTTTCTCCATGATGTTGAGGCTAGTTTGGAGCCTTTCCAAGCTAACTTCCAAGTTTTCAATTCGTTCCTTGATGGTCGCCATTAAGAACGGCTCTGATACCAATTGATAGGTCCCAATCAGAGTATTGATAAATAATTCTGCTTCGGGCGAGAATTGAGCCACAAGAATTCTCTTAGGGCGAGAATCAAACCACAATTTTGATTAATCTTCTTCATTTCTTTATTATTCACAGAACTTGTTTAAATACAATAAAAGATGAAACTACTGCTCCTAATTTCTAGCAACCCACTAATCCTACTCTAACTCCACTAACGTAAATACTGAGAATAAGATGGAGAATAGATAACAACTAAATTCCTATTCCAATTCTAAAGGCCTCACAACAGCACATGTTTAAAATAAACAGTCAAAGATAAAAAACTAAACAACTCCTATCTTTAAGCAACCTTGGACTTAACCCACTTTCAAACCGTAACCTATCATTTGATAAGCCACGTAGGTGGCTGCTTGACTACTGCTATATTTTCTGCTGCTACTATTATTTATTTATTATTTACTACAATTGTTTTATTTCTTATTTTTAAATGTTTAATTGCTGAGTCAATTTGCAGTTAGCAAATCATGGCAATAAGATTTCATAAGTGCCGTATATGTAGCCATTAGAATAGGACTAAGTAGTTGCTTTCCTTTTCCTATTTAAATTACATGTATTAGCAGCAGAGATCATGAACGAAAATTATCAAAGTTATCTTATTATCAAAACTTGTTTGTGGTTGGTTCTCACCCTAAGTAGAACAATTATTTTCAATAGCTTTGACTGGGACCTATCAGTGGTATCAGAGCTATGTCAACTGACGAAGAATGCATTGAGCTTTTGGAATCTACCCTTAGTGGTCTTCAAAGTGCCTTTACTCGATTTGAAGGTGCAATCAATGACAAATTGAAACAAGTAGAAGATGCTATAAGCAAAATGATAGCTACTGTTGTTTCAAAACAAATACCTTTACCCACCGTAATCACACAAATTAACCCTACTATTCAAACCCCAATTCACCAATCCACAAACCAATTCATTGGCCACTCATTCAACGACCGGTATGAAGGAGGTCGACAACAATTCTTCTCCAAATTGGTAAAATTTGAGATTCTTCAGTTTTCAAAGGGCAATCCAACTGAAGGATTTGCTAAAGTTGATCAATTTTTTGAGTATCCGAATAAGGGAGAGTCACAAGAAATTCCATTGGCTTCTTTTCATCTGCTAGGAGAAGCTAATCGTTGGTGGCAGCGGTTATGGCATTTTTGCCTGAAAGAACAACAAGAGTCAACATGGAATATGTTTATTGAGAAGCTTTGGGATTGGTTTAGGCTAACCAGTTTTGACAAGAAATTCTTTCGTGGTCATTGTTGCAGAGGTCCAGATTTATTAGATTTCTACATTTTTGTCATGCTAGTTCCTTACTTTGAACCTTGAGGACAAGGTTCATCTCGATGAGGGGAGTAATGATAAGCCACGTAGGTGGCTGCTTGACTACTGCTATATTTTCTGCTGCTACTATTATTTATTTATTATTTACTACAATTGTTTTATTTCTTATTTTTAAATGTTTAATTGCTGAGTCAATTTGCAGTTAGCAAATCATGGCAATAAGATTTCATAAGTGCCGTGTATGTAGCCATTAGAATAGGACTAAGTAGTTGCTTTCCTTTTCCTATTTAAATTACATGTATTAGCAGCAGAGATCATGAACGAAAATTATCAAAGTTATCTTATTATCAAAACTTGTTTGTGGTTGGTTCTCACCCTAAGTAAAACAATTATTTTCAATAGCTTTGACTGGGACCTATCAACATCACACCTAATATCTATAGAAACGAAGTTTTTCATTCTAAGGTTTGACTGTACCCAAGATCGGATATTGACATTTCCATCAAAGAACCAAGACACAAACTCACGCGGCAAAAGAAAATTCCACAACTTCCAGACCACAGTCCCTTAACAGATGGAGTATTGTCTCTTTACCCGACCAACAAACAGTACACAGAGTTGATGAAGAAAAATGACGACGAACTCTTTCCATATGTCATAACACCCTTATTCAGTATCTGCCATAGGAAAACTCGAATTTTTTTGTGGAGGGGTTGTCCAAGTCCAAATAAATTTCCGAGGAAAAGCATCCCTATCCATCCCTCCATTCATGATAAGAGAGTAGGCCGACTTCAAAGTGAATTTCACAGAGGAAGAAAACGGCCCAAAAGGGGCATCCCCACCTTGAATTATACTTGGAGGAACGGTAGCAGCTATCTTGAACAAAATCGCATTTGGCAAAAACACTGAGTACATACTCCAAGCCCACCGGCCATCACAATTTACAAACCCTTGCCACCTAGGCATCCAACTATGTGGCTGCAGGCTGCTAAAAGTAACAATTCAGTCAAATTTAAAATTTAAAAAAAAAAAGATAAAAAAATTACAACTACTGATTTGTTAATAGAAAATTCAGAAAAATCACTTTTCCTCCCCTGTCTTCTTCTATTAGGCAAACGTTATACAATTTTTGAAGTAAACCGTTGCTTGGAAATTTGGGTTAATAACAAAAATATATTTTGACATATCATCTTAATTTATTCTTTCGTTTTTTGTTTTAATTTGAAATTTTATTTGATAATTTAACACTTTGCCTATTTATTATTTGTAGATTGGTGAGCATCCATGATAGCACATCTAATAAACTTAAATTAATTTATTTAAAATTAATTAAAATTAGAAAAAAAAAATGAGTGGTAACCATAAAGGTAGTAACCACAATCCATTACAAATATTTATCAAGCGGTAGGTTATGCTCTTAAAAATTAAATTGAATAAAATTCCTTTTTTCATTCTAAGTGAATTCTTTTGAAGAAAAACTAATAATCTACAAGAGCTATTTATGCTATAATTTTATAATTGTAGTTCATTATTTTTTATGATGTGTTTACAATTTTAAGTATGCACAAATATGATTTTGGGAATTAAATGCATAAAATTATTGTGATTTATTGTTTAATTTTCCCAACATTATTTTTTAAATAATAAATTTCTATATATTTATTGTGCTTTAACTTGATTCCTACATTCTTTGTTTAAGTTTTGAAATTTTAAAATATGAATATTTTAACTTATTAATAATTAAATTTCTAAAACACGTTGACTGTATATGATGGTAAGTGGATGAATTAAAATTAGTTAATACTAGGACAATGTGAACTAGAATATATAATTAATATTTTTCTTTAATTTTGTTGTCATGGTTATTTATAAAATATATGAAATTCCTTTTAATATATAAATTAGTCATTGTCATTTCAAAATTAATAATTTAAATCTTAAAATTAATTTATTGATAACAAAATAAAATTGATTGAAATGATTTTTTTTCCCAAAGGTATGAGAATGAATTCTGCCGATAATAAGAACAATGAAATATTTTTTTTGGCACAACTTGAATATTGATGTTTAAAACTAAATTGTACTTCACTTATTGAATTCGTCTAAAGATTTACACTTTGTCTCAACCATAAAGATTTATACTTTGGCTCAATTTAAATTTTTATTTTTTACAGTATGTTAAAATTTAAATCTACGAGTTACATAACATATAAAATTTTTTATTTCTAGTAAATCCCCCTTAATTTAAAATTCGATTTTGAAATCTTGCAATAAAAGATTTCAAATTTTAAGCGTGATTAAAATTTTATATTTTTTTATAATACTACTATAATAACAAAATTAGTAATTTTTGAAAAAATAGCAACGAAATAGGCATTAAAAAGCAAAGTATATGTTAAAGCAAAATTAGTAATAATAACAAAATTAGCGATGTTCTCAAAAGAACAAAAAAAAATAGCGATAATAACAAAGTATATACTAAAGCAATTCCAAATATAAAAGAAAAAATTAATGATGGAAAGGCCAGGTCTCCAAACACGACAACGAAACTCATACCCCACTTGGTAGGCTGGATCAGCCAACTGCTAACAATAGCAAAACAAGAAAAAACTTCTCTCGAATTTCATAAGGTTCTCTTATTTCTTCGTTGATAACAACAATATACTTTTATTATGACAATGTAATTCTTATTTTATAAAAAAAAATAGCCCAAATTTTATCATACTAAAATAGCTAAGATCGATGCAATATTATATTATGTGTCGTTATTTCAATATGCTATATTTTTTAATTTTTTGATATTTTAAATTAAATTTATTATTTATTATATAATAAATATTTTTTATATTTAATTGAAGAGTTCGGTTCAAATAATATATTATATTTAATATTAATTTGTATTTATTTAAAAAGTTGTTAAAATTTATATATTATATTAAAACAGTTAATGCTAATATAATATTATATTATATGACATTGTCTTAATCTTATTAATATTTTAATTTTTAATATTTTAATTATAATAAATATTTATTTAAATAGTTTAAATAAAAATAGAATATTATATTTAATAATAATTTATTTTTTAAAAATTTAAATATAATTATAATATAATATTCGATATTTGATGACAATTAGATATCTATATCTATATATCTATCTATATGGATTATATTTGTTAATAATTTATTTTTTAATAACCCAAGCTCATAATAATCATTAGCTCTCACTAATTAAGTTTGGTTAAGTTCACGGTGTTAATTAATGATTTTACAACTTACAAGGATCTATAATTTAATATAGTATAAAAATAATTTTAGAACATTTTATACTTCAATTATAATCAAAATTAAATTTATAAACATAAACATTTGATAGTAAATTTCACAGTTCATTCAAATATTTAATTTAGAATAGGATAAGGTGTAAATATGACTATGAATTCATGATGTTTAAATTTAGGCCTTTCTATTTTTGCCTAAAAAATATATTGCAAATTTATAAAGTGGGGTAGAAGAGCAACTTAAAAAATTTAGAGCCTTAAAAGCAGAAAAAATAATAATAAAATTTTAAATTTATTAAAATTTTAAAAATTATTTAAAATTGCTAACATATTCATTGAAGTAATATTCACAAGTATTTTTTGTTTTATTTTTTATTTTATTATTTATGATAAATTTATCAATAAAAGATCCTATTAAATTTTCAACTCTTATTCTTTTGAAATTTTAAATAGACATATTTATATTTTTTTAGTTGACATTATTAAATTTTCAAGGGTTATAAGAAAATAAACTTATATTAATAAAAAATATTTTTGGAGCCGATTTTTTACATTCATATTTTATAGATGACATAGTTTTAATAAATAACTTATTTAAAAAAATATTTTTAATTAAAATGCGGGGCTTACTTTTATTCGGTAGCGGACTCAGAAACTTATCAAATGGAGAGCTAAATATTCACAAAAAAAATATATACAAGTTTATTAAACATTTAATATTATAGTAATTTAATAACTAAATTGTGGTATTATATTAACTATGCATAAAAAATTGTAATTATATCCTACGACTTTACATATTTTGAAAATATTACATAATAAACTTATTTTTAATTTTTATAAAAATATATTTTTCCACATAGTGAATCAAAAGTCGATTATTTATATATATATGAATTTTAATAAAAAATTTATGAATTAAAATAAAATTTATTTAAATTCATATATATTATATATATAATTCATTTTAATTACATATATGATTCATTTTAATTTAAATATATACATAAAATATATACAAATTCATATATAAATATAAAATTTATTCATTTGTGTATATATATACATACATATATATTTAAATTTATTTAAATTTAAATATATAAATGAATAAATATAAATTCTTATATAAATATAAAATTCATATATATATAAATTCGTGTGTATATATATTCATATATATAATATATACACATATATACATACATATGTATGTATATCTGTAGCTGGATAAGGGGGTCCAGAGCCCCCCCTCTTCTCTTAAATCTGCCAATACTTTTATTATTGGATTTAAAATAAGAGCCTGCCTTATTTTACTTAGAAGCTAACCCTAGGGTGAATATGTATCAAAATTAAATGAACAGATGCAATATCCTAAAAATAAATAATAATAATAAAGAAGAATAAGAAGGTTTGGGAGAGAGAGAAAGAGAGAAAGGCAGAGGAGAGAGTGAGAGAGAGAGAGATAGAAAAGAACGACAGCTGGAGGAAAAGCTTTGATCTACCGTTGTTCGATCTTCTTTATGACACACAAGCTGGGAGGGACCGCTATCTAACGACAAGTCTAACACCACCTGACTGGCTCCGAACGGTCGCCGGGCGACGACGCACGCACAGCTCGAAGTTTCATGTATAATCCAGCCGCTGACACTTTGACTAGAGTTTTCACCCATTTTTGATATTTTTTCACTGCGATTTAGGTATCATTTGACTCCTCACCTCTTCATTTTGGCACATCATTAGCTAATTTTTTATCAACTTTAATTTTGGTCGAAATACGGTGAAATCAGTAACTTCCGATGCTTGTTTGGGCGAAATTCTGGAGAGTGAGGGAGAGTGGTGCATACTTTTAGAATCCTCTCGTCTAGACTAATATGTGGGTACTAAATTTGCCACCGAATTCTTTCGTCGAAAATTTTTCTACGAGACATCAGTGAAAGTCCGGCGAGTGTTAATTTTTGACAAAAATTTTCACACGTTAAATTAATTAATATATCAAACTTTAAATAAATATAATTTGCAAGGATTATGATTAAATTCTAGGAATTAAATTTAAATTGTTAAATTAACTAATAAACATTAATTATGTAAATGCCGAAATTTTAGAGACCGAGCCTAAATTAAATTATATAGTTATCTAATCAATTTTAAATTATAAAATACTTAATTTTAGAGTCTTTAATTATATTATCGTAATGAATTTTGTTATGTTATTATGTAGACCGCTCGATTTTAGATTTTGACACTTCCGAACCGAGCAGCTGAATGAGTCTTTCCTTTAGGCTGTGAGTAATATTTTCTCATATACTTTTTTGTAATACATGTATTAGCATTTACTGTATGCGAATATATATATTTATTAGCATTATGCATTAGTTAGGGTTTAGTATTTTGGCATTCGTATATAATTGAGATGATATGGAAACCACGCAGGGCATAAATGGTATCATAATAATGAATGAATCATAATATTATGATGAGTTTAAGATTGACGTGACGGCATAAGCATTTTGATGCTCAACACTACTTGTCAGTCGAGTAGTGCTGTTTGGCTTAGGTCGTTATAGCAGACCTGCATGAGTTGAAATTAAGATACTACATTGGAATAAGTGAGCCAGACAGAGGATCAGCTCCTCAAATTTGAGGTTTAGAATGGTATATGTGGACTATATTCTATCATTGGATGATTGTATGATTGATATGATGCATTAATATATTAATTATGAGGATAGTATAGAACTATAACATAACACCACGTAGGTATTAGACGTCATCATTCACTGAGGCGAGATGCTCACCCATGTCTCATTATTTTTTTTCTTCAGATTCTCAGGGTGAGCTGTTGTGACCTTTTATCCAGTGACATTGCTTTCCTTCTCCGATAGTGGATCTATGTATATTTCTACAGTTTATATTATGTTTATATTATGTCAGGCTCATTGTGGGATTAGTACTTCAAATTTTTTATTTTTTTGTACCGGTCACGTGCTATTAGAATCGGATCGTGACAACAGGGGCACATATACATATGTTTTTTTCATATTTTTAATTATTTATTATATTGATATGGATTTTTGTTAATTCTTAATAAATTTATTAAAAAAATTAAAAAAAAAATACTATGCAACTAAAAATTATATAAATATTGTATATATATTAAAAATTTATAAAAATATGACATATCTTTTGTATATATTAAGTAAAATTTTTATTTATATCATAAAAATATAAAAAATAAAAAATATTTTTTAAAAAATTGAAAAAACACTTAATAAAAATAAAAAATTGAAAAAATGGAGTCTTTTAAAAAATATCTTAAAAAATAAAAATATTTTTGAAAATACCACATTTTTAATTTTAATTTCAAAAATATTATTTTTTTAACTTTTAATTTTAAAAATATTTATTTTTTGGAGTATATCTTTAATATATATTTAATATATTAAAAGTATATTTTATTTTTAAAGATATACATTAAATATATATTTAATGTATTAAAAAATATAAAGAATATAAAATATTTAAAAAAATTAAAAAGATATAATATAAAGTGTAATTTTCTCGAATAAAAAATTTACGTAATTTTTTTATATCATTTTTATTCTATTTTACAAATTTACTATTTTAAGAAAAAAAATGTAAGTGTACATGTATCCTGAATTTGAACGTGCATTTTCCATTTAAATTGTAGCCGCCACATCATCCGCCGAAAACGTGGCACACAGTTAGCTGAAATTAGCTTAACCCCTCTCTCTCTCGCGCTATTGCTGCTTGTATATCTAGAACTAGCTTGAACTTTGTTTGCTTCACTTCTCACAAGTTACGACCCATCGTTGTTATCGCCATCTCCAAGCCTCCCTTTCCCCTCCTCCTCCATCGCCGGCTCCACCATGCAAGTCCTTCAATCCTCATCTCTCCGGCCATCCCCTCTAAATTCCCTCCACAAGAAATCTCACAATGCAACGAAACCTCCAACTAAAAAACTCTCTTTTATTACTGCATCTTCTACCAATAACTCTACTGTTTCAGCTCCCAAGCCCGAGAAAGACCCCAAGAAAAGGGTTGTAATTACGGGCATGGGATTGGTTTCTGTGTTTGGGAATGAGGTTGATGCTTACTACGATAAGTTGCTCGCTGGAGAGAGTGGAATCGGACCCATCGATCGGTTCGATGCGTCCAAGTTCCCCACTAGATTTGGTGGACAGATCCGAGGGTTTAGTGCAGAAGGCTATATTGATGGAAAGAATGATAGGAGACTCGATGATTGTTTGAGGTATTGCATTGTCGCGGGTAAAAAGTCGCTTGAAGATTCGGATCTTGGAGGGGATAATCTATCCAAGGTTTGAAATTGGTTTTCGAGTTTTGATTTTATGTGTCTTTGTTAATGTTTTTTTTTTTCCATTGTTTTGCTTGGTGGGTTTTTTATTTCATGCCTCTGCATTTCGGGAATTTTGTCATTTGGTTTTGGAAATTTTGGTTCTGTAGGTTGTTTGATTGGTAATTTAATATACACAGATACAGAGAGATGAAAATTGTTATTGTTATTAATCGTTACTTACGGTTGGTATTTTTATATTATGAAGCCAATCTTTTGAAAAATGATAAACATGCAGGATAAACTGATTTCAACTTGAATAATTCATTGTGTTTTTGCCCCTTGGCTTTAGTTTCTTTTAAATTTGTCTTGCGCACCTTCGAGTTAGCTTTAGTTGAAAAGTATGCAAGCTGGAATTGGTTTATTTATTTTATTTATTTAATTTTTTTGTGTCTTTCATCCGAATCTCAATTTGAATTCATCATTGATTACAGACATAAAGCACACATGCATGTTGTTGTTTTACAAATGCGTTGGATTTAAAACCAATCCAGTTGTTTCCTCTCTCATGTTCTGAGGCGACAAACTTGTAGCTCCTTTGTTATTATTTTAAAGCTACAAGATGGTGTGCTGAATTGCCCTGTATTATCAGAGATTCTTATTTGGATTTTGTTAAAATCGTCCTACAAAATGCACTCTTCTCTTTTTCTCAATTGATATATTTTTTTTTCAAACATTTACGAATCAATATGATTTTGAGAAGGTAAGGAGAGTTGCCTTAACCCCTAGTATTTGTTTTATGCGAGTTGTACTTAAACTAGATTTATGTACTTTCTTTCTCTCACAGATGTATGCCTAATCTGTCTGCTTGGTTTTTATGTGCACTGTAGGTTGATAAAGAGCGAGCTGGTGTGCTTGTTGGAACAGGGATGGGTGGCCTTACAGTCTTTTCAGATGGTGTTCAGGCTCTAATTGAGAGAGGACACAGGAAAATTACTCCTTTCTTTATTCCTTATGCGATCACAAACATGGGTTCTGCCTTGCTTGCAATGGAAATTGGTTTTATGGGTCCAAATTATTCAATTTCAACTGCATGTGCTACCTCCAATTATTGTTTCTATGCTGCTGCCAATCACATTCGCCGAGGTGAGGCTGATTTAATGATTGCTGGTGGAACTGAAGCTGCCATCATTCCCATTGGTTTGGGAGGTTTTGTAGCATGTAGGGCATTATCTCAGAGGAATGATGACCCGCATACTGCTTCAAGGCCATGGGACAAAGATCGAGATGGCTTTGTTATGGGTGAAGGTGCAGGAGTGTTGGTAAGCCTTTGTCCACCTGTGTACAATATCATGTGCAATTTTTTTCCCACCCAAACTGGGAGGGGGAAAAAAAGATTTCTACTAGCAATACGGACACGATCAATAATGGAATGAAGTTGTGTGTGTGTGTGAATAGTAATCTCATGTGTAAAGAGTATGAATCTAAAAGTTATTTATTCTGGTTTTTCCAACAGGTGATGGAGAGCTTGGAGCATGCATTCAAAAGGGGTGCCCCAATTATTGCCGAATATTTGGGAGGTGCTGTCAATTGTGATGCTTATCACATGACTGATCCAAGAGCTGATGGACTTGGGGTCTCTTCATGCATTGAGAGAAGTCTTGAAGATGCTGGTGTGTCTCCTGAGGAGGTAATTCTTAGTTTTATGAAGACTAATTGTATTTTTTTTAAAAGCTGTAACAAGCCTAATTGAGTCAATACAATGTACCACTGAAACTTAACTCAAACTTAGTAGGGTTTTGTTTCTTGTGCTCGAAGTCAACTAAGACGAAGCAATACTCAAGCTTGAATGCTAGATTCAACTTGAATCAATCACTCTAGACAATTCGAAACACTTGTTGACTAATCTCATAAAAAACCTCAAATACTGTTTGAGCTTGAATTAGAATGTTCCTTCTTTATAATTGGGATAAAATTGTACATTTCATGAATTAATAATTAAATATTATATCAAATAAAATACATTCAAAAGTATGTAAATTTTTTAATAATGTGTGGTTAGACTCTGTTACAGCTCAATTTCTTTTTGTCTTTTGTGTGGCAATACCTGCATTGATGGAATATGTTCCTGTGATATACTTTATTTTTAATTCTACTTGAATGGTAGTCCTATCACATATTCCTTTGTTCTGCCCTATGGAGTGCCCATCCACTAGTAAGATAAGCTGCAATTACACACATATAGAAGTGTGAGTAAACTGGAGATGAATAGCTGATAACATGGATACTTTTTATATTAGTAGACCAAGATGGAACTTATGGAATTGTAATACATTGGAAGTATCATTGAGACATTTATTGTTGTTGCTGTTGAGCAGAAGGTAGCCAGGCATTGACATGTTCACTTATTTTTGTTGATCTGTCATTAAGGTCATGCCAAAGTTGAACTAACTTTTGTTGGCTATAAAATGTGGGACATTATGTGGAGTTTGAGGATCAATAGGCCCATTCTGTGAAGTGGAGGTGTTTGTTTTTAATGTAATTGAGATGGATTTACAATTTCCAGTGTTTTGTAAAAAAACAAGTTAGTTGCATTTTCTCTGTCACTTTTGATGGAATCGTGGTGAAATAACTAACTGTTATGGATATTGTTGCTGCTATTGAGCAGGAGGTAGCTAGGATTGACATGATCCTTCACTTATTTATGTTGATCTGTCATTAAGGTCGTGCCACAGTTGAGCTAACTTTTGCTAGCTATAAAAGGTGGGACATTATGTGGAGTTTGAGGATCGATAGGCTTACTTCGTTAAGTGGAGGTCTTTGTTTTTAATGTAATTGAGATGGATTTACAATTTCCAGTGTTTTATAAAAAAAAAAAAAATTAGTTGAATTTTCTCTGTCACTTTTGATAGAACCATGGTGAAATAACTAGCTGTTATGGATATTTCAATCTTTTGTGTCTAGACCATTTAAAGTAGAATTCATTAATAAATTAATTAAAAAGTTTGATGTGAATCAGTTCTCAAATATTATTTGAGATCAACAATTACTTGCTTTTACCCCTTTTCATTTGCGTTCAAACATATGAATTCAAAATATTTTACCCACTTCTAAGGGTTTATGACATGCGTAAAAGTTAAAATGGTGTTCAAAATCAAGATTGTGGTTACTTTCTTCTGCCATCACAAGCCATGTCGTTTAGTTGTTGGTATATCTTCCTCCCAGAAGGTCATAAATTAAAAAAGCTAAACTTGTCTTATCACATTTTCAGGTTAACTACATAAATGCGCATGCAACTTCAACCCTTGCAGGTGACCTTGCTGAGATAAATGCTATAAAAAAGGTATTCAAGAAGACATCTGGGATCAAAATCAATGCCACCAAGGTAATCTATCTGTGTCTTTTTGCTTTTTCCATATGCTCTGAGAAGGCTACGGTGTTGAATTTGCCATTCAGTGTTTGATTTTTCTGCCTTTTATTTTTTCCAGTCTATGATAGGGCATTGCCTAGGTGCAGCTGGAGGCCTGGAAGCAATTGCCTGTGTGAAGGCTATAAACACAGGATGGTTGCATCCTACAATTAACCAATTTGTATGTGTTAGATCATCTTCCGTTCTTAATTTTTTACCTGAGTGGTGCTTTATATCTTTGTTTGCTATTCAAAAAGATCATTTTGCATGAGTCTCTGATTGACATATTCTTTGCCATGTCTGCAGAATCCAGAGCCTTCAATTGAATTTGATACCGTTGCCAATAAGAAGCAGCAGCATGACGTGAATGTTGGTAAGAAGGCAAAACTATTCAACATGTTGATTTGATTTCAGTTGCTTTAACCCATAATCTGAATTTGTTTAATTTAACTGTGTTTTTCAGCAATTTCCAATTCCTTTGGATTTGGTGGACACAATTCTGTTGTGGTCTTTTCTCCATTTAAGCCCTGAACAGCCGACTTGTCTGTGTGTATCTTTTTCTGCATTCCAAGCCTGGGCAGTTTGCTCGTCTGTATTTCTTATAAGAACCATCATTTACGTAACTGAAGAGTTGCTTATGGACTAGTCTACTGAGGCTGCTTCATCTTTTTAACTTGAGCTACTGATAGTCATTTTCTTCCAGCCATTTTTAGTTGTCACAAGAAATAATTTGGATATGAATTGCATCTTAAGGTCATGGATAATTTTTCGAAGTTATTCATTTTTCATTTTATTCGAGGAACTTTGGCTTAGCATAAGGTTCTCTAGGGCACGCAGGTCTTTGTTCAGTTCAAAATTATGCAGTGGATGATATGAGCGCTGGCAAAAGTCTTTTTAAATTAATAGTTAGTACTGAATTTGGGGTTTTCTTTACCTTTATTTAGATCACTCCTAAAAGAGTGCTCTTTTCGACCATTGAAATCTTAGCTTTCAATTTATGCCTATCTATTAAAATCATTGCATTCTTTAAATATTATACAAAGTTGTTTTTAATTGATTATAATATTTTTGTATTAATTTATTAATATTAAAATTACTATATTTTTATTTTATTAGTTAACTCATAATTAATATTTTTTAATTGTATGAAGTGATAGTTTTAATGAAACAAAATTTGACAATTTTATTAGAACGGAAGGAGCAGTAAGTTAATAAATTAAAAGAATTATGCACTGTTTTCGTGAATGGCTGATTTAGGCTTTGCATTCATTCATGATTTACCATTTCTAAGCCTTTGGATTCTGTTGCAATGGTCATTATTTCTTATCTATGTAGTGTGGCTTTGATTGAAACCAAGTGCTTACCAAGGCTGCCTACATTTAAACTAAAAAGAAGGCAAATTACGATTAAAAATGCACCATTTTTTTTAAAAAAAATCTCCAAATGTAATTTCAAAAAGCTCATTTCATCGTTTGATTTCTTGGAAAAAAGGGGGGCAAAATGGAATTGTATGACAACTATTTTATCTTCAATTAAAGGAAAAGGCTAAATATAATCAATGGATAACAGGGACCTTATTGCTAGTATATGATCTAAACATGGGTGGGCAGGAAACATAAATCAAACTCCCAACTTCCAAGTTCCAATACATTAGACCTAAACTTTACTGGCTGTATGCTTCGATCTTCTGGCTTGTCTAGTTATTATAAAATTAAATTAAATATTTTTAATTAAATTAAATTTTTATCAGTTTAAATTGGGCTCAGATACAATGTTAGACTGATTGATAATCCCGGATCACAGTCGAGTATTCGCAACCCGAGTATGCCCGGCCCATCTATTTATACGGTACAATTCATGAAGGAAATATTATATCCTGTAGCCCTTTTGCTTTTCCAATTTTCAAAAAAATGGTCCCGCAAATTTCCTTTTTCATTTATACGGTTTTGGCTACTTTTTTTTTTTTTTCAAATTTACTTTCAAACATTGCCTTTTCTTTTCTTTTTTTCTTTTTGTATTTTTTACATTTTATTTTATTTATATTTTTTTACGTACGAAAATTTTTTTATGTCATATTTTTAATATATAAATAAAATAAATAAATATATACATAATATATATAAAATACATATTTAATAATATAAAATACATCTACAACAGATCTATAATGCATCAACAATATATCTACAATATATCTGCATAATATTTTTAATATTTATTTATTTTTAAAATATTCACATAATATTTATACAATATTCACATAATATTTAATATTTTTTATATAAAATATACACAACTTAAATAATAAAAATATAATATACATACAATATTTATAATACATCTACAATATCTACAACACATCTACAATAAATCTACAACACATCTACATAACGAAATTATATGTTTTTTTATTTTTTCATTTATATAATATTTAAAATTTATTTAAAAATAAATTTAATAATTTTTATTAATGTATTTTTATATGTCTTGTTTTATTTTTTATTTTTTGAACGTTATTTATTTTTTATAATTAAAATTAAAATTTTCTCTTTTTATAAAAAATTATAATTTTTATATGATAAAAAATAATTTAAAATATTAATTTTTATTATTTTATCATATTTTTTTTATTTAATAGTGAAGTTTGAAAAAAAATAAAAATTTAAAGTAAAATATTAATTGTATTGAGAGAATAATATTTTTTTAATTATTTTATTAAAAACTGAGATATTTTTATAATTTTATATTAATTTTTTATAAAAATAAAAATATTTTTAATTTTTATAATATTTTTGTAATAAAAGTTATTGTTTTTAGATAGTGATATAAACATCCCATTCATGAACCATAATAAATTATTGAACCCACAACCCATTGAATCAATAGGAAATTATACAATATACTACTTTTTAGGTTTCTTTTTTTTTTTTTCCCATTTTTACTGTTAAAAGTTTCTATTTTCAATTTTAACTTTTCTTTTTTTCATTTTTTTTCCTTATATTTTTACAAAAAAACAGTACTTATATCTTCTTCTCTTCTCATTTTCTTTATTTCTTTTCTATTTTTTTTCATGTTGCATATCTTTTCTGCTTCTCTGTTACAGCATGTTTAGCTTTTTTTTTTTTTTTGTCTTTTTCATAATCAGTAATCGATATTTTGATTTTCAATTTCGTGATTGTTTTCGTTGGTAGCCATATGTATTTTGCTAGTTACTCTATTCTTCGTTGTTGATCAAGTTTTGTCACTGCTAATTGCAGACATATGACTGCTATCGTCGATCTAAATGAGCTCTTGATGTGACTAACTCGTAATTAGTCTTTAATTATTTCATGTTTCTTGATTATTTGTAAAATTTGCAGGCGTGCATATGTTACTATAAACTTTTGATGTTTTACTTTGTGAAGGAGAAGATCATGACTAACTTTATATGAAGACAAAGCAATGAATCTATCACCAGAATAATTAGAAGAAATCAAGAGACTACATGTAAGCGATACAAAGATTGATAAAGAGAAAGGTTTATATATATTTATACAGAGAAAGGTTTATACTACGTATATCTTCATATATGTTTATACACATTCATATACGTTTATATATCTTTATAATTAATAATATTTTTATAATTATTTGACCCTGTGATTTTAAAACTCTAACTATCATCGTTTTTTTATAATTTAAAAATATAATTTTTATAAATAAAAAAAATATTGCAGTATTTTTAAAAATATAATATTATTGTAGTTTATATTTGCTATTACCCCCCTTAAGCCAACCCAACAAAGAGCCTCTCACTTTCGCGCCAAAACAAGGTTTCTGTCCCGCCAAAACCACACTCCTTAGTTGTCTCTAGGGTCCAAAAACGGTCACACTGCTCTCTCTCTCTCCTCTCTCTCTCTCTCTCTCTCTGTATCTGCGGAGTGTAAACGGTGAGTGGCGGCAAGGGGCTAAGAGATGGCGACCAATGAAGACAGAAGCAGTCACAAGCGAGCATTTCTTGAATTTCTGGATCAAAATGTATTTCTCTTCATTTTCCTTTTTCTTTCCACACAAAATTCTTATATTGTTTTCCCTTTAAATTTTATGTAATTTATATTTTAATTTCATTGATGAATCAGATCTACAAGGATGATATAAAGGCCATGATTAACCACAAGCGCCGTCGCCTCATTGTCAATATCTCCGATCTCCACGCTTTTCAGGACTTTGGTCCCAGGTTTAATTTCATTTTCCCTGCAATACTCTACCTTTTCAAATAGATCCAATAGATCCGAAACTAGAATGAATTGCAGCTCCACATGCTTTATGTGATTGTGGATTATAAAAACTAGAGTTTGGGGCTTTTCGCATATCAATTAAGTTTTTTAATATTTTGGTGTTAGTTTTCTTCAGTTTTCTTCAATTTGAATTCTAATGATTAATTTTTCTTTTAATGTGTTTATGTTTATGCTGGATTTTAGGATTCTCAAGGACCCGAATGAGTATATGCAACCCTTCTGTGATGCGGCTACAGATATAGCTCGCAGTATTGATCCTAAGTATTTGAAAGAAGGAGAGCAAGTTCTTGTGGGCTTTGAGGGTCCTTTTGTTTCTCGCCGAATTACTCCCAGGGAGCTTCTTTCTGAGTTCATTGGCTCCATGGTCTCCGTTGAAGGGATTGTTACCAAATGTATTTTCCTTTTCAAGAGTCTCCCATTACTGTTTATTTATATTTCAAGGTTTTTAGTATTATGCCGTCTAATTCTGTAATTTGCTTTTGTTTGTCATGTTGATTAAAAAACTTAATACAAAAACATAATGCTGAATTTTCATAACGAATGAAATTTAGCCCTTTAAAGTTTAGAGTCTTGGTTTTCATGTGGGGAGGGTTTCATGACGTTAAGTTTTTTTTTATATTATTATTAATGCAAGACAATTCAGGGGCTTGGTACACAAAATTCATACTGAATGCTTAATATTGCCGCATCAAATACTGGACTACTTACAGCTATTTTTGCATAATGAAACTGTTTGATTTTGTGAAACCATAGTGCATTCTGCTTAATGAGATTGGTAGCATAAAGATAAGTTTTGAATAGCAAGGATCATGTGTGCCTGAATACCTCACTGGAAGTAGTGGCTGCACACCTTTGCTTTGTCTGTTTGGTAATTCTTTTAATTATTATTAGTATTATTGTTATATTATCTACGCAACATTTCTAGTCACAGTTAGCATTGAGCTTTCAAGTGAAAGTATCACATTACCAGCATACGTTCTTGTCATCTGCACTTATTGTGCATGCCTAATCTACACAACGAATGGCTGCATTTTACATTGAAAACTGTAATCAACCCCTGGATTATATATCTCCTAAACTCATTGAGTTTCATTCTATATGTGCATAAATCTAATATGGTCTTTCACTTTCAGGTTCTCTTGTAAGGCCGAAGGTTATCAAGAGTGTTCATTTCTGCCCTACAACTGGAGCTTTCACAACTCGCGAATATCGTGACATTACATCTAACGTGGGTTTGCCCACAGGTTCCGTATATCCCACAAGGGTATTTCACAAGTCCTTACCTTTGGTTGTTCCTAATCATCATTAAAGGAATGCCTTTCATGAGATAGTACTGTTGCAGGATGATCATGGCAATTTACTAGTGACTGAGTATGGATTGTGCAAATACAAAGATCATCAGACCTTGTCAATGCAAGAAGTGCCTGAGAAATCTGCTCCTGGTCAACTTCCACGAACAGTGGATGTCATAGTTGAGGATGACTTGGTTGATTCATGTAAGCCTGGAGATCGTGTGGCTATTGTGGGAATATATAAAGCACTTCCTGGTAGAAGCAAGGGTAGTGTGAATGGAGTATTCAGGTAGTTTAGCAGAGCGCTGCTTATACCATTATTTTCCGTCGCAATGACACCATAATTGTGGTTTGAAGCTTGAAAAAGCTGCCTTGATGTGCAGGACTGTTCTGATAGCTAATAATGTCTCTTTACTGAACAAGGAAGCTAATGCACCAATGTATAGTCCAGAAGACTTAAAAAACATTAAAAAGATAGCTGAAAGAGATGATACATTTGACTTGCTAGGTAAGTCACTAGCACCTTCGATATATGGACATTCATGGATTAAAAAAGCAGTGATTTTACTGATGCTCAGTGGAGTGGAAAAGAACTTGAAGAATGGGACTCACTTGCGAGGGTAAGTTATATTCTTATGTTACTGATCATCACTGACAAAGTATTGCACCAGTTATATGCTTAATCATAATAACTATGTTTTGTCCTTTTAGTGACATTAACATGATGATGGTTGGTGATCCATCTGTTGCCAAATCTCAACTCCTAAGAGCTATAATGAATATTGCTCCCTTGGCCATATCAACCACCGGCCGTGGTTCTTCTGGTGTAGGATTGACTGCTGCAGTTACTTCTGATCAAGAAACAGGTGAAGAACTTAATCAGTCAGTATGTATTATCTGGTGATTTTTCAGAAGAATTCATATATGACTAGTTAACTCTTATCAGGGGAAAGAAGGCTAGAAGCTGGAGCAATGGTTCTTGCAGACAGAGGTGTTGTCTGTATTGATGAGTTTGACAAGATGAATGATCAGGATCGTGTTGCTATACATGAAGTTATGGAGCAACAGACTGTCACTATCGCCAAAGCTGGTATTCATGCATCTCTGAATGCTCGATGTAGTGTAGTGGCTGCTGCAAATCCCATATATGGAACTGTAAGTATGCGGTTCTATTTATGATTTTTACATTATTATTACCTGTATGTAGTTCTATCCTTGTCTGCTGATGTTCAGTTGCTTAAACTAAAACTGGTTATTGACTGGATGCACAGTATGATCGATCATTGACACCAACAAAGAACATTGGACTTCCAGACTCCTTGCTTTCTCGTTTTGATTTGTTGTTCATAGTATTGGATCAAATGGATCCTGATATTGACAGTCAAATTTCAGAGCATGTCTTGCGTATGCATCGATACCGTTCTGCAATTGATGGAGGTCTGAATTATTTTGTTAATTAATTAAACAATATGCTAAAAAATATTAACAGGAGAAACTCTAAAATTTTCAGGTGATGGGGCACTTGACGGAAGTTCAAGATATGGAAGAGAAGATGAAGCTGATGCTGACTCATCTGTTTTTCTCAAGTATAACCGAATGCTTCATGCGAAGAGAATGGAAAGGGGTCGAAAGCGTGATACCCTTACAATCAAGTTTCTTAAGAAGTATATCCATTATGCAAAACATAGGATTCAGCCTGAGCTGAGTGATGAGGTCATTATGCTTTTTCGTTATCTAGAGATTCTGTGATTTATTATGTTGTCCATTTCCTGTAAGATGTTGGTTTGCATTCCAACACATCAAACTAGACTTTATGGTTTTTATGCTTGCCTCCCCACCCCAACTGAATGTAGGGTACCCAATTGAGTTAATTATAACGTTTATCTACAGGCATCTGAACACATTGCGACAGCATATGCTGAGCTTAGAAGTGCTAGTTCAACTGCAAAGGTTGGTTTGCAATTTACATTCAGATATACCTGCTGCAATTGTGGATATCTGTGTCTTCTGATGTGAGATGCTTACTTTTGCAGACTGGAGGAACGCTTCCCATCACTGCAAGAACCTTGGAAACCATAATACGCCTTTCCACTGCTCATGCCAAATTGAAATTGAGTAGGAAGGTACTTGGTTCTATCACTCGTTAGTTTTGCTGTTATTTTGTCCATGTGATGTGAGATTTGTGTTCGTTTTTGTTTTTCAGTTTTCATTATTGCCATAATACCAGTTCTTAGGTCATTATCATGGGATTTTTATTTATGACAAGCTTGTCATCCAGGCCTTATAGTGTATTATTTAATTGCCTCGGCAGGTTTCTAAATCTGATGTTGAAGGTGCCCTGAAAGTTCTAAATTTTGCAATATATCATAAAGAATTAACTGAGATGGAGGAGCGTGAACAAGAAAGGGAGAGAGAATTAGAGAGAAAACGCAAGGCCGAGCGTCGTTCTAATAGAACTGATGGAGATGGCCATGCTACTGTTGACGTAGAAGGGTGAGTAGATATTGCATGAACATTTAGCTTAAATTATTCTTTTTATTTTTTGTTACTCTAGAAATGGTGGAATTGACTGGATCATGAGAAGTCTTTTTTTCTCTTCTACAGTTCGTCTAGACCTGTTAATGTTAAGTACTTGTTAAATCAACTCGTGCGCCAGTTTTGAATTTTTTTTATCAGCCCAGAACTAAATGGAAATTCTATATCATTGTAGATGTTCCAACATGCATTGAATCCAATGTATGACTTGATAAATTAATTTTTTGTCAAATTCCTTCTTCACCAATAACTAGGTTTCCATCATTATAGTTCCAAAATTTTCAAGATGTAATGCGATTTTGGTCTATTATCCATGAAGTTGTCAATACTCAAGTTGCCGGGTGTCCTGTTTTGCATTTTATATGCTGCATTTCTTGCAAATATTTCTAATACAATAAATGATAAGCCTTTAGATTCCTGCTCTGGTGGAATATTGGGCGATAACTTCAAACATTGATGAGTCAGCTACACTAGATACGAACCTTTTTTTAACTGTTTGCTGGGGAGGAAGTGATGGATAGCTACCTCATTTTCCATCGATCCTCTTGTAATCAGCCGAGTAAAGAATCTCCTTTTTCTTTCTTCATTTACCCTAATTTTGCCTTCTTTTTTTCTGATATGTCAGTTCAACAGTAGATGCAATGGAAGTAGATGACCCTCCTGCAGAGCAAGCTGCGGCTGAGCTTTCTTCTGAAAGGTTAGATACTAGCATGTACTAGGCTCCCCCCCAACCATCCTCTCTGTTTCTATTTGTGATATTCCAATTGTGGTTCAAAGTTTCCCTGATTTAATGCTATTTTTAATTATTTTGTATTTCCTTTTGGCTTTCAGAATTGAAGCATTTAATTCTACATTTCGTGAGCATATGCGCTACTTGGATAGCATTACCATCGAAGACCTAGAGAGGGTCATCAATACAGGATATATTCATTACTCGAGAGAAGAGATAATGCTCCTATTACAGGTAACAATCAACCTTTTCAGCATCAATTTGATTGGAAGAGGCTGTGAAGTAGGAATTTAGTAATTCTGTTAGTCTTCAGATATCTGACACACTGGGGGGCCTCGGACTTCCCATGTCCACGGCTCTACTAAAGTGTTGGGATGTACTTTAAGATGGTGTAGTGATCTTGCTTAAAACTCTACAATTTTACAGAAACTGCATGATGAGAACAAAGTGATGATATCTGATGGAAAGGTTCATATGGTGATATCATGATTTGTAAGAATTATGTTGGCTGGGCAGGTACGTTTTGCTTTAGTTTACTAATGTTGATCTAGATATTCATGTAGATATTTTGCTTATTTGTATTGGCTACAGATCTGAGAAATGAATTTTCAGGGCCATTGGCATTTGTTGGGGAAACAGTCCTTGCTTTGGAGGAGAAAATGATGTGGAGATTGGAGTTGAAGATGCAGAGTTCCATAAACAATGGTTCAAAGTTGTCTAGAAGCAAAAGTGAAAAACTGCAACAGGTTTACCCAAGTAGAACTTTTATATCACATTAATCATGTCAGTTCCATGACAATTTGGTTCATTTTATCCATGGCAGTGGTAGGCAATCCTTGTATTTAAAGACGTTCAAATTATCTTTCTCTTGTTTGACATTGCCATCAATCAAGATGGATGACAATTGACAAGTCATTAAGTGTATCCTCTGTAAATTTCCTTATTATCAAGGGTGCTGCTCTTTCTTTTTGAAAATATTCTGGATTTCCCTGTCATGTGGTTTACTTGTTTCTAATCATTGGAAAAAATTCCATGGACTCCAATAATTTTCAGGCGCTACATTTGGCCTCTAAAAATGTACAAATGAAAGCCTCAATTTTTTCAATAAAACGCATTAACCTATGTTGAAATTAGGGGTGAATACAATTCTGTCCAATTCCGATATTTAAAAATTTTTAGAATTGTTTCAAAAATTAGAGTTTTTAAAAATTTAAGATTCAAAATTATTTCATATGCAAATTTTCATATTGTATTGTTTTATAATTTTTGGGGCAATTCCGATATTAAATTTCATTAATAAAATATTTTTAAAATAAAATTTTTATCAACTAAAATTTGTATAAAGTAAAAGTATACTAAAGATAAAAATTTAATTTATGAAAGACTTGGATTTTCAAATATTTTTTAAATTAGTAATCAAAGTCATTACTTTTTTATAAAAAAATAAGTTTACATATATTCAAATACTAATAGAGAAATATAATAATACAATTTTTAATATCAATAGAAAATTTAAATTTAAATTTTAACTTGTATAAATTATATATATTTATCTAATTTTTTTTAATAACTTAATCTATATGTTTTTTGACTTTTAAGAATTATATCATAATAAAAATATTTTTAATTATAAATAAATACTATTTTTATATTAATTATTGAATATATAAAAACTTTAATTATGTTTCATAAATTATAAATGATTAATATTAATTAAATTATATTTAATATATTAATTTTTAAGGGTTATTTCATATACTATATCATCTATATTTATAACATTAAATTAAAAAGATATTAAAAATTAGTTATCATTTTGATTCGGTATCATTTTCGGTCCAAATATAGTTAAATATTTAAAATCATTGTATATTATAAAAAATTTGCACGGTTCGATTTGAATAAAGTTAAAAAAGCCAACAATTCTTTTTAATTTTAGATATTTCAATGTGAATGTACGAATGGGTTTAAATATCTTTAAGTTGCATGTTCATCCCTAATTGGGATCTCAGATACTTAGTAAATTCAAAGAAGGCATAACTTCATAAAAACAAATACAGAGAGACTTATTACTTCGGTAATAAATGACATGTCGTTTGAATTTGAAAAATAATAAAAAAAAAAGTGACTGTAAATAAAAACATTGCAATGTTTATTTCCCTTCCGTATGTCGTTTAAGATTAGCATTAAATCTTTACGATATGAAAATGTCGTTTACAAAAAATTGCAGAGAATGATGCCACGTGGTTGGAATTTTTTTTGAACTTCCACAATTAGGGGAGAAGAAATATTGTGGCGCTGATGTCGAACCGTAATTTCAAGAAACTCAAAACTATCAAATCCAATTCAATTTCTATGGCCACTCCTTTGAGTCTAAGGACTTTACAAGCTCCTCACAACCACAACTATCAACACTCTTTCTCTGCTATATTATTTACCTATAAATCCAAACCCAGGTCTCATTCGTTCTATTCCATTAAGGTAAAATCACTGATGAACTTTGAATTTCAGTCAGTGCTACTAATGGATTTGCAGTTCAGTTATAATGTGTTTCTTTTATGTTTTTAGATGGAAGGTAATATCGAAATTACTGAAGAAATTACAGAAACAAAAGTAAAAAGGAAGAAGAAAATATTTGTGGCTGGAGCTAGTGGAAGTACTGGTAAAAGGATTGTGGAGCAGCTTCTAGCTAAGGGTTTTGAGGTCAAGGCTGGGGTTAGAGATTTAGACAAAGCCAAATCTAACTTTTCCAATGATAATCCCTCTCTTCAATTTGTTAGTATTTCAATTTCTTTTACTGTTTTAATAAATTGTGCCGACCAAAACTCCTTTAGGTTCGTTTTATTTTTATTTTATTTTTTTAGTTTTGAATTGTGAGTTTGTTTTGCTCGTAGAGGTTTTTCCATGGAAATTTTTTGTTGTTTTTTGCAGGTGAAAGCGGATGTAACGGCAGGGTCTGCCAAATTAGCGGAAGCAATAGGGGATGATTCTGAGGCTGCAGTATGTGCCACTGGATTTCGGCCTGGCTGGGACTTGTTTGCTCCGTGGAAGGTCAGCTTGCTCTGCTTACTTCTTCTTTCTGCACTAATGACTTCTCATAAGCTGTATACAAATGAATTTGAAATGCTGAATTTATTTATAAATGATAGTTATATTGAATTCCATAGAATTGAAATCATAGGAGTGACATGAACATTTCTTTTCATGCTCAAAATGAAAACATGAGATTCCAAATGAATTTTATAAAATTGTGTGGAATTCATTTATATCAAGCATGGCCTTAATTTCAAGTCATGTTATTATATATTTTGATTATGTTATTTGATTAGTTTTGGATTGCATTGCTATTACTTTGTACGATGTTCCAATTGCCAAGAATTTGCAATTGTGGTAACAATTGCCTAGAATTTCTGTTTAAAGCACCTTGTTTACTTATACCCTGATAAAAATTGGTTACTTTTGATGCAAAAACCATTTGGTAACATGAGGAACATGGGCATTAATAATGTTATCATGATGTTAGCATTTGCACGTCATTACGGTGGTTATGGTCTTGATCAGAAAAGGCCTCTCGTGTGAGAGCTATGTGGTAAACATTAGATTTCCGCTAGTCATTATAGTGAAAGAAATGCAAGTTTAGTGAAAGCCTAGTGTTCTCTTCTATTCCTGGATTTGTTGAATTCAATCAGTCAAGCGTGCATGAAACATTGTGTGGTAAATATAGCAGATAGAGATACCAAAGTGTATGAAGTGCTCCATATCATGGTGTTGGGGCATGTGGTTGTTTTCTCTCTCTCTCTGTAAATGCATTTTTATCCGATATGCATACTATAATGTCAAGTATTCCAAAAATCCAGAAATTCATTATCCAATTTGGTTAAATGCACGTATGTTTTATCATTTATGGTTCTGGTCCTGTGGACCTCCAATTGTCTCATGGCATTGATCAGTCGGGTCTTGTTGTACTTCAGGTTGATAATTTTGGCACTGTAAACCTTGTGGATGCATGCCGTAGATGTGGTGTGAACAGATTCATTCTCATCAGCTCCATTTTAGTAAATGGTGCGGCAATGGGTCAGATATTTAATCCTGCTTACATCTTTCTCAATGTTTTTGGACTGACCTTAATCGCGAAGCTGCAAGCAGAGCAGTATATCAGAAGATCCGGTATAAACTACACAATAATCAGGCCTGGTGGGTTGAGAAATGATCCTCCAACAGGAAATCTTGTTATGGAGCCAGAGGTATTTAGATTACTCTGAAACAATTCAGATATTTTTCTTCACTCTCATAACTCTAAGTCATTGACCTAATTTCTCTCTCCTCTTTATAGGATACTCTTTATGAAGGAACTATATCCAGAGACCTGGTTGCGGAGGTTGCTGTCGAGGCACTAGTGCATCCAGAATCATCTTACAAAGTTGTGGAAATTGTATCACGTGCTGATGCTCCTAAGCGTACATACGTTGATCTTTTTGGTTCCATTAAGCAACGTTGAATTCATTCTTACTTGAGACATGAGAGACGGTACATATAATTTTCAATTCAGAGCATTTATATACAAGTAACATATCTGATTTCTCAGTGGCTTTCCTTTGGCAGTTATTTGTTGTTTTAGTTCATTTGTTAGCAGATAAATCTAGTTTCGGCTGTTCCTATGATGTCTTCCTTGTTTAATGTAGTATAATATATGTTAAAACAAGGTTCATTTTGAAATAATCAAAAGAAAGATTATAGTTGAATTCTGAGCATATCAAAAGATAGGTAGTTGTTTATATATGCGTAATATAATACACATTCAAGTATCTTACATTAGTATAATGACAGTCACAGGAATTTAGAGAGAATGATAGATAGCTCATGTAATTTCTTAACGAAGCAACATTTCACTCAAGTTCCTTAGCATAATAAACAGAATGAGCGGAAAAATAAAAGAATTGAGCACTCCATGATTAACAAGCAAATATTCACCAAATAATCAATAACGAGAAATGACATAATTTAAAGGAAGCAAGCCGCCAGAGAGACTACAACTGCAATAGCAGCAGGAACTCCGAGAGCAACTCCAGAGCTTTCCATGGGCGCGGGCGCAATTCCCCCAACATTTTCAACAGCAGCTGATGTTCTGAAAGCAGTAATAGCTAGAAGAATCATACCATAGATGGTGAAGAACATGGCCATTCTGCAACCCTCCATTTTCAGCAATTTCTAACAAGAGGCTGAGAAAGGTAAGAAAGAGAAATGGGTTAGAAAGGGGATGTAATTTTGATATCGTAGGAGGAATTATGGAAAATTTTCTGCAAGAAATTTATCGTAGGAGTAAAAGAAAATGGTTTTTATAGAGAGTAATTATGGAAATAATGAAGGAATCTTCCAGCTGCATTATGTTGGTTTAACAACAAACAAAATCATTTAGGGGTGGCGTGCACTGCTGACAGTGTAGCTAATTATAATTTTCACCAGCCTGGAACTGTGGAACGGCACTTAACCTTCTTTACAACCATGAATATGATTTGCCTTAAAATTTCGTTTCAAATTTTAAAAATCAAGCCAATTTTTGCTTCTTTTTTTTTTTTTAAAAAAATCTTGTAGCTGGTACTACATATACAAATATTTAACCCAATAATAAGTGTCTATCTTGTAATTAAATAATGACAATTTCTCTTTTTCTCTTTTTATTTGTTGAGTTAAATTATATTTTCACCTCAAAACTCATTTGATAATTTTAAATTCTCAGTTCAAATAATTCAATCTGTGAGACTATTCTAAAATAATATTTAATTTTTATTTATTCTTCTTTTGAAAAAATCAACTTTACAAGTTGAAAATTATAAAGTTTAGTCTGAACTAAAGGACTTGTATGATTTAGTTGAAGAAATTAGTAGTTGATGGTTAATGGTCGAAGCTAAAAAAATATGATCATTTGATGGAGATTTTTCTAGCGACTATTGATAAATGCTAATTAACTTTCTATATATATATATATATATATAAAGCAAATTAACTATTAATAATCATTTATATATTTTTATTTAAAAATGGAAATGTTATTTTTCACATATATTATTTATTATTTATTATAGCTATGCAAAAAGTAATTTAAAAAAAATTATTAGTAATTATTTTTTATAAGAATGAAGGTCCAAATTTAAAACAGCTACTAGCTGTTCTAGAATAGATCTTTTTCAAATTCGCAGCTGCTTGAGCTCTCCACAATTTAAAGTCTTAAGTGCGAATCAATTATCAGCTGCATCAAAACGTCTTCTATGTATACTTACCATTATATTATATATGTTACAAACAATTTGAAGAATTCGTAATTTTTGTAATTCATATACCATACAATTAAAATATATGAAAAAATTTCTTGTAAAAATAAATTACATTGAGAAGGTAGAATAATATATCTCATTAGATACTATCAATATATCTCTGTACTTAAAATATTTAAGAGGTATATATGGATATGATTAGTATATCATTTTATTAATTATTATTATAAGAAAAAAAAATTAGGAAAAGTGAATATTTTTGAAAACAAAGAAATTTTATTAATAATATGATTAAAATTTAAAGAAATTAAAAAGTAAATTTTTTAACAAAAAAAATATTTCTTGAAAAATTGAGTATTTTTAAAAATAAAGAAAAATAAGTAATTTAAGTTTAATCTCATTTTTCAGAAATCCCAAGACAAAAATCAATTTATACTATCGCTATGTTTTAAAGTTTTTTCTAGTATTTATTAAAAGGAGTATTGTTGCATGCTGACACATAGCTTTAGGATAAATGCATTTTTTTTAAAACAAAAGACCCATAGATTATCCACACATTTTAGCAGCATATTACATGCATATATCAGCAAAAATATTCTTTCATGGCATACTATGTTCACATTATAGTCTAAGTCCATTCATTAATCCAACTCAAAGCCTAAAGAATAGTTCCTTTCTATATTAACAAACGAAGCAAATATGAACCATCGCCGCCGCAAGAACCAGCCGCCAGAGAGCCAACTAAGAGAAATAGAAGTCTTAACAATACCAGCCGAGAATCTAAAGAACGTTAATCTGCTAAAATCTTATTGCCTTGTCTACGTCGAGAAAGATGTTCATATCGTCAAAACTCACGTCGACCATTACGGTGGCACCGACTCAACATGAAACGAAACATTGAGTGTCAGTTTCCGACAAAAAACTGTTAGAGGCTAATGTTAGGGCGACATTAAATTTCAATATATACGGTCACAGTCAAGTGATGAGGGAGAAGCTTGTGAGGAGTGATAGAGTTTTGCTTTGTGATGTTTTGAAAGATGAGAAACTTGATGAGCTTGCCGATAATCCTATAAAATACACAACGGTTCAAGTTTGGAGATCGTCTGGTCAACTTCGAAGCTTGCTTAACTTGTGGGTTCCTCCTACGGGAAAATTTTTATTAAGGAAAGATTCGTTTAATCTATTTTAATGTTAAAAAGCGTGGTGTTGAACAGGACGAGATGGATGTAGTGGCGATAGCTATGGTCATTGTTTAGTTGGTTAGAGTGTATGTTGGATATGCATGAAATGTATAATTAGCAACTGTAGTTTTGGATACTTGTGTTAAGCTCAACTTCTTGATCAATGATCATAGTGTTTTCGAAAAAAATATTTTATTTGAATCGGCATATTTAATTTATATTCAAATTCATATATTAAGTTTATTTTTGGAGATTTTTGTTTTTATTTTTTTAAGGGAAATTAAGTAAAAGTTTTTAACCTTAGTTATGGCCGTGTAAATTTAGATGACATACTACTTATTTTTATAATTTGTGCACGAGCCAACATAGACTCCATGGCCCAATGGATAAGGCGCTGGTCTACGGAACCAGAGATTCTGGGTTCGATCCCCAGTGGAGTCGGTTTTTTGAACATTCCTTTTTGAAAAATACCACGAAGCTTTGGACATCTGCAGCCCCTCTCTGAACAATAATTTAAAAAAAAATTAACTAAAAAGCGTTATAAAAAAGATCAATTAGTAATTCTGGGAAGTTGTCAAAATCTAAAAATCCAATTCATCTCATAAAACAACACTCCAAATACAAGTGACAATTGGAGAAAGTATACAATTGGCTGCATAAAGGATTCTTTTGGAGTTTACAGTACAAAGAGAGTGCAAGTTTGAAAAAATTTATCATTTTCCACTTTGTTCATATGAATTTCATCGCATCTCACAAATAAGAGAGGAATTGGGCTATAACCTCCCACCTTCCACCTTCCCCTAATCAAGTTTGTTCCGCATTGGATGCAGCTTTCAGTTTCTCTAATTTCTTACGAAGATAAGCCTGTCTTAGTTTTTCCCTATGCGCTGCTACCTGCTCTTGTCTACGCAGCTTCAGCTCTGACACTTGTTCTCTTGCTTGATTTGCTTCTTCATGAACTTCCCTGAAATAGAAAACACAACACAATCATGCAATAGGTGTCAGCTGGGCAATACAGATGACATATTAAAGACCGAATAATTGGGTAAGCGAAATATTATAAAGACACAAATAGGATCAAATAAGCAAACGGCCAAAATATTAGGAAAATAAGAACTGAACTAATTTCTCTCCAGAATCAAGAGATGATCGTATATCTCTGTTTTAATGAAGTGACTGATTTTCTTATGGAACATTTGCTACAATTTGTTATCTTTATGTTATTGTTATTGTTTTTTGCTCTGTTAGCATTGAAAGCATTGAGATCATACTGTTTTTCTTTCCTTGCTCCAACACACAGAGAACTCTGAATTTCTTCTGTAAGGCCACATTGCAAGAGTACTTAAACAATGTACAGCCAACAAGAGTAAATTAATGATTTTATATTCATCTTAGACCAGTTCGTCGAGTGCCTTCCAATTATGACTGAAGATAATTGGATAGTGTGGGCTACAATCTGATGAGCAACGAAGACTAGCAAGTTATAAGTTTAAGGAGATATTTCAGGTATCTAATGAGATCGATGACCAGAACCATTATGTTGCTTAGATGCGTACAGCAATTCAACCCCGACTATGCTAACAACTAATGTTAAATACAGTTGTGATGCTAAAGAGAGTGTATTAAAACTATAGAAAAAGAATAAAAACCCTACAAGACAAATAACAATTTTTTTTTACTAAAATACATTATTCCACCCCTAACCTTAAAACAGTACAATACAAAGCCAAGTGCTATAAAAAATGTCAAATAGGTGCTGTAATGATGATTGGTTATGCCAATGCAATCTTAACCCAAAAAAAAAATTGCAAGATTAGGTTACAGGTTACTGTAATTTTTTAATCATCTAATTCTTTTAAATTCTGATTTTGGAACAACAAATGCCATAATCATAGCCAATTCCAACTCAATAATTGAAATCAGGCATTGTTGCTATCCCTTTTCCATTGACAAGAATAGCATTACAGCATAGCAAATGAATGCTAAGATTAAACTTAAAAGCATTACCTCACAAAACGTTTGTGTTCATCTTTATCCACTGCACCAGCTGTCCTTCCAGGGCCAACAAATTTTGTGCTGAAGAGGACTGAAGCATCATCATTGTTACCATCTGCATCTTGAGGAACCACTGCAACAGAAGTATCATGGTTTTGTGATTGCTGTGCTTGCTATTGCTCATAGCCTTTGAGGAAAAAATCAACACAGTACTTCTCCTTGTCTTCCTCATCAGATAGCTCTCCCCTTATTAACTTATCATATAGCTGGGCCTTCTTCTCCAATGCTTCATAGCTGGCTGATCCATCTTTAATCGCTTTAAGCTCGAGCTTATCCCTGAATTTTAAGAAAAAATGTAAAACGAATTATTGTGTGTAAATATATAAAGTTAATAGAGAAATCCCTAATTCAAAGAGAGATACTTTTGAGCCCGGGCTTCGACGCCGGAGTTCTTGAAGGAAAAGGGATCAGAAGGAGTGATTTTCTTCTTGGCGCGGTGGTAATTGATATCAGAAGCGGTGGAAGCTAGTTTAGAAATCTTGGCCTCTTCCTGAGATTTGTAGAGCTGGGCTTTGAGTTCAAGAATGGAAGAAGCGCCCACTCCTTCAATAGCCCTGTGTTTCTTGGGTAATATTGATGATTCCGTTAACCATCCCAATGACTCCACCGCCACCCTTCTCTTCTTCCCCTCTTCTCCCATTTCTCAGAAGAAAACAGACAAAACAAAATCAATGGAAATAAAATAAATAAATAGTATAACTGGAGATTGGTGATCCATGGTCCAAAATTCTCCCCACGTCAAAGGCTACTTCGTCGTCGTTTTCTTCTTCTTGTTGTTCTCGTTTTGCAGGGCTATTCTGCTTTCTTGTTCTCGATTCTGGAAATTGATTTGGTAAAGACGTTTGCTATAGTTTGGATCCTCTGTTGTGTATTCCGGCCGGTTAAGTATATGTGTAATTCTGATTTGATTTGGCCACCGGCTCACCTCAAATTCGAAGGGTTTAATGGGCTGGGCTTTTAAAAATCACGACAAAATTCGTTGCGTCAAAATCATTGTAAATTTTCATTAAAAAGTGAAATTTTAGTAAAAAAAAATAATAATAAATGCAACTTAAGAAAAATATGAATAATTTTGTATAAGATGAATTTTGATGAAAAGAATATATAAATGAAATTATATATATATAGTTAAGAGAATTTATGTATGCACCAATTATTATTAAATGAACAAATTAAATTTAATATTATATTGTATTCATTACTTCTTGTACATAAAAATAAAGGGTCTTTTTTTTATTTTTATTACAATTATAAAAAGTTTTTATTATTTATTTATCAAATTCATTACTGTCCTAGTAAAGCTGCCCCGATAAATACTATCGAGTTTTGCTCGGGTTTAAGATATAAAAGATTCGGTCCTTTGTACACGAAAACAACTTGCCTTTTAAAAAAACATGTATTTTACTGTAATCGACCAAGAAGACAGTTGAATGTATAGAAAAGAAAATCCCTGTTTGCTGTTAATCACATGTTCATATTCTTCAAAAAGAAAATTGAGATCAATTTGGTGAAATTATGGCAAATTGGTTTCTTCTATCTTTAGAATTTAGAAAAGGGACTCTCTTGATTAATGCCTGAAAGATTCAATTTTAGGCAAAAGAGTACAAGTACAGCCACTAAATGAGTAACAACATTCATTACCTTTACATACACTTACAGGTTTTCTTTCCAACTCGAGTAAATGTTTTCTTTTGATGTTTCTGAAGAACCAAATCCATGCGGTGAATTACAGGTTACTCCTGAAAGAGCCCAGATTAAAGATAAATAACATCAGAAATATGACCTGGTAAGGAAACTTTTGGAAGCACAGGTCAATGTTGCTTCTTCCCAGTTGCTATTTCCCAGGATTGTAGAATATGGTTCACAATTTCCTCTACGCCTTGTCCATGCTTCACCTGCACATACATTGTCCACTATGACAACTTCGAGAGTCAAAAGAAAGGGGAAAAAGTACATTGTCTCATCTACTTTGTTGCAGTTCAGTAAGAGGATAGCATACTGGAAAGAGCCCAAAACATGAGGCATTGAGGTGGGATAGGAGAATAACGTAGGAGTTATGGATTTACTAAACATGGGCATTATAAGATGTTGTATTGATTTAAAACACATTATTTCATTGTTTAGAATTTGAATGGCTGTTCTTGCAAGCCCTATTTTCCTATGGGGAATTCAGATCAGATTGGATCAGTCTGTCTTAATGCAAATGTAGGTTTACACTCTTCTGAGTTTTGAGTGTTCTTATACCAGGCAAAGGTCCAATGTCAGTGAAGATCGCTCTTTTTTCAGCAACAACTATATTCTAGAGGACAAATAAGCATCTTCTGACATAGTAAGTGGTGTTATTGTGTCGAATTTGTGAAAAAAAAATCAAAAGAGAGCGTGCATAATCTGAAAAGCCAACACTTTGACTCCCCCCAAATTTGTAGTTTCATTTCTCTTTTCGATTTCTCCATGAAAAATAAGCAATTTGATAAAAGTAATTTCGATAACAAATTCTGCAGCTATATTCCTTCCAAAATCATAAACAACAAACTGCAAGATTCTAGAATCTTCCTAATCAACAAATACCACAAGAAAGAAACAGGACATTAAACTTACCTGAGCAAATACAAACGGCCCTCCATCCCGCATTCTAAGTGCATCACGCTCCATAACTGCCAAATCAGCTCCAACTGCTGGGGCAAGGTCTGTCTTGTTAATAACCTAGAATCATGGACACAAAATTCAGACTTCATGCTTAATTTCTGAAATTCATCAACAAGATTAAATCAGACACCAATAACATTACAAGAATAGCAACAGCAGCTATAAGAGGGGAAATCACATACAAGAAGATCGGCTTGAGTGATTCCAGGACCACCTTTCCGAGGAATCTTATCACCACCAGACACATCTATTATATATATGATATAATCAGCCAGTTCCCTACTGAAGTTGGCAGCTAAATTATCTGCAACAAACAAATTCAAGTAGGTGTACTTTTATATCAATACTCGGGATGATATAAAATTAAATTTCTAACAAAGAATTGCTCTTCTCCTATTAATTTTACTCTGGCTATTTCAGAAATTGGTTGCCAAAATTCATCATCATTAACTTCACCACATTATCCCAAATTTGAACCAAACAGCAAGAGCTATTATTGGTGAAGTTACATATGAATAACCAAGCTTAATTCAGTCACAAAGAACATTTCAGCCCCTTATGTAATTACACATAGTAGGGAAGGCATATAGTACAAATTTACCTCCGCCAGATTCACAAAGTAGTATGTCTGCTTTAAATAACTTAGAGAGCTCCTCAAGAGGGCCTAGGTTAATGCTTATATCTTCACGAATTGCAGCATGAGGACAGCCTCCAGTTTCCACAGCACGTATCCTTTCCTCAGGAAGTGCTCCATGTTTAATCAAGAATTCACCATCCTCTTTTGTGAATATATCATTTGTCACCTGAAAAAACATAATAGCTAGTTATTAACTAATATCTGAAACTGGCTGCAATGAATTCAGAATGGGCAAACTTTTTCCGGAGGGAAAAAGTGCTATATCTAGTGACAGTGTAAACTGTGTTAAGCAAGCAATATTACAGAACATATTCTTGATACTAAGCTACATAACCCATGCTTTACAATTGTTTTAATGTTTTTTTTGTCTGTCCAACAGGTGCATATTATATCTTAAACTAAGATATTCCTCATGCCTATATGATGCAGTGATAATTTTAGGAGAAAGCTCTAAGTTAAGCCAACATATATTTCTTTCATATGTGAGAGTGTAAAGCTTATCCTTAAATGACTTGCAGCAAGTGCTTCAGAGGCATTTGCAAACATTAACAATGGCCATGCAAATTCTGATATAATTTTCTCAAGCAACTCAGCACACTATAGAATGATAAAAGTAAAGAAAAAGTTTAATTATCAAAATAATCCAAATACATATTATAAGACGTGCATAAGAAGATTTTAACCAAAATCAGCCATTAATTTGAATAAAGCAAAATGAATACAGATATGACTAGAAGTGGGTCCCAATTAAACAATGAGCTAAAGTGGAATTTTGTTAGACTTGAATTAATGCCCAATAAATTTGATCAACTTAAATTCTGCAGATCCAAGACTCAGGTCGAATGAGAAAGGTGAAAATTAATCAGCAAAAGAAATCCCAAATTTTTGGGGATGGTACTTACTGCAGCAAGACTGTACTTGTCACGTAAATGTTGACATATGGCTAACATTAAAGCTGTTTTTCTGCATGTGAAAAGGGAATTCATCAGAACCAATTATTAAGTCTCAGGACAGAAATGCAAATAAGCAACAAAAAAGTGAATTCAACAAGAAAAACAGGAGGAGAAAAAAGACAAAATAAATTCCTATACGAGTAAGGCATGCAGTAATATATTCCTATTATTCATTAAATTTACCCAGGAGTTTGCAAATATATCGCAAAAAGCTAAAAGCACCTAACCTGGGAACAATATACTAGAAGTCTAGAACCTGAAAATTAGAAATGCTCATAATGAATTGAATGAAGATGGTGAATAAACATAAAAACATCAATGATGAATACTTTTCTAATTAAGCATTTATATAGAGTGAAAGAGCAGTCCAAGCGCAAGAATTTGATCTACAAGTGCAAAAGGTACAGGCATACTCACACTATGACAAATACATATATTTCAATGTACGATTATGTGGGAATTGTTATGAATAATCTAAATGTAAGAGTCCAGTTTACTATTTTTTACTTAGTTCAAGTCAAGATACATAGTTGTGCAGGTAGCCTAGTCATAGCATAAACAAAAAAATGATTGGGTAGAACTTATGAGACATGTAGCAAGAAGTTGGGTTGTTAGAAATGTTGTAACTATTGGCTAAACTAGCTGGATTCTACTGAAAATAGATAAATAAAAGCAGGGGCATAAATCCCTTTACAGAGAATCATTATCAAGAACTGCAATTTCTTTCTGCCACCTACAACTCTTCACTCTATAATTTCTTCCTACTGTGTTTCTTAATTCTGGTACCATCAAGATACTTGATTCTCAAGAACACTAGTGACAAGCTAAAACAAAACAATTTAGAAAATAAAAATTAACAGTAGTCCAATAACTCACATGAAGTTGAATAAGTAACAATGAACTGAACTGAATCCCAGAGATAAAAAAAAAAAGAAAAAGAAAAAGGATGCGCATTAATAGGGCATAAATTGCGCCATTCTTGGAATTGCTGTAAGAACTAAAAGGAAAAGTTGAATGGGAAGAATAGGAGAGAGATACCTACCCAGTACCAACAGGACCACCAATACCAACAGTGAAAGCTCTTTCATTGAAATCCCTAGTTAGGATCGTTGGAGCTCTTCTGCTGAAGTAACCAGGAGAATAAATGGGTTCATGAGAATGAGGTGCAAGACCATCATGACTATGATATACTCTTCCATCTGGGCCTGCCCATGAAGTCGTTTGCCTGTTCCATCATTAACAACCAAAATAAAAAATTACGTTTGAAAATCAGAAATTCAAAACCTGAAACAAGAACGAAATGGGAAATTTAAAGGAGATTACTCGTGGGAGTGGTCATGGTGGTCATGGTCATGGGAGCGATGATCGTGTGAAGCCATACTGGGACTACTATCTGCAGAGTTTCTATGCTCCGTTGAGAGTCAGTCAATTAGCTAGAGCCATTTAATTACCATATTATGAGCTATCTTTACTTATAGTATAACATCCTGAAATTTGCGTGGAATTATCAGACCTTAAGTTTCAAACATCAATAATAAATGTTAAAAAAAATGAAAGATTAAAATATTTTAATAAAAAATTTAAAAAATTAAAATTTATAATATTTTAAAATTTTAAATAATGAAATATTATATTAATTATAATATTAAAAAATTTTAAAATATACTTATAAATAACTATTTAAATACAAATAATGTTAATTAGTAATAATAATTATAATTTTTTTTCAAAAAAATAAATTATAAATATTAATTTAAAATAATAAAAAATAAAGTATTAATTGTATAAAAACTAAATAAAATAGTTTAGTAGAAAAAAAAATAATTTTACTTAATTTTGATTGGTTGAGTAAACTATAATTAAATTAAAAATAAAAACCATTGTTAGCCAGCTAATCTGCACATTTGTTTCCTTCCATGTAAGTACGCTGAACTTGCACACTTCATTCTTTCAACTTTAGAGCTTTGATTGCCATTAGAATATTTGGATTTGAATAAGTCTGGGTGTGCTCTGCGTTGAACATTTGAACAACAACCATATTATCCATCTCCAGAACAACATTTCCAATTCCAATCCATCTTTAAAATGCGAGATTATTACAATCCCTAATTTCCTGAATTCTGATGCCATTCTTTTTGAGTATCAAATAATAATAATAAAAAAATTAATATACCATATAAGTTGTATGTGATACATATATAGTATGTGCTTATATTTATTGGGTATGAATTTAAAATTTTTTAATATTATTAAATAAAAAAAATTTGTTCATGATTATGAATTGAAAATATAAGAAATGAGATAATATTAATTTCAAATTCAATAGGATATGTTACTAATCAAAGTAAGTTTTAATAAATTACTAGTAAGTAGCTGTTAATATTATACAAGCACTTCTCCGAAAAAAAAAATAACTTATACTAGTAAAATATATTTCTTCTGTCTTAATTAATATGCACATTTTTATCTCATAAAAATTAAAAAAATAATTAATTTTATTGAAAATATTACATTACATGTATTTTTTTATTATTTATTATTTTAGTATAAAATATATTTATTAAATATTTTTAATAAATTATATTAAATATATATAATAAAAAATAAATATAAAAAATATGTTTATCAATTCAGACCAAAAATAATGTATATATTTTTCTTTTGATGCATAGAGAATTACATTACATTTCTCATATATTAACACATGAATTACATCTATCATTCATTTAATGTCATAAACACAACATACAAACTTGGTACAAATTAAGCATTAATTACACAATTGAATACCTATGCATGTCCATTGCTAAATCTGGACTAATAAGATGAAATTACAAGAAACTCATACTCAAAAAAGAAAGAAAGAAAGAAAGAAAATTCATACCCGAGAAATATAAATATAAATATAAATATAATTATAGGGGATGTGCTAATTATACTCCACTTTTTTCATGCATGCACTCCATAATGTATAACTTTATGAAACTTGAATCAATAAGAAGTGCAAGCATCAAAAACTAGAGAGTGTAAATGCAAAACCAATAATTAATTAAAATGCTAAAGAAATTAGAAAAAAAAACCCCAAATATGTTTTTTTTTTTTAAAAAAAATTTAATTAGTCAAATAAGTTCTTAAGTGCATTGCTCTTGGCACATGGTTGAGGGACCAATATCTTTTGAGAATCATTTGGAGTAATGACTTGATTAATAATAATATTAGTGTGTGTGATTGGATCATTAATATTATTATCATTAATATTATGGCCTAAAATCACTCCTTGCTTTTGCATGTAATCCCATTTGTCTTGAAAAAGGTAAAAGAAAGCCATGAAAGAGACTTGAGCTGTGAAAAGTATATTCCAAATTCTTGTATTTCTTGATATTTTCTTGTGGTAAGCTTCTATGCCTGTGTAGATGTTTATTATCCCAACTAGAGATATTACTGTTCCAAGCATCCAATGCAGAAAATACCACGTACTTCTTCTTTTACTCCCTCTGCAAGTTAAAATTAAAAAAAATAATAATTGTTTTATTTCTTATTTTTAATTAGTTTATAAAAAAAATAGTAGTTATTACTAAGTCATCAAATATATATAATATGTTTAAGAAAATTATGCATGCTATAAACTTTTTTTTAAAAAAATAATTTCATTTTTAGCAGAGTAAGTTTATAGATTGAGATATTAATCTTAATTCATGAAAAAAAAATTAGACCAATATTTAACATTTTTAACAGGCTTAATTACCCAAGAGGTCTCAGAAATCCAATAACAACTTGCGCCCAAACGGCACCGTATAGTGCCAGACCTATCCTCTGGTGGTTATTATCAAATGAATTTTCAAAGGATTTTACAGACATGATAGCTCCAGATGTGGCAAGAAGCACTGAGAGTACCTGTCAATTGGAAGTTCAGTTAAATTAAGGTATTTTAATTAAGCAATAAACCCACTAGAGGAAGCCTATATCTCATCATCATTTGCCACATTTCAACAATCAGATGGTTTTGCTTTAAATATATTTATTATATATATATATAGCAAAAAATGTTGGAACTTGAAAGCTCAAGAAATGGTAAAAATAATTCAGCAAATGATTAAGATAACATGTTTATATATATATATATATATATTAACAACTATTTACACACTCCTTAGAACAAATCTTCCTTTCTTGCTTTTTAAGTATTCATCATAAATATAAATATAATTAATATATATATGGTTAATTAACTGATTTTTATTTACTATTGAAACTAATAAAACCAACTATAGGGGGCAAAAAAATTAAAAGGAAATGAAACAATTTGGAAACATCATTATTAAAGTTAAAGTGAGTCATGAGCTATGATATGATGATGAACTTAACAAAAGATATTGCATGATCACAACTACTGACTCTTAAAAGAAACATTCTGTAGATGTGTAAAATTAATTAACTTTACCACTAATTAATTGAAAACTTTTTTTTTCTCTTTACTTTATTTCTTTAAAAAAAATTCAATTTATTCGAATTGTTAAGGAAATATTAATTATTGATGATTAAGATTTAATATTTCAGCTTTACCATATAGTTAAATTAGAATTAATTGCACTAGATATATAGAGTGAATTTACCTGCAAAATCAAATGGAGGTAAAAGAAAACTTTCTTTCTTCTTGGACCTTCTTCTCTATGGGACATTCTAATAATGAGTATCCCAAGAGGTCCTAAGAACCCCAAGGATACCCATAACAGAACCCCATGAAGAGCAACTTCAGATTTCATCTTAGGACTTAACTGCAAAGGGTAAATGGTAATTATAAGGTTTTTGCAAACCCTAGCTAATAATGTCTAAAAGGTTAATTAATTTTCGTACTTGATTTGTTATTTGAAATCAGCTGCTTCAGCTCCAATCACTAGATTCTTTATTTTATTATTCTATTTAGACAAATTACACTTTTCTGAAAATCCTGACTAGCTTTATTTACAATGAGCAAAATTTCTGAAAAAACTGCAGAAATTAAGAAAGAAAATATATGTACCTTATGAATGTATTGTGTTGTGCTCTTGTGACCCTTTACATCTTCATGGGATAAGCAAGAAACAAATGGTAGCTGATGAAGAGTAACAAAGCAAGCAAGCAAAGAAAAAGCTGCTATCAAATGAAAATTTTGCATTCTTAAACAATAATTGCAACACCAAACCACTATTAATTGAATCTCTCTCTTTCTCTCTTCTTTAAATAGAAAGATAAAGAAAGAATCATAAAAGAATATCGTTAGATTTGGAGAGGAAATAGCAAAGCTCTTTAAGATTTTAGTAGATAAAGAAAAAGCAATGCAATTTAATCTGGTTTATCTGGGGAATGAATGAGAGGTGAAATGTGAGATATGGGAATAGAAATAAAGAAAGGCTTAAAAGCTATAGCATTGTTTTTAGCTTGTTATTTATAAGAAAGCATAGCATGGGCATTATTTAGTGGTGGGTTGCAGAGTCTTGTAGATGAAGGGGCAATTAGAAAAAGAAGAATTAATTAATTAAAGAAAGTGGAGATTATGAATATAGTTTTACTAATTTTTCAACAAAGTGGGGTTGACATTGGCAGGCTTTTTTGGTTGCATAAAAGAGAATGTGGGTTGGCAAAATACAAGATGGTCAATTCTTCAATGGATGAGGATTTTAGTAAAATAAATATATGGTAGATCTTGGACTGTTTATTTCAGGATATGGCACTTTCTTTTTTCTATGTTCATAAAATTAAAAATGCCTTTTTCTCCCCCCTTTGATTCATCCCACTAACTAGCCAGCATTTTCAACTTATAACAATATATATAAGATCCTTGGATTGATATACACACTTCTCGTTACTCAAGAATTAAAAAAATATATGTTTATTAAAAATATAAATTAATTTTAATATGAGATATATTTTTAAATATTTTTAATAAGTAATATTTAGTATGAATATAATAGAGACTTAACATTAACTAATATTTTAAAATGATACATCTCATTTAAAAAAACATTTTAAAATAATAAATGAAATATTATTTAGGATAAATGTAAAAGAAAATGTATTTATCAATTTAAATAGTAGAAAATAATATTAATATTAGGTGAACTGCATGCGAGTTTTTTTATTATTTAATAATCATATCCAATTCAATTAAAAGAAATAATTTGAAATTTAAAATTTTACTATTGGGTGTTGCTTTTGAATACTGAAATTGAAAATTAGTAAAAAAGATAGTTCTAGTGGCTAATTGGTTGAAGATATAGAGCTTTATATTTTCTGTTTGGTTAGTTCTTACAGCTAGTGGCGACAGAGAGGATACATATCATTTTCAATTGAGACTTTTGCATATATAAAAGACCAAATTGATGGTTCTTTAAGTAGAAAATGTCCCCTTTTTTATAGCAGGAGAAAATGTTCCATTTGATCATTGTAAATCAGTGGGACTTTAGGACCCATTTTATCATTAAAATCATTAAGTCCCTCTATAATCTGCACATATAAAATATTATATAAGCACAAATTACGATTCAATTATTTTCAGCTAACTGTTTATAGATATCTACTCATTTAAAAGAATTTTATCAAAATTTTATTATAAAATTTTCACTTCATGAATTTTATATAATGTAATTTAATAAAAAAAATAAAATTTTATCATTCCAATTTGAAAGATTTTAAGATTCACAGCAGTATAAGTGTATAAAGATTAAATATGAAAAACTTATTTAAATCATGAATATAATTTTTTTTTTGTAAATTTAAGTATATAAAAAAAATAATTTCAATATTATTTGCATCGTCGAACTCGAATCAAATGGTTAAAGGTGACAGTGAAATGCTCTCTCATTGAAAGTCCAGAGCGCGACAAATCAAAGTCCCAGTCCAAGGTTGTAAAACCAACGTATAGGCAAGGTCAAAGGAAAGGAAATCTTTGCGAAATTAGTTAATAAAAAACATGTAACAGAATTAACTTGTAGCAGTTAATAATTGCTAATGTGATTTTTTTGGGTGGGTCCTAGCTTATGTAGTTTGAGTTTGAAGTTTGTAGTATGAGTTTGGGGTTTCTGATGTTGTAGTTCTCCTATCTATAAAATAAGAGAGAGGTGATCGAATTTCTCTAGAGGAGACTTCGATATCTAAGTTAATTCGATTGCTCTAAATAAAAAGAGAAGATAGGAGAGAAAAAAAAATTCCTACCCGCGGGGGAGAATTTCCTATTTATAGGTAATGAAAAAAAAAAAACAAGGTCTAAACTATCAACGTAATTTACGGGTATGTCAGGAGCTCGATAGGCCTAGAGTGCCTGGTACCAAGGTCTGTCGTGCTGATGAGAGTCTAGCCACGGAAGTGACCGGATATCGAACTCGTCCGGAGAGCTTGGTAAGTACGGGTAGCATCAGTAGTCTCTCGCTAGTCTATTGACATTTATGTTAAAATGTAGTCATGTCATGCATAGGAGCTCGACAAAGCTCGGTATAGAAGTATTTGAGTTGTACCGTAATACTAGAATGCTATGTGATGTCATGAAAGACTCAAATATGAAATTCGTCCATGAAGCTCGGGAAGTGGAGGTACTATTACTAGTAATCCGCTGGTCACTTGATATTTATGTCAAACTAAAACCCGTGACTTAAAGAAGTCAAACCAAGCTCGGTTGGAGCTGCAAGGAAGCTAAAAAACGCAAGGTGGAGCTTGAAAAATAAGTTCTAAAAAAGTACGAGAAAGGGGAGCTCAAGGAGCTCAGGAAAAGAGCCCGGATAGTACGGATAATACCACTAGTCCCCTTCACAAGTCTTGGCATTTATGCCAAGGAGAGGCCGTTGAGTTTCAGAAGGACACACGACACGTAAAGGTGAGGCAACACTTTGAAAACTGAGGTAATGATTGAGCGGGAACTAAAAAGACTCGAAGGTCGCATCATTAAAGACTAGCGTTGGTTTGCATGGGTGAAGTCTCCTCTATAAATAGAGAGTTCACCACAACACTAGTCACACAATCTAAAAGAGAGAAGTTCGGTTCGTTTGACTAATAAAGACTCAAGTGCTTGGTTTCAGAAGTTAGTTTTAAGTTTTTGCTTTAATTTTCGTATTTAAAATTCTAGTAGAAAAATGGTGCGAGCAATTGCGAGTGTGGTTCTGCCAGGAGAGGAAGGAGAACAAGGTTCTCTGAGTGTTATGAGCGAAGAGACCCATCACGAGAAAGGAGCTCGAGTGGAGGCTGAGTCTGTTATGACCGAGCTCTCAGAGCAAGATATCATGAGACCTCCAACTCTAATGGATGAGGAGGAATAAGAAGCAGTTGAAGCTCAACAAATTAATCCGAGCTCAGAGAAGGCTTGGGTGAGGGACATCTGGTCCCCAATAACAGAAACAGACTTGACGGAATTCGAAAGAAATATCAAATACCAGAAGAATACAAAATTCTTATCCCTGGAGAGAATGTCTGAGCCTATGACAATTGCCCGAGAATCAACTGATGTTTATGAAGAGGATTTGAGATCAGAAGTGAGATTCCCCCTGCACCCCTTCCCTCAAGAGTTTCTAAACTACCACAGGATAGCTCATGGCCAGCTCAGCCCTAAAGTATGGCATACTATCATAAGGTTTAAAATTCTGTGTGGGTTGCTCGGGTAGTGCCCACCCCTCCCTTGCTGAGCGCATTTAGTGTGCTCAGAATAGGCTCTGGGCAGATAGAGATTTTCTCTGCTTACAAGGGCGGTTTGGGCTCACTATGTTCAAAGGGAAGCCGGACTCAATCAAGGCTTGAAAAGACGATTCTTTATTTTAGAGCATGAGGGGTTTAACTGCGAAAATATTTAAAGGGTTAATCCGAGTGGCGAACAAGTGACAAGAGCAAAACTGAGCAAGGATGAGCTCGCAACATTTACAACTGTGGAGCAAGACATTCTGAACAAAAAGAGAAATGCCATTGCTCTAATAAGAGAGTACTTCCCTCTTGTGAGAGCTCCGAAGGAGATTCATCGAGAAAACTGAATAGATATACTATGTTTGAACACTTGGATTTTGTTATTACTTCTCAAGTATATGTCAATATACTAAATTTTGGCTCGATTATACATAATTATGCTCGAAATCAGCAGAGAGAAAACTAAAATGTTTGGTTGAAAGAGAGGCCAGAAAGAGAGCTCGAAAGAAGGCTAAGATGACTCATGTTTCTGCTTTGGAGGAAGAGTCCATACTGGACCTGACTCTTCCTATGGAAGTAATACCCGAGACCAGGCCACAACTGGAGGTGAAAAATACCTTACCTCACAGAGGCGTGGAAGAGGGCTTACCCATAATTGAGGTGGCGGAGAACTTGTCACTGAGAGAAGTGAAAGAACCCTTAGCCCACCAACATAACCTCATTCTGTTAGTGGAGGCAGTTAATAACAAATTGGCGGGTCCACACAACACCATGTACTCCTTACAGGATGTCGGGCCTCAAAAAGTGCTTAAACATATCTTCAAAGCAGCTCTAAAAGAGAGGCGTGAGAATGCGCCAAAGTGCTCGAAAGAGGTAGCAAAAGAGATAGTGACAATGTCTCACATGGTAAGAGATAATTTGAATAATCAAAGTTATACTCAAAGTTCGGTACACAAGCTAACTGAATAGCACTTTGCAGGTCACGCAACTTGCATATACAATTGAGGATCGAATGGCGGGCATGGCAGCCAACTTTGATCAGCCATTAAAGACCGCGACAAAGAAAAAACAAAAAGGGTCAAGTTAGAAAAGTCCTTGAAAACCAAAGATGACGAGCTAAAGCTCACTCAAGATAAACTGAAGCAAGCTCAAGAAGCCTTAAAGAATAAGAGTGAAAAGTTGGGCTCAGCCAAAGAAAATATAAAAGCCAAAGATCAAGAGCTATACTAGGCAAGTGAAGCTTTAAAATCCAAGGACGACGAGCTGAGCCTGGCAGAGGACACCCTTGAAGCAGTTCAGCAAGGGTTGGATACTGAGCTAACAAGGAGCAATAAACACTATGCTCGGGGTTTTTATGCCTACCAGAAGATTGTGTCAGATCGATTGAAGTAGGAGAACCCGAGCATGAATTTGTTATAGATGTTGGACATAGATATTACCAGCTAGCTACCGAAGCCGAGGCAGAAGAAGAAAAAGATGAATATAGCGAAGAAGATGAAGAGGATGAGGTTCAGGACAACGAGATCCAAGATTAATACGCTGTTTGTTTGTTTATTTATTTTAGTAATTGTAGGGTCTGGTAAGGCTCGGTCTATAAATAATATAAAGACCGGGCTATATATGTAATGAATTTTTTCTGATTAATGAAAAATCTTTCTCTTGAGCTCGAATTCAATACTTGTGTTTGATTGGCTCGTTGTGTTATATGCTATGTAAATTAGATACTTGGCTCGGTCGTCAACCGAACTTAAAATAAATATTCTTCCTGCTATGCTATGTTGATTAGTTTGTGAGGGTTATTTAATCTACTCGAGTACGGAGTGCATCAGAGCATTCTATTATTACAACATGTATTGAGCATGATTATACGGTAAGCTCAGGTTACACTGTGGCTCTGACGGTCGTATACCTAGCGGTCTGTTAAATATGGTGGGTTTGGTGACTCAAACTTCACTTCATGCTATACCATGATATGAATGCTTATATATACTTTAAGAACTTTGTAAGATAAAAATGAACTAAATAAAGTAAAGTAATTGCATGCCTCAGGTGTTATCCCTAATAGTCGATTAGACCATCTGCTTTGAAGTTCGGCTCTTAGGAGAACCTTCTTTGGTTTAGAAGGAACTGAAGCTTGTGTGTGAGGAACGGTGAGGTGTTGGAGTATGCACGATTGGGCTTTGAGGAGCTCGATGTGGAAGGCACGGTGAGCTATTTAAGATAGGCGCAACTAAGCGCTGAGCTCAGTGTATGAGGTACGGTGAGTTGTTTGTAATTGAATATTGTGTGTTGAATTTATAGTGTATACAATAGCATTTTACATAAGTTTGGTATGAGAATGAGATATAAGAATATTATGCACGAGAGCACTATTGTACAAAATAGTAAAGGCACTGTTAAAGCACTTTTCTTACCAGAGCTGTAGGACTTACCTGAGGTTTTACCTCTGTTAGGGAATAGTATGTCCACGCTCACCACACCAATGATAACATGGCTTTCTCAGGTAGGTCCTAGCTCATGTAGCTTGAGTTCAGAGTTCGTAGCTCGAGTTTGGTGTTCCTGCTGCTGTAGCTCTCCCACCTACAAGACAAGAGAGAGGGGATCAGGCTCTCTTAGGGAAGACTCCAATGCCTAAATTAGTTCGGCCACTTTGAATAAAGAGAGAAGAGAGGAGAGAGAGAAAAACCCCATACCTATGAAAAAAATTTCCTATTTATATGTAATGAAAAAAGATAAAGTCTGAACTGTCAGTATAATTTGCGGGTGTATCAGTAGAATATTTGATGTATGCTAGGAGCTCGGTAGGCCTAGAGTGTCTGGTACCGAGGTCTGTCATGCTGATTAGAGTCCGACCATGAGAGTTACCGGATATCAAACTCATCCGGAGAGCCCGGTAAGTACGGATAACATCAGTAGTCCCTCGCTAATCTATTGACATTTATGTTAAGATGCAATTAGATTATGTATAGGAGCTTATCAAAGCTCGGTATGAAAATATTTAAGTTGTATCGTGATGTTAGGATACCATGTGACCTCATGAAAGATTCAAATATAAAATTGGGTCAAAGAGCTCGGAGAATGAAGTTACTACCAATAATTAAAATGAAGTTGCACTTCTTGTTAAAAAAAAAAAGAAGGGAAATTGCAGTAGGTTCCACTGTGCAATTGAACGCGGCACTTAATTTCATCGGGTTCATGATTTGGGTGAATTAAAAGAGCTGATTATTCATGATTTTTTCATTTGTGATGACGCTTCATCAACCTCATTTAGTTATAATTATCATTAATATTATATTGGTAATTCTGGAATTAATTCAAAATATTTTGGAACTAATTAAACGTTAGTTTGATTGATTTGATCATTAAATCACCCAGCAATTGATATTTGTTGTTCATAATTGGATTTGCTAAATTTTATAACAAATCATTAATTTGATGTGGCTTGTTCATCTATAGCTCTAATGCGTTAGATTCATGGTTGAAAGTGTATAAAAGAGGGGAATTTTTGTTTTTTCTTTTTATAGCATTTCAATATAAAAAAAAATGGACGGAAGGGCTAGAGTATTAAACATAACTAAATCTAAACAGTGAGAATCAATTAATTAATTCAAATTTCATAAACAAAATAAAAAAAATTTATCCAATATTTGTTAGCAAAATACTAAAAAAGAGAAGGTATTTAAAAGGGTTAAGTTTAATCTAATTTAATTTAAAACTTTGTTTAATATTAATTTTCGACCTTGCAAAAGAGGATGCTATGATAGAGTTGGTCCTCAAGGATGATAAAGAGGTGAAAAATCAATCTTTTGATTAAAATAAAAGTTTGTAAAGTCGATACTCAAATGGATCATGACAAAGATTATAAAGTCATAATCATCATTACCCTTGAATTATATTCAATTAGAAAAACGAAATATTTGGTGGGCAGTCACCGTCAGCATCTCAATTAATTTCAATTAAGAAATTCTGAAAAGTAATGTGTTTATTTGTCAATTAATAACAGGGCTAACAGCCAAACTTTGTGTCCTGAAATCAGACATGGATAGTGGTTGTGATGTTGTTTCTGTGTTTTATGAGGGTGTGAACACTTGTCTGAATGTTTAAATTAAATTGGAGATAATAATATATTTAGAAAAGATAATATATATATATATATATATATACACGTATATATATGTAGCTGGTTGAGCAGTGGATTGTATGAATTTTATAATTTATGATTTTTCAATTGTTCGATGTTATTATTTTTATTCAATAATTTATTTGCATTGTTTTAAAGTTGATATTCTTTTAATTTTGAGGATTATGTTTAGTTGTTTAATTTCAAAATTTGTAGTAAAAGGACTGTCTTTGAAAATGTACATTTGTATGTTGATGCAGATAGGTGGGTTTTACTCTCATTGGGGAACAAAACAATATATTGGGTTAAAATTCAAGCTCCAGTGAGAAGATTTCTTTGTGCTCCAAGCCTAGTAAAGAGCAAAGTGAAACTAGTTAACAAACTGAGACTTGGATTTTACAATGGTTGAAAATAAAAAATTCAAGTATTATTTTTTATAACGAGGTAAATTCAAAAGACTCCTAACTCATATTGGAATTTTATTTTAAATAGTTTTACTATCTGCAAGATAAAAAAAAAATACTCTGACACCAGTTAAAAAGCTCTAATGCTAAAGTTGATTTGTCTGTAAATAGACTAGATAAAAATATTTAAAAAAATCATTTATCTGCGGTATCCATCCTTAATTTTTTAATATAAAAATAAAAATAAATATAAATATTAATGCTAATTATTTGTATTAAAATTTTAATATTAATATAAAATTAAATATAAATTTAACTGTATTTTTTTTTTTGCTTAAAAATTTTATCCTCCTTCGACTTGACGTTGAATCTGCCACTGATCTTGAACATAGTAGAAATTTCAAAACCTATAAACTAGTTTATTTGCCTGGAAATTTCAGGAATATGATTTCAACATCATAGAAAAAACGCTAATAATTTAAAAGTATCATTTTTGTTCTCTGAGTAAATAGATCCCAAAATACAGAAAAGTTTACTAAAAATAAGGATTGAAAAGTCAAAAATTGCAAATATAAACCAAAGAAATAAATAACTGAATGTGAAAATAGGTTTGATTGACCAAAAACAAAAGAATATGAACATAGGTTAGGAAATTATACAATGAGAATATGTAGTAGGTGGTACTATTTTATAAGTTTTTTTCGCTTTATCAAAATTTATTATTTAAAAAAAAATTAAGCATATAGCTGTTTAGGAGTAAAACTAAAATTCCTAATTTTAATATGGAAAATTGATTTTTAGTTGCATCTTAAATTTTATAAATAGATTATTTTACTCTATTTGATGAATAAATAAAACAATATTATTTTATTAATAATCAAAATGTTAAAATGATTTTTGAACTTATAAATTTCTATTAAAGTCAATTGGCTTTTTTTTTAATAGTCAATACTAAAATTGAGAATACGATAAATTAATTTTTAAAATAAAAATATAAAATTTATATTGTTGTGCAATCCTAATAAAATAACATAATTTTATAATTAATTTACTTCTAATATCTTAATATTTTGAATTTAATAATATAATAAACTATAATAGCAAACTACATACTATTAAGTATATTTGAAATATATACTCAAACAGGGTGAAAATAACATGAATATAATATAATTATAAAAAAACATGAATAGAGTATGAACATTAGAAAATAATAATAATAATTGCAACTTTGTGATTATTTTAATCATCAATCTTTTAGCATAATTTTACATGACATGCATATTTTAATTAAAAAAGATGATATTAATTAAGAAAATAAATGCAATTACAAAAAAAATATTATTAATATAATTTAGTTTTAAAAAATTAAGAAAATAAAGAAATGCAAGTATAATTTTTTATACAATGGATTTTAAAAATGAGATAAATAAAATTATATAGAGCATGCATCAATTATTGTTAAATTACCAAATTAAATTTAATATTATTATTTATTTATTATATTCTATAAATTAAAAATAAATAAATATATTTTAATTTTATTGCACTTAATTTTTTTAATATTTATTTGTAGCCATAACAACGGCTAAAAGTAAGGACCTTATTGGTGTATTTTTGAATCAGACTGCCTCACCCTCATTCAAGCTATCAATGGGGATGTTGATTGCCCTTGAAAAATTGAGTCTCTTGTTGCTTATATTTGTTTGATTAGAGCTTAGTTTAATTATTAGAGATTTGTGTTTGTTCCTAGAATTTATAATAGAATTATAGATTGGATGGCTTCTGCTATTTTTAAGGCCACTTTTAGCTCTAATTGGTTATATGTACACCCACTCATACTGCAACTGTTGTTAAAGAAAGATCTTTTATAATAGAATCTTATTTTTATTGGCAAAAAAAAAAGAAGGAAAACTAATTAATTTCAAAAAAAAAAACTAATTTGTTGCTGCAGTAGAGAAAAATAAACCCGGACACGAATTTGATAATGGTTGAACTAGAAATTCTCGTATATATTTTAATTTTTCATAGATTTTTAATAAATAAAAAATAAATTAAAAGAGTGATTTATTAATATAATCAAGATTTAATTCTTGTTTGATTTTTCAATTGTGTAGTGAAAAAATGAAAGAAAACTAAATAAATAAAAAAATTATTTTCTTTTTTTTTTAATTCTCTAACTTTGTGAAATAAATTGAAATGTCAAATTTATATATTTTTTATTTTAAAAAAATCGATTTCATCCCATTTATTTCCTTCAAAACCAATAACCTGTTGGTGACTAATTTAGTTAATTTTGAAAATATAAATGAATTAAAGCATAAGATTTAAAATTTAAAAAATAAATAATTATTTTTCTAACCTAAAACACCAAATTTAGTCAGAATTTATGATGAAGCTATTTCACATGCTCAGTCAATTGACTTTTTATTATATCAGTAAGTTAGTCAAGTAGAGTAGTTAGTTACAGCTGTTTCTGTTATTTTCTGTTAGTTCACGTGTTAGTTCCATTTTCTGGCTGGCTTGTGTACATATAAGAACAGTTACTTAGCTCATGTATTCATTCATTTTTTCAGTAATTCAATCAGATATTTTTCCTCGCACTTTGTTTCCTCATCATGGTATCAGAGCACGAGAACTTTCTTTAGTTGCAATCGTCATCTTCTTCATTTTTCAGATTTTTTTTTCTCTTTCTCTGCAAATTTTCTCTTCAATTTTCTTAGTAATCAACAACGATGGCAATTCTAGTACACAAAAGTCAACAGCTCAACAATCAAATAGTCAATCAACTTTCAGATCGGAAGATCATACTAAAAATTCAGTCAAAGAAGAACAAGAAGAGATATTCACTTTCACTAGAGATCAGTATAATCAACTATTGAGTCTGATTTAACCAAAGCAACCACAAGTCAATGAGATCATGGCTAACTCCATTAGATTGACTACTGGAGGTTTGCAGCCACAGCATGATGCTGCTTCTGGTACTGTTGTTTACTCTATTACTTCATCTGTCATTCTTAATTCACAACAGTGGATCATTGATACAGGAGCTACGGATCATATTACATGTGTCTTTCAACTCCTCACAAATTGCAGACCTATTAAGAATTATACAGTGAGGATGCCAAATAATCAGACTTCTTCAGTAACTCACATTGGAGGCGTGTTTGAAGACAAGTTTACTTTGCATAATGTGCTTTATGTACCTAGTTTTTCTTATAATCTGATTGCTATGAGCAAATTGACAAAGCATTCTAATTGTCAATTAACTTTTTCTCCATCTGAATGTCTAATACATGATATGAACCACTGGAAAATGATTGGTATAGCTAAGCATACTGGAGGTCTTTACAACCTGGTGTAGCCTCTCCCAACCTTTGCTTCTTCCATTAATTCAACTACCAAACTTGCAGAACAAAATCTTTGGCACTTCAGACTTGGACATCCATCCAATAAATGCTCAAGTCACATTAAACAAGCATCACCTCAATTTCTACCTCTTCTAATAATGTCTGTGAGATTTGTCCATTAGCTAAGCAAAAGAAGTTATGCTTTCCTCTGAGTAAATCTCATTCAGAAAATTGTTTTGACCTCATTCATGTAGATATATGGGGTCCTTTTGTTCATTCTATAGATGGTCGTCGATTTTTCCTTACAATTGTAGATGATCATTCTCGTTTTACTTGGTTGTATCTCATGAAGAATAAATCAGAAGCTCGTTCTTTACTGCAACAATTTTGTGTTTTTATTTCTGTTCAGTTTCAAAAACAAATCAAAACTATTAGATCAGACAATGGACTGGAATTCCAAATGTCATATTTCTATGCTGCCAAAGGTATACAACATCAAACATCCTGTGTTGAAACTCCTCAACAAAATAGCATTGTTGAGAGGAAACATCAGCATATGTTAAACATAGCCAGATCACTCTTATTTCAAAGTAAACTTCCCATTTCTTTCTGAACACACACTGTTACACATGCTGTGCATTTAATGAATAGATTACCTACTCCAATTTTACAAAAAAATCTCCCTTTGAAGTTCTTTATTCCAAAGAACCAGATTATTCAAATCTTCGAGTCTTTGGTTGCTTAGCCTTTGCTTCTACTCTTCAAAGTCAAAGAAATAAGTTCACAGCTAGAGCAACCAAATGTGTTTTCTTAGGTTTTCAACCTGGAGTCAAAGGCTATAAATTTTTTGACCTAACCTCAAACAATTTCTTTGTTTCTAGAAATGTTTTTCATGAAACAAATTTTCCTTATAAGAAAGACAGACATGATTCACAACACTTTTCTCTACCCACTACAAATCATTCCAGTCCAACTGAAATTTTTGACTAATTTTGTCCATTATCAACTATAGAAAACACAACTCAACTTACTACGCTACCAAATAGAACCCAACCAACTATCGAAATAGAACCTACTATATTACGTAATTCCATCACTGAACCTGCTAACCAAATTACTATAAACTCACCTAACCTACCAAACCAAAGAAAATCCACCAGGTTGAGGCATCCTCCATCGTATTTGAGAGACTACCACTGTAAATTGGTCTCTAACGATTCTATTTGCCATGATTCCAGTAGTTCTAACTCCTTGTATTCTCCTCAGCAATTATCTTTTTTTTTGAAGGTCTCACCAATTATCTTTAGTATTGAGTTACAATACTTTATCTGCACCACACAGTCTTCTCAGTGCAGATTATGACACCAGTAGAGCCCAAAACTTATAATCAGGCAGCAAGAGATCCAAAATGGCAAGAAGCCATAAATGCTGAAATCAAGGCTCTTGAAGACAACCATACTTGGGAGTTGACTGAATTACCAGCAGGTAAAATACCCATTGGCTGCAAATGGGTGTTTCGAATTAAATACAAATCTGATGGATCTATAGAGCGGTACAAAGCACGTTTGGTGGCCAAGGGCTATACTCAACAAGAAAGAGTTGATTTCACTGACACCTTCTCACCTGTAGCAAAAATAACAACAATCAGAACACTATTGGCAGTTGCAGCAGCTAAGGGATGGATTTTACAGCAACTAGACATTAACAATGCCTTCTTACATGAAGATTTGCATGAAGAAGTGTATATGTTTCTTCCCCAAGGCTTCAAAGCTTCTAATTCAAATCAAGTCTGCAGGCTAACTAAGTCTCTCTATGGCCTAAAACAGGCAAGCAGACAATGGAACATCAAGCTTACCTCAGCTTTGTTACAAAGGGGCTTACTCACAAAGCTCAGCTGATAATTCTTTATTTGTTAAGGCCTGCACCAAGTCATTTACAGCACTATTGATATATGTAGATGATGCAATCATTGCAAGCAATGATTCTGCTGAAGTTAGTTCTATTAAGGCATATCTTAATGAAGTTTTTAAAATTAAAGACTTGGGTCCCTTGAAGTTCTTTCTTGGTCTTGAAGTCAGTAGAAGCTCCAAAGGAATTCATTTATGTCATAGAACGTACACACTTGAGCTGCTGAATGACACTGGCTTTCTGGGTTGTAAATCTGTACAAACTCCTATGTTGCCAAATGTTAAGTTTTCCATAGAATCTTCATCTCTTTCAGATGTCTCTTCATATCGAAGACTAGTGGGACAACTTCTTTTTCTTACAAACACCAAGCCAGATATCAGTCATTCTGTCCAGGTACTTTCTCAATATCTGGATAAGCCAACACAAGCTCATCTTACTGCTGCTCACAGGGTATTAAGGTATCTCAAAGGATCTCCTACACAAGGAGTCTTTTATTCAGCCACTTCTTCACTTAAGCTTCAAGGTTTTTCAGATGCAGATTGGGCATCATGTCCAATTACAAGAAAATCAACTACTGGTTATTGCATTTTTCTTGGAAATTCCTTGATCTCTTGGAAGTCCAAGAAACAAACTACCATATCCCGTTCTTCTTCAGAAGCAGAGTATATGTTGAGAGTTGAGTTTTCCATAGAACAAGGAGCTGAAATTAAGGAGCTTCAATGCTCTGTTTTTGTTGATTTTTTTTGTAACTAATGCAATCAATCAATGGTTTGTTAGAAAGGAATGGAAGATAAATTTGTGTCAAACTTTTTGTAATGTACCAAAGTTGGTAGATTAGGTTTGACTGAACTGTGTTTTTTCTTCTCCATCACGTGTATATGATCATCTGCTCTATGAATGAAATATATGAACTCTTGCAACAGATTCTCCCTCTCTGTTTTACTCTGTATTTCCTCTCCATTTTCTTCAATTTTAATTTGTTCTATTTAAAAAAAAAAGGAAGAGCAACAATATAGAACCTCGGCAACTACTACCTGTGAGTTGCAATGGCTGAAGTATTTATTAATAGATGTCAGAATTCCTCTTGCTGAAGCTTGGCTGTTATTTTGTGATAGCCAATCAGCTACACATTGCCCACAATCCAGTATTCCACAGGAGGACAAAGCATATAGAGATCGACTGCCATTTGGTGAGAGAAAAATTGCAGCAAGGTCCCCTTCGACTCATGCCTTTACGATCCAAAGAACAAATTGCAGATTTGTTTACTAAGCCTCAACATCTTCCAGCCTTCAAAGATTTTATTTCCAAGCTTGGAGTGTGAAGCATTTTCTAGCTGGCTTGCGTACATATAAGAACATTTACTTAGCTAATGTATTCATTCATTTTTTCAGTAATTCAATCAGATATTTTTCCTCACAATTTGTTTCCTCATCAATTTATGTTCCTCGCGGGGATTTATTTCAAACTGAACTGGAATTTTTTGTGATTTTTCTTCGCATGAGGCAGAGACGGAGAGAGTTTTCTCTCTGTTCTGTTGGTCGAGATGAGATTGGGAGGAGTATACCCTCGACCTCGCAAGGAACCTCATCCCTACCCTTATGGAGACCCGATAAAAGTAACATATATCTTTTAATATATTATATATTATGTATATTATTATATGTATTATATATATTATGATATGTGCATTTTATATATTATATGATATATATTATGTTGCGTATGTTGTATTTTAATTAATTATAAATGTGAAATAAATTTAATTTAATATTTTTTATTTTGTTATATTTTTAAAATTTTATTATATATAATTATTATATTACTAAGTGCATGATTCCTATGAATTTTTTTTTATATTATTAAATTTTAATTTTAAAAAATAAAAATTGCGGATCTCTACAGTAATCCCAGCTGAGGCAATGACGAGACAAATTTACTCCTTTTATTTCCCGACCAAGGCGAGGAATACAGATTATCCTCCACCTCCATCCCTTTGCCATCCCTGACTTCACCTCCCATATGTAATCGTCCCAGACATCAAGACAGCTTTGAAAATTCAAGTAAAATAAAAATTAAAAATATTATTAAAAAAAAATTAAAAAAAAACATTAGACCGTACTCCAAGAATTAATTCAATTCTCACTCCTATTATGCCAAACAAATTCCCAAATTATTCTCTTTTAATTCAAGATTGATGAAGAATTTTCATATCATATGAGATGATGGTAAGAACAAGAGATGATGGTAAGAACAAATATAATACTTGATCGAGACAAAGAACTAAACATTAATCAATGCTAAGTTGTAAATAGCAATAATATCTCAAAGCAACTTTAAGCAAACAAAAAAAAAAGGTTTCAGACAAGATAACTCAAATCTGACAAATCTACCAAATATTCAAGCAAAAACAATATCCAAATAAACAAAAATGACGAGAAGTCTACTAAAATCAAAATCCAGAAGTAAACCAACTGCATCTATTTCCCCCTCATTCAACAGAAAGGGTTACACAAATAAGTTGGGTCTGGATGCCTTGTATGTGGTCTTGAGCTTCCGAGATGGTGGCCTAACCTTCTTGAACACCAATGGGAACTTGATCTTCGAGTTGTGGAACTGCTTGGTGCTTTCCCTCTTGCACAGCTTAGCTGGGATTGTGGCAGTTTTGATGATCTGGATGCAAGGGAACCTTACTCTGTGACGAGAAGCCATCTCAGTGTACATCTGTTCCACAGCACCATTCAGGGTAGTATCTCTGTACTCCTTGTACATATTATGATACCCAGTTCTACTTTGGTAGCGAAGCCAAATGCCATAGTTCTTGATCTTTGTGGGGTTTTTCTCAAAGATCTACAAGTCATTTTACATATAAACAAGTCATTATCATCCGCATACAAAAATCCCACAAAGGTTGCATTTATGAGATCAAATAAAAAATTTGGCTGACTACAACATCAGCTGTCAAAATATGAAGAGTTTTACTCATTCCCTACAAAGAAAACCAAAACACTCATACGTAGTAGAGTACAAAAAGCATGATGTAATTGCCAAATGTTCCTCCATGTAACATTAAATAGCCAAGAGAGAAAGATGAATAAAGCAGCACAAGTTACAGAGCTTCGAGAGAAACAGTCAAGAATGAATATCATAAGCGCACTGACAGAAAATGAAGCATCACAATTATAGTTCAACCATAATTTCTTAAAAGTTGACACATGCCACTTTGACATATAATTCGCTAGACCATAAGACGTCAAAATTAGTTTCAAAAATATTGGAGGAACATTGAAACTTCAAGTGAATAATAAACAGATTAAAATAAAGAGCAAGTGCACTTGCTCCCGTGTTCTCCCAAAGCAACAAAAAATAGCTGTGGGAGAGATATGAAAAAGCAACACAAGCTATATCACTTCAAGGGAACGAGTGAAATAGGAATGAGATATATCCATACTGACCAGATAATGAAGCCCAAGCTAAGTTCAAGCATACAGTTTTCAGTCAATATTTTTGACACACGATATAACTGTCTACAAATCAATTCAAAAGATGTCAAGATTTTATTTCCAATTGCAAAAAGAATGTTAAGTGTTCTTAACCAGACAAGAAATTGAGAACTATTTAAGAACAATATTGTTGCTCCAGCATTCACCCAAAGCAGAAGAGTGGAGGCACTGTTGAGAAAGCAAAACAAGTTTTATCGCTCCAAAGGAAGCAGTCAAATGGGAAGGAGTAAATCCCACACGGACCAGATAATGAACCATCCCTAGATGGGTTTATAATTCTTCATAACACAATTACAAATCCAAATTCATTTCACATGCACATCCATCAAAAAAGAACCTAAAAGTCTAAACATAAAAAAATAGATTGGCTAAAACAGTACGCTTTAATACCAAGTGAGTTGCAATATCTTTAAACTATTAAATAACCACAAAGATGAACAAAAATAACAAAAATTTCATCATAAAGCAACACAGAAAAACAAAAACAAAGCACAGAATAAAAAATTTTCAAAATGCAGTTAAGAACTATTGTAAACCAAAAAATAAATGATAGAGCAAACATAAAGTTGGTTAAAAGCAGCAGCATTGGAAAAAACAAACCACCAAAAATCAAAGCAAATAAAAATAAAATAAAATAATCCAGATTCTATTATATACCAACTTTCAAACAAAAGAGTCATCCAAGTTCTAACAATTTATATACCTCATTGATAGCAAGAATCTGGCCATTGCTCTTTTTGACTTTCTTCAGCTTCCTGAGGAAATACCTGTCCAGATCAACACAGAAAAATAACAAACGTCAACAAAATATTCAATGCAAGAGCCAAAATACTATACTGAGCTTTAAATCCAGCAACTCACCAGAATTTAGACTTGGCCCTAACACCATTTGTGGCCCAGAGCTTCATTCTGTAAATCTTGGGGTGCTCATCAGCCTCAGTTGGCAAACCTCTGCCAACAACCTGGTACTGATGAAACTGCAACCCCAAACCAATGACACACGTCATTTCTTTACTCACAAACGAGATATCAATAGTTCAATTTTTAATCACGATTTTTAATTCTTAAAACTACGTACTAGATGTATGATTCCATCTGCAATCAATAAAATCTTAATTATTCATAGCATTAAACAAGCACACATACAAAACATTGTATCATCTAAACTTCAATTACCCATTTACTAATCCAAAACATATATGAATCAAAAATAAAAAGGAGCTTGTTACTGAAACGAAAAAAAATACAAGCAGCGAAGCTAGTTCAAAACCTATAAATCAACATCGTAGAATAAACACAATAATTTAAAAGAATCGTTTCGTTTTCTCAGAAAACAAGCAGAGTAAAAATGCAGAAACGGCGAATAGCAAACAAAGAAACTAAGGATTGAAAGCGATCATAGGCTAAGAAATTACCCTGAAATTAACCATTTTAAGAGGAAAGAGAAAAAAAATGCGATGATCTGTCGAGTTGCTGATCTTCTCTCCCGCTTTGGAGGTTAAGGAGATAAATAGGGTTTTCTTAAATTTATATACGACCAGCTAATAACGAAAACCCTAATTGTAGAGATTATTATAACCTTGTATTTGACAAAGATACGCTGAAAGTCCAATGAAAATCTTACACGTACATGAGTTCTTATTTAAGCGAAACTATGGTAAGTTTTTTTTAATCGAAAAACAACTACTATTTATTTAGAAATACATACATACATATATATATATTAACTCTTAAAAAAAATAACATCTTGAAAAAAATAAATTTTATAAAATTTTATAAAATTTATTTAAATTTTAAGAATTTTTTATTTAAAATAAAATTTTTTATTTATTCGAATTTTATAAATTTAAGTATGAAAAATTTATTTAGTGTAAACTAAATTTTATTAAAATAGATAAAATTTGCAAATGAATTCTATAAATTAATGAACATTTTTTTATAAAATTACTATCAATAAATTTATATTCATTTTTACTACTATATTTTTTCAATTTTTTTTTCTTTTCTACTTTGCCAATTCAACAAAATTTATTATTTTTTATTTTAAAATTAATTTTTTATAAAATTATATCAACGATTTTAAATTTTTTTTAAAGCCAAATATCCAATTTAAATGTTTACCTTCTTAACTTCATCGATAATCATATTTTCATCTTAATATTTATTAAATTTTTCATTTTAATAATCATCTAAATTTTTTTAAAAAAAATTAATCATCATACATATAAATTCTTTTATTAAATTGATTATCAAAATAAAAAATATTCTTATATAAATAATAATCCATTAAATAAAAATTTTAAAATCTAAATATTTTCACCTAAAATTATTTTAAAAAAATTCATTGTTTTGAATAAAAATTATTAAAAATAAAATTATTATTCTTTCAATCAATTGGATTCATATAAACTTAAAAATATTATTTTTTAATCTTAAAAAATAAAATATTCATATATAATAATTATCCAATTAAAAATTTTATTATTGTCAAATTATAACAATAAATCTAAAAAAAAATTCTTTGACGTCACCTGTAATAAGATTTGCCAAAGAAAAGAAAGATAAACTAAATTCATCTTAATTAATATTTTAATTTCTGTTATTTCAAAATTATCAATTTTTAATCCTTAATATTTTCAACGCACATGCTGTCATTTTTATGATAAGGAAGCAAGCCTAACAATGTCATCTCAACTAATCAAATCTTGAAAGGAGAATGCCAAGATTTACCGTGCAGAAGATCTCCAAGCAGAAACTTCGTGAACTGCTGGAATATTTGTATCTCTCTCCTGGCATCTTACCCCTTGACATCATGGAAATGGACTATAATCAATCCAGTGAAGGCAGAGGAAGAAAAGGTGCACAAGTTTCACTTCATTGATAGAACTCTCTTTTGATACTGAAGTCACAATTTTTGTTGAAAAGGATAAGTAGAGAAATATAACAGGCTTCCAGAGTAAAGAGCTTCTCCTTTGATTTCCCGTTTCTACCATCTGTTTCATAGATCCTTAGTTTGGCATGACAGAGTTTGCATTCCTCCATGCTGTGCGGAGTGTACCCAGTTTCAGCTTTTGAGCTCAAAGATGACAATGGTGATAGTCAGAACAAAAGCAACTAATTTACTTGTAGCTCAATTAAACATAATAAAATAAAATCTGATAGAAGGGCTTTAGTTCAACTCTCCAAATTAAGTTGGAAATTACTTAGAATAGTAAAGCCTTGTAGATTTCAGTTGTTGCGCATATAAGAAATACCATCAACTCACTGAGTGACAAATAATTACAATTGCTTGTAGCATGATGCTAAATTGCTGATAGAAATAAGACTATCAACCTGAGACAATAAAATATCACACTTTTCCTTCCATAAGAGACAAAGAAAGCTGTTGAAGAAAATTGCTAGACATCAGCCTGCTGGAAAAAAAAAGCATCTGTATTGACAAGGCGCGTAATTGCAAAAAGACTAAAGGAGTCTATGAATTTGTACTGCTGGAGATTAATTGATGTCACAAAGTTTTTTTTTTTTTTTTTATAAATAAACAACCTATATTATTTAACAAATCAATTCGATAATTGCCTGCAGACTATATAATAAAGCTTCAAAGCAGGAACCACCATCTCCATTAATGTTAGTCCACTACCATATCAGAAGACGGAGACAAGGGGTTCTTACTTCCTAGGTTATTATCATCACATCAAAATAATTCTTCACCTGGATGCAAACTCAAAAAGCCAAAGGAATGAAGAAGTGGAGTCTTATAGTCTTCCTAAATTGCAGCATGGTAGTAAAATTTTTCGCAAGGATAGTTTACCCCATTAGAGTGTGAATGTAAGTGAGTGTGCATTCATTCACATATAAGGATGGGAAAGAGAAGACAAACTGCAGTGGAGAATCATTAACAACCAAAAATTTTGTATGCATGAGCTTCAGCAAAAAAAAATCCAACTCTACCAATTCCTTTACCTTTGTTTTCTAATTCTAAAGTTACAAAGATATTCAATCTTTTCCTGAAATTTTTCAAAGAAACAAAAAATAATTCTTAACATGCGAATGGTATAGCACAACACTTACTCGTGTAGAGAAGAGAATAAGAATCACAATGATACTGCCATCTTCTCTTCTCAACAAGAACATTTCTAGAACATCAAACTCCAAAAATATGTCTGAAATCACAATATTCATTGAAAATTAAATGATTATTTGAGTTTCAATTACAACTACAGTAGGCAAGTAACTTGCCATCCTGGGTTAAGTCTTTCATCTGGTTCTCAACAACCTAGCACCTAATCGACATAATAATATTTGACCATCCAAACAGTGAAATATTCAAGAGTCTGTTCAGAAAGTAAGCATCTCCCTGTTTACTAGCTTCTATCTTGTAACAAATATGATGCCAAAGGTGATTAAATGGGAAGAGATGGTAAATGATGTTAAGAATACAGTAAAATAGTATAAATATGATGCCATCTTCCTCGTGTAGAGAAGAGAATAAGAATTACAATGATACTGCCATCTTCTCTTCTCAACAAGAACATTACTAGAACATCAAACACCAAAAATGTGTCTCAAATCACAATATTCATTGAAAATTAAATGATTATTTGAGTTTCAATTACAACTACAGTAGGCAAGTAACTTGCCATCCTGGGTTAAGCCTTTCATCTGGTTCTCAACAACCTGGCGCCTAATCGACATAATTATTTGGTAATATTTGACCATCCAAACAGTGAAATATTCAGGAGTCCGTTCAGAAAGTAAGCATTTCCCTGTTTAGTAGCTTCTATCTTGTAACAAATATGATGCCAAAGGTGATTAAATGGGAAGAGATGGCAAAATGATGTTAAGAATACAGTAAAATAGTATAAATATGATGCCAAAGGTGATTAAATGAGAAGAGATGGTAAATGATGTTAAGAATACAGTAGAATAGTATATTTATTTGAGTTAAAGCCAATTTGCACAAACTTTTATAAACAGGTGAAAGCTACAGTCAACAAACCAGATGCCACTGGAAACCCAAAACAAAAGAGATTCTCTAGAGTACATTGGACTTACCACATGTGGAAAGCTCTCCTAATTCTGATAAGAAGTTCATTGGACTTAAACTGGAAGAAATACCAACTTGCTTGCTTGATCATCAAAATCTTTGCTGTGAAACTGAAGGGTGCTGTAAGCATCTAACAGCCAACCACTCAACTTCACTCTATTCAAGGCCTTCTTGTTTGCATGCAAAACCATCTACTGAGTTTCTCTCCATTTGGTCTATTGACCTTCCTAGCTCCAGATTAGCACTGTCTTGAAAAACTTTGAACTACTCATAGGAGCAGCCACTCATCTTTGCAGCACCAGCTAAAATCATTTTCCACTGCTATTATCTGTTGCAAAGTTGTGTTGTTTCCTGATCTCAAATTTCTCCCATCTAAAGTGCTTTTCCACTGTGCTTGCATTTCCTGCTTATATTCTTTCCTATAGTGGTGATTGGAGATAAGAGGACTTCATCAATATAGTCCAGGCACATTGCTAACCATCTCCTGTGAAAGCAATTTCTGTTGGTTGCAGAATAGTTCCATGAAGGCTGACAATGCTAAAGAATTCTGTTAGCCTATTTAATTTCCCAATCAAATAATTAGTATGTTAAATTTACAGCAGAATTCATGAAGTCTCCACGTTCAAAGCATTATTTGGTTCTTTTTCACTGCAAGATTGGTACCTTCGAATTCCAAGAGTCTTGCAATCCCAGACAATCTCAGAAATCTCATCTTGTGGTAAAGTCAAACCTTGATGTTTTATTGATCTATGTAACTCACAAAAGAATTTTGGGTCTTGTAGTCTAATGTATTCACGCAAAACTCGTTCATGATCTGGGATCCAATTCCTTGGAAATGGAGTATAATCACAAGATGGAATCAAAGACATATGGGAGAATTGAACACCTTCAATTGCATCCACAAGTCCCATCCTCAAAAGATCAGAATATTCAGGTGCAGAATTGTTACTACTCTCCCTTAGAGGCCGACTGAGATTACGTGAAGCAATCTTGTATACCTTAGCACGTGATTTTAATCTATACCTGGCAGCGTAAAGTTTAGCCAATGAGCTACGTATCACATATGCACAAAATCCAACCACTTTCTTTCTATTATCAGCATATCTATACCAATCAGCCACGGTCTCAAGAAACTTGTTCATTTGGGCATTTGAATGAGCTTGACTTGAATAGAGCATAGGATTACAAGGCAATGGCTCAGGATCCTTATCGCCTTTAACAAACTTAAGGCGCCTAAATTGACGAATACACTGTTGCAAGCTTGCAGTAACTGAAAGCAAAGTCCCTACACCCTTTTCACTTACAATTTTGCCCCCACTTGCTGTGTAATGAAGTGTAGGGTGTATCACTCTTCGGCAAATTATATGATCCAAAAACTGAATTCCCCTTGCTATGTGTTCAATCTCAATTTTAGAATTGTCCAACCTGATCCCCAACTTACTATCACAAAACTCAATTATTTCTTTTCGAATTTGCAGTGCATCCTCTCTGGGGCCTCGAATGCCAATCAGAAAATGACCTCCATATCTAATGTAATCCATTTTCCTAGTCTTCTCTTTCCCACTGGCCGGAACAAACTCTGGCCAAGAAGGGTTATGACACCCATCATTTATTGAATCTTTCCATATTGAGTCAAGCTTATTTGGCCTAAAGAACTCAACTATCTTCTCTTCCATCATTTGGTCCAATTCATTAAGACAAATATTAGCAAGCAAGGGACTCAATATCCCACTATAACCATAATCGGGTACTCTCGCTGCCTCCTCTGGAGCAAAATCAAAGAAGGTTCGCAACCAGTAGGGGTCAGGTTTTGGCTCATTCTCATTCAAAATCCTCTTCTTTGTAGCCCTCTTCTTTTTTTTCCTCCTCAATTCTCCACTATCACCACCGTTTTGAGATTGTTGACTCCTAATTGGTGTTTTCAGCGCAGTTTTTATCAAATTTAACACTTTCTTATCTCTAACAACCTTTTCAACGCATCCAATGACAATATTAGCATCAATATCATAAAAAATCTCACTTAAATTACCTTTCAAAAACCATAAATATCCTGCAAAATTACTTCTAATTGTTCTAATTACAGTGTGTGCATTTCTTCCAGGCCTAAAAGCATGGGACTTGCTCGAAAAACTTGCTTCAAAAAAGGGCTCCAGCACCATTAGCAGCACTTCCTGAACCACCCGATCCTGAAAGCATGTATCGTTTGAATCCAGCATTGCTCTGAGCTTCGTTTTGGAGACGAGTTTGCTGAATGACTTGTCATTTGGGCTGTGGATGAGTTGGTGGGCCTTGTCGTTCCATCTGAAGCGATTGTGAACAACGGCGTTTTGGAGGGAGAGGAGAGAATGAAGAGTGTGGGCGTGGAGGGCACTGCGGGGAGGAAAAGTTCCAGTCACGTCAGCGCAAGAACGCTGGTAACCGAGGACCCAGAGATCGAGTTTAGAGAGGAAGCCAGTGAGGTTTTGGAAAGTGGTATGTGGAGGTGAAGAGTAGGATTTGACCCACAGTGAAGTGCAGATATCAATTGGATCTTGTTTAAGCAGAGAATAGGGGTCTTGTTGAGTGGCAAGGGAGGATAAAGAACGTAGGAAAGGTAGGGATTTCGGGGAGGAGATGGAGGCGGGAAGGTGTTTGATAAATGTTCTCAATGACATTTTTTTTCAATTACTGAATCAAGGGGTAACACAGTACCATTTGCAAGCGTTTCGGCTTTTTGGATTCGCGGAGGCCCACACGGGAGCGAGGGAAATGAAAGGGATAGAGTGGCGGCGACTGGTGTCGCGGGCTATTTTTCGGGACATTTTTCTGCGCGGTTATTTTGGTGAATAATTGTTGGCTTGTGGCGGGCTTCTCTTTCAAAGGTGGTCCTGGTAAAGGCTAAATTGCAGGTAAAAAGTAAAACTGTTAAGAGTAAAATAATTCAATGGTCAATTACCCAACAACCCTTACTCGGCAAATTTGAAACAAGGGATTTGCAAAGTTTCTTTGCCCTTAGGCAAGTTTCTTAATTAATTTTTTTAGTCAAATAACTTCCTCCCACTAACTAATAAGATAAATTTTTATATGAATCTAATTCATATCTTTATTTATAGACCAAATAAATTATAAATTATAATTTAAATTATAATATTTAAAAAAATATTTTAAATTAATTTTTTTAAATCATAATTTATAATTAGCCTGATTAATAAATGAGGCATAGACCGAATCTATTTAAAAATTTTTTAATTAATAAACCTATAATCCCCTAGTATCATGGTACAACAACTACTAACCTATAATAAACGTGTGATCACCCAATTGAAAGTGCATTCAGGTTTTTATTTTTTTTGTAATTCATTAAACTTTACAAGCTAAATTTAAGGATTTTGGTTGCTGTAATCTTGTAATAGAGAGTATGTGTTTTCTAATTGTAGTCACTCTTCTCTAAATTGACATACGAATATAAAAAATGATTAATAAACTACTGGTAGTATACATATTAGTGGCACATAAACAGGGTCATAATTAAAAAATTGCAAAGCTATAAATTCCTCCGTGTATTGCATGCATGGAGTACACGCTACGAAAATGCCAATAGTCCATATGAAACAGTAGCCCTGCAAAACGATGCAAATTCACATGCATTGTTTCCTTGAATAATTTAATTTGGGTCAATGCTCAAATGTGCATGGATATCTAATATTCTATATGTAAGAACGCAAAATGTCAAAGCAACAGACATCTCTCTCAATGATAATTTGACATATGCCCCAACTCTCATCAAATGGCATATCGACATGCCATTGATGATCAGTAATCGATTGCAGAACGTATATATTACCACTACCCATAATTTACTTTTAAAATTAAATTTTAAAAAAAGAAGCAGAAGAAGAAAGAAGAAGAGTAAAAAATGGTTCAGTCATCACTCTGTCTATTCTTGTTCATTTCCAATACTACTCCCAGCCTTTGAGTTCTCAGATGTTATAAACTTTAATAATGTTCCATGAACTTCTACATCATAGACGTATAGCATTTGAACATTCAAGAATTCAGTTGGAATAACTGTTTTGAAATCACACATTACTCTGGTTCTACTTTTAAGCAAATGAAAATACATACAGGAGGTGGCTTCAAACAGATAAACCAAATTCATAAAAAATAAAAGAAATTAATCAGTAATTAGAGCAACATTTTAGAACTAAAAAGGGGAAGATCAGATTCATCATGCATTAAAGAAAGTTAAAGAAAGAAAGAAACAGAGCATATATATATATATATATATATCCATATAGCTAGGTATATATTTTGATTTATTGGATTATTAGCTATATTATCGATCATTTTTGTTACAATGTATCCAAAATCGTCTCTACACGTTCAATGCTAAAGTATAGCTTTCAAAGAAAAGAGAAATCAATTCAAGAATCAGGGTTTGGCGTTAGATGAAAGATCGCAGACAAAAGTGACTCTGGAGTTGGGTATTTCATTATGGCAAGGAGATGAACCAGAAGGAGGAACAAAACCCTTAGGAAGCATAACAGAAAAAGGCTTAATTTTGAAATTCTTGATCTGTTTCTTTCTCTTCTTGTTCACCATTTTTGCTTTCTTTTTCTTCATCCTGTTATTGTTGTTGATCAGATCTTCAGAATTGTCGTCCAAGATTAATGGCGGTGTGTTCTTGATGAATAACACTTGGTAATATTGGGTCCGGGTGAGTTGTTTTGGGAAATTAGATTTGGGTTGGAGTGAAATTCCATGGGAAAGGAAAGCAACGTCTGATATTACAAGAAAGGAGAGAAAGAAAAAAGGGCAAACGAGCTTCAAGAGAAGGAGATTGAAACCCATTATTAGCTACAGTTGAGAGATTCTGCTGTGGCGCATTCGTAATATTGACACGGGAAATTTTGGAAGAAGACTAATTGGGCTATATGACTATGAGATTTGTGATTTGTAATCCCAAAGGGTTTTGTTGTTGCTTTTGAGAGAGGAGAAGGTGTTTCACTGTACTATGTTTATAGCGTAGGGTTTTACATATATACATTAGCGGTCAAAGGTCAGGAACTATACATAAGAATGTAAAACAGAAAAATTCAGCCTGAGCAATTATTTAGTCACTCTCAAAGGAATTAGTTGAGACTTGAAAAATTATATAATATAATCATGATTTCAATTAAATATTGTAATTAAAAAGATAAGTTAATTAGAGTATAATAAATTTTATATATTTTATCATACTCAAACAAATTTTAAGATATGTTTTTAAAAAATATCATTATATTTTATAATTTAATTAGTTTATGATTCTAATTAGAATATCTAATTATAGTCACCGTTATATTATTAGAAATGTGTATTCGATTAATCGAAATCGAATCAAACACAATCGAAATATGAAGTAATCGAAATTTTTAAAATTTTATAAATATTAATCGAACTAAATTAAATATTTTAAAAAAGTAAATTCTAACTAAACTAAAATATGTCAGTTCGATTAATTAATTATTTCAGTTAACCGTTTTTGTTCTATTAATTAATTATTTTGTTTAACCATTTTTTCCTTATATATAATAGTAAAACTTTTCGAATTAATCAATTAATATATTTTCAAAATAAATAAACTTATACCAGTTGTTTAGCAATATTATTGAAAATTATAGTTAAATCAATATTAAATATTAACAAATATCACTATATAAATAAAAATAGCCTAAAATATATTTGTAATAGATAATAATATAAAAATAATCAATGAGTTTATAGCTTTGATTATATTATAAAAATTTTTAATTTCATATATCAAATGGTTATAAATATTATTATAAATTAAGATAGAAAATATCATTTTTAAGTTAATAAAATAAATGTTAATTATATTAATTAAATTATAAAATTTTCATTCATATAATTAAGTATAATATTTAATTACAACATAAAAAATACAGTAAAACTAATACGTGTATATATATAACTAAAACAAAAATTCAATTAATTTTAATATTATAATAAAACTAATTGAACCAAACGCCGAAAATTTTATATTTTAACAACCAAATTAAATCAAAAATTGATTATCTCTCTATTTAAATAACTAATTTTTTACGGTTCGGTTTGGTTATTCCATTAAAACCAAATAATCCACACCCTATATACTATATAATTTATTGTTAACAATGCTATGATTTTGATTAATTTATAATTATGCTAAAGGAACACTACTATTGATTAATTGATAATTATGCTAAAAGAACACTACTATCATTTTAATTAATTTATATCCTTCCATTTCCTTTTGTATTTTTTTAAGAATGATTTTTTTTTAATATGAAAACAAAAGGTTAATTTTATTTAGTAAAAAATAATAAAATAATTGAGTCTTAATTTAGTCATAAATTAATTATAATCATAAAATTATAATTTCAATAGTTAATTTTTGATTAATTATATATGGAGGAAAAAAGTTTAATAGTCAATAGTCAATTTAATAGGGAAAAAGTTTGCTTTGCAATTTTATATTGATGGCTTAATGTATAAATTAACTTAAACTTTTAAATTGTTTTTATATCATATAATTTGTTTATTTTATGGTAACTTTATCCTAATTCTTAAACTTAATTACGAATTTTATCCTAAATCATAATTATTAGAAAAAAAAAGTAAAAAAAAAGTAAAAATTAAATTAATAATGTTATCATATCATATTATTAATTTCCATCAGATTTAATTGAACTATTTAATTTTGTAAATTTAATTAATTAAGTTGATTATAGATAATTCACCAAATTTATAAAATTAAATAAATTAATTAAGTTCTAATTAAATTAAAAATTACATTAATAAAATGGAATAACAAGATTTAAGGTCAATTTTTATTTTTCTCTTTAATTAATAAGAAATTATTGTTATTATTATTATCAATCTAACTCTATGATTGAATTGCAATGAAGTCTCGAAACTATAGTAGAATTGGTACAAAAAAAAACAAACAGGAACAATTGTAAAACAATACAAAATATGCATGACAAATTTATCTACCGTCTTTTATTAGTCAATATTTGATTATTGAAATCAAAATTTAAAAGATTATTAATTCTTAATGCATGTTTGGGCCGCTTTCCTAGAAAAGAAATTTTAATTTCAATTAATTTGAGTATAAATTTAAATAATACCGTTTTAAATAAATTTGAGAATTCGGGCGACCCGAATTTACTTGATTCACACGTGTCATTATGAGCCATAAATCTATGCTCGAGCTCTTTTGACTTCTTGAGCCGAGAACACCTCTAAATGAAGTAACGACCTGTTAACGAGAAGACCAACTAATTGCATGATCATCTGATTTAGATTTAGTTGTTGTGCTAACATGATGAATTAGAGTTTTTTTTTTTTGAGCAGAAAATAAGATTCATTAAGAACAAATAAGGGATACAGTATTCAAAGAAATACAGAAAAAACAAACACAGAACAAATTAAAATCCTTCACAAAATATAATACACTAACACATAATCAAAACCAACATCTTTCCCAATATAGATGAAACTTGCAAACTTTACTTTTCCATATGTAAAAAGGGGAGGATAAATCATCACCCTTCTATTTTCAATAGTCTTGGAGCTTAAACAGAGTATCCCTGAAAAAAAAAAAGAATTAAACTTCATCAAGAAGATATATGAAGAATTTAACACTCTGAAACCAACATCGTCACTTTTTTTTTAATCTTTTCAATCAAATAAATGAAATAACTATTTATTAATAATGAGACCAGCTAATTGCGGGATCATCTGATTTAATTAGTGCAGGAGTTTAAGAATTAATTTGAAAAAAATTATGTTTTGTCGTGGATTTATACATAGTTGATGGACAAGGAAAAAAAAAGTAATGATAGTATGCGCTGGAGAGTAGAAAGTTTTAATTTCCATAGAAAAAGGACATTTTCAATTAAATTTATATTTTTATTTATCATATATTTTGTTTTAAAAATAATTTTAAAAATTAAAATATTTAAAATAAAAAAATTTAATTTGAAACAATTATATACAATGATTAAGTATTTTGTTTTAACAAAATTATTATTAAAATTTTGAATATGATTTTTAAATAAAACTTCTCTCAATTACAATTCATAAATATAGAAAACAATTTAATTTTGGCGAGATTTGAACTTTTATAATAAATATATAAATTGTTATTTTCTTTTGTCAATAGATATAAATAGTTAATGTCAATAAAAAGAATAAGTTCTTACAGTGAGAGTTTTTTTATTAAAGAAATATATACTATAATAATAATTTTCACGTTCCATAATTTTTTTTTAAAAATCGGCATTTGAATTAAAAAAAAATCCAAATTAATTATTTACTGTCTGATATTATCCCTTAAAAGGCTTAAACCCTCAATTGCAAGGCCGATGACTCGGTGCGAAGTACGGACAAGAAGTCTCCACGTTCTCTTCCTCCGTCCTCATTGACTTCAATCAATGGAAAGCTTCTAAAACTAACCCGAACAAAACAAAACCAAACTGAACAAAACTAGTCGTTTGCTGGTCAATCATTTACCGTTCTCGTGAATCCAATTCTCCGCTCCACCCAAACAAATTTCATTTTCCCTCTCTTTCTCTGTAATTTGTCCGTCAAAGTTTTGATTGGTTGGATCTGATTTCTTAGTTTGATCTCAATTCTCAATTCTTCCATTGTTACTCTCTGCCTCTCTCTCTCTCTCTCTGCAACATTAATAGCAGAGATAGCGAGGCAGATCACTGGAAAAAAAAACCCTAATTTAATCGAACATGTCGAAATCCCTTCCTTATTCCATGAAAGATGTGCACTATGATAACGCCAAGTTCCGTCAACGTTCTCTCGTCAAGGTTCTTATCTTCTTTCGCTGAATCTTGACCCATTTGACAATCGCTTTTGTGTTTGATTGATGATTGATTATTGCTAGTCTAGTTTCTGTTTATGTCGGAAATTGAGATTATGATCAAGCTCATTTTACTTTAAAAATTAGTCAATTGTGAAGTTCCTTTGTTGAAACAGAAATAAAACGGTCACAATGTCAATACAGTTTTGAAGCTTTAAGAATGCAAGTAGAGTTTGGCTATATGAAATCTATTTCCTGCTAATGTTTATGTATTTGTTGGTTTCAATCTGTTACAAACTAGTGTCGGATCCAGTGATTTCTGATTTTAGATTCTTATAGTAGTCATTGTACAAGTAATTTACCAATTTCATTTTCCTATATTTTCAATCGTTCTTCATTTTCAATATTGTAAATATCATTCATTCACTTTGGAATGCTCCCGACTTATTTTGTTTGTCTTTCAGGTGATCTCACAATCCTTGATTACCAATAACTTAAAACGTGAATGTATAAGTTGTAGTACAGGGAAGTTTTTAATGTTAATAATGATCTTTGGTTTAGCATATCTTATGCTGACTCATGCAAGTGATTCCCATTCTTTTACTGATGGAATAGCAAAAGGAACAAATACCAGTGAAGAAGGTAAGATTAGCAGTAGCAGACTCGGGAGATTTTGGCGGAAACCACCAAGGCTTCCTCGTCGGTTATCACCTGACGAAAAGGTTAGAAATAAACCCATTCTTGATTCAGAGAAGATAAATGCTGATTTGAAATGGATAGAAAGGCAGCTAAACGTAAAGGAGGCTTTCATCCATGCTTGGTCTGGCTATAAAAATTATGCAATGGGTTATGATGAACTTATGCCATTGAGCCAGCATGGAGTTGATGGGCTAGGAGGTCTAGGTGCTACTGTTGTGGATGCTCTTGATACTGCAATGATAATGGATGTTGATGAAATAGTTTTTGAAGCAGGCTCATGGATTGAGACACACCTTTCTGATAGGATTAGTAATAAAGGCCAAGTTAATTTATTTGAAACTACTATCCGTGTCCTGGGTGGTCTTTTAAGTGCGTATCATTTAAGTGGAGGGGATCAGGGGACCAACTCTTCGCACAAGGGGCCTAAACCAATTGTTTATCTAGAAACTGCTCGAAACTTGGCTGATCGTTTGCTATTGGCTTTTACATCCAGTCCAACTCCTATTCCCTTTAGTGATGTTGTTCTTCATGATCCCTCGGCTCATCGTGCTCCTGATGGTTTGAGTAGTACATCAGAAGTTTCAACTTTGCAGCTTGAGTTCAATTATCTCAGTGCTGTTTCTGGTGATCCAAAGTATGGAATGGAAGCTATGAAGGTTTTGGAACATATGAAGAATCTTCCAAAGGTAGAAGGGCTGATTCCTATCTACATAAGGTATTGGTCTTCAACCTTTTTTTTTTTTTGGTTTTTTCTCACACTGTGAATAACCAATCCTGTCCATATTGATTTCGTGGTGAAGGCCTAAACAATTATTGTTGTTCTTGTTTTTTTTTTCAATTATTAATTTTCATTTCTACACTATCACCTTTCCAATTTGTAACTCATTCTGTCTAAACCACTTATTTCTAAGAATGACGGTGAATGGGTGGGTTTGAGTTAGGTTTTCCTTTTCTCAGATGTGCTTCATGATAAAATGCTTGGCTGTAGAGTCATTCTTTCCATTATCTAATTAGTCTCTACCATAGTTGTTAAATCAATTTCATATCAGGATTCAAAATCACCATTTTGTGAATTCATAATCAAATTAAATTGTTAGATTTAGTACAAATTCTCAAAATCAATTAAAAAAAATATATATTCAAAAAAAAAAACAATTTAGAAGGATTGTGAGTGGGTCCATTTAAATGAAATATCTCCCTATATGGATCATTTGAGGTAGGTGATCTAAAAATCATTGTTACCTAATCAAATAAAAAAGAGGGAAAATGGAGGATGAAAAGCGCCAGTACAAGGAAGTACTTTCATCATTGTCACAAGTCCACTATGAGATTGGGAGAGCTCCGAAATATTATGGGAATACCAGGATAGGAGTAGAAATTGAAGAATCACATATTACAATTATTGTTGCCTTTTGGTTCTTTTCAGTAATTTTGACATGTGAAATGTCTATTTGTTTTTATATCGTAGTTTAAACTACTGGGGAGAGGATCTAGGGGTTTATTTACCTTAGGATTAAGGTTCAGTTTTCAACTTTGGACCCATTGCATCTAATATTCCTGAGAAGGAAATAATTGGTTGAATCATTTGGTCGGTATCAATTCATCTGATTTGCTATTGGTCTGTAGAATCAATACAGTGGGGTGAAAAATTGAATTGAATGGTGCAATTCTAATAGCTATGCTCTGTATCTACTCTTTTTGTTGACATCATATAATGGGGACGAAAGAAAATTTTTTGGAGCCACCCTATGCTGCATAACCATTGCCACCATAACTATGTATTTAAGGAAAAAAAACTGCTTTCCTCCTTCCTCCAGTTGGTAGTTTAGGAGTTTTTTAGTTTGATCATCTTCATCTCATGGTGACTAGAAAATTTACCATTTTGAGATGCTTGTACACTCAGAAAGATAGAAGGAGATATCAATTTCCTTTTTCTATTTCGAGTGTCCAGTGCTTGAACTACACACTAAGGGTGGCTGCCTCTCTTCCTTAAACCCCGTTGACCTCCGTCGTTGTTTGGAATGAGAAATTTAGGCACCTCATATTGTTTTTTAACTGGGCTTTTGCTTTTCTATCTCAAGGTCCATTTACAAGGAAATCTCAACTTTTATGATATATCTGGCACCTATATTCCCTGCAGGATGTCTTTATATGTTACATGATCCCCAGGTTTAAGTAACTTCATAACATGTTTAGGTTCCTATATCACCTGTCAAAAGCTGGAAAATCCTCTTGATTGCTTGACCCACTAATGCTGCCATTTTCATCAGGGGTTGAAGCTCCAATCTTTTCAATTTTAACCAATTACATATTCACTTGAGCAATGCGAACCACACCAAAAATGTGTAGACCCTTCAACTCGAAAACAATGGCAGACACTAAAAAATCAAAGCATATTAATTTCTCAAGCTGACTATTATCAAGGGCACACAAGGAGGGCTGAGCTTTTTCCGTTCTAGCTGTTGCTGTTTCGACATCATTTAACTCCGGCCAGTTCCCTTTGTCAAAATCGTCATTGTCCGACATGTCCTGACGATTAAGCTCCCTCATGGGTTTTGTCACTTTTGTCGCACCCCTGAAACCAGGAAAATACTGGTCACCACACCGGAGACAGGTTTTTGAGCCCCTTCTATTTGGATTGTATGGCATCAGAAATTTGGAGGTGTTTGTGGGTGTAGCTGATTGGGTTTGGGACTGGTTGAAAATTCGGTTAGGGTTTAGCATGTGGGTTTTATATATTTTCCTGGAAGTTTCTAGGGTTGTCTCTTGCACCCTTGCCAGCTCAAAGGCCTGCGATAACGTCTTTGGTCTGAAAGTCCTCATCATCGCTTCATCCTTTAAGCCACCCAGGAAGCGTAGGATGTAATAAGCTTCTGTTAGATAAGGATCAAACTAGTCCATTTTTGCCTTCTTCTCTACAAAAGCCTCATGAAATTCTTTCATACTGCCAGTCTGTTTGAGTTTGTTAAACTCAATCATCACATCATCTGTTGAAGAATCTTGCAACCTCTCAATCACCGCCTCTGAAAAGTCTCTCCAGTCACTGTTTTCATGTGTATTGACCCACCCCTGATACCAGCGTTCTGCGACGTTGCCAAGGTAGAGGCTAGCCAACTCCACCTTATTCTCCTCGGGTGCATCATAGGTTATGCAATACTCGGCATACTTCCACAACCACGACTGTGGTTGGTTCCCTTTAAAGATGGGTAAGTCTATCTTGGTTAAGAGTCTGTTGCAGTACCTTGTTCTGCCTCTATCAGTACATGCGTTACCCACAAGGAAAGTTTCTAATTCTCGAGCTCTTACCCCAACAAAAGCTTCTTCAGGTGCGTTGATTTGAATATACGGTTTGGTGAAATTTCTTCCCTGACATCATTAGTTTCTTCCACTGAGGTCTTTTCCTTGCCTTTATCTTGTAGAATTTGGAGGAGCCGGATCATCTCGTCCACTTGAATCTCCAACTTGATTTGTTCTTCTAGCAACTGGTCGAAAGTACAATATTGCTCTTCCTGAAATGTCTCAAGCCCTCTGTTCACCTCCATTTGAAGTGAGGTAAACTTTTCTTGTTCCTCTATTTCTTCTATTTCTTATGGTGGGTCAACAATATTTGGATTTTTGGATTTCTTGCCGGATTTGCTCTTGTTGAGAGGTTATCCGAGTCTGTTAAGACTCTGATACTAATTTGTAATAAACCAGCCCTTAGGTAGAAATAGATTAGAAGATAGGGAAGAATTAATGAGCAGAAATTAGAATAGAAATATAGATAGAGAGACAAATAGAGAAGAGGACAGAAAGAATAGAAAAGTGAGAAAGGAGAGAAGGAAATAGTAGAAGTAATTCTTGATATTAGATAAATTGATAATTCATAAACATCTATACAACCTATATACTAAGGGAAATTGAATAACAAACAAAAGATGATATCAGCATTCTTCCTCACATTCTAAGCCTAACAACCAAATTATTCCTTTGTCCTATTTGAGCTAATAATCAGCCCGCTCATATAAAAAGCTAATTCACCCTTTTGCCCCTCATTCCTATGATATGTAACATATTGTTTTATTTTATTGTTGCTTATTATTAGAAAGGTATTAAGCATACCTGATCCTCCGCGTTATATACTCCTTTTTCATTTCTTAATAAAGTTTCTTTTCTTATATCTGAAAAAAGAAAGTTAATGTGATTCCCATTTATACATCATTTTTTTTTTGTTGATTTATTCTCTTCTGTCCTATTATGTCCCTAAAACATGTTTGTGTGACTTGATCTTCCTGGTTAGTGGGACAAAATGATTGTCTATTTAATACTTTCTTCCTGTCAATTGCAGCCCTGACACCGGTGAATTTAGTGGAGAAAATATTCGACTGGGATCTCGAGGTGACAGCTACTATGAGTACCTAATTAAAGTATGGCTTCAGCAGGGTCAAGATAGCAATCTTACATATCTATACAACATGTATGAAGAGGCAATGAAAGGTGTTAGGCACCTACTTGTTCAGAGATCAATCCCAAATGGATTGGTTTTTGTGGGGGAATTGCCTTATGGACCAGAGGGTGCTTTTAGTCCCAAAATGGACCATCTGGTATGTGGTATTTCTTATTACATTGGCGTTAACTAATTGATTGTCAATGTGTCCTGTGCCTCCTTCAGATATTCTTGAAGGTTGGGAAGTTAAGTAGTAGTTGGTCATATCTGCCACTTGATGTAAACTTGCTGCTTCACTAGTGATTTTGTTCTGAAGTTTGTCAAATTATTGAAGTATTGATTGACAATAGTGTGCATGTCAGATTTGGCATTTGTTTTTTGGTGCTGTAGGAAATAAGAGCTTTTAACTGATTCTAACCTTGATGGCATATAATACCCGACACTCCAGGAAGAATCACTTCTTTTCAGTTGAATGTTACTTTAATGCATGCCACATTGTCTACATTACTTTCTATTTGGTATATATTGAAGAATAAGTCGTCCAGATGATGCAATGCATGCTGTTTGACTTTAGCCTAGGTTGGAGGGTTTAAGAATTAGTTATCCAACAGGAGATGATTAGCCATTAGCCATTCTTCATCGATTAGCCATTCTAGCTTGGATGAAGTTAGTGGTTCATTTTATGATTTCCTCAAAGTCCTTCAAAGTTTCAACAATTGGTGAAGTGATGCATGAAGTATTTTTGTTTTCTATAACAATATCAGCACTGGCAATGCCGATTTTGTGTATGAAAAACCTAAGAATCTGTTTATATACTGCAGTTTATGGTGCCACATCTTATACTATAAATTTTCCTCATTAAGCCATGTAGAATTTAGAACATCCATGAGATAAAATGATTAGCAGGACCCAGCTTTTTGTGCTGAGCATATAATGCTGTTCCTTACCTTCTTTCCATACTTTTAACAATTTGATTGAGATGGATGGTAAATACTCGGGATTTATCTCATATTATTACAGGTTTCATCTTTTCAAACTCTCTTGCAGTTACCCTTTCCCTTTTCTAAAGCATATACCCTAGATACCTATTTTCCTTTTTCTTTATTTGAGAAGTCAATTGGAACTTAATGTAGCAGGTGTAGACAACATGCTTTACAATCCTGACATCTGAGATATACTTAAAGCTGAATTCATTTTTTAAGTTTGACAGTCTATTGATTAGTTATGATGTCTGTGAACACATGGTGAAGAATCTTTTTATCTCTCTCTCTCTCTCTCTCCATGATTTTGTGCATAAGTGGTTAGATGCATATATCCACTAATCAAAGTATAGGTAAATTGTTGTAATCTTTGATTAGTTTGGAGAAAAGAAACATAACAGGGTTTTGAATTTGAGGAACAAAATTTGTCTCTCTAGTCGAAGTAGATATGTTGCATAGGACTTACAGATTTTGTTCTAGTAGGCAGTGTGCAGTATTTTTGTTTGCTCAGGTTACTTTTAATTTTAATGGTTCCCTTTCTTGTAAATGATTTTCTTGTTATTGGATTTTGGTTGGAGAGAGATTTGGATTCTTCTTTCTTACATATCCTTGGAGTAAAAACCACTAAGGCCATCCACAAAGCATATGTTCATAATAATTTATTGATATGTAAACTTTCTACTTTCTTTTCCAGGTGTGCTTTTTGCCTGGCACACTAGCTCTTGGTGCCACCAAGGGCATCACAAAGGAAAAGGCAATGAAGGATAATCTTCTCAAATTTGAAGACCTTGAAAATTTAAAGCTTGCCGAAGATTTAGCCAAGACATGTTTTGAAATGTATTCAGTAACTTCTACTGGCCTTGCCCCGGAAATTGCTTACTTCCACACTAAGGTTGGTCGGATTTCTAATATTTATTTTCAGAGAACATAGATTGATATGTGCACCAGATGTTTACTAGTTGGTCTCATCCCATTGCAAGTGGTTTTCTTCTTTCATATTTTAAGCTTTTTTTGTGTTTGTGTTATGCAATGATTTGATGTCCAGTTCTGAATTATGCAGGAATACTCTGAAGGTGGGCTTGATGGTGGAAATAAGAGTTCGGAATATGTTGATGACATAATAATCAAACATGCTGATCGTCATAATCTTTTACGCCCTGAAACTGTGGAGTCACTGTTTGTGTTATACCGAATTACACAAAACCCAAAGTATGCTCTTGAAAATTCAGGCTTTAGGTTAATCCTGTATTCTTTGATTTCATTGTATTATGCTGCACACAAGAAGAGTTAGTTTTTTCTCTCTCATTTTTGTATTTGTCTGACCTAATATCATGTATTGCAGATACCGTGAATGGGGTTGGCAGATCTTTGAAGCATTTGAGAAGTACACAAAGGTTGAGTCTGGTGGATACAGTTCTTTAGAAGATGTCACTGGGCTTCCTCCTCAGAGAAGAGACAAGATGGAGACTTTCTACTTGGGAGAGACACTGAAGTATCTGTACTTGCTATTTGGAGATAGCTCTATTATTCCATTAGATAAGTTTGTCTATAACACAGAAGCTCATCCATTTCCTATTAAAGGCACATGAGAGGGATTAATTTTTGCATCCAAAAACTGAAGGAACAAGTTTCCCATTTTCTAATGGAGGGCGACAGGCTTGACTAATTTTTAAAAATTTTTCTGGTGCTTCATTTACATTATTAGTCCTGGTTCAAAAAGGCACTTAGTAAAGTGATAATCGAGAAGTGTTGGCAGACTGGACCTTCTTCCTTTCCTACTCAGTGCATCAGTTATTTGATCCGCATTCAATTATTTATGCAGAAGAAAGAATTTTTTGGGGCAACTACTCATCTGCCCACCCTATTATTACATTGTAATATGTAATTGTTTATTAAACTTTTTCATAATTATACGTGGATGGGATGGTTGTTCCAAAAAGTAATGAGTGAAAATGCAACCATTTTGTTTTAAATTCACTTTCCTGCAGTTACTGCAGCTTTGGATTTTTGATCCACTTCTGTTAATATTTCTTTATACATTGCTCAATTATCTAGCAACCTTCAAAAAACTTTTAGGTGATATTACTTCGAATTTTCAGTGTCATTTTGAAGGAGAAACAGATGATCACCATCTCGAATGACGAATATATCATCTATTTCTGCATTGTCAGCATTGGTGACTCCTGTAAATTTGTAGCCTCCAAATTTTTCACCTGCATTTTCACAAGGTGCTAGAATGACAAATTGGTAAAGCACAAGAAAGAAAAAGATGATTGCACACTCAGCCTTTTTCAAGGTTTGGTATCTTTGTTTACATTTATTCTTATATTTATTTAAACTTGACATTAATCTGTATTTTTTTTTTTGCTAATATTTAGTTTAATGTGCAAATGCTCTTTTGAGGTCAGACAGAGCTTACCACCAATTTAGAGGAGCTCTTCTATGGAATCAGGTAGGATTATTAGCTTTCCAATAGGTCTCGTCAATGTACTTCTGTTGTGAAGCTGCATATGGATAGTGACTCTCTTCTTGTTTAGGTTTTTTGCTTCCTTGTGATTGGGACAATTATAAATCCGTGAATTAGAGTTTGTGGGTACTGTTTTTGAGTGGAAATTGAAACAGTTGGCCCCACTAATTTCTTCAGGCTTTCCTTGACTATTCTTGGCATCATCAGTAATTTCTGGCTCAATAAAATCTATTCTATGTTCATCTAGGTTCCTTCTATTTTCATAACTCAATAAGAGGTCATATATGCTCTTATTTCCCTGCTGTTGTGCTAGAGCTTTTGGGGTCCATCATCTGGCATCTGGCTTGTTTGCATTGGCTCCTCCTTCCAATAGAATCTTGACCATTTCAATTTGCCCCTTGTGAACCGCAGCATGAAGAACCATTGGGCCGTCCTCAGCTGCTGAATTTACATCTGCTACATGTGTAATAAAAGTTTCACCTTTTCTCTAAATTTGGGTTCCTTGAAAGATACATCTCCTGTTTCATGCACTGATGGATCTCCGTGGGAATAAGTTTGACATTCTGTCTCTGAGCACCATCTTTCCTTTGGTCCTCCATCAAAGCATTTACTGGGAACTAATTCTGGATCTCTGTTTTGACAATCAGGGCCTGTGCTTTCTGACCCTTGCAGTTTCTATAGTACCATAGAACAGAAATTTGTAGTCAAGAAGTCAAAAGATGTTTTGTGACAGAAAATGCTTTGCAAAATTACTACCTTGAAAAAATTATTCATTATGATGTGACCATCTTCTGTATTTGCTTGTATGATGTTCATCAGTGAAGTTCTTGCTAATCTCAGTAGTTGAGAAAGTTCAGTTGTTCTAGCTGTGAAAGGTTGTGGCCTATAATACAGAACACCTATCTCTCCAAAAATATCCCCTGCAGTTGCTTTCGCAATAACCTGTTCAATGCATGTGACAGTTGGAATTATGAAGGCTTTACTGTGGATGTGACAAAAATCAGGGTACACTTTGAATAATTGTCACCTGGTCATGTCCATCTGCACAGGTCCTCAACTCCTGCACCCAATGAAAGGTTCATGATGCAAATAAATGTCAGTAGAACGCATTACGAACTGAGAGGTAGTTGACCAGGATGAAATTAGGCTTACCACTGCTCCTGAGACAATTATATACAGATCTGTTGACGCTTCACTTGCAGAATTACGTTTTCCTTGGGTGGAAAATATTCGGCCTCCATTTCTGAAGCCTTTTGATAGAATTAAAATTGTATTAGTCCATTGGTCTTGGTACTATTTTGTGCATTATATTACTAATACCATAAATGTCGTTTATTGTTTTTTTTTTCCTAACAATAAATCAGCTTACGCTTTTAGTTTAAGAAGAACGGAGGTTGGAAAAGAGGAGAAAGGATGTGTCGTGCTCGTGTAATAATGATATGCAATATGAACATGAAGCACTTACCAATTGGAAAAGGAAATCATAAGAAACCCCTTGAAAGAGAGACTTTTTGGACAATGGGGTAGAAGAGATGGTGTGCAATGCTTGAACGAATTGCTTTTGGCAGGCCATTTAAGGTTTCTTGCTGCTTCAGTCCTGTTTTGAATTTCAGACACAGGTGTGATAACATCTGATCCTGTATGCGAGGTGGCAACTGATTTCTTGCAGCAAATTCTGAAGCCGCTCTGACTGTATCCCTCTATGTGTGAAAAACAAGTTTCCTTACATCAGTTGTTAGGCTGGATAAAGCATTGTTTCTCTCGAAGGAATTGATACTTCAACAAAGAAACTATTTAAAAAGTACCGAAATTTTCAGTTTGGTAAGTTATTTTTTAAATATATAATATATATTATTATATGAATAGGTATAATAATATTTTTTATTAATATAATATATATTTATTTTCTCTAAATTTATTCTTAGCTTATTTTTCTGAATATATATAATATATCTACTTTTATAAAGAGTACAACTCGTATTCTTACTTTTTTAGTTTCTACTACTATTACGAAATAATTCTTTTTAGTTACCAACATAATTAATAATAAATTTTATAAAAAAAATTAAAAATAATTTTTTTGATTATCTATTAATATATATATGGAAAAATTCTATGTAAATTCAATTATCGATAACTTTAGTGAATTGAAAGAGCAACATGCTCTTTTATATATATATATATATATATATATTATTATATTGGATATAACAATTAGAATATAATGTAAGATTATTTTTAACTATAAATAATGATTTATCTTTGACTCTTTTTATTATTTTTTAAGTGTCCATTTTATCTATTTTACTAATATTAAAATTAGTTTTTACTTAAATATTTTTTTACAAATAATAAAAATGTATTTAATAATCAAATAGTGAAGCTTAAAAAGTAAGGATAATATTAGAATAAAATGAATAATTATATTTTATTTTTTTAAATAAATATTTATTTAAGAATAAAAAAAATTTAAATGCACACTTAAAAAAAATGAAGTAATAAATATAGGAGCTTATTTTTTTCATTCGCAATATATAGCCATTTGAATTTGGCCCTGTCTGATATTTGTTTCTGCGTACACTCCTGTACTGGGATGTTGTCCTTTGTTCAAGTGTTTTTATTCTTTTAAATTGGAATTAGCATTACTTTTATTTTTATGTATATATAGATGATTTTTTATTTGATTTATTTTCTTTCTTTTTCCATCTTGAGTGTTAATCAATCATTAATTTATATATACTAAAAAATAATGCTTGACACGTTTTAAAATTTTTAAGAAAATAAGTTAATATGAATTTATAAATATTTAAAATTTTGAACAGTTAAATATTTATTATTTTGAATATTTATAAGTGGTTCATAAACATTAGCATGTTTAGTAAAAAATAATTTATAAATATATTTATTATTAAAATAATTAAAAAATAAATAAAAGTATAAATAAATATGAATGATATATCAAATTATTTAATTAGATTAATTTATAATAAGCACAAAATAATAACTAGCCCCCAACTTATTTTTTTTATAAAATTATCTAAATAAATTTATCAATTTAAATTTAAAACTTATAAATTAGTTTGACTAAATTATAAATTATGCCAAATATTTTTTGTTTAAGTCATATATACTAACATCCGTTTTGTTTTTTTCCTTTTAAGTTGCTTCTGCAGAATTTTAATTGATTACAAATTCTTTTTTTTTATTGATTTTTTATTATCTTATGGTTTAATATATGAGCGCGGTTAGGATTTTTTAGCTAATACTAATAATTTGTTTTACTTATTAATAAATGAGTTTCAAATTAACATAAATACACTAATTATAATTGAATCTATTAAAAATTATTTAATTAAACTTCCACTAACTCAAATAAAATTTTAATTTTAACTAATAGGATATTTTATTTTCATGAAACACTATGAATTTTAAAAAGTTCTGTACGGCTTGCAAATAATTATATAAATACTCATACATTTTTAATAATAATAATTATTATATTATTTAGTAAAGAGAAGTGTTAAATATAATTATTATAAAAAACAATTATTAAATAATTTTTTATTAATTAAAAAATATTTATTATAATAATTTATAATAAATAATTATTTTTTAAAATGATTATAATTAGCGTTTATATTTAGTAAAAATTTTGTGAAACGTGGAAACGCGACCCCCTCCACCTTTTGGAATATGCCACTGATCATAAAGAAGATGTCAAATTAAAGATTGTAGAGATCTTTATGGTTATGGTTTCCATAAAATTTCTCTCTTTTTTGTGGAAAGCATTTGTTTCATGGTCCAAAATTATTTGGAAATCATTTTTATAGTTATTACCAATATTACTCTTTATTATAAATAACTTTGATTTTATTAATAATCAAATTAATTATTTAAAGTTGAGATACTAATAAATTCTTCTTCAAAAACAGAGACCGAATAAATTATTATCGAAATTTTATATATGCTTGTACTTGAAATTTCTGCAGTTTTATGCTTTTTCTATTTTCTTATATTAATCCACATTAATAAAGTTTATTTTTGCTTATAAAAAAAGAATATGATCTCATTTTGTAAACGAGGTTATTTTTTAAAATTCAAATACTAAATTAAAAAAAAAGTATAAAATTCTAAAATGATCATAAAGAGCTTTGAAAAGAGAAAAATTATGCTATAAGCATATGGCAAAATAGACCAACTATATGTAAACGAAAGGGCAATGAAATGCGATTTCATGCTCTATAGCTTAAAAGAGAATAACATGTAATTTATCAATCATTGTTATGACTTATAGCCTCTAAGAAATGTCTTTTTCTTTTCTTTTTTTTTTTTCTAATTAATTAATATTTTCAACATATTATTATATTGATAACAAGGAATTTAGGAGACAAGGGCCGGCCAAATTTTTAGAGAATTCAATTTGCCTAATTAAAAATTAAAGTAATACTAAATAAATTAAATTGATCTGAATTAAAAATATTTATATATTAATTATATTAGAGAAATAATTATTTTAATATTATATTTATTATTATTTTTAATAATAAATATAAAATTAAAATAGTTATTTTTTAATATAATTAATGTATAAATATTTTTAATTCGAATAAATTAATTCATGTAGTATTTTTGTTAAAAAAATAGATATAAAAATATGTTTAATTAATTAATTAATTTATATATATATATATCTCTTTACACGTGCAGTTCAAATGATAAGCATGAATTAATATGGCTTTGAGTTCACTTAAAGGTATTTGCACAAAGCACATGTGCCTTTGAATTAGAAGGACGAAGAAGGCGGTCAGTTTCTCCTTCCGTCAATTTCCACATCACTTCTACCGTTAATTTCTGTTATCTTAATTTGCCAATCTTCAAAACTGATGAAATTCTAAACATTGACTTTTATATTCATAAAGTTGTTAAATAATTAAAAATTATTTTACAACACCATCCACTTATACTATTAACTTATATTTGATAATATTAATTATATCATTACTATTAATTATTAGTTTTAATAGCATATTATATATATATATGTTACTAATTTTAATATTGAGTTTAATGTAATAAAAAAAATACTCAGATTTCAAAACCTATCAAATAATAATAAATTAACATAAAACTTAATTATATGTAAAGTAGACAATGGACCTCATATAAGTCAAGTAATGTGTGCAAGTGTATTCTAACATTTATTTATTTGCAAGTGAACCGATGTATAATCTTAGAGACCTTAATAATAATTAGCATACAATAAAATTATTTATTTATTTTAAATTTTTAGCTAGAAAGAAAATTTTGATACATGTGTTTTTGCATATTTGATGAGATTTATTATATATATATATACACACACGCACACGTATGGATATAGAAATTGACAGATGCACAACAAACAACATATAAAAGCAATTAATAGAACTCCTTTGTATCAGATAATGTTTTTTTCGAAAAATATCTTCAAACTTATTGGTTGATTTGCAAAATTTATAATGTCGGCATGTGTATGAATCCAATATATAGGTGTTTTATTATTGATTATTTGAATTATATTCACAAAGTGATTGGCCAGATAGTGCAGAGCCAATTATAACTTGCGGAGACCCATTAACTTGGAATAATATCGAAGGACAAAATCTGTTGCAGGGGACCAATTAATTTCATCCATTCATGAACTTATGAATTACCCTTTGGCCTAGTTTTCATAATATATAAATAAGAAATATTGTGGGGTGAAGCAAGCAATTAAACAGTAAGTGGCAGTTGCATTTGCAATTGTAGTGTGGCTTTTTTTTTTCAATCATATCATGTGATTAGAGGCATTTTCATGGTCCACACACACCAAATGGCTAGTGGCTGGCAGCAGCACTAAGCAACCAAAATGCCCTAATTAATGATCCATATATTGCTCAAATTAGTTGTCTCTCTTTCCATGTTTGTGTGTGCGGGTGGTGATTAATTTCTAACGCCACAATTGGAAGATCAGACGGCTTTGATACATATATATGTATAAATGATATGCAATGGCAAGAGAAAAAAATAGCAAACAATTTGACTTGCAAGAAAATGAATTAAAACTATAATTATATATATACTTTTTCTACTTATAGCAAACAATGATTTTGTATATATTTTTGAAATATATATATTTATATGTAATAGAGAGAGTTGTATGTACCCTGAAAAACTCAGACGAGATAAAAGAAAGAGTTGTCCGAATCCTCATTCAATCTCTGGCTAAGGATTATACAGAAAAAGTTGAGTGGTCTGTCTCCATGGAAGTGCATGCCGCACCCGCCATTATATATTCATACATTTGCCATTGTAATTTGGTATATTTGACATTACTGAATTTGAATCATCATATAGAGAAAATAAATGCTATGTTAAAAATATTGGTTAAAATTATTAAAGATTAATTTTACTTCAAAAATTTATTATGATCAATGTTTAAATTAATAACATTAACTTAGTATATTAATATATGTTGCTAAAACTAACATTTAAGTAATTATAAGTATAAATTTATTACTATAATAAGTTAATAGTATCACTAAATGTCAACATATTTTGAAAATATGTAAAGGAGGAAATTTAGAGATTCATGTTATAGTCAATTTTCTACTTTGTATTCATGTTTAATTCTTAACTTATATATAATTCAATCCATGCTTATTTAAATGGTTTGTGATTAATGTAAACTATTTTGATCTTAAAAAAATATATACAATATATATGTTAATATATTAACAGTTTGTCAAATTTTATAATTGTATTAATAAAAAATCATCTACAAGAGTTCTATATATCAAGTGTTGTATGTATTATATATATAATATATCATGTAGAGGTGTGCATTATTGGTTTTAATCGTAAAATAAATCGGACTGATAAAAATTTGGCTCCATAATAAGTAATTTGATTATTAATTAGATTTGAATTTTAACCTAAAAAATTATCACGTTTTTGTTCGATTACTTTAAAATTAGCAACCAAAATGAGTAAATTTTTATTTATTAATATATTAAATAAATTTATTAATATATTAAATATAATTTTTAACAATAATATATTATTTATTATGAGTTTTTTATTAAAAATATTTAGTATTTAATATTAATAAATTTGATTTTTATTTTTATTTTTATTTTTATAATATATATTAATGATATTTAAATTATAAATTAATATTATTTGGTTAATTTGATTATAATTAATAACCAAATCAAATATTTATTTATTTTGATTTGGTTCGATTATTATTGTAAAAGTTTTTAAAAAAATTAATTAATTTAATTTTTTTTATTAATTACATATGGGAAGAAGATGAAATACTTAGGCTCGAATTCGAGATTTAAATAGAAGTAATATATATATTCAATAGTTAGACTGCACTTTTGTGGTTAATTAATTCAAATTTTAATTCAATTTGATTTAATTAACCAAGTGTTCACCCCAAATATCATGATTTTTGGCTAGCACGTTTTGAAATCATGAAAATAGAGGGTCATGGTCAGGTTCAAACAGAATTTTAAATAATATATATCACATTTTTAAAATTTATATGTTAAATATAAATATATTTTTAAAATATATATGTCAAATATAAATATATAATATAATTATAACTAAAATAAAAAAAAGATGATATTAAAAAAAACTATAATAATATTATATCTCAATACAATAATGTTTTAATATCCAACATAAATCTTTACCAAAAAAAAAACTATCCAACATAAATCTAAAAGAAAATTATTCCTTATATATATTTAATTATTGTAATTACCAATTTCGTGTAAAAAGATTTAATTTAAATTTTAATATAATTAATTAATTAAAGCAAAAGCAATGATGGAAAAAAGTAGATATATTTAATGATATTGAAATTTTATAACTAAATCACATGCAATAATAATTCAATTAAGCATTTAAATTAATTAAGATACTTTATCAAATATAATCTTAGATTTCATTTATTTTCATTTTTATTTTTTTATAGAAGAAATTTAAATTTTAAAATTGATTTAAATTATGATATATAGTTATTATTATTATATTAAATAAGTGAATAGACATTTGAAATATTTTTTTTATGTTATTATATCTATATATAATAAATGAAATAAATGAATAATTAATATATATAATGTATTATTTACTTATGGTCATACCACAAAATTAATTGGTAAAAAAAGTAATTATCATGATATATTGGTAAAAATAAAAATTCCATAACATTCATTGAAATAAATATGGATAATGTACTAAATTATTTGATCAAATTAATTTATAAATTATATACTTATAATAAGTACTAAAATGAAAAGTTAGTTCTCCTCAACTTACTTTTTTAACATATAAAATTATATAAATAAATATATCTGCTTAAATTTAGAGATTTATATTATACAATTAAATAATATTTTTAAGTGATATATATCTCATTAATTGTTTCATTTTATTGACATGGGTAATTATTAGTGGTTGTGTTGATATTTTTATCACGCTTGCGTCTTTAAATTTTAGCTACACGTACATGAATCCAATACGTATGTACCAAACTGGTTCACACGGCATCGCAATTTGCTTCCTCCATCGTATTTTTTTGTTGTTGTGTTGTGATCTTCTTATTGCCATCATTACACTTCATGATATATACATCTACCATTATTGTTTTTGAGATCTATCAGAGATTTCCACGTACTAAACAAATTGAATGATAGCGTACGATATAGAATATCGAATCATCATTTGCTTCCCACTCCCTTCTTCTCCTGTTATTATGTACAAGGGTGTATTTAAAATAATCGAATATTTATATAATTTCAAGTTTAAAATCATAAAAAAAACCGTAATCTGAAATTCACATATATTCAACTATATCTATTGTGACTATATCCAAAACATATATTTAGATTAGGTTTAGATAAAGAAACATTAGAAATTTTATTTTTTCAGAATTTAATCCCTAATCAGCCTTATTATTCATCGTAGTTATTATTCAATTTCCGATGGAAATTAATGAGAAGACAATTGTCAATATCAATAAACTAAAATAAAAGCTCATCAACAATTATTGAATGTAAAAAAAGCAATAGTCTAAATGGTGCAAAATCTGTGAAGAAATCATGAGTTAGTTGATGAGGAAATTAAAACACTGATTAAAGAGTTAATTAACTATGTTTTATTAATTATGGGTTATAAGATAATCAAAAAGCAATATATATTTGTCAATGCAAAATGTTCTAAAGATAAATAATTGCATGCATGTTTGCCTCTCCAATATCAGCAAATATCTTCTTCCAATAGGTATAATAAAACCCCACCACAAGAAATTGGCTAAGGTATATGTCCATTCTACTTATATAGTATCATATAATATATATATATATACACGTTATATATATTTATATATATATACATAAAATGATACTATTTTGAAATTAATGATTACAATTTAGACTTAATTTGCGATTGCGTGCTGAATAACAGTGAAATGATATATTCTTTCTTTGATTAAATGTTTGTAATCAACTTATGTATCTGTCATTCCTTAAAAGGACAAGACAATTATGTGCTTATTTGTAATATTTAGCCACTAAAATAATATTTTTTTTTATTTATTAAATTCATGAAAATTACATAAAATTATTCAGCATATATAAAAATATTACACATTGCACAAAATATTCAGGTAATGAATCGATTATTGTATAAATGTATGAAAGATAGACTCGTACGGCAAAAACCCACTTGCCAAACACCGCAAACCAAGTGAGATACATACATATATATAGAAGATCAGCACGTATAAGAAAATTGAAGAAGACATGACATGATTGAAGGGAAAAAAAGGCTGTGATGTGACCATTAATTAATTTCCCAGTAATTAATTAATTAACATTGGCATGCAGATGAAAATTAAAAATAGAAAGGCACTTACTGAGGTGGTGCTTTCTTCTCGCCTAATGAAATGCATATACTGATCATATATATGAAGCCTGTGAATGCTTCCATAAAGCCATGCAATAATCACTTCTCTTTTTTAATTTTTGGATGTGCATTTCCCAACAAATTTATAGAGATATTTAATTTGTCTAACGTTTTAAAAAAAAATTAATTTTTTTTTAAATTATGGGTTAATAAGAAAATTTTAAAAAATATATATATAATTTTTTTAATAAAAATTAATATGCAAATAACTGGACTGATTTATTATATATGCTCTTATTAAAGTTCATCATTCCACATAAGAAAACAAAACTAAGGATGGCAATTGGCAGGCATTTTTCCAATCATATGAGGTTTTGAAACTCTTTAATTATCAGATTTTGTAGCTATAGATAATTAGATTATATATACAGCTCTGAGCTAAATGAGAAGAGAAGAATATAATTGGGTGAGTGTTATATATATTTCTAGTTTAATGCCGACATTAAACAAGTATTGTCTCAAAATCTTGAAAAGACAGATTAAATTCAGTTCAAAATAATAATAATAATAACTGATTAAAATATTCGAAAATGCAGATAATAAAACCGGGTGAAGAAAATTGTATGTTTCATAGAAGATAATTACAATTATTTTTTTAATTAAGTAAAACTTCATTAAATAACCCTAATTTCAGTCATTAATTTCTTTAATTAAAGAGTATTTGATATTTATATGAAAATGGAGAATTTAGTTTGTGTGGTAGACGGAAGAAATTATAGTTAGAAGAAGTTCAAATTCTGAGTGTAGTATGGAAATGGGATTGCGATTGACAAGACAAACTAGTACAGCCTCAAACTTCATTTAAGTCATTTAATTTTAAGCAATACAAATACAATATTTGCTACATTTACCTGTGGCTGTGGCTCCGAGATGGCCCAAAAATTTTTAAAAATTAAAAAAAATAAATATACACCACATGCGCTTTTATTTGAAAAAACATTAAACAACACTCACACGCGCTTGCCTACATATTAAAGTGTGAAAAAATCCATCTTAAACCATGTCCTCTGTCAACTAAGTCCATCTTAATGCTTCCTCCATTTTATTAATATAAAAAAAAATTTTAGTATATCCTTTATATAAAAAATATGTCATTTTAGATAAATTTTAGAGAGTGAAATGAGACAAAATATCATTTATATCTTTGTCTTAAAAGTTTAATTTAAGAGATATTTTTTTAGGGGTATTTAAGTCAATAGAGATGAAAAAAATAAAATTTCCTTAATTTTTATATCCATCTTATTTTTTTTATGTTAATGAAACGGAGGTAGTATATAATTTAAAAATAAAAATTAATAAAAATTATTTTTTAATATTATAATTTAAATCACATATTATAATTGACACCTATTCATGATTGAATTTTTCAAAAAAATATACCAGATTTGATAACTTGAATGATCAGTTAAAAATTTAAAATTTTACTTACATGTCACGTTTTGTAATTTTGTAAATCTGAATTTAGTAAATCTTATGATTCAACTTATCTATTTTTTAGTTTTAGTTATTCAATTAATTTAAATCCATTCTTATATAATAAAAAAATATAAAAAAAATCAATCACTAATAATATATATTAAAACACCTATATAAATTTCATAAAAATAATTATAATATCCATAAAAATAAATCACATAAAATTTAAAATATCCATAAAAGTAAATCTATTAAAACACAATTGAAAATAATATCTAGTGACATAATCAGAAAATAATAAATAATATAGTTTTAAATAATTCAGAAATAACATGGTTTTAAATAATTACGAAACATTGAAATAATTGTCAACAATCATTATTCTAAGAAATTATCATTATTCAAAATATTTTATATATATTTCAAATATTTAATTATGTGTTTTCTGTTGTTTGTAATATTTTTTTTATTAAATTTGCCCTAGTACAACAAGATTATGTTAATTATTAGAAATTGATCAACTAATCCATCTTTTATGTCTTTTCAGTAATTAAAAAAAAGGTTATACATGACAAAAATATTTATATATAACTTATATTATTATATTATAAAAAATATACTATTTGCTTTTAAATAACTTACTGCCCGTCACATTATTATTAAACGTGATTTCAAAAGTCAATGATACAAATAAAAAAGTTAAAATCATGGAAGCTCGGTGAAATTTTTTTTAATCGTTATTGGATTAATGGATTAATAACTTATTGTAATTGTCAATAGTTTAATGCTAAGTACAATCTAATATAATATGACCATATATTATTAAATACAATTATGAAATTAATCTATTTTTTTATTATCGATAAATAAAACTCTTTTTCTATTATGATTATTTATAATATGATCATTATTTATTAATAACTGTGTTATTTTTAATATATATATATATATATATATTACTTGCTTGTTAATAACTTATCTCACGCGTAGCCAGGATTTTAGATAAGGGGGGTCCAATTCAACTTAAATACTAAACATTAAAAATATCAAATTATAAAAGAAATAAAAAAATTCCAGATTATAAACTACAAAAAAATAATAATTTCAATTTAACTTCATACTACTTTTCTCAAAAAAAAAAACTTCATACTACAAAATCAAATTAAACATTTCAAATTTATAATGTCCTCAAGTATTCAAGCCAATTTCTTAATTCATTATTTTTCAAATTTCAATTCATTTTAGCAAGATAAAAAAATTGCAACAAAATAAATATGAGATTAAAAGTAAGTGGTGTACCTATTCTTAACTTGTTGCCGCTGCCTTGCTGGTGCCAATCGGTGAAAGAATGAAATTGAAAAAGGAAGAAACTGTTATCTGAAAAAAAGAAAGAAAGAAAAAGGAATTAACGAAGAAGAAACGTCAGAAAGAAGAGAAAGAGTCACAATTAAGTTATTCTTGTTTGTTTGTAATGGGCAGAGTCATTGACAAATCTTGTTTGTTTGTAATGGGCTTGATTAAAAGGCCCAGTTTTAAAGATTGGAAAAAAAAGGATGAAAAATGTTGGGAGCGTGGATCGAAGTTGCGTGCTCTCACATAGTAAGGCCAAGCTGTTCCATCTCAACCAATGTAATATTCATTCTCAAATATACCTAAAAATTTTTTATTTTTAACTGAGGGGGGAACAGGGCCCCATGGGACCCCCTTTATCTCCGCCTCTGCGCATACATGTGGGTGTGAAATAAAAAGTTAAGAATATCTGTGTAGCTTAAGATAGTGAAATTATAAAATTATCGTAACAGATATTTTTTTTATACTTAGAACAAAACTTCAATAATTATAATATTTAAATCTCACACTATTAACCCAGATAGAAGTGCTACGCTTGGTACTTGTTATTGTTGGAACGTATAAGATACTTCAAAAGAAGGAATTTCACATTGAAAAATTACATAACTTACATTCAATATTTTATTTTGTACTATCTTGTATTAATGAACTTGTAAAAGTATTAAAAGAAAGGATTTTGATAAAAATATAAAAAAAATTTAAAAAATTAAATTTATTATAGTTATAAATTATTTATCAAAATACCAAAATTTATAAAATATTTATCAAAATATCAAATTTTTATTAGTTTATGATGAGTTTATAATGAATTTATCATAGATTTATTATGATTTTATAAATTTTATATAGTTTATAATAAATTTATGATGAATTTATAATAAAATTATTAAAATATCTATGATAAAAAAATTAAAAAAATACGGTAAAGTGTTCATTTTTTTAAAAGAAAAATGAACTTAATGTGCATGAAAAATGGGCCAAAAGCCCATTTTATATGGAAATTGATGACTTTCCTATTTTCTCCCTGCGTGTGATGTATGCCAGGCATTATCATAACACGGCTCCTTCTTATAATCTCAATATTATTTCTCAACAATTATATGAATATGGCTCAGTAAGATAGAATTACAGTATTAAATATTATAAATGTTTTCTTAAGAATAAAAATAATTTTGATTTTCATATTATTTAATATTTTATATTGATTATTTATAATAACATAGACTAAAAGATTTTTAAAATGTGTTCATAAAATAGTTTGTATATTTTATATTAATATATGTTTGTATTATCTGATTTTAAATTTTATAAGTTTATATATTTTAATGAGTCAGAAATATGTATATAAAATAGTTTTTATTTTCATATTATTTACTTAAATTCGTTATTTATTTATATTAAATGCTTTAAAATCTGATTCATACCGTTCAAGTGTGGTTTCTTGAATACCCTATTTGCCATACGCTGGATTCTGGATTAGGAAATGACCTTCGTGAAGAACAAACATTTCCAGCAAACTTGCCTATTGTTATGCCATTTCCAATTTTTTAATATTTTCGATAAATTAACAAATAAAATGTCTGCATATACATACACTGTCCCTCCCGAAATAAGTCTCGTTACATATACAATACTAAGACAATCACAACTTAAAAATATTTTTCAGACTCTAACAAAATCCCCCATATCCAGTTTCAAATTTCAAGAGCAGAGCATGTACGTTGCTTGTTTCTTCATTGTGATAGCAGAGCATGTAAAAACTAAAATTAGTTTTAGTTCCACACAAACCAAATATTTTTCAGAAGTTGAACCCATATTGATCTGGGGGAAAAAGAAAATTTTGCAACTTCAGAGTGGCAAGATAAGCGTCAATTGGAAAACAAGAAAGCTTCTAACATTAGAGCCTCTTAAAAATATGTTACAACTGGCGAATCCAAGATGTTACAACTGGTGAATCCAACACACTGATTAAAAATTGCAAATATTATGCCTTCGCCTTCCCAGCCTGAAGAGATTGGATCCTTTGTTGTAACTTTAAGATCTGCAAGGCAAAACCATTAAAAAAAAAGTTGATTTTCTTCAAGATGACAAAGCACAACTAATGCAAAATGCTTCAGCACAAATAAAACAGTAACTTGATAGAGAAATATTCAGTCCTCTATTGCTTTTAAGTTAATGGCCAAATTCCTGCTACCATTGCAAATTTTATATCTTAAAATCAGAAAAGTCATCATCACAAACAAGGTTACAGATAACGGCCATGTTAGTTGGACTTGGTTCATGCATCATGCATCATGTATGCTTACATGCTAACATGCACCATAGATGGGTATTCTATAGGGTCAAGTCAAGAGTCAAAATAACAACACTAGTGCAAGCAGCAGACAAGGACAAACAATAGGAGCTTCCTCAGAAAATCAGATCCTAGATTGCTGAGATTGAATGAACCTGGACACCAATATCCAGAGGAAAACTCCTCCCACAAACATCAGAGGGAAAATATGAAAAATACTGCCACTGGTTCACATATACTAATTTTTAGATGTTATAAGACCTTGTGAATTTCAGTTTTTGAAAGGGCAAGTTTGAGAGCAGGAAATATTTTCAGCATTTCAAATAAACTAAATTCATTGAAGTGTAATCTAATAAAATTATGCAACATTATTAAACTCAAACACCACGCTGATTCCCCCATATAGAGGCACAGTCCTAAAAAACTTAAAGATGATCCTAAGGTTTCATGAGAAGCACTAACCCCCATGTCCTACCAGGGCATAAACATCATCCAGAAAGGCAAAACCTGCACATGGTGAATAGTGGTCCATTTCACATAACTATACAGCAGCTCAACAGATAATTGACCAAATGGCAAATAACTACTCTTAGTTCAAGTAATGTGCAACTTAGCTTGAAAAAAAGAAAGCAATAACTGCAATAACCAGGAAAATGCATGGCTAAAAAGAGCTATTTTCCAATAAGCCAAATACCACATAGCAACTGAGACACAAGTAGAAACAATAACTAGCTATAAAGCATATGTTATTATCAGCTTCATTCAAAAGCTTGAATAAATAAGAATCAAGAGTTTAGAATCTTATACAGAGTCAAGAGAAACATGCTCATCTAAAATTCAACTCATGAAATCAACACCAGCCCTGAACATTTGACATGCTTAAAATTTTAATCGATGATTTATGCCCAACAAAATCAGACAGAAGAGCTTTGTTATGGTCCCGGCTAACGGATCTAGTTATGGGTCTTTCGGTTAGAGGTTTAGGTCTAGAAAGGGAGGATGAAGAAGGGTTAACCTTCTTTCTAACTATTTTTTACAGACTTAGAGAGAATCTATAATCTCTTTAGATTCCTTAGAGAGAACCTAGATCTCTTGAGTTAAAGTACTCAAAGACTAATTAGGATTTTCCAGCTTGCTGTTCTCATTGATGTTATTGTTTAAATACAGCAATGAGGTATAACTACCTCCTACATCAAAGGAGCAATACTTCTACATGGAGGAACACCCCCCTCAACTAAGAACATGGAAAGAAAATGGAGGAACTCCCTCCTACAAAACAGGAATCATGAAAAGCAAATAACTGAAACAAATAACTGAAACATTTAGCTAATTCAAAAATTCAATATGTGGCTGTTTAGACTTAGGCCCATGACTGAAACGGGTGTAAACCTGCAGTGGTTTGGTAACAAGCTCCTTAAAGCCGATCAAGTTTTATATAATATGTGCCTTTCAAATTTAACTGCACATTATTAGACTAAAGAACAAGAAGTACGTGCATGGTGTACCCCATGTTAACAGCAAAAACTTCACGATTGCTTAAAATTTTAATCAACGATTTATGTCCTGCAAAATCAGAGAGAAGACCTCCTGAAAGCCGATCAAGTTTTATACAATATGTACCTTTCAAATTTAACTGCACATTATTAAACTAAAGAACAAGAAGTACATGCATGGTGTACCCCATGGTTACAGCAAACACTTCGATTGCATCATACCCATACATATTATGACTATTACAATCTGAAATATAAGGAATAGGATAAAATCTATAAATTCCTTGAGTTTTTCCAAAATTTATCATCTCACATGTGACAGCTTCAACTAGCACCATCTATGGTTCACAAAACCCACCACTTAAAATACATGTGTTAGTCTCAACTATCATACATGACCAAACCAAGATCAAGGTTTTCATCTGGGAACAGTGTCAATCCACACAATTATGGAACATTATTGCAAGATAACTGATATACAAAAATAAAACAAAAGCAAATGGCTAATTTGGTAGGAAGAATATTTAAACATTAACCATAGATTTACGACAGCCTACAATCATGCACAGGAAAAGATCCAAATTAGAGCTAAGACAATGATAAGGGAAGAACTTGAGCAACCAGGATTGACTCTTAATTTTTAAAAACAATAAAAATAAGTAGTTTCATGATTTGGTAAAACAATGAGGTTTAGAAGCCAGATCTAAAATATACCTCATTCAATAGGATTTGGATAGCAGACAATCCTAATCCAGTTAGGATCACAGAAAAACTTCAAACAAATTGTGTATTTCAGGAGGGTTTGAATTATTATCAAAATTTCCAGAAATTATACTAAAGTCAACAGTCAAACTTTAATAAAGAATTTCAATGCAAAATATTGCAATGTTGAAAAAACAAAATACAGCCCTATAATGAATAAAGAAATTAACAGGCCCTAACATTAATATAGAATTGATAGATATACGGAACAATACAGCCTATAGTATTCAACAACCATCAACAAATGGTGAAATTTAAAATTCTAATAGACATTATCACATCATTGATCAGGTTCAAAGGATGGCATAAAAAGCACAGGCATCACGAGAGCACAATTAAGAAACAAGTGAAAATGAAAGAAAACAAACCGCATCTTTCTTGCTATTTTGCTTCTCTTCCAAATCTTGAAGAGTTGCATCAAGTCTTTTCCTGTAATATAAAAACAAACTTAAAGGCAAAAGATAACCAGCAGCAGCAGCAACACAAGAACAGCAACAGTTACAAGAAATATCAACAACAGATGCCAGAGGCAGAGGAAGGTGTATAATAGTTTGCAGCATAAGTGCCTTAATCTACGGACCAAGGACATTAAAAGAAAAAACTAATAGAAACCACAATCTGCATTATATTAACATGTCCAGTGTTATTTGTTTGTGCAAAACCAATAGCAGACTGTTACCTGAGATGGGTTCTCTGATCATGGTACTGGCACCCATCACTTTAGTCCATCACGACTCTTTCCATTCACCCATCCATCCATGACTGCAAACATATGTAGAGATACACTCAAACTTTAAGAAAACCAGTTGATCACTGACTCAAATTTGAAGTAGCTCGGACTACTCAGGTGCATAAACAAAATGGAAAAATTGAAATGAAAATGGAAACCACATCCTTCCCCGTCAATCATTTCCAAATTCAACAAACGGCTGGGAAAGTATCTAGTTTTCCAAAATTGATACAAGAATGAGATCATGATCCTTAACAGGACAGAGTACATGGAATTATACAAAAAAACAATATTTAGCCCGAGTGCTAACTGATGATAATATTAAACACGTTACTTCATCCATTATCAGTTAAAAACCAACAAAATCTACAAGAACCCCATCATCCAAGACCCGAGTTACCTAATAAAGCAAAGTAAAGAAAACGCACAATTCAGCAGAGATATAATCGATTCTCTTGCGAACATTGGCATTTGCCTCAGCCAAGTCCTGCTTTACGAGTACTGGACCAATCAACTTGTAAACATTTGCATCCTCATTTAATAAATCCAACTCCTGGAAACCAAACCAGTCATTTTAAATTGTTAGTTAAAAGCCAAAGAAATAACTGTAACATTCATCAGACGCATGCGCACAGACTTTAAGTACGAGCTCGTTCTCGCCGAGCTGAACAGTGTACTTTTTCTTGACTTGGTGATTCTTAGCAATATCTGCCATTAATTGTAAAACCATGTTATTTTAGGGTTCTTCTCCTTTCAAAAATGAAGCAACAGTTCAGTAAAGATGGAATTGAAAAGCTTCTTGCCTTTCTGGATTTTGCTAAGATCGGAAGCTTTATTCTCGAGATCGTGCTGTAATTCTCGAATAGCTGATGAACTTGACGATGCCATTGATTCTGGGCGTTTGCTTTTCTGCTTCTTTCTTTTGCTTTGGTTGCTTTTCTTTATTAGTTTCTATTTTTATTAGGATATTTTTATAAATTTTTATTTTTTTATTAAAAATATTTCAAACATTTTATTATAAATTAACCGAAAATTTATTATAAATTATATAAAATTTATAAATTTATTGTAAAATTTATAATTTTATTATTAATTAATAAAAATTTGATATTTTAATAAATATTTTATAAATTTTGATATTTTAATAAATATTTTATAAATATAATAAATTTAAAATTATTTTTATTTATTTTTATTTTTATTAAAATCCCTTTTTATTATTGTTTCCCTTCTTGGCTGAGGCCTATTACGAGGCTCCTTCATGCTACTGGGCTTAAATTACGTTTCAAAAATTAATAGAAAATTACACTGTTTTAACTTTTTTTTTTCGAAACTAACCTATATTTTTAATATAGTTTTGATATCGCCATGGTTTTGGTTTTGAGTTGTACAGTGTCTGGTCATTGTGCTTGTTATAAAAAATTCTATATTTTTAATATATTAAATATATATCTTTAAAAATAGAATATATTTTTAATATATTAAATATATATTAAAAATATACCTCTAAAAATAAATATTTTTAAAATTAAAAATTGAAAAAATAATATTTTTAAAATTGAAAAGGAAAATAGATATTTTTAAAATATTTTTATTTTTAAGATATTTTTAAAAAACCCTAAAAATTAAATAGAAAATTACATCACTTTTTTAATAAATTTTTTTAATTTTTATTTTTAATATATTAAATGTATACAGTTTAATTATACCAGACATATATAATTTTGATATGATAGATGTATAAAAAAATAATGAGAAATTTGGAATTTACTTCTTTCATTCAGCAATTGAATTGCCAGCAATTTAAAATGGTGATTGTTCATTCAATGTTCGGCTGATGAACAATTTCTTCAGATCGAAAAATTATAATTGTAATTTTGATTACCTATTTTTTTTAAAAATGATTATCCAATTAAATAATAATATATTTTTATATTTTATAATTAAAAAATTACATAGTTCACTTGAAAAATTATAGAATATATTTTTTTAAAAAATATCACTATACATCATTACAATTAATTTGCCATCTCAACTAAATACTTAGTCAATATCACAATTACATCGTATAATTTCATCTACTCAATTGTCATCATGGATATAATGCTCTCATTTTGGGAACTGATTTTAATGTTGTTAGACTGTTAAAGTTGCTCCAGATAATAATATTGCATTTTGTTATACCATAATTTTAAAAAAATGAACTTTCTAATTTTTTTTAATCAATAATACTATATTTAATGGCAAAAAATTCACATAAAATAAATACTGAACGCATAAAAACTGATAAAATATTTTATATAAAAGGAATAAAAAAATATTTTACTAAAAAAAAATTAAAAATTTTCTTGTCAAAAGACATTATATCCCCACTTTAAGATATATTAAAATAAAAAAAATATTTTACTGATAATTTATGTATTGCTAACACTTTTTTAATAAATTTGAATTATAATAAAATAAATTAATATTTTTTTAATTTATTTTTTAGTATTTTATTGTATTTTTTAAATATAATAATATAATTTTTCAAGTAAAATATAATCTCAATAATATATCTTTATAAAATATATTATTAGTAATCAATTTTTTCAGTAATCTACTTAATACATAACAAATTATTTAAAAATATTAGTTTTTTAAAGTATTTCTTGAGAATTTTAAAATTGCTAGATCTACTTTTCAGGCCAAATTTATCTCAGATGTCTTGAAGGATGATGGTTTTAAACAAGCTTGAATCTCTTATTGAACTCTTTGTTGATATTATTAAGTTTCTCCTTGAACCTAATCAATATTGAGAACTTACTGATAAATTGTCGTATCTTAATTTTACTCGCCCTGATGTTAATTTTGTAGCCCAACGCTTGAATCTATTCATCCAAACGCTAAGAGTTCCTCATTGGTAAGCACTACTTATGCAAGTTTTGAGTTTCTCGTTGGCAGGGCATGTTTTTCCTGCTAGATTCTGATTGGGCCTCATATAATTTTTCTAGAAAGAAAGTCTCAGGTTTTTGCAGTTTTCTTGGTGATTCTTTGATTTCTTGGAAAACCCATAAGCAAATTATCGTTGAAGCTAAATGCCAGAAGTGTGGCCAACGCTGATTGTGAGTTCCTTTCCTTTGTATCTCCTAATTGTTTCAACGTCTTGAAGTTATCAGCAGCCTATTTCTTTCCACTATGATAACTATTTTTCTTTTTAAGCGCCGAATGTGAAAGCAAGCAAGAAGCTTGGACAAAGTCCTCCAAAGCATTTGTGCCTTGAAAAGAGGAAATGTGTTTCCCTCTATTCACATGTCACATTATTCAATAATACACGGTGTCGTAAGTATTGAAAAAAGACGATCCTGCTAAAATATTATTGAAATACATTCAATTACTGCTATGTTATATCTTTATTGATGGCGAATAATTATATTCTGGTCTTTTATAGGTGGCGAATAATCTGTTGTTATTAGCTATAAAAGAATTATAATCCCCTTATTTTATTTTAAACGATCTTTTTAAAAAGAAATTATATATTAAAAAATTAAATAAAATTATTAATTTACTTTTAATTACTAATTTCTATTTCTTCCTTTCAAAAAAAATATGTTTCTAACAATTATACCCCATTATCATTAATAATAACATTAAATATATTAATAAACAATGTATATTGTTTAACGTCTAATATTTTAAAATAAAATTAAAACTCCATCAAATCATTTAAAATGAAATTGATGGAGTATTTATTTGCACCATTAATATAAAAATTATAATTTAAATATAAAATTTTGTTGGAACAAATAAATAAATAGAGAAAAATGTCAATGAGAGAATAAAAAGATAAAGAAAATGTGTAATATAAATAGAAAGATAAAAAAAAATTATTTTTTAGGGGGGGGGGGGGGGGGGTGAGGGGGGTAATACAACAAACTTGCTACTGTTGCGTTTCACACTTGCTGCTGCTACACATTTCACATTTGTTGCTGCTGCGTTTGATGCTTTGTTACTTGCTTCAGTTACTGCAGCTATTCAAGTATTGGTACACAAGAGTTGTAGTTGATCCTAGCTTAATGAAGCACGTATATCTGATAATAACTGGATTAGTTACAGATAGTTATAGTTAAGTCTAATGAAGTTGAGTGTCAAGTTATTAATCAGTAGAATCTTCTTTTTCTCTCTGTTAGTTAGTTAGAACTTCATGTATATATATCTTACTGTACTTCTTCTTTGTTATTAGAGATTATGAATCTATTTTCTTTCATCTATATTTTTTCATTTGCTTTTTTTCATCAGGGGGGAGAGGGTGAAGAGAGAGAGAGAGAGAGAGATCATATGATTTAAAAAAATATATTTATTTATACTTTTTTATTTTCTTGTATTCATTTTAAATGTTTTCATATTTTAATGAAATTTAGTTTAATTATATATGTGATCATATTATGTTAAATTCTTAAAACTGAAATCTATATTTTTTTTTAATGTTTTGAATATAATATTTTAAAAAAATATATATGGAATTTAAATTGAATAAAAATTTGTAAAATTTATTTATTTTCAAGATGCTATACATAAAGTAATAAAAAAATAATTTTAGATGGAACGAGATAAATGTTTAATAATATTTTAATTTAATTAACAATTCCTTAATTAAAATTTTGAGTTTATAGATTTATTTATTATCATATTATTATTATTTAAATTTTAGATACAATTTAAATTTTGAAAGATCCATTGTTTTTTTTTTTTTTTGAGGACAAAGTTCCATTGTTTTTAGTTTATAAATTGATATAAAATGAAAGTGTATACTATTTAATTGTTTTTTTAAGGGAATTTAAATAGTTTTCCTAAAGTTGTTTCCTTTTATTTGGAAGAGAAATAAATAAATTCACGAGGCATGGGACTCTGTAAATTGCCCCCTGTTCGGCGGGGCGCTGGGTCCACGACAGACCACGATTCCCAAAACGAGGAATTCTCCCTTGCGTTTTTATTTATTTACTTATTTTACATTTTCATTTTGTTTTTTTAAATTATTTTTCAAAAATCGAAAAACACAATCAGGTACCAATCAGAGTAAGCTTTGTCGTTGTTACTTGTTAGGAGTCCATTTGATTGGTATAAAATAGTTTTAAGATGTATTCTAATTAGTTTATTGATAGATTTTAATTACTCAACACAACTGTTTGAGAATTATTATCAAAACTTTTAGTTATTACTTTTAAAATTCACTAATATTTTAATTTATATAATTATATATATATTTTTATTATTAAGTTATTGCATTGTGGAAAAACTTTGACCTATGTATTTTGTAATTTCATTGAAATATTAACACATAGATAAAACTAATTAATAAAACAAAAGGAAAGAGTGTAAAAGTAACAGCCTTTAAATATCATAAAAATCCAAAATGTGTTATTAAAAATTCTCTAACACTTCTTTAATTTTTATTTTCAAGTTTATAAGAAATATTTACTCAATTTTGTACTTTATAATATTAAAGAATAATAATAACTATTTACAATAACTAATCGTTATTTTTTTGTTAAGTAAATAAAAAGCAAATAATAATTACATTTTATTATACATAAAATAAGCTGCATTCTATAAATAATATAATGCATGAAAATGTTGCTTAACTAATTAAAAATATTTAATATATTTTTTTTAATCTTTTTTAAGTATAAAGGACAAATTAAATACAAGTCTATTACCTGAATCATATATGTTTGCCATCAGATATGATTGGGTATATAATTTTTATTATTTTTTCTTCTGCTTCTTCGTCCTAAAATTAAAAGAGATATTTAATATTTTAGACTTTAAGATTATGATAATTTCATAATTTTCATAAACTTTATTTTAAAATAGGGTAAATAATTAAAAATTTATAATATTACAAATTTACTGAACAATCAAATGCATGGCTTGAAGCTATCAATAACTTATATGTAAGTTTTTCTTTCTCTTTTTTTTCCCCATATTTAATGTTGAGTTTGTTAAAATTTGAAAGAGAGAGATAAGTGTTGTTCATAAAAAAATTAACATTTTTTCACTAATATAGAAAAGGGTTATTCATTTAGAAAATTAAAAAAGAATAACATTTTGCACTAATATATATATATATATATATATATATTTAGAACAAATTTGCACTAATATAGATAAGACTTGTTCATTTTAAAAAAATAAAAATTAACATTTTAAACTAATATAAAAAAGTAAGCAATTAATCATATAGTTATTATTTCTTTATTAAATACATAATTTAACCCTTATATTTTATAGAAAGGTATTATGGCATTCTGAAGTACTTACACAAAATAATTCATTTAATCTCTCTCTCTCTCTCTCTCTTTATATATATATATATAATGTTCTAATATTTATACACTTATAAACATGTGAATTTGAATGCATGCGGCACTTATATATTAGCAAAATTAAAATTTTAATAGTTTAATTTAACAGTCATCTACCGCTCTTTTCTTTCTTTTTTTTTTTCTTTCAGAAAAAAATAGGACAAAAAATCACAAAGCTAACCCAAAAAAGGAAAGATTACGCGTCTGCGCCCTCTTTAGCACAAAGGAGAAGCTAAAACAACTTTGTCCATGAATATAACCAACCAAGGACATTAGAGCTGCCCATCCAACAAGGCTAAAAGTGTAAGGTCCAAAACGTGGTTCAACCAAGGTCATCTACCGCTTTTGAGCCTACCCCTTTTTGCTTTGTGTGTGTATATATATATATATATATATATACTGATTATAAGTAATTCAATTTAGGCAAATGCTAGTTTAATTGATATTCTCATATATGTGTGGAATTTTGTAATTATTTGCCTTTGTTTAGTTCGTTAATTGTGTAGTAGAGATCAAAGAAATTTATACAAAAGAAAATCAGGTAAAAGAGAAAAAAATTTATTTTCATTCGTATTATTTGATTATCTCAATTAAAACATGAAAAAAACAATGACTTATTTTCATTTTTATTTTTTCAACTCCTTTTATTTCAATCTTTCAAATCTGAGGGAAATATTTTAAAGATTTAATGAAAATTGAAAAATCAAAATTTTTCTATTTTATTTTTTAATTATTGTTCAAACAAATGGAAAATAATAAATATCTTTTTTTATTCTATTAATTTACTTCAAAATAATTAGGACAATGGTTATATTTAACCGATGAACTATAGTAAAAAGTCAAAATTAGCTCTTAAAATTTTTTTAGACTAAATAGATACTTTTTCTTTTAAAATTAGTCTAATTACTATTTTTTAACAAAATTATTAAATAATTAACTGCATGGATCAATTTAAACTAAAATTTAATATTAGGGAGCAAATTAAATTTTTTAAAAAATATTAATATAATATTTTTAAAAATTTATTTATTAATTAATATTTTTAATATTAATAATTCATAATATTAATAAATATTTTTTATAATTTATAATAATTTAATAATTTATAATTTAACAAATAATTAAAAATATTACAAAATTATCATAATTTATATTATATATGATTTTTATAATATTTTAAATATAGTATTAATTATAATATTACGAATTAATATTAAAAATATTAATAAATAATTAATATTAAAAATATTATAATTAATAATATTAAAAATAATTTTTAAATATTATATTAATAAATATTTTTTTTATAATTTTATAATTCATAATATTTTAATAATCTATATTTTAAAAAATAATTAAAAATTAAATAATATATTATAATTATTAATAATTAATAATATATTTTTTGTTTCACGTAACTCAACCACTTCAAAAATGATATTTAAAAAAAAAAACCACTTTGCTGATCAGATTTTTTTAATGCTAAATCTATACAAAAAATAATATTTTAAAAATTAATAAATTATTTTAAAATTTTAAAATTAAATAAATTATTTTAAAAATTTATAATGCCGTATTTTTTTTTATAAAATATACATTCCGCCCTTTTTTTTTGTATACGGTGAAATAGAAACTTAATTATTTAAATACTATGCTGTTAATATAATATTCTATTAAAGTGGCATTTGATTTAAATTTTAAAATTGAAAATATTTTTAGAATCAGAATTAGAACAAAATAAAATTAAAATTAAAATAATTTTTTATTCATTTTGTTTGATTGTCAAAGTTAAAATAATTATTTATTTTTATTATTTAAAAATTTAAAGATATTATAATCAGAAAAATTAAAAATAAATTTATTATATTTTATTTTAAATATAATAAAAAATTATTTATTTAAAAATTTAGATATACTATAATTAGAAAAAAAGATAAAAAATATTAAAATGATTATTTAAAAATATAATTTATTTTTATTAAGAAATTAGTATTTTTGAAAAAATTAAATTTATTTTATTTAAAAATTTTAAAGATATTGATAATTTGAAAAATTAAATTTATTTTATTATTTTATTTTAAAAATAAAAATAGATTTTTTTAAAAAATTTTATTTCAATTAGAGAGAAATCATTGATTTTCTTTTTTAAAGTAATAATATTTTCATTATCTAGTATGTTTTATTCAACTAAACAACATGAAGAATAATTATTTTTGAATAATTTATTTTTATTTCCATTTCCTCGCTGGAGAATTGAATTAAGGATTGTGACAATCGGATAAAAAAAGGGTTTGAAAAAGATTGTCAGTGGGAACATGAGGCCCAAGGGAGACCATATTCTTTCCTTCTTCAAATATGTCAAACTAAGAGATTTTTTAAAAAAAATTATATTATTAATTTAATAAATTCTCAAAGTAATATTTTTTTTCCATTAAATTAAATGACCTCAGAGACGAAAAAAATAATTGCAATAAATAAATAAAAATGAAAAGACGAAATAGCAGGAATCTTAGATAAAAGGACACTCTCCCTGCCTCCTTTCCTGCACCTCCACAAACCATACACAGCCACACTGGGTGAGAGAGAGTAAGAAACTGAGAAAGAACTTGGCCAAGAATAACTTAAAAATGGTACAAAGCTCAACAAGAAGCAAATGGTTCGCTTCATCAATTATTTTCTTCGCTCTGTTTGCTACTGCCATACTCGGAGAAGATGGTACGCTTCATTTACTTGTTTACAGTTTTCATGTCTACTTACTAATTGCATTATTTCTTTCAATCTCATACAACGATTAGATTTCCCTTTTCAGTTTTGATACTTTTTTCCTTTTTCCCTGTTATTTTTTCTCAGTTATTCTATGTGGGTCACTGCCATTTTTGAGATCTGATATACTCTTTAGTTACTTGTACACTAAAACTCGCGATTCAATGTGGGTTAATTTACAATGCAGTGGGTCAAAATCACGAAATTTTGCTAGACTATTGAGATGGGATTTCTGGGATTCATGGATTATGCTTCAAAAATCATTCATTAATTTCAAACTAAACAGGATTTGGGTGATTTTCCAATGCTCTCTGAGTGGAGCCTTTTCAAAGAATTTATTCTTAGATTGGTCTCTATATTCAGTAATTGATAGCCCAATAAACAAGAATCAATGCCGATTTTATCCAATAGTATAAATGCATTTTATCTTTAGAAGCTTTAAATTCCTACAAACCATTCAAGATTTAGTAATTTCCCAGAACTGCCCATTCTTATTCTTCGAAGCTTGTTTGCTTCAACTGAGCTCTACACAAAAGGCCAAAGGGGTTTGTTCCTCTTGTTTAAGTTAATAGTACCCAAGCTAATATGGTCCCCACCTTATCATTGCATTCTATTTTGCTTAATAATGAAGGTTACAATAGTTAATTATATTTTAAGTTGGATTAATTTTTTTCTTGAGTTAATTAGCTTACTTTAATCTTGATTTGCAATTATTAAAGTCTTCTAGCCTATAGATTAAGGGTCCTACCGTATTGAAGGTTTCTCCAGATTTTTTATGCTTTATTTTTCAGCAAATTATTTCCCTTATTTCAGCTTCAACCTCTTTTTTTTTTATTAATTAAATAAATATCGATCTTATTTTGGAGTCCGTTTATTTCACGACCATTCGTACATTGCTGCCCTTTATTAATTAAATAAATAATTATTTAGCAAAAATAAAATATAAAACATTTACAATGAGTTTTGAAGCTATGAATTCCAAAAAGGTTATTAAAAAAAATTGTTGTCTAATAGTTTGGTACCAGAATACTCAATAATTTATAGCCTTACTGAAAGCAAATATAATTAATATCTTTATTGCGTATCCTGTAGCCAGGACAGATTTGTGTGTGTACATATGCTATTAGCATATTAAGCTCTCATTTCTAAATCATCAAATTGCCTCTAATGATAGGGAGATTAATTAGCAAAATCATAACATTTGTCATTTGTGTATGCTATTCATTTTCTTTTCTTTTTTTTTTAAACCCCTTATTGCTTTCTAAATCATGCTCAATAATTCCTTAATTTTACGGTATTATAATTGTAAATTTATTTCACTTTTGAGAATATAATGATCTTCAATCCAACTTTCTTTTAAGAATAAAGTGCTTTCTATGGGGACTAGCCTATTGGTAGCGGACCTATCACTTATGCTAATAAGGTAAAGATGTGAGCCAAAATGGAACACATTGGCGCCAAATATTAGTATTGTTTGCTCGAGTTAGCAAAACGACAGACTGTGACTTCCGTAAAGTCCTATTGGTACTTTCTCTTTTTCGAATATCGCTCGTCCTAGTCTCCAGCTGGATCCGAGTCTATAAAAGTTAAAATAATGCAAAGTGCACTGTGAAAATATGGACCTTTTTCTTCCGTTTAAAAAAAAAACAAAAAGAAGAGAAAAATTAGTCCAAAGTCTAGACTATAAAGGCTCTTGAAAGATGGGCCAGAACGGTGCGGTAGGGCCATAATGCGATTAACGCGGCATTACTTCCAAATTGGATATTGCGTTCACCATGTTATCATTATAATTATGTTGTCGTACTGATATTCCAAAACCTAAAATTAAAAAATAAATAAATATTAAAGAATTTATGCTTCATACTTATTTAAACTCACACATATTTATGATTTACTATGAAATATTAAATGCATATATAATTGATGTATATTTTAAATGAGTTATTTTAAAAATTTAGAATACCATAATTTTTTTAAATAAAATTTAAGACAAATTATGGTATCATGTATTTGCCACTGCAATTTAATATTTGGCATGAAAGTTGGTGGAACATTAGTGTCTGATATAACAGCGCATATCGATATCGTCCTGTGCAATATACAGTATGGCAAAGGCGACGGTTTCTTGACCATATTCAAAATAATATCTCTGACAATGAAACATATATTTGGATGCGCCCCACCAGATTCTCAACTATAATTAGTGTTTCAATTGCAATTTTATAATTATTTTAAAATTTTTTAAATAAGATGAAAATTTTGTTACAGGATTAGTGGCAAACGGTGATTTTGAAACTGCTCCTGCAAATGGTTTCCCAAGCGAGGCCATAACGGATGGGCCATCCGAAATTCCTAGTTGGAAATTAACCGGTACCGTAGAGCTAGTGTCGTCAGGGGAAAAACAGGGTGGGATGATCCTCATAGTACCAGGTGGAACACACGCTGTGAGATTGGGGAACGACGCTGAGATCAGCCAAGAACTGACGGTAGAGAAAGGGTCGATTTATTCGGTGACGTTTAGTGCGGCTCGCACGTGTGCTCAGCTGGAATCACTAAATGTATCAGTGCCACCTGCATCGCAGACGATTGATTTGCAGACATTATATAATGTCCAAGGGTGGGATCCGTACGCGTGGGCTTTTAAGGCAGAGGAGGATAAAGTAGGTTTGGTTTTTAGGAATCCGGGCATGGAGGATGACCCCACTTGTGGACCCATTATTGATGACATTGCTATCAAGAAGCTTTTCTCTCCGGATAAACCCAAAGGTATAATTTCTTCCTTCCCTTTTTTATTTTCATTATAAATCATCAAATAATCAAAAAGATCAGACCTTCGACATGATAAATTTGTGGGTCCTCAAATTCATCTGCTGCCTGATGCTTTTTGACCTTTTAGATTTAGGAGCCTTAATTTGGTATCCTATGTTATTTCTGTAATTTGAAATATGTATCAAATTTATGATCTTTACTTATGTCAGTTGAATTAAAGTGTGCTTTTGAACTTTTATGCTTAAATGTTGTGATAAGATCATTAGTGTTTTCTCGTTGATTCAGATAATGCAGTGCTAAATGGGGACTTTGAGGAAGGTCCATGGATGTTTAGAAACGTATCACTAGGAGTGTTACTTCCTACCAATCTTGACGAAGAAACCACTTCATTACCTGGTTGGATCGTCGAATCGAACAGGGCTGTTCGCTACATTGACTCCTACCATTTCTCAGTTCCACAAGGCAAACGTGCAATTGAATTACTCTCAGGAAAGGAAGGTATAATTTCCCAAATGGTTGAGACAACACCTAATAAGGCATATACCTTGACGTTTGCGTTGGGCCATGCTCATGATAAATGCAAGCAGCCATTAGCAGTTATGGCTTTTGCTGGAGATCAAGCCCAGAACGTGCATTATACACCTGATTCTAATTCCACTTTCCAAACTGCTAATTTGAACTTCACTGCCAAGGCTGAGAGGACTCGGATTGCATTTTACAGTATTTATTACAATACCAGGACTGATGATATGAGCTCCCTGTGTGGGCCAGTCGTCGATGATGTTCGCGTTTGGTTTTCCAGTGCCGGGAGGATTGGGTTTGGAGGGCTTGGGCTTAGTCTTCTGTTCTGGGTATTGGTTTTGATCTTGGTTTAGGATAGGGTAAAAAGGGAACATTGTGGTTCATGTTTGTTATTATAATATGGTGATAGTGGGCCTCCTGGCATGGGAATTTTGGTAAGTTCAAATTCCCAAAGTCTGGTGGTATCTTGTGAACTTTGCTTGAGAGTTTTCTAATTATAAATGAGAATGTTTCTGTCTTCCTTTATGGTAAAGGCATTAAAATTACAAGACATTGTGATCAACCACATGATTTGTGTATTCTTAATCACCGTATTATTAGTAGTTTGTAATATATTATGATGTGGGGATTGATATAAATCTTCAAAGATGCAATGAGATTCATTCACCATGTGTGATAACTTTAATCAGAAGATTTCCCCTTCCTTTTATGTGCCTAAAGTTGTGAGAGTTTCCCTTCTTTTTGTCAAACTTTATATTTAATTGGTTCAATTGTTCATGTAATGATCACCATGTTCAACTAATAATTTAAGGTTTCTTAGGAAAGAAGTCCTATAATAATTGTAAAATGAACTTCTTGTGTGTATAAATTACTGGGGGGGAAATGTATGTGCATGTGTGTGCACTTTGGAATTATATTTCTTCATAAATATTAGATATTTGAAGTTATAATCACAATGTATTTGGAAGGTAGTTACAAATACAAAAGTACCTGTTTTTTTAGAGTGAAGTTGGTTACAATGGTTAGATTTTGATTTAGATATCTTGCTAAAATAATCTTATAGACAAATTTGTTGTAATAATAAACCGATAACTATGTCTATAATTATGAATAATAAGCCCATCTAGCTGGCTAATTAGAGGTCCATTGAAGAACCTTCTTGAGCGGTGTATAAGGACCTTTAATAAACGGTGCGTTGGCAGATGGTACGGTACCGTTTATGTCAACGAGTAAACCGGCGAGAGTTCTGCCGAGCGGCGAAATTTTAAAAATTTCAAGATTTCAGCGCAAATTACTCGACGAAAATGTCCCTGCAGGTACCGATCCTCTATAAAATGCTTTTTGGGCGAAACGACTAGAGAGCAGGAGAAGAAAGGGCGGGAGGGTTTTGCTCTTCCAATTTTTTTCACATTTCGCAATAAAACGCCTCCGTTTCTTCTTCCTCCGACTCCTCTGATGGAAGGTGAGGTGGGGCCCAGCGCAATCGGCGTCTCCGACGCAGTTCCCACCGCGGCAAATCCGCCGAATGATTCTGATTCCACTCCTGTTGGGTCTCCCGATGACACCTTACCTGAGGTTCCTGCTCTGCCGTCTGATGAGGAGTACGAGCCCGAGCACGAGCACGACGATTATGCCGATGCCGATCACGATCAAGATCAAGATAAGCTGTCTGGGCCCAGGGATCAAACCGAGGCCCTCAAGCGCAGGATTATTAAACAGGTGAGCCTCCATTTCGTATTCTAATTTTATTACGGTTATTGATTTGCATTTTCCTGTTAATTAATGGGTTTGACTGGCCTAAAACTTTCTTTTTCAAATTTTTCTAATTGAAACATGCCTGGTCAATATGCATATCGCTATTGATCCTAGGCGTTGGGTTCCGTGTTTGGTTGCTTGGAAGATGCGTATTTGTTTAGGTTTTTCCTTTTTGTTTTCTCGAAGTTGGTAAGAGAGGAATAGTTTCTGGTGGTTTTGCAGGTGGAATACTACTTCAGCGATGAAAATTTACCTGCCGACAAGCACATGATAGGTTTGATCAAGAAGAACAAAGAAGGGTTTGGTATGTATTTCCTTTCCCTCCCTCTATCTCTATCTATTTCTTTGTATGTTGAATTTATTTATCATATAGGTATTGATCAGAAGCTGCTTGAAGTTTTACGGCTGTACATGTATATGCATTAATATCAAGATGTTATTTGCTATTGCTAGTGCCCAACTCGATAGAAGTAACTGAATGGATGCCATTTCTCCAAATTCTTGTGTATAAGGTTCATGTTCAGGGAAAATTTCCTCTCATGTGCATCCTTATGCTTGAACAGCCAATAATTCAAATAGAAATTACAATTTGGCTAGAAAGTCATATCATTTTTTTTCAAGTTTTTTTAACCATAGCATGATGCTTTTGGTCATTGTTAGGAAGTTACGAATAGAGCTGTTGAAGATGATGAAATAAGACAGGTACTTCTGACAGGTTGCTGGTCCTGGATGTTCTCCTGGTGCAGCCAATCTAAGTTGTGCCGAACTTCTGGGGTTGCTCTTGCTAGTGAATGACTTTGCAACCATCTTGTGTCTGATTCACTCTCTATATTCATAGATATATCTTTTTAACATTATAATGATCTGTTAATGAAATTGACTTGTGATTAGCATATTATGATAGCTGATCTCTTTTTTTTTTTTTTTTTGGGGGGGGGGGTGATTTGATATTTGAATTGAGGAGAGAGTTTAACCAGGTAACAGAAAAAAGAAGCATCTGGATATATTCTATGCATGCAGTGTTTCTAGCTTCTTTGAGTAGATTGTATCATTCAACACAAACTGTCCCCCTTCGATATTCCAGATAGCATATTATGAAATGAAAATTTGAAATTCTTGCTTATATAATTGCATTGCATGCGGAAATGTCAGTCTTTATTTTCATTATGACTATTGATTATTTTTATTTTGGGTACATGCTTATTTGTATTTTTGGGTTTTATATATAAGTTAATTTCTCATATTTTCTGTTTTCATGTAACTCGTGTTCTTGGGTCGAAATGGCCTTTTGTGTTTTGACTATATTGTGCTCCACTTAGCTGTTTTGAATATATTATGCTTTATTTATCTGTTATGAATGAATTTATGGCAAGTCTTTTCTTGCAGTCCCTGTCACGATTATTGCTTCCTTTAGGAAAATGAAGAAACTCACCCGAGACCGTTCAATAATTATTGCTGCACTCCGGGGGTCTTCCTTTTTGGTAAGTAGTTTACTGTATCCTCTCTTATATGGTGATCTCTTGGAAGCTGGAGTTATTACATGGGAGTGCTGTGTTTTCATCCAAAAGTGATTTAACTGTTGGCTCTGTTATATGCTTTCTATTCTATAATCAACAGGTTGTGAGCTCTGATGGAAAGAACGTGAAGCGCCTTCATCCTTTCCCACTTGCTGAGATTAAAGATCCAAAGGTATTATATTGAAGGAATTTGATATTTCCCCCAGTATTTTTGACATTTTACCTCGGAAACTTTGAACATCTAATTTCTGGACCCTAGTTATACACTGTTCTGGTAGAGAATCTTCCAGAGGATCACTCAATAGAGAACATTCGTCGAATATTTGGCGAAGCTGGAAAGTATGCTTATCCCATTCTTTTTCTTTTCTTGTTCTCTTTAAAATGTTCTTTTGGGTTTCCATTATGCCAAATATAATTTTATTTAATTTCAGAATAAAGAATATATCTATTCGCCATCCACATGCCATGGAAGAGTCAAAGAAACGAAGCAAAGCAGACATTCTGACCAGCGGCAAGGTATGAAACAACCTGCAAGTCTCTAAGATCTTTATTCCAATAATTGTTCATTGTAATTTTTTGATGAGAATTTTTTTGTCGACTTTTAACTAGATCATTGCAGATTGGACTGATTTAAATGCATTAGTAGTTTGGGTTTAACTAAAAGATGCTCACACTTAGTGGGGTGTTTTAATTAAGTGCAGAGAGTAAACATTTTTGACATGAGCTAGATGATGAATGAGATTTTCTGCAACTTCAGAATTGCAAGAGAAAGAAAACAACATGACTCTTGTTGTTTGTGTTGATATATTTCTGTGTTTCTTTATAATAATTTTATTCAAAAAAAGAAAACACTGCTTAATCAGATTTAGTACTTCCATCTTCATTACATGTGTTAATCCAGTTCTTAAATTTGTATGTAGTTACATGCTCTTGTGGAGTATGACACCATTGAGGCTGCGGAGAAAGCTGTAAGAAATGACTGTACCATTAGAGCTCGTTGTACATTAGTAATATTGTTGATTGTTTAAAGTTAGCACTTCTCTGTAATTGGATCAGGTGGCTACTTTGAATGATGAACAAGATTGGAGAAATGGCTTGCGGGTCAAGCTTCTTAAGCGGATGGTGAGAATTGAGAATCATGCTCCCTCTTTGCTTTTGACACTATTGATAATAATGGGTTAATTATTTGGTGATAGGGCAAGTATGGACAGAGAAAACAAGTCTGGAGGGAAACTGATGCTGAAAAGAATAATATTGGGCGTGGATCTAATCAAATGGGAGATGAGGAGAATCATCATTCAAGTGAGCACCATGACGATACACCTGATGAAGAGGTATTACTGTGTTCTTTTTAGATATCATTTATACCATCTTTTAGATTTCTTGTTGACTTGCAGTAACAGTCATTATAGATTTCTAAATTATCAACTAGAGTTTGTTCTACTTTTGAAAGTGTACAGATTTTTTAATTGATTCTAACTTGATAAAACTCCTTCGGCCAAATGATTGAATGCTTGTCTGTAATCCATCCTTAGAACTAGGAGGTTGCAGTTTTTGATAGTGTGCATCACACTATCTATTTCATTTCAGGACGGAGAGCATTTATCTAAGGAGAAAAATGGGCATAGAGGTCATAAACGAGGACGACCGAGGAGAAACAAATATTGTGCCACCAATGGGCTTGGTATTTAGACCAGCTACTGTTTTTATTTTTGATCCCTCCCTTGTTAATATTGCATCATTAATGTGTTTTGGTTTGCCTCCAGGTCATGGAACTACATCCTCTGCACACGCCATTGAACCGTCAAAGCCGCCTCCTGGCCCTAAAATGCCTGATGGGACAAGAGGATTTACAATGGGACGAGGACGGCCTCCTGTGCCCAATCAAAATTAGCAAATAATATAATTCACCGCATATGTAATATTCGTAGTGATGTGGGAGATGGAAGTGTGGATTAGATGTGTTTCTGGTATTGATGTATCAGTGAAAGTGGAAGTGAGTGTTTGTGCTGCTGGATTGTTTTCATCTGTATTGCTGTCTGGAAGTAGTACAGACACCTGTTTTGTATTTGATTTTGGAATTTTTGTAAAAATATAACTTCGTAAGGAATTCAACAATGCAATGCAAGCATCATATATAACAATGTATGATTAGTATAATTAACATCTCATTTATAATTATTCTTTGACGTCATAGTAAATCTTGATCGTAAATGAAAAGCTATCAAAAACTGAATAATGAAAAGTTAGAATATTGGAGGACGGTTCTCTAATCTCTGACAATATTTACATAATTGCAGGAAATTTCCTGCTTGCTGGAAATCTAAATTCTGTCCTATTTTGTCCATTTACAGAACAAGATTATTACCACATGCCTGCCATGATAGAAACAATTCTTTCGAATGTTCTGTGCCAATAGTTCCTGTTACATTCTCGCACAAAAATGGGGCGTAGATGTTCAATGGTGCGGGGATATGGCTACTCTTTGTTTTCTCCTTCGCCTCTGCTGCTCTAACTATATGAAATTTAGGCTTTTATTAAATTAAAATGGTTCAAATATGCTCTTACTCTTTCCTTAAATGGCCTCTTTTTCTCGCCAATCACCGTTTTAAAATGTCCTCCTTTTAAATCGTTCTTTCACTTTCACTTTCCGTTTTCGTTTCTCTGATTCTCCTTTGTGTTTAATATTGGTAGTCATGCGATCTCTATATCACCAGCAGCATCTGCATCTCTCTCGTTCAGGCCTCTTTTCGCTTTCCACAGCCAATTCTTTTCACGTTGTTAAGGTATATTAATTCAAGACTGCGTGGGAATTATAGACTCGATTTGGCCAAAGTCCATCGATTAGCTTAAATCTAATCTCTGATCTCGTATAACAATTTGTTGATTTATTTTCTGGATGTGAATTTCTGATTCTATATCACTATATGAATCTGTGTTTATTCTATTTTTATTTTGTATCTTTTCTCTCTTATTTGTCGCAGTTAAATGTATCGAAGTTTAGAAAGCGCAGGTGTCGATTGCAATATAGGATTGTTGAAGTTAGGGCCTTTGATGAGGTAATTTGTAATTTGTTACTTAACAATTTATATCTATTTCAAAAGTTCATGCCATTTTTTTGTGTTTCAAATTAACTATTAGTTCTTTTCAAGTACTGGCCAATTAATCAGTGAAATTGAAGAACTATATTTCAATTTTGATACACGTACATAACTATAAGATCTCTTTGCTCATACCTAAACTCTACACTTTTCTTAGTGTTACTGTGTTGGATTTTATAGGATTCGTTTAGCATATCACTTGATAACTGGGGCGAGGATGACGGTGCAGCTGGGTATTTTATGTCATCCAGTGATGGGGAAGACAGTGATGGGAATTGTCTTAAATCCTGTGAGTGATATTGATTTGCCTGCATCGAGTAATGATCCTCTCACAGTTACCGCCCACAGGCTTGCATTGGTTGCACAGGGACGCAGGAGACACAGGCAAGTGCACTGTTCTGATTCTTACATCTCTGCGTCGTTGGTCGTACAAAGTTTCATTTCTCTATCTTGATTTTGTTCAAATACTATTAATGATGGTTATTCTCTTTTAAGCTTATTATGTCCCTTTGATATGCAAAATGAAATTAGTATGAATAATTTAAGAAAATGTTAAAAAAAAAGAAATTATGTCAGAAAAGGTGAATTCAGTTCTAGCTCCAGTTGAGCTTCTAGTTGATGAGTGGGCATGCAAGTCTATTTTGCCACAAATCTTTGTCAAAGGACTGAGCACACTTATTGATTAAGGTATCAGTGGCTTAGTGAGCTTAAAATGTTCTGATTGTTGTAAGTTTGATGTCATATGATAACATGAGCATATCGGGTGATCCATTGTTGTTCTCATTTCTGCACTTTGATAATGGTCAGAATTTTGATAACACTGTAATTACCAATTTTGGTTGAGCCTTGTCCAATTTTGCTCAGTGCTGAAGATGCTTGAGCCTCTTCCAATTTTGCTTTAAGCTTCACCTTTGGTGAAGGAGACTTGAAATATTGATAGGTATTGAAATTTTGCTTCAGCCCTTGTAGCTGTAGGCAATTTTAATTTTTAATGTAGGATGAACAATTCAATAAATGGAATCCTATTTTTTTATACTTTTCTTTTTTGAATAATTTCTCTGTTATGATGGACGTTTTCTTAAAATTAAGGTGTTTTTATGCACTACTTGCTGTTTTTTGGTTTGATGGGCAATTTTTCTATTGTTAATACAGGATCAGATCTGGGATTCTAAATAATTTTGGGCTGATTGTCTTCCTGATGCTGCTGCTTTTATTTGTGGATTGGTGTGCGTGGAAGATTGTCAGACTACCACTTCCTACATTTTACTTATTTCGCCCCTTTCTTATATCAACAACTTTAGTTTCTATTGTGGGTTATATATGTGTGCCATTTCTCAATGCTTTGAAGATCCACTGAACTAAAAGGAAAGAAGGTCCAGCTTGGCACTCCAAGAAAAGGGCAACTCCCACAATGGGTGGTTTATTTTTTATACCAAGTGGCATAGGTGTTGCAAAATTCATTGCCGGGTTCTTATCTGTTGAAGTTTCTGGGGCAGCGGTGGCAACACTAGCTTTTGCTGCCATTGGTCTACTTGATGACATTTTAGGTATATCTAATAATAATATAAGTGGTCTATCTGCATGGATAAAATTGATTTTGGAGGTAAGATTGTTTTTTTTATTGCTTACTTTTGGTTTTAAATTTGATTATCATCAGGCTTGCAATTGATTTTTGTCTCTACTTTTACAGATAGCTGTTGGGACCTGCTTTGCTTTCTGGTTGGATGCCACAAGTATATCATCACCTTACAGCATGTATACATTCTTGTAACTAATATGATCAACATTTATCTGACGGTAACTCACATATCCATTCTTGTGATGAAAAGTTTACAAGGGGATGCTACTTTGCTATTATCTGTGTGAATAGACAACATTTTACTAATGCTGGTGTTACATCTGAGTGAATGACTTTGCAACCATCTTGTGTCTGATTCACTCTCTATATTCATAGATATATCTTTTTAACATTATAATGATCTGTTAATGAAATTGACTTGTGATTAGCATATTATGATAGCTGATCTCTTTTTTTTTTTTTTTTGGGGGGGGGGGGTGATTTGATATTTGAATTGAGGAGAGAGTTTAACCAGGTAACAGAAAAAAGAAGCATCTGGATATATTCTATGCATGCAGTGTTTCTAGCTTCTTTGAGTAGATTGTATCATTCAACACAAACTGTCCCCCTTCGATATTCCAGATAGCATATTATGAAATGAAAATTTGAAATTCTTGCTTATATAATTGCATTGCATGCGGAAATGTCAGTCTTTATTTTCATTATGACTATTGATTATTTTTATTTTGGGTACATGCTTATTTGTATTTTTGGGTTTTATATATAAGTTAATTTCTCATATTTTCTGTTTTCATGTAACTCGTGTTCTTGGGTCGAAATGGCCTTTTGTGTTTTGACTATATTGTGCTCCACTTAGCTGTTTTGAATATATTATGCTTTATTTATCTGTTATGAATGAATTTATGGCAAGTCTTTTCTTGCAGTCCCTGTCACGATTATTGCTTCCTTTAGGAAAATGAAGAAACTCACCCGAGACCGTTCAATAATTATTGCTGCACTCCGGGGGTCTTCCTTTTTGGTAAGTAGTTTACTGTATCCTCTCTTATATGGTGATCTCTTGGAAGCTGGAGTTATTACATGGGAGTGCTGTGTTTTCATCCAAAAGTGATTTAACTGTTGGCTCTGTTATATGCTTTCTATTCTATAATCAACAGGTTGTGAGCTCTGATGGAAAGAACGTGAAGCGCCTTCATCCTTTCCCACTTGCTGAGATTAAAGATCCAAAGGTATTATATTGAAGGAATTTGATATTTCCCCCAGTATTTTTGACATTTTACCTCGGAAACTTTGAACATCTAATTTCTGGACCCTAGTTATACACTGTTCTGGTAGAGAATCTTCCAGAGGATCACTCAATAGAGAACATTCGTCGAATATTTGGCGAAGCTGGAAAGTATGCTTATCCCATTCTTTTTCTTTTCTTGTTCTCTTTAAAATGTTCTTTTGGGTTTCCATTATGCCAAATATAATTTTATTTAATTTCAGAATAAAGAATATATCTATTCGCCATCCACATGCCATGGAAGAGTCAAAGAAACGAAGCAAAGCAGACATTCTGACCAGCGGCAAGGTATGAAACAACCTGCAAGTCTCTAAGATCTTTATTCCAATAATTGTTCATTGTAATTTTTTGATGAGAATTTTTTTGTCGACTTTTAACTAGATCATTGCAGATTGGACTGATTTAAATGCATTAGTAGTTTGGGTTTAACTAAAAGATGCTCACACTTAGTGGGGTGTTTTAATTAAGTGCAGAGAGTAAACATTTTTGACATGAGCTAGATGATGAATGAGATTTTCTGCAACTTCAGAATTGCAAGAGAAAGAAAACAACATGACTCTTGTTGTTTGTGTTGATATATTTCTGTGTTTCTTTATAATAATTTTATTCAAAAAAAGAAAACACTGCTTAATCAGATTTAGTACTTCCATCTTCATTACATGTGTTAATCCAGTTCTTAAATTTGTATGTAGTTACATGCTCTTGTGGAGTATGACACCATTGAGGCTGCGGAGAAAGCTGTAAGAAATGACTGTACCATTAGAGCTCGTTGTACATTAGTAATATTGTTGATTGTTTAAAGTTAGCACTTCTCTGTAATTGGATCAGGTGGCTACTTTGAATGATGAACAAGATTGGAGAAATGGCTTGCGGGTCAAGCTTCTTAAGCGGATGGTGAGAATTGAGAATCATGCTCCCTCTTTGCTTTTGACACTATTGATAATAATGGGTTAATTATTTGGTGATAGGGCAAGTATGGACAGAGAAAACAAGTCTGGAGGGAAACTGATGCTGAAAAGAATAATATTGGGCGTGGATCTAATCAAATGGGAGATGAGGAGAATCATCATTCAAGTGAGCACCATGACGATACACCTGATGAAGAGGTATTACTGTGTTCTTTTTAGATATCATTTATACCATCTTTTAGATTTCTTGTTGACTTGCAGTAACAGTCATTATAGATTTCTAAATTATCAACTAGAGTTTGTTCTACTTTTGAAAGTGTACAGATTTTTTAATTGATTCTAACTTGATAAAACTCCTTCGGCCAAATGATTGAATGCTTGTCTGTAATCCATCCTTAGAACTAGGAGGTTGCAGTTTTTGATAGTGTGCATCACACTATCTATTTCATTTCAGGACGGAGAGCATTTATCTAAGGAGAAAAATGGGCATAGAGGTCATAAACGAGGACGACCGAGGAGAAACAAATATTGTGCCACCAATGGGCTTGGTATTTAGACCAGCTACTGTTTTTATTTTTGATCCCTCCCTTGTTAATATTGCATCATTAATGTGTTTTGGTTTGCCTCCAGGTCATGGAACTACATCCTCTGCACACGCCATTGAACCGTCAAAGCCGCCTCCTGGCCCTAAAATGCCTGATGGGACAAGAGGATTTACAATGGGACGAGGACGGCCTCCTGTGCCCAATCAAAATTAGCAAATAATATAATTCACCGCATATGTAATATTCGTAGTGATGTGGGAGATGGAAGTGTGGATTAGATGTGTTTCTGGTATTGATGTATCAGTGAAAGTGGAAGTGAGTGTTTGTGCTGCTGGATTGTTTTCATCTGTATTGCTGTCTGGAAGTAGTACAGACACCTGTTTTGTATTTGATTTTGGAATTTTTGTAAAAATATAACTTCGTAAGGAATTCAACAATGCAATGCAAGCATCATATATAACAATGTATGATTAGTATAATTAACATCTCATTTATAATTATTCTTTGACGTCATAGTAAATCTTGATCGTAAATGAAAAGCTATCAAAAACTGAATAATGAAAAGTTAGAATATTGGAGGACGGTTCTCTAATCTCTGACAATATTTACATAATTGCAGGAAATTTCCTGCTTGCTGGAAATCTAAATTCTGTCCTATTTTGTCCATTTACAGAACAAGATTATTACCACATGCCTGCCATGATAGAAACAATTCTTTCGAATGTTCTGTGCCAATAGTTCCTGTTACATTCTCGCACAAAAATGGGGCGTAGATGTTCAATGGTGCGGGGATATGGCTACTCTTTGTTTTCTCCTTCGCCTCTGCTGCTCTAACTATATGAAATTTAGGCTTTTATTAAATTAAAATGGTTCAAATATGCTCTTACTCTTTCCTTAAATGGCCTCTTTTTCTCGCCAATCACCGTTTTAAAATGTCCTCCTTTTAAATCGTTCTTTCACTTTCACTTTCCGTTTTCGTTTCTCTGATTCTCCTTTGTGTTTAATATTGGTAGTCATGCGATCTCTATATCACCAGCAGCATCTGCATCTCTCTCGTTCAGGCCTCTTTTCGCTTTCCACAGCCAATTCTTTTCACGTTGTTAAGGTATATTAATTCAAGACTGCGTGGGAATTATAGACTCGATTTGGCCAAAGTCCATCGATTAGCTTAAATCTAATCTCTGATCTCGTATAACAATTTGTTGATTTATTTTCTGGATGTGAATTTCTGATTCTATATCACTATATGAATCTGTGTTTATTCTATTTTTATTTTGTATCTTTTCTCTCTTATTTGTCGCAGTTAAATGTATCGAAGTTTAGAAAGCGCAGGTGTCGATTGCAATATAGGATTGTTGAAGTTAGGGCCTTTGATGAGGTAATTTGTAATTTGTTACTTAACAATTTATATCTATTTCAAAAGTTCATGCCATTTTTTTGTGTTTCAAATTAACTATTAGTTCTTTTCAAGTACTGGCCAATTAATCAGTGAAATTGAAGAACTATATTTCAATTTTGATACACGTACATAACTATAAGATCTCTTTGCTCATACCTAAACTCTACACTTTTCTTAGTGTTACTGTGTTGGATTTTATAGGATTCGTTTAGCATATCACTTGATAACTGGGGCGAGGATGACGGTGCAGCTGGGTATTTTATGTCATCCAGTGATGGGGAAGACAGTGATGGGAATTGTCTTAAATCCTGTGAGTGATATTGATTTGCCTGCATCGAGTAATGATCCTCTCACAGTTACCGCCCACAGGCTTGCATTGGTTGCACAGGGACGCAGGAGACACAGGCAAGTGCACTGTTCTGATTCTTACATCTCTGCGTCGTTGGTCGTACAAAGTTTCATTTCTCTATCTTGATTTTGTTCAAATACTATTAATGATGGTTATTCTCTTTTAAGCTTATTATGTCCCTTTGATATGCAAAATGAAATTAGTATGAATAATTTAAGAAAATGTTAAAAAAAAAGAAATTATGTCAGAAAAGGTGAATTCAGTTCTAGCTCCAGTTGAGCTTCTAGTTGATGAGTGGGCATGCAAGTCTATTTTGCCACAAATCTTTGTCAAAGGACTGAGCACACTTATTGATTAAGGTATCAGTGGCTTAGTGAGCTTAAAATGTTCTGATTGTTGTAAGTTTGATGTCATATGATAACATGAGCATATCGGGTGATCCATTGTTGTTCTCATTTCTGCACTTTGATAATGGTCAGAATTTTGATAACACTGTAATTACCAATTTTGGTTGAGCCTTGTCCAATTTTGCTCAGTGCTGAAGATGCTTGAGCCTCTTCCAATTTTGCTTTAAGCTTCACCTTTGGTGAAGGAGACTTGAAATATTGATAGGTATTGAAATTTTGCTTCAGCCCTTGTAGCTGTAGGCAATTTTAATTTTTAATGTAGGATGAACAATTCAATAAATGGAATCCTATTTTTTTATACTTTTCTTTTTTGAATAATTTCTCTGTTATGATGGACGTTTTCTTAAAATTAAGGTGTTTTTATGCACTACTTGCTGTTTTTTGGTTTGATGGGCAATTTTTCTATTGTTAATACAGGATCAGATCTGGGATTCTAAATAATTTTGGGCTGATTGTCTTCCTGATGCTGCTGCTTTTATTTGTGGATTGGTGTGCGTGGAAGATTGTCAGACTACCACTTCCTACATTTTACTTATTTCGCCCCTTTCTTATATCAACAACTTTAGTTTCTATTGTGGGTTATATATGTGTGCCATTTCTCAATGCTTTGAAGATCCACTGAACTAAAAGGAAAGAAGGTCCAGCTTGGCACTCCAAGAAAAGGGCAACTCCCACAATGGGTGGTTTATTTTTTATACCAAGTGGCATAGGTGTTGCAAAATTCATTGCCGGGTTCTTATCTGTTGAAGTTTCTGGGGCAGCGGTGGCAACACTAGCTTTTGCTGCCATTGGTCTACTTGATGACATTTTAGGTATATCTAATAATAATATAAGTGGTCTATCTGCATGGATAAAATTGATTTTGGAGGTAAGATTGTTTTTTTTATTGCTTACTTTTGGTTTTAAATTTGATTATCATCAGGCTTGCAATTGATTTTTGTCTCTACTTTTACAGATAGCTGTTGGGACCTGCTTTGCTTTCTGGTTGGATGCCACAAGTATATCATCACCTTACAGCATGTATACATTCTTGTAACTAATATGATCAACATTTATCTGACGGTAACTCACATATCCATTCTTGTGATGAAAAGTTTACAAGGGGATGCTACTTTGCTATTATCTGTGTGAATAGACAACATTTTACTAATGCTGGTGTTTATCTAATGATGACGGTTCTGGAATACCTTTGTTTTCCCTAATCTTTTCCTCATTGACATCTGTTATTTTCATTTTGTATGCTGCTTGAGAGGCGAGGTCAGGAATAAATTTGGATTTCCTGTCAATGCTGGAAATTTATAATTTTCTGCTAGTCAAATTAACCTTTAGGCAGTTTTCTACTGCATTCTTAAATTTTTACCTCCTTTATGCTGTCCAATTTTCATTTTGGAAAATTTATTGAAATGCATCAAGGAATTTGTAACAATGAAGCATTGTTGAAGTTTTTTTTAAAATTGCATTTACTATATAAGTTTCTTGAAAGACCTAAACTGGCTGAAATACCTAGACATGCTAAAAATGTATCCAAAGAAATAACTCATAAGAAACTGATCACTGTTGGAGCTTGGGATTATGACTTAAAACTATATTAGTTGTTGGCTGAACTTACCGTGCATGCTTCATGTTAATTAACTAATTTGCAGACATGAATAATTTTTTTGCTAATACACCTTATTGTTGTATGATTCTTTGTTGCTAATGCTTTCCTCATCTACTTATTTCTTTGTAATGCAGGAAAACATTAGTTCCTCTGCCTGCTCCATTGGGTCTTGTGTGCATCGGAAAATTTTATTTACTGCTGACTTCATTTTGTTTCGTTTCCATGGGAAGTGGAATCGACTTAACAGATGGCCTTGATGGACTAGCTGGTGGGACTGCTGTATTGGCTTTTATAGGAATGTCGGTCGCAGTACTACCAATATGTTCCGGTTGGCATGAATTCCATTGAGTTTTTTTTTATTCTTCTTATAATCATTTTGGGGGTGGTGGGAGGCAGGGTGCTTCTGCTGAAGATGCAGACACGTTGGTAAACGAAATTCGTGTTGGCTTTCAATCCTTTTGTCCTGCAAATGTTGTGAGAATAGAATGCTTTTTGTTGGAGAGAATAAAAATCTAGTCAGCCTGTGATTGTGCATCGTGAACATAGTTGTGGAGAAAAAATGGATAATGCAATAATTATTTTATGCGGCAGAACAGCAAGTTAATGCTGTCAAACGCAAAGGCTTTGAATTTTTTTTTTCAATCTTGTCAACCAGTTTTAAACAGGTGAATGAAATCATGTAGGAGACTGGGCAATGCATTTGAATAGTATAATTAGTTTGTTTGGGTTACTGAACTGTGATCATGGTGAGGCAATTCCATATTAGTTCATATTTCATACTTTAAAATAGCAAGAACATGTCTTGCAAGCTCATCTCACTATTTCGGTCTTATATTTTAGAATGGATGTACCAAATATTTGTACCTTTGCCAACACCTGCGAGATCTTGATAAATAGGTATCTATCTTATGTAAAGTTAATATAGCATGTTGCTGTTTACTGGTTTATTTATTTATTTATTTTTTTTGTGTAGTATCATCTTCAAAATATTTCATGCAACTATCACTGCCAATTGAAAAAACAAAAAGATATTTTGAGATGCAAGCCTTTCCTTGATGTTTCTTATTTATTAATATTTAACATTCCAAAACAGAACTTGCTATTTTTGAAGCATCAATGGCAGGAGCCTGTGTTGGTTTTCTGCTGCACAATCGGTACAAGGCATCTGTATTTATAGGAGATACAGGATCCTTGGCATTAGGTGCAGCATTAGGTGCAATGGCTGCCAGTACTGGAATGTTCTTTCCATTGTTAATTTCATCTGGGATTTTTGTTTTGGAGGCATCATCAGTTATTATACAAGTATTTTAAGTTGTCAATACTGTATCTCGTTTTTGTTTTTGGATCACTAAATTTTATTTTTATTTTTTAGTCTGGCAAGCTAGTTTCCTTCTTTTCCTCTGGTATTATCATATTTGCTTTATTCACCTTTAGCTCCTTCCAGGTAACATACTTCATGACAACCAAATGCTTTTGGGGACCTGGGCACCGCTTATTTCGGATGGCACCTTTTCATCACCATCTTGATTTATGTGGGTTAAAGGAACCAATAATTGTTGCTGGTGCATATGTCGTTTCTTGTACGTTGGCTGTAGTTGCAGGGTTAGTTGGTCTAATATCAGCTTAGCTTCTGAAAGCATCTTAGCTTATCTTCTATTATTCTTCTGTAGGTTGGATCAGTAAAAATTTCTTAGGTAATTTCTTATTTCGATTAGTTGGGTTTTAGTTTTGAAACCTCAGTTCTCTATTATTTGTTTAACAAAGTAGATTTGATGTACACTTTTAAGATTTGCCAGTTGCTTGGCCCAGATTTTGCTACATAACTAGATTCCATTGCTTCACTTCTTCTATATTTTGTTTGATTTTGCATGAAATTTGGGAATGGAATGTAATTTTTGAAATATAATTTTATTTAACCATTATATATAGATATATGTTTGTGTTTGAATATTTAGGTTTATGTGTATTTCTTGATCTAGTAAACAAATTCATTTTAATTATCCAACGCAAGTTTAGGATATACATTTTTTTTTGAGAGAATACTCTATGAAAGCTTTAATGCTCTAAACACACTATTTGTGTATTGTTCAGATGATCTTAGGATATACATTTTTGAACTTTAATATCTGTTTCTATGTTTAAAATGAATCAAACAAATTCTGAGCACTGCAAAGATTTTGAATTCAAACATTAGTGAAAGTCAATTAAAAAAAATCTAAAATTTTCATGAATATAATCTCTAGAAAGTGGTTGATAGAGGACCGTTTAATAATCATCTACTCATTACACATTTTTTACAAGAGGGAGAAAACCCTTATAATGTGCCACTAGTCTTCAGTCTGATATAGGTGTAGATCCACCATCCATCTTCTGGGTACTTCTTTGAATCTATGGCTCGCCTTTTTGGTAACTTTATTGGCAAGTTTCTCTAGTGTGATTGGCGTACGAATTAGACAGAGGTTCAACATTATATGCGAGTAAGGGTTCTTTTGGATGTGAGAGTTCCAATAGCCAGAGGAAAGAAAATCATAGCGGCTAATGAGCTCTTTCCTACACTGTGTTTAAATATGAAAAGTTGTCTGCCTTCTGTTTCTTGTGTAGAATATTAGGCCATATTGATGTATTTTGTAAATTGAGGACCATTGCATGTGGAGTGAGGAACAAAGAGTAGTTCAACGCAAGGCCTTAGCTCCAGTTAGTAGTTGGCTGAGGAATGATAATGGCGGTAATCTTTTAAACTCAACAAGGGTAGTTAGGGATCAGTATCAACCGACCTCAAAAACTAATAGCACTAGAAGAATGGGTACCACACCATGCACTTCCCATGCAAATGTTATCACCGGTATGGACCACGATATTATTATGGCCAACAAGGTGCATGGAGACATGTCTATTGAGCTTGGCAAGGAAGAATTATTAAATGTTGAAGAAGGAAAAAAAATGAAGTCCTGTTAGTTTGCTTAAATAAAAGGGTGATGTTACTGCTCCTTCATTTGGTAGCTTTTTCCCATCATTACTGCCCCTTCATCCGGCAGTGTTTTCCCATTAAACTCTCTTATTGTTAAGAGCAATGTTATATCAGTCGGCCTTGATTTACAGGCCCGCCGACTACCATGAAAATATTAAGCTGGAACTGTCGAGGGCTTGACAGTTCTCATGCAATGTTAGTTTTGAAAGAGCTAGTTCGATGAGATAAGCCATATGCTATTTTTCTCATGGAAACTCGAGTTCATGAAGTCAGAGTAAAACAAGTGTTTGCTATGATTAATTTTGATTAGTGTTTTATAGTGGATAGATAGGGTTGGGATGGTGGTTTGGCTTTGCTATGGTTATCTCACATTAATTTTTCTATTTCTGCTTATTGTAATAATTTTGTTGATGTTCTTGTTTTTGCAAATGGTATGTTGGATTGGCGGTGTACATTCTTTTATGGTTTACTGGAGCGTCATCAACGTCGGCAATCTTGGGATATTTTGTTGGCCTTAACTGATAAAAGCTCTTTGCCATGGGCAATGATTAGGGATTTTAATGATTTATTTTTCGCTGAGGAGAAACAAGGAGGTCATGCATACCTGCTTATTTATTTGATGGATTTCGGGATACTCTATTGCGATGTGGGTTAAGGGACTTGAATCTTATCAAATGTCCTTTTACTTGGGAGCGATCAAATAGTACTGCTGATCAAATTTTGGAAAAGCTAGATAGATGTGCGGTTTTATATGCATGGAATGAATTGTTCCCAAGTAGCAATCTGCTTAATCTAATGGCATGAACTTCATACCATAATCCGATCATGTTATGCACAACTGATGGTGATTATAATGTTTCCAGACGTCGTTTTAAGTTTGAGAACGAATGGTTGTTGAACTTTGATATCTTCTCTGTTGTTGAAGCAAGCTGGGATTGCAGGGATTTACCTCTCTTAGATAAGTTGGAGCGTTGTCCTAAAGAATTATAGGAGTGGGGCAGAAATCACATGGGTGGTTTTAAGCAATGCTTGGATAAGTTATACTCAACGATAAGGCAGTTATTACAAGGGAGATTAGGAATGCTAATTTGTCTATTTTTTACCTGAAGAAGGAGGTGGCAGTGACTCTAGTACAACATGTTTATTGGAAACAACGAGCAAAGGCATTTTGGTTGGCATCTAGGGATAGCAATTCAAAATATTTTCATACTCAAGCATCGAGCAGGAAGCGATGCAATACTATTACAACTTTACAAGATGAGGGGGGTTCCTAGATTTCTGACCAAAGTGGTTTGTAAGTAATTATTCTTGATTATTTCTCTAAGTTGTTTCCATGATCTACTTCTAATTTTAATCAAGTTGTCAATTTGCTTACTCCATGTGTCACTGAAGAGGATAATGCTTGATTATTAGCACCTTTCTTTGATGATGGGTTCTATCTGGCAATCCATCAAATGCATCCAGGCAAGGCTCCTGGCCCAAATGGTATGAACCCTGCATTTTATCAGAAATTTTGGAATATCATCAATGTTGATGTTATTTCTAGCTGCAAATATTAGTTGGCTAATTGTACTTTTCTTTATGAGTTAAATGACACCGTAGTGGTACTAATACCCAAGAGAGATAATCCAACTAATATGAAAGAGTTAAGTCTTATTTCTCTCTATAATGTACTCTATAAAATTGTATCTAAAGCACTAACTAATTGACTGAAAGCTATTTTGCCTAAACTTATTTCTGATGCTCAATCTGCTTTTGTCCCTGGACAACTTATAACTGATAATGTCTTGATGACCTTTGAACTTATTCACCATATGAAATGTAAACGAAGAGGCAGAGATGGGGATGTAGCTTTGAAGGTGGATATTAGTAAGGCATATGATAGAGTGAATCGGACCTATTTGGAGGCAGTAATGTTAAGAATGGACTTCGATAGGTTGTGGGTCAATCTGATTATGATGTGTACTAGCACTGTTTCTTACTCATTTATGTTAAATGGGATGAAAGTGGGTAGACTTAAACCGAGCAGGGATTTGCCCGAAGGCGACCATCTCTCACCTTACCTATTCTTATTTTGTATAGAAGGTCTATCTGCACTTTTTAATAGAGCTCAAGTTGCTGGAGATAATCATGATTGTCGAGTTATGAGGACCTGCCCTAGTATCTCTCATCTGTTGTTTGCAGATGATTCCTTTTTCTTCTACAATGCAAATGTCTTAGAGTGTGCAAAGGTCAGAAAATTGTTATCAGTGCATGAAGAGGCATCAGGACAGGCCATCAATCTAAATAAGTTGGGTATCTTCTTCAACTCCAATGTCTCAGATGTATTATGTTCTTTTTTAAAAGGGATTTTGGGTATAGCACAGGCTCTTGACCATATTCGCTATCTTGGCCTGCCTTCTTTAATAGGTAAAAACAAGAAATGAATTTTTTAGTTTCCTGAAGGAAAGGCTTATCATTGTTGGTCTAGTCGCTTACTTTCCAAGGCTGGCAAAGAAGTATTGCTAAAGTCGGTTGCCCAGACAATTCCTTTGTATTGTATGAGTTCTTTTTTTATCCCAAGATCTTTATGTGAAGAACTCCAGTGTATTATGAACTCATACTGGTGGGGTAGATCCGAAAATAGAAATAGTATTTATTGGATGGCTTGGGATAAACTTTATGCTATGAAAGCATAAGGAGGAATGGGGTATAGGAACGTGCATCACTTTAATTTAGCTTTGCTGGGTAAACAAAGTTGGTGCCTATTAACCAATCCTAATTCTCTCTTGTCTAAAGTACTCAAAGTTAAATATTTTTCAGATGGGATTTCTTAAGTACTAAGCTAGGGCATAATCCTATTTAACTTGGAAGAACATTATCACAGCTCAATCTTTGTTGCAAAGTGGTGTACGTAAGGTATTGGGTATGGTAGGACAATTCAGATTTGGATTGACCCTTGGTTGCATATTAATCAACATTTCTTGTTTGAGTCTTCCAGACCAGTGCACAATGAATGTAATATGGTGGTTGATCTCTTTAATGATATTGGATTATATTGGAATGTAGATTTGGTCAGGTTAGTATTCTTACAAGCAGAGGCTGAGGCTATCCTAATCATGCCTATCCGCAGATTTGGTGGGGATGACTTCTGGTTGTGGCATTATGGTAAGCATGAGATGTATATTGTAAAATCCGCTTATCATCTTTCTCTTGCTTCCAGACTACCCTTGTTCTCACAAGTGCCTTCATCAATCTAGAAAATGCTAAGGAGGGTCCATGTCCCTCCTAAGGTGAGAAATTTTTATTGGCGATTATTATTAGATATTATCCCAATAAAATGTACTATGAATAGAAAAAGACTATTTATGAAAACTACCTGCCCAAGATGTGGCTTGACAGAGGATCGTTTAAATGTCATTTGTCTTTATTCATTTTTCTTGGCATGTTGACATATTTGGGGGCTGTAAATTTATCCTGATAGTAGTGACTTCTCCTCTTGGCTTATTACTATATTCCAGTATTTAAATGAGAATAGGCTTGCTGACTTTTGTGTTATATGTTGAAAGTTGTGGACTGCTAGAAAAATTATTATTATGGTAGGGTAAGGGAAAGTGATGTTTGTTTAGTTTTTCAAGCACTGAAATTTCTATCATCATGTAAATGTGCAAAGAAAAAAGTAGTTATAGTAGTCTCTACAATATGCCGAGAAGGGACCATATATGGTGCGTTACCTCCTATATCATATGGCTGGCAATGCTCAGTGGATGGTTCGATTAATATGGGCAATAAATTTGCTGGGTTTGACATTTGTTTGTGTTCTTCAGCATGGACGTTTATTTTAGTTATATCAGGCTTTCTACATGGTATAATAAAATAAAAAATAATAGTCGTTGGCTCTAAGGCATGCACTTGAATGGATATCGCAAAATGGTCGTGGTTCTATTCTAGTTAATTTACATGAGGCCTACCTTAGTAATATTTCTTTTGAAGAGGACATGTCCTCTTTTGACTCAATAATAAGTTATTATAAATTGTTATTAAGATAAAAGAAGTGATATTACTTTATTATGAATTTAAAGATAAACGAATATGATGGCTCACCATAAAATCTCTTACTTTTATCCTTAAAAAAATGATTGAACAGCGACTGGTAATTAAATTGCGTCTTGTCTCTCGTCAGTGCCTCTTTGTAATGTTCGCCAATCGTCATTGCTTCTTTGTTTGCTATGTTAGTTGAGCTTTATACCTTTAAATTATATAAAAGAAGGAAATTTTCAAATTCGCAACGGTGTTGTGAAGGCCCAAAGGCCTATTATAAATTGGACGCAAGTGTCTCATTTTTGTACATATAATTGAAAGGAAAAGTTACGACTCCGTAATTTTTTATTAAATTTTTTAATATTTTATGAGAGGAATTTTAGTTATTTTATAAAAATATATAATAAAATTTAAATAAATTTATAAAAATTTATAAAAATTATTATATATATAATGAATTCATAATAAACTATATAAATATGATAAATTGATAAATTTCATAAATTAATATAAATTTAAATATATTTTTAAAAATCTAGTTAAATTTAAAATTTTTTTTCTAATATTCGTGTCAAAAATCTTAAATGAAATAGAAAAATTCAGTCCTTTTATAACAAGGGAGTGGAATTAAATTCAGTTAATTGAGCCTAAAATATGATGGTGAAATGTTTTTATCTATATTTTAGTTTTTCTGATATCGTTTTTTTCTATTATACAATTAATTTATAATTTATATATAATATATTCTTGACATATATATAATATATATAAATCTAAAAAATCATAGAGCTTTTTATGGGAAGATAGTATTCCATATTTTTATAATTTCTTAACTTTTACGTATATATTTGAATTTCTTTTAATTGTTGTATTTTTAAAAAGATATTTTATTTTTAGAATTGTTATGCAAACGATCGCACAAAATTTAGGTCCAAATCCATTCAGACCAGCCTACCCAGCCGAAGCCACCCCCTAATGGAGGAGGCCGGACTCCGGAGGGCACCCAAAGAAATATTACAATATTGAGGTGCATTTTAAATATTTGTAAGAAGTCAGGTGGCATAAATGACTTTCGCATGGTAAAACCCCAATCCAGGGCTCCGATATAATTGCAGCCCTGGTTCCTCTCTAGGGTTTTCGAGCTTCATGACACCCAGCCTCCCCTGACCTTTCTTCACTCTATCTCCATCTCACTTTCATCTCGTCGCAGCCATGGTAAGCACCTCTTCCTCTCTCTTTGCTTCACTCCATACGTTTGCTTGCTTGAGACGCTCCAATCGATCTCTATTTTTGCTTAAAGCCTTAAACGGTGTTGTTTTGAGTATTTTTTTTTGTAGAGCTGAATGTCTTTTTGATTGTCCATTTGGAAGTTCTTTTATTATATTTACTTCTCTGATTCTTTAACAATCTGTTTCTGGATAATGGGTTTTTGATAGAATTTATAGAGCAATTTTATTGGCAAGTTAAATTTGTTTCTTATTGATCACCTTTTGTTGGTATTTAAATGTTCAACATGCTAGAAAAAGTTTTTGTTAAGTCCAGTTTTTCGACCAATTACTGCACAAATGCTCAATCCAGTTGTTTGCATACAATCCATTCTTGTTTGTCTTACAAACATTGTGTTATATGCGCAATTTCATCATTTTAACCTTTCTACTTTATATACTTGACTTTATAGTCGAAGAAGAAGACTAGAGAGCCCAAGGAAGAAAATGTGACACTTGGACCTACTGTGAGGAATGGCGAGCTTGTTTTTGGAGTAGCCCACATCTTTGCGTCATTCAATGACACATTCATTGTGAGTATTCAAAAAGTTTTGTTTATATTCAGGTAGTATTGCTTTTTGTTCAGTTGTAATTGAATGTTCCTCTTTGAACTGCAGCACGTGACTGATCTTTCTGGAAGAGAAACCCTAGTCTGAATAACTGGTAACCTCAAGTATTGCCATCCCGTTGTGTTGACTTGTGCATTTTTAAATAACTTTTCATATATCAAGTTTTTGTTGTTTGTCGTGTCCATGAAATTTGTATTGGGTTTTTAATTTCTACAGCATCTTCTTTTCATTTGTTGCTTTTATCATATAGAGTAAATTGTTGTGTTTGTCATGTGATAATTTTTTTAACACAGGTGGAATGAAGGTGAAAGCTGACAGGGATGAGTCCTCACCTTATGTTGCCATGCTTGCAGCCCAGGATGTTACAACAAGATGCAAGGTTTTGATCCATTCTACAAATTAGTTTTCTTGTATGGTGTTCTGATTGTAAGTTGGAGTAAGTCATATTATTTCTGATTTTAAGTCCCTTAGTTAAATGTTCAATCAGGTGCTGAACAAAGCACACTTTCAAGGCAAAGGAACAAGCATGTTCGGTGAAATTAGTGTGATTTAGGCTTGACTTGCCAAATGAACTCCTTTAGGAGGCTTTATCTGCCACTAGTTTTGGCGATTCATGTGAGCACCTTTGATATTTTGTTGTCCTTGCTATGATAGCTACCTTTTATTAAGGCATTATTGATTTGTAGAGATAATTTTGATATTATCTTCTTGATTTTCAAATAAAGCAAAATGTAGTATCTATTTATGTTATTTATTTTTCTGTAGATACTTCTAAAAACTAGAATACTATCAAAATTGTTTAAAGTGTTCCTTAACATTGTAATCTAAACTTTGTTCCTTAACATTGTAATCTAAACTGGATTAATGGAGAATTTTTTTTTTCACCTTCCATGAACCTTACTCCCTCCCCCCCAAAAATGCTCTCTGTAAGGTTCCGAGGCCTTCGTTCTTATTGTATTTTCCTGTTATTCATTATTCACTAAAAAACTGCTCTACGGGACTTCATTATGATTCAGGAACTTGGTATTGGGGCTCTTCATATTAAGCTCTGTGCTACAGGTGGAACAAAACAAAAACACCTGGCCCTGGTGGACAGTCTGCCTTGCGTGCCCTTGCTCGCTCTGGAATGAAAATTGGTCGGATAGGTAAAGGCCTTATCCTATATTCATAATTCCTATGCTTTTATTGTTTGTTGTAAGACCTGTTATTTTATGCATCTATCAAGTTGTTTATCATTCAGATAGTTGGGGTACCAGTTGAAGGTTTGCCTATGGTCGAAACTGATCTTGTGTTAAAACAATGATTGTGGTATAAGTTGTTACTGTAATTGCTCATTATCCAATTTTATGCATTTTGATGGACAAGTCGTGTCATTGTAGGCGGTGGCAATTATTACTTTATTATTATTATGTACTTCATTTCATGCCTAAGATATTTCAGTTACGAAGAAATTTGATAAAAAGGTAAATGAATACAAAATGTCATTGGCAGAAGGGTTTGGGAGTGCTGGGGGAATTAATGTTGACAAATTATAGATACTATTTCCGCCTCCTTTGTTATGATAATGCTCCAGGGTGTGGTCCTTAATCCAAGGCTTCTAAGTATCATGTTGGTGGCATAATTTCCATATAAGTGAAAATAGCTCACTTACTAATGCAAAGATGTTTTCCCCTTGTGGTGCCATGAAGAAAATACTGGTAGTGTGTGAAATCAAGTTTGAAATTAGATATTCTGTGAAAGTTATTATTTTGCAGACGTGCTGTTGTGATTATAATCAAAAGGGCAAGAAATATCTTTGTTTCAATTCTTTGACTGATTGGGGAAATGTTGTTGATATATTTCTCGCATAGTTGTGTTTCAATTCATGTGTAGTTTTGGGAAGATTGTTGAAGGAAATGCCCACAGAAAAGAAAACCTCATTCACACCATGTTCGTGTACGATCAAAAGAAATTTTGTTGACTAGATGATTTGCCTACTTTCCCGTGTTACAAGTTTTGTGTCCCATGAAATGTTGTAACTGCTGATGTTGGCTTCCTAATTTGATGTATTTTTGCAGAGGACGCGACGCCAATTCCAACTGATAGCACTTGGAGGAAGGGTGGTAGAAGATGGAGAAGGCTGTGAGCTTTGTTCATTCCCGTTGTTGCGGATCTGTTTTTATTTTTGGATTTGTTTCAAATGGATACTATTTTGATCTTTAGCTAAAGTTAACATATCTGTTTTGGAACTAATGATTTATGCTGAACTCGGGTTGAAGAAAGATGTTATTGAATACCAGGAATTTTTGTTTAATGGAATTGCTTGGCCTTGGCTGCTCTATTTTTTGTACCAGTGATTCAATTTTTTTTTGGTGCTCTTTATATTCTCTGCTGTCTATTTCTCGCTAAGGATCATGATCAGCAGTTCAGTTTTATAGGCTATGTAGACTCTCTGTGAGAAAATAAATTCTAAGGTTGTTAAGTTCGGACGTCTAGTCTAAGTATTGGGGCATTTCATTTTATTAATATAGTTGTAGCTTGTTTAGACATTAAAAAAAATCATTTTAGCAGAAAGAATAGATTTTATTCAGGAGCAACGTTTGGTGACTTTTATTTAGTACAAACATCTGTTAAATAAAAAGGACTTTTTAACTACTAAATCCAATTCTGACATACCATCATCTGTCAGATAAAAAGCGATTATTGTTTAACGGTCCATCAATATGATTATATTTATGTTTCTAATCCCACGTGACACAACTAAACACGCAATTTCATTAACTTTAACGTTGAACAATAATTATCCTTTATAATTAAAATCAAATCATAAATTCCCTGTTGGATTAGCGAATGTAATTTTGGTTAAATCACCAGAATCAATATAAATATCAGATGTCATGTCATTTTTTATAATAATAATATCTTTCCATCTGAAATTAATAATCTTGGTTTGATTATTAATTTACATTTCTAATATAAGGAATAAGTTTTATTTCTCATGTAAGGAATTTATATTTAATTGTGTAAATGGAGTGATTTAGTTATATATGGGAATTTGGAAAGTTTGTGATATCATACAAACCCAAATAAGTCCAAAAGCATCTTTACTTCACAAAAACTCTGGCCTTATGATCATTTTTCTTGCATTCATTAATGAAAACTTTCCATCTTGGCTTCATCTTAGCAAAATTTCAGAAAGTCATAAATCAATATTTAAAGAAGTAGCTTGAAAGCAAAATTGAAATAAATTAATTAATGAAATGTCATGATAACAGTGGAAGCATTCACAGTCACACTTTCATTATCTTTATATATGTGCAAGAGAAAAAATAAAAACGAAAATGAAAAAAATTCATATAAACTCCAGATTTAATATGCAAAAAAATAAAAAAAATAAGTAAATAAAAAAAGAGACACGCATCAAAATAAAATAAAATAAATGACACACAATGAAAAAGTAAATGGAAAAAAAATTGTTAATGTGTACACCAAATCCAATAAAAAACATAGATTATTAAGAGTATATGTAAAGATAATATTAATCCTTAAATAAAAATTAAATGTCATCCTTTTTGCTACAAATCTTTTAAAAAATTAAATTAATAATTTTAAATTTCATTCATTATTCATTACTAATGTGTCCATTTATCATACAAAAATCAAAAAACTATTTAAAATATAACCCTTAAAAAATTTTAGAGATCAAATCAATTTTCACAAAAGTCAAAATCAAATTAAAATCTGTCATTCACAAAAAAAATAAAGCCTATATTATTGTGATTATAATTTGTGGCTATACTTTTCATTCCCTATAATAACCTCATAACAGTAACCAATCAATATAAATAGAAAATGATGAATTCCTAACTAAAAAAGGAAAAAAGATGATGCCCTGGCAACCTGTTAATGTTAGTCAGCTTTTCCCTGTGAAAGGTTGTTGGTTTAGTTAGTTAGCATTGTTTACTCTTTTTTTGCTTTTTAACTTTTCTTTCTTTTATTTTATATATCATTTCTATTCAATTTCTATGGTAAAAATACAAACAAAGAAAATAAACACATAAAAATCAAATATGCGATTCACCCCACATTTCCAATAGATAATTGTGGCACTTACTGCCATTAACAAAAAAATCTTGGCTAACCCTTTTGATTCCTTTAAATCTTGATTTTTCATTGAAATTGGCTTTATCTTTCTTGAGGTTGTGCCTGTACTCCAAAACCACCTGCTCAAAAACTTCAACTTCAAACATATTTAACTTCAGCTTTGGGCTCATCTGATCTCTAATATATGCAAATGCCAATGGATCTCTTGGATTAAATGCTTCCAACTCATTGAACATAAGGCATGAGAATAGATTACTATTGGCTCCATGTTTCCTTAAGATCAAAGCACTAACTGGCACATCTGCTAACACACAAACATACAAATTAGACAAGACAAATTAAACACGTTATGTTAATTATTAACACCTTAATCACACAAAGATACAAATTAGACATGACAAATTAAACATATTATGTTAATTATTAACACCTTAATTAATTATTCTTAATGAGAAAATGATGCAATTTATTATATAGATTTTGAGTAAAGGACATGTCACCTACCACATGCATAGTAGAATAAACCAACTTGCATATATATATATGTGTGTGTGTGTGTGTGTGTGTGTGTGTGATAATGTGAAGAAACCCAATTAATATAAATATTGAAAATGACTCTGTACGTCTGCATGTAACATTCACATTTCAATTTAGCCAACTGTATGATTCTTCTATCAACCATGAAAATAAAGCTTATTGGGTCCACTTTAATTTACAATTTAATTAGCAAGCATTTGTTTTTGTTGTTCTTTCTGCTATTCTATCTTCTTTTATGGAGGTTAATTACATTTGACTAGTGCAACCTTTAATCTCCAAGGTTCTTATTATTCTTTCCATTCTCATTACAACTCCTCCACTATCTACATAACTTTGGCAACACTCAACCAGGCAAATCCATAACAAGTATTTTTAAATAAGTTACCAAGAAAGTCATGATTTGCTTTCTTAAATATAATTAAGCAAACACAATTATGCAGCTAGCACCTACCTCTCAACAACTCTTCACTAGAAAAAGCCCAAATGGAGCTTGTTTCTCATATATTAATTAATTTACTACATATTTTCTTCTAGGATAAAAGGAATTATAATTGATTAGTTCTAGGGTTCTTTAACTCTAATAAGAATTTTCAAATGGAATTTTCAAAATATGATTATTTTAAACAAAGGTTAAAACTTATTAATTTTGACATTAAGGCTGATTTTAAATAAAAGGTATACTATATATAATTAGTTACCTGAGGGATAAGGAAATTTAACTGGTGACCATGGCTTCAAGCCATTCTCACTATAAGTCTCCATCTGTCTCCTCAAACCATCAATATCCCTCCATTTTCTCCACCTAGCAGTTGCCAATGCATCTTCCATTGTATGCATGAAGTAGGGATGTTTTGATATTGCCATGTCTACTTTCTCTGAAACTACTAATGTATGGATCAGTAATAATGGATCCACCATTAATTGCAGCTTTGCATCAATCCAAATGCTAAATTTTGATTTGGGAAATAGCCTATGCACTAAATATTTGGGAATTACTCCATTCATTGCTGGATTTTCATATAAATATTGGCTTGAAAACTTGACAATTCTCCACACACCTATACTATGTTCTAGAGATTTTCTTGATATTAATTGATGATTTTCTAGTCCTTGTAATGTAATATCATCCATAAACATGAAGAAACATACATTCTCTAGAGTTTTGGATCCAAGGCCTTTTGGTTGCCGGATTTTGTCATGGTCATTAAAGATTGCTGAGACTACAACAATTCCGTTACACTTCTCCATTGCCATTTGATCTGAATTACACAAGAATCACAAAGAATATTTATATTAGTTGAAGATTAAATTTCAATTTCAACAGGGATAAAAAAAATCAGGACTTTCTAATTCTAATTCTTAAGATGGCAAGACAGCATCGGTAAATTGTTAACTGAAAAAAGAAATGCGAAAGGGAAATGAATTCTCAAGAATTCAAACAAAACAAAGAAAAAAGACCAGAAATACTAACTGGAAACTTCTTAAAGAACCCACAAGGAATCTCCATACTATCATTGAAACGATGAAAATAAGAAATCCTCTTCTATGAAGTGAAATTCCCACCGAAACTCTAACTCTTTCCTTGCATATACCTCAAGCCCTGAGACATCCTAGATGAATTCCAACACAATTCTTGGATCTCCTTCAATGCCACCCAATAATCTAGCCAAAATAATAATAATAATAATCAATACCCCATTAATTAAAATTTCAAAAAAGAACCCAAAATTCAAAACCCAGTAGAAAAAAGAGTACCAGGGAAAAAAACAGGGGAGGAGCAAGAGGAACGATGGGAGGGAATGGCATACTTGTGTTCTCCATAGGAAGAATGATAAGAAAAAAGGGGAAGCTGAAGAGGATCGAAAGGAGAGGATCTGAAGAGGCATTTGTTTGGGTGGAGAGAAGTGTAAAAAGCTAAAAACAGAGAGGTGAAAAGGTACAGCGGAGAAAAACAGAGTTCTTTTGATTGGAAGATTAGAAGCGTAGACAATTTTGGGTTCCCCGTAAACTAGTTAGTCGTTTCCTTTGGTTTCCTCGCCCATTTCAGAATTGTTTCTTCTTTTTTCCACCTTATACTTGGGGTTGGGGACTTATATTATGTACTCCAATTTATCGTAACGAGTCATGCTCAGACTTGGAATGAATGAATATAAATTGTATAATTCATTAATAAATAAATTTTATTATAATATAATTTAAAACAGATAATTATATAAATTTTATATAATTTTTTTAGAATAAATTCTAAATTAAAAATTTATTTACTTTTTTAAAATATATTATTATTATGATAATATTATATTTAAATATTATACTTATATAATGTCAAAATGAATTTTTTATTTAGATTTATTGCTATAAATAGATAATAATATATTTTATGATTAAATAATTATTGTATATGAATATTTTATTTTTAATATTTATAAAATATATTTTAATATTAAAAAAATATAATTTTTAGTTTATATGAATTTAATTGATTGAAACTATTATAATTTATTTATAATAATTTTTATTAGTTTATATGAATTTAATTAATTGAAGCTATTATAATTTATTTATAATAATTTTTATTTAGAAGAATATATTTTTTTAACATAATTTTAGATGAAAATATTGAGATTTAAAAATTTGTATTTATTGGACTATTATTTATATTTATAGGAATATTTTTTGTTTTGATAATAGATTTCACAAAAAGATTTATGTATATAATGAATATTTTTTTAAATTTTAAATGATTATTAAAAATAAAAATTTATAAAATATTAAGATAAAATTATAACTATTGATGAAGCTAAAATGACAAATATCTAAATTGGATATTTGACTTAAAAAATTAAAAATCAACAACATAATTTTATTAAAAATTAATTTTAAAATTTTAAAATAGGAGAAATAATAAAATTTATAGAATTACTATTGTGGAAAAGTAAAAAAATTAAAAAAGTATAGTAGAAGAAATAGATATAGATTTATTGAGGGTAATTTTGTAAGGAAAAATTGAGTTTATTAATTTGTGTAATTCATTTATAAATTTTATCTATTTTAGTAGAATTTGATTTACACTAATTGAATTTTATAGATTTGAATTCAAACAATTTAAATAAATAAAAAATTTATTTTAAACAAGTAATTTTTAAAATTTAAATAAATTTTATGAAATTTTATTATTTTAAACAAAATATTTTTTTAAAAAAATTAAATAACTTGATCGCAAATTATAAAATTATAAATTTTTTTATTATATTTTAGTTTTCAATTAAAATTTAAATTGGATCGCATCTTTAAAATTTTAAAATCTTGATTGATTATCGATAGCAATGTAAAAACTACAAATACTAAATTTATTTTAGAACTGTATTTAGAAGTATAATTAATCCTAAGCGTGAGCTATTTGAAATTAAGTTTTGATTTGTAAAGGTCTTGATGCGTAAGTGATAGTATTTCCTTAAATTTACTTTTTGAAAAATCAAATATTTTTTTGTTAATAAAAAATAAACAAATACTTTTGTAATCATAAGCAATTAATACCAACTGATCAGGTTTTATAAAAATCCTTTTAACAATTTCAAATGTTTGTTCTTATCTCTAAATAGCTTGCATGATATGTATGGCATGGTATAGAATTGTGCACAGTTGGGTTTAATTTGGGGATTTATAAATTTTTAGAACCATACTAAAAGTTGAAAGTTTTAAAAATTAAATCTCCATAATTGTATTAAAAATAAAAATTTTTATCTTATATTATCTTTATTATTTGAAAGAATGTAAAAGGAAAATTCGATTCTTTTCGAATAATATAATTCGGTTCAATATAGATATTTAAAATATTTTTTTAAAATATAAAAAATAAATAAATTGTTTAGATGATTTTGTGAGCTTATAAGATTTTATAAGCTAAAAAAATAAATTGTAGGTACCGGCTTATTGTTTTAGTATTTATAAATATTTAGCTTATAAATTAGTTTGATAAAATAATTTACTTAATTGTCTCTATTTATTTTCGTAAATATTTTTAGTAATATAACTTTATATTATTTTTAGTCATTGTGAACACTCGAATTTTGAGGCTCGGAAAGCCGATTTTCTCAAACCGCAGACAACTGAGCCGGACCGGAGGTCCACGGTAAAGTTCACCGGAAATATATCAATATGGTACTTGAAATGTCCGGGACGACGTGAGGATCACGGATATGGTCCCGGAATAATTTTTGGAGGTCTCTAGCTCCCGAAAAATCAGTTTGAGCGAAAACCGGACAAAACCGGCGGCTCAGCCGCCAAAACTTTCCGTCTTTTCGGCTTGTCACATCCACGGCGGCCCGGCCGCCGAGACCGGCGGTTCAGCCGCCGTGGACGGCGGCCCTGCCACCGTCCAGCCCGATTTTGCCTATAAATTGCCTTCAAGTGTTCAGAAAAAGAGGTTGGCTTGTGGAGACTCCGGGCCTCATGCTGACGAATTTAATCCGTAATCAAGAATCATAATCCAAGGTCCAAGAAAACGAGATCTGAAACTTCGAAGTGGAAAAACCCTAAGCAAGGTAATATTCTAATCAATTCTTTGTCAATTTAAACATTTCATAAGCATTTCATCTTCTTCTCAATTTCTTCTTGGCCAAAGACCTAATCCTTTTAGGTCTAAGGCCTAATGGACTAATTAATCAATCTGTTGGCACGAAGCCCAAATTACATCTTTCCGGTATAAAGTATCTAAATTTCACAATTAAAATCAACTTTTTGGCACGGAGCCTAAATCGCACCTTTTTCGGTACCAAGTACCTAAATTTCACATTTAGCACTAAGTGATAAAACTCACCATTTTGGCATGAAGCCCGACAATGCAGGCCAAAGGCCCAAAATTTACATCCTTTTGGTACAAAGTACCTAAAATTGCACCATTTAGCACTAAGTGCTAAATTTCACAAATTTGGCAAAAAGCCCGATCAATACTTGGCATGAAGCCCGACACCAGCACGAAGCACTAAGTGCTCAAAATCTCACATTTGGCATGAAGCCTAAATTGCACTCCTTTGGTACAAAGTACCTAAATTTCACCATTTAGCACTAAGTGCTAAAACTCACAACTCTGGCAAAATGCCTGAAAAATGCACGAAGCATACACACACACATGCATGAAGCATAAATTTCTTCGCCTTTAAATAGGCTTTTCCGAACTACATGGGCTTTGATCTCCCATTCAAACGGGAGTATGTAGGCATATTTGGGATTCACCCCAAATAGCAAGTCCACAATTTACTAACAATCTGTCTCTTCTTTTCTTCATTCCTTTTAGATTTGTTCTTTTTGCAAGTTAGTCAAATGCATGACATAGTCCCCGAATCCTCCTTGGGTTCGCAGACTAGAAACCTTTACATTGGATGCATTATTGGAGTCAAACAATGGTTTTCTTAGTTTTTCCCTTCGAACAAAATAAACTGAGTGGCGACTCCCGACAACGAGTGAACGTTCGCCTGGATCCTTTTCGGGCGGAATCCGAGGTTCACAGATTGGCGACTCCACTGGGGAGCATAAAAATGATTTATGTGATCCTAGTGGACTACTATTGTTTATTTGACTAACTGGCCCTTCTTTAGGGTATTTTTATTTATTTTGGCAGGGTACCTTAGCAATGACTGTCTTTTCTTTAAAGATATTGGTACTGAAAATTGAAAAAAAATATCTTCCTGGGGACCATAAAAAAAATAAATAAATAAAATAATGGCTATATATTACACAAGAAAAATAATAATAAATGATAATAATAATGATTTATGGAATTATAGTAGACTGTTATTATTATTCGTTTAACTGATTTGCCCTTCTTTTGGGTATTTTTATTCATTTTGCAGGGTACCCTAGCATTATATATCCTTTCTTTAAGGATATTGGACTGAATATTGAAGAAAGGAATCTTTTTCCTTTGATGGATCTATTGTTTGACTACTTGTGCATTTGTTTTGTCATTCAGAGAATCTTTTTCTCTTGCATATATGGGGGAATCATTTTCCTCCATTGCATAAAAAATTGTTTTCAAATAAATTTCTTCTCTTTCTGTTCAAAGTTCTGAGTCTGGATAGCAAGTAGCGCTGACCGGCAGGTCTCCTTGATTATGCCGGCGGACAGCCAAAGCGTCCTCCCTGTTGTCGCAAACCATTCCAATCCTTTTGGAGTGGCCTATGAGTAATCGTACTGTTGGACCCACGCGAAACTCCTTGTTTCACATGTGGTTAGGTATATCTTACTCAAGACTCAAGGGTCCCTATGATAAGCCGATTCTCTATTTTTCACATAACAATAGAACCTTCCTTTAGGTTGTATGTACCCAATGATAGTACTGCATTCCATTAAAATGAATTATGATGTGATGAGGTGCATTCATGCAACATAACAACACGGTTTTGGGGAAAATCTTTTGATATGTACAAGTGTACCCAGAGTTCTTCCTACCCTACACACTACCCTGATCTTTTACCCTTAACCTGTGCAGGTACCCACTATCCGTGTGCCTTCACCTACACCAGACACACCAATACCAACTGTGCAATCACCCACAAGTCCTACTACCCCAACTTCACCAACTGCTCCAATTGTTGAAATGGCTACTATTGAACAAATTAAGGCTTTGCTAGATGGACAGGCTAAGGAAATTGAAGCTAGAATGCAAGAAAGAATTGATGAAGCTTTAGCCGCCCAGAGGGTAGCCATCTTGGCTGAATTGGGAGGGGTACCAAAGACAGCCACTACTTCTGGAAATTTAGGGAAAGAACCTATTGTGGGATAAACTAGTACCCCCATGACTGCTCAGAATACCCCTGTCATCAATTTGGAGGATCCACCCTCTAAGAATGTCACTGAAACTGATGAACTGAAAAGAAAACTTGAATTGCTGGAAAGGTCAATCACTGCAATGAAAACTCATAAAGAGGTGGTAGACATGGATTCTTTATCCTTGTTTCCCCAAGCTAGATTGCCTCCAAAATTCAAGATGCCGGGGATGGACAGATTTGATGGGACTACTTGCCCTAAAACTCACCTCAAGATGTATGTGGGGGCATTAAGCCCTTGGGGTTTAAATGATGAGCTCTTTGCTCAATTATTCCAACAATCTTTGACTGGTGCTGCCCTCAAGTGGTTTGTAAGCCTGGACCATGCCAAGATTAAGACCTGGGAAGACATCTGCAATGCATTTAACTCTCAATACCACTATAATATTGAGGTGGATGTCACCAGAAGGGAACTTGAGACTACCAAGCAGAACAACAATGAACCCTTCTCCTCGTTCCTTACGAGGTGGAGGGCAAAGGCCGCCCAAATGATCAATCGCCCTTCTGAACAAGAGCAGATTGATATCATAATCAGAAATTTAAGGCCTACATATCAAGCCCAACTGCAAACCCAATACCTACCTACTTTCAAATCGCTCATTGCGACTGCAACCAAGGTAGAAGATCTGATACAATTGGGTAAGATAGTAGATGAAGAAGCTATCTCAAAGTGTAAAAAACAAGGCCAAGCTGCTTCCTCAAGCGAAGTAAATGAAGTGGCCAATATTGCCCCTGCGAATCCTTTACGTGTGGGCAATCTTGGGCAGAGAAATCAGCCAAGAAGGCAATATACCGACCTTGGGATGCCCCTTCATCTAGTGTTTAAAAAGGCCGTGCAAGGGAAATATTTGAAGCCTTTGGACCCAAGGCCTCCCCCAAACCCATTGCCCTCCAATTACAGGGCCAATGAGTACTGTGAGTACCACCAAGGAAATGGACACAGAACAGATACTTGTTAGACTTTGAAAAACCGCATCCAGGATTTGGTGGATAGTGGTGACATCATTCCTCTCAGGTGGCAACCAAACATTAACACTAACCCCTTGCCCAATCATTCCATCAATGCCATCACTGTGGAAGATTTCATGCAGCCTAGTCTCTTTGATGAGGTTGCTATGGTAACTAATTTTGAAGACAAAAAGGGGCTTCACCAAGCTGATCAAGACCACAGATGGACCACTGATGAACTGGTACGCCGAGGAGGGACAGGCTGCTCTAGTCAAAACTAGTCCAGTGTCACACCTTGAACCCGAGTCTTGTACCGAGTCAAATTCCGAGTCAAACACCAAGCCAGAGTCTAGTTCTGAGTCCTCTATAGCTTCAGATTTAGAGAACCCAAATGTCACATTTAATGTAATCTTGGAGAATGACTCCACCATTATCAATGAAACTCTTCAAATTCTTGGTTACCCTGTGTCTTTTGTTTTCCAAGTATTATCTAGCAAAAATGATATAAATGAAATAAAAGAAATAAATGAAAAGATAATAATTGGCAAAGAAAATGACCATACATACATTGCATGTGATTGTGTGAATAAGGAACAGGTTCTTGAGTGCATCAGAAAGTATGCCAACTGCTTCATGTGGAAGACAAGTGATGTCACGGGAATAGACCCAGCCATAGCAGTTCACAAGATTTCGCTATACCCCGATGCAAAGCCGGTTAAGCAAAAATTGAACAGAATGAAGCCAGAATGGTCTTTGAAGATTAAAAAAGAGGTTGCCAAGCAACTGGACAATAAGTTCATAGAACCAATTGCCTACCCTTCCTGGTTAGCAAGCATTGTACCGGTCCCGAAGAAAGACGGAAAGGTCAGGATGTGTGTTGACTACAGAGATCTGAATAAAGCTTGTCCTAAGGACGATTTCCCGCTACCACACATCGATTTGCTAATAGACGGGATGGCAACGACAATCTTTCATGACATGATTTACAAAGAAGTAAAAGTGTATGTTGATGATATGATTGTCAAGTCAATATCTCCAGAAGAGCACGTCTAAGCACTTGAGAAGTTCTTCCTTAGACTTCGCAAGTACAATTTGAAGCTTAAATCCTGCAAAGTGACTCTTTGGTGTAACATCAGGCCAATTTGGGATATTATTGGTCCACCATGAACACAGACTGTGTGGCATTTGTGCAAGGATGTCATCAGTGCCAGATATTTGCTAAGCTGCAGAAGCAACCTCCCGTTGCCCTGAATCCAATCACTTCTCCATGGCCCTTCGCTACTTGGGGAATTGATATAATTGGCAAAATACATCCAAAAGCATCAAATGGACATCAGTTTATTTTGGTAGCGGTGGATTACTTCACAAAGTGGGTTGAAGCAGCTTCCTATGCAGAATTAGACGCCAAAAAGGCAGCACAGTTTGTCCGAACCAACATCCTTTGTCGGTACGGAACACCATTCGAGATTATCACAGATAATGGAACTCATTTCCAAGCAGAATTTGCTAAACTCTTGCAGGATAAGAAAATCCAACATCATAAGTCCTCTCCTTATAGACCCCAAACAAATGGAGCTGTAGAAGCAGCGAACAAGTCTATAAAGGTGATCATACAAAAAATGATCAAGGAACATAGGCGTTGGCATGAGAAGTTACCACTGGCTTTGTGGGGATACAGAACATCAGTTAGAACTCCTACTGGGGCAACCCCGTATTCACTGGTATACGGAATGGAAGCAGTACTCCCCATTGAACTCGAAGTTCAATCGGCGAGGATAATTCAAGAAAGTCAGATAAATGAAGCTGAATGGATCAGCAATTATCATCATCAGTTGTTGAGTTTGGATGAAAAAAGACTTCAAGCTCTACATCAGATTCAAGGGTATCAGAGGCGAATGGCCAGACATTTCAACAAAAAGGTCAAAGATCGAAAGTTGGAAGAAGGTTGTTTGGTCCTGAAAGAGATCAGAATGCCTGTTACAGATCCTCGTGGGAAGTTTCGTCCTCATTGGGCGGGACCCTACATCTTGAAGAAAATACTTTCCGGCGGAGCCGTCATCTTGTCTGATTTGGATGGTCTGGAGTTCACAAACCCATGTAATCTGGATCAACTGAAGAAATATTATGTATGATCATGCATTGTAAGGAACTACATTAGACCTGATTCTCGCAAACTAATTCGAGATATGTAGGCAGCTCTCCTTGAGCACGGTCTAAATTTTAATAAAAATCATTCATTCATCTTTCTTTTGCCAAAAGAAAAACAAAACGAAACAACAAAAAAGAAAAAAAAAGAAAGGAAAAGAAAGAAAAATCCCGCTAAGTCAAAAACCCACAAAGGGCGGCTTAGGCAATAGTGGGGCCCGCTAAGTCGAAAACCCGCAAAGGGCGGCTTAAGCAAGAATTGGTAAGAGCTCGCTAAGTTGAAAATCCGAAAGGACGACTTAGGCAAAAATTAGGGCAAGTAAATAAAGTAGATAATGCTTGGAAAGCAAACAAAAAGGGTCATTCATCCTAAGAAGGGTCATTCATTCCAAAAATGAGTCATTCATTCCATGAAATATCAAACCCATCAAAAGTGTCAAACCATAAGTCCAAAATGTCAAAAAAAAAAGTCAACCCTAGAGTCTAAATCCTGCGTCTCCTACGTGGGGCAGAGTCTTCGGTATCTTCCTTAGTTTCGAAACTCTCTGCAGCGTCTGCCTTCTCCTCGTTAAGAGGAACCACCTCATTTCCCTCCAGCTCCTGCAGCAATGCAAGCCTCCTTGGCTTTTTAATTGGCCAAATTTCAGCTATAAACCAAGTTCTGTACTCGGGAGTAGTCTGAACAAGGGAAGGCTCTGCAAAAAGCCTGATCATCTGATGGTCCCTAACTTAAGTTTGAAGAACAGCTCGAGTAACTCCGGGAATAATTTGGGGGCAACTTCAGAAAAATTCAAGTTCCTCCCCCAATGGAGTTGGACTTCCTAGAGGGTTATTTCTAAGTTCTTTACTAGAAATAATTACTGATAGCTTGAGCTTGAGGCCTTGTAAAGTTGAAAAGCCTCTGAAAAGCCACACATAGCCAATTTGAACCTCATGCCTTACAGGGGGGGGGGGGGGGGGCATTTGAGTCACATCCAATGATTGAGCAGAATTCCTCAAAAAGAGGATACATCTCGTCCATCCGAGCACCAAACCTGAAGACATGAGCTTGCGGAACCCAAAATTTGGTACAAGCGTGCAAGAAATCCCAATCCACCAATATCTCTCTAAGAGTAGCAACAACTTTCAATCCATATCTTTCCATATTGATCCTTTCAACCTTATGGAGACTCTTGGTCCAGTTGTGCATACAACGGTTGTAAAAAAAAAAAACCTTTTTGAAAAATAGAAGGGGACATCATGCATACATATGTACTGTTTGTGCTTAACAAAAGTGCAGGTACAGAAAAATCAGAAATGTTGCAAGCAATCGGAAATGCCAAAAGGTTGATCTTTTTACCCCTCGCTCAAAATTCGCTCTTTAGAAGACCACTGGGCTCCATAAATCATTTTTATGGACCCCAGTGGGGGGCAATTGTGAACACTCGAATTTTGAGGCTCGGAAAGCCGATTTTCTCAAACCGCAGACAACTGAGCCGGACCGAAGGTCCACGGTAAAGTTCACCGGAAATATATCAATATGGTACTTGAAATGTCCGGAACGACGTGAGGATCACGGATATGGTCCCGGAATAATTTTTGGAGGTCTCTAGCTCCCGAAAAATCAGTTTGAGCGAAAACCGGACAAAACCGGCGGCTCAGCCGCCAAAACTTTCCGTCTTTTCAGCTTGTCACATCCACGGTGGCCCGGCCGCCGTCCAGCCCGATTTTGTCTATAAATTGCCTTCAAGTGTTCAGAAAAAGAGGTTGGCTTGTGGAGACTCCGAGCCTCATGCTGACGAATTTAATCCGTAATCAAGAATCATAATCCAAGGTCCAAGAAAACGAGATCTGAAACTTCGAAATGGAAAAACCCTAAGCAATGTAATATTCTAATCAATTCTTTGTCAATTTAAACATTTCATAAGCATTTCATCTTCTTCTCAATTTCTTCTTGGTCAAAGACCTAATCCTTTTAGGTCTAAGGCCTAATGGACTAATTAATCAATCTGTTGGCACGAAGCCCAAATTACATCTTTTCGGTACAAAGTATCTAAATTTCACAATTAAAATCAACTTTTTGGCACGGAGCCTAAATCGCACCTTTTTCGGTACCAAGTACCTAAATTTCACATTTAGCACTAAGTGATAAAACTCACCATTTTGGCATGAAGCCCGACAATGCAGGCCAAAGGCCCAAAATTTACATCCTTTTGGTACAAAATACCTAAAATTGCACCATTTAGCACTAAGTGCTAAATTTCAGGAATTTGGCAAAAAGCCCGATCAGTACTTGGCATGAAGCCCGACACCAGCACGAAGCACTAAGTGCTCAAAATCTCACATTTGGCATGAAGCCTAAATTGCACTCCTTTGGTACAAAGTACCTAAATTTCACCATTTAGCACTAAGTGCTAAAACTCACAACTCTGGCAAAATGCCTGAAAAATGCATGAAGCATACACACACATGCATGAAGCATAAATTTCATCGCCTTTAAATAAGCTTTTCCGAACTACATGGGCTTTGATCTCCCATTCAAACGGGAGTATGTAGGCATATTTGGGATTCACCCCAAATAGCAAGTCCACAATTTACTAACAATCTGTCTCTTCTTTTCTTCATTCCTTTTAGATTTGTTCTTTTTGCAAGTTAGTCAAATGCATGACATAGTCCCCGAATCCTCCTTGAGTTCGCAGACTAGAAACCTTTACATTGGATGCATTATTGGAGTCAAACAATGGTTTTCTTAGTTTTTCCCTTCGAACAAAATAAACTGAGTGGCGACTCCCGACAACGAATGAACGTTCGCCCGGATCCTTTTCGGGCGGAATCCGAGGTTCACAGTCATTTTAATAATAAATATATTTATAAATTATTTTTTACTAAATATATTAAGTACTTATCAACTATGTATAAACACTCAAAATAAATACGTAACTACTTAAAATTTTAAATATTTATAAGCTAAATTTTATAAGTTTAAGTTAAACATCCTCTAAATTCTATTCATAAATTTTCAATCTTTATGCACAACCCTAAAATGGTATGTATGAAAATTTATGATGCTTTGTGTCCGTCACTTAAAAAATTGCCATATGTCATAATTTAAATAGCTTATCATTCAAATTAGGAAGTTTTAATTAAAATTACCACTACACTATAGAATTTCTCTCACAAATATTATGAGTTGGTATTATATTTTCATTATCACTACAGTATACAAATAACTTAAATATGTAAAATAATAAACAACTATTTACAAAAATTTAGTCTTAAGATAATTAATTATAAGATAATTAATTAACTATAATAATAAACAATTTACAATTTGATCAATCAAAGGTAAATCAAATAATTGCATCTAAAATTTAATTAGAATTTTAACTACTCATGATATAATTCATGAAAAGAAAACGAAATATTAATTGAATTGAAATAAAACACTCCAAATAAATAATTAAAATCGAGGATAAAGTTTAGAAAAACTTAGAAAAGGGCAGTTATTCTTCCCCAAGCTTGTGAACTTTTAACTTCTTTTGCAAAAGGCTTCAAGAAATTTAAATACAGTCTAAGAGAGATTTAAAACTATAAAAAAATAATTAGTGATTGAAGAGTAATATTTCTCAAAAAGACATAAGAAAACATAAAACATGCTATACAATTAAAAGTTTGAAAAAAAAAACAAAAACATAATATTAAAGAGTTGAATAGGAATTGAGAGATTTTAATCTTATTCCATTACTGTGATAAGTGCAGAATATATACACAAGAATACAACAATCAATGGGAGTCTATCTATACACAGCTGTACAATTCAAATGAATAACTCAAAGAATTAGTTTCCTGTAGAATAGGAGTCAGTCTTTATCTTCTACGTTATTATGCCCCCTCAAGTTAGGAGTTAATTCAATAACACCTAACTTGGATAAATGTTGTTGAAAGAGAAGTTTAGGTTGGGCTTTTGTCAAGGTATCAGCTAACTGATCAGCTGAATGAATATGATGAACCTGAATAGTATTATTATGAACTTGATTCCTGACAAAATGAAAATCAACAGCAATATGTTTCATACGACTATGAAACACTGGATTCTTACACAGATATGTAACACCAACATTATCACAATGAATTATTGGCACTTCTTTCAGCTTAATTTGAAGTTCTTTTAACAGATTCATGATCCAGTTTGCCTTAGCCACTGCGCTTGCCACAGCTCTATATTCAGCTTCAGTTGAAGAACGGGCAACCGTTCTTTGTTTTTTTGACGACCAGCTGATTGGAGATTGTCCCAAATAGGTGATATAACCAGAGGTAGAAGTACGATCTTGTTGATCACCAGCCCAATCTGCATCAGCATAGACTTTTAAATTCAGAGAAGATGAGCGCTTCAAAAGAATTCCATAATTCACTGTATGTTTTAGATACCGAAGCACCCGTTTAACTGCTTGCCAGTGAGATGTTATTGGAGAATGCATGAATTGAGACAATTTATTTACTGCAAAACTAATATCAGGGCGAGTAAATGAAAGATATTGAAGTTTACCCACTGCCTCTCGATAGTGCTTGTCATCAGTGGCTGTGGTTCCATCATTCAAGTGTAAAGTAGTAGAACTAGACATAGGAGAGGTGACACCCTTGCTCTCATGCATCTGATATTTCTGTAGTAAGTCAGAAATATATTTAGATTGCGTTAAAACAATCCCTTCTTCTTTATGTATCACTTCTACTCCTAAGAAAAAATGTAATTGTCCCAAATCCTTGATTGAAAACTGGGTTGCAAGAGCTGTAATCATGTGAGATATTGCTGATTTACAATTGCCTGTAACAATAATATCATCTACGTAAACCAGAAGATATAAAACCACTGCTAATCGATTGAATATGAACAATGAACTATCAGATCTTGATCCCACGAAACCATAGCCGATCAGAAATTTATTCAACGCCATAAACCAAGCTCTTGGCGCCTGCTTGAGACCATAAATTGCTTTGTTCAGCTTACAGACATAGTTCAGATGAGTGGTGCTTTCAAAACCAGGAGGCTGACTCATGTAGACTTCATCATCCAATTTTCCTTGAAGGAAGGCATTGTTGACATCTAATTGATGCAATGGCCAGTTTTGTTGACATGCCAAAGTCAAAATCAATCGAACTGTAGCCGGTTTTACAACTGGACTGAAAGTAGAATTATAATCAATCCCTGGCCTCTATGTGAATCCCTTGGCAACAAGCCGAGCCTTGTATTTGTCTAGTTCACCATTTGCCTTGTATTTTATTCGAAATAGCCACTTACATCCAACAACATTGAAATGATGTTGTTTTGGAACCAATTCCCATGTCTTATTTCGGATTAAAGCGTCAAATTCATCTTTCATAGCATTCCTCCAATGCACTTCTCGTTGAGCTTGTTTCATTGTAGTGGGTATTCTTTTATGATCCACAACTGCAAGATAATCAAAGATCTGTTTGGGTTTGAAGATGTTATGCTGAGATCGTGTTACCATTCGAGTCGGTGCAACTGGATTATTTGCAAATGTAGAAGGTTGACTAACAGGAGCAGTAACATTAGTAGAACTCGAAACATAATCTGAAGATGGTAAGGGATTATTACCTTGAGAAGGAGTTGAATTCAACGGCTCCTCATGCCGAGCAGTTTGAACAGATCGACTTGTAGGTGTGTTAACTGGATAGAAACCTGCAGATTGTAGACCATAATTTTTTACAGAAATAGGTGAAGGAACCGGTTCATGTACACCTATATTAGGAGACTCAATAGGAGATGTCTCTTTGTCAATTTGACCCTCAGAATACCAGATTGTTTGAGACAAGGTGGGTTTGCTATCTCGAAACATAGATTGAAAAGGAAACACATGCTCAAAAAATAAAACATCTCTAGCAAGAAATAATTTTGATGACACGGGATCATAGCATTGACACAAGATAAACACATGGACGTGATCGAGGTTCTAATTTATGACTGGCATACGGTTTCATACAAGGGTAGCACAAAGACCCAAAGATTCGAAGTTGGTTTAGAGAAGGATCACAATTAAATAGAACCTGATATGGAGATTTATTTTTCAAAATTTCAGAAAAATGATGATTAATTAGATACACTGCAGTAGTACATGCAAAGGACCACAAACTGTAAGGGATTGATGCTTGATGCATTAAAGTTCTAGCAGTTTCGATTATATGCCGATGCTTACGCTCAGCTTGAGCAACACGTTGTGGGGTATAAGGTGGAGAAACTAAATGTTGAATCCCAACCGAAGCAAGATAACCTTGTAAACCAACATACTCACCCCCACCATCAGAATATAAAGATTTAATTTTAAGCTCAAAGAAATTCTCAACAGTAGCTTTAAAGATTGGAAATATTACTGCTACTTCACTTTTTTTTGCCAAAGGAAAAAAACCAGGTAAACTTCGAATAATGGTCAACAAAGATAACATAGAATCGTTTTTTATCAATGGACTCTATAGGTGAGGGTCCCCAAACATCTGTATAAATTAATTCAAGAGGTCGACTGCTTTGTAAAGTGCTTGTGGAAAAAGGAAGTCTGGTACTTTTATTGCAAAAACATGAATTACAAGAAGAAAACACACTAGACTTAGCACAAGATAAGGAAAAAGATTTCAACATAGACTTAAGAGTACGAACATTTGGATGACCCAGACGACGATGCCAGACTTCAAGACTAGGAGAAGCAGCAGCAAAATTTGCGGACAGAGATGAATTGGGAACTTTAGATGGCCACACATACAAGTCGTCTTTATTCATCCCGCGTAGCAGAGGTGCCCCCGTGCTCAAATCCTTCACAAGAAAATAAAAGGGAAAAAATTCAATAGAAGTATTATTATGCCTTGTAAATTTGGAAACTGAAATTAAATTTCTCTTGATGTTAGGAGCACATAAAACATTCTTTAATGAAAAATTCATGTTCTCAGTAGGCAATGACACTGAACCTGTGTGAGTAATAGAAATACTGTTACCATTTCCCATTGTAATATTTTCAGTCCCTGTATAATCATGAGGATTAGCAAGACTTATAGCACTATCAGTGACATGCTGATTTGCTCCGCTGTCCACCACCCACGGATTGAATTCCTGAGCTTGATTTGCCATAAACATTGCTTTAGCTTCAAAGTGATTGTGTGAACGAGATCGACAGTCAATAGCAATATGCCCATAACGTCCACAGAGCTGGCACTGAACACGTGATCTGCTAGAACCAGAAGAGGGAGGTCTCCATCCTTGAGACTGTGATTGAGCTCTTTGAAAAAACTGTTGATTTGAAGTGTTCGATCTGAAATTACCATACTGATTGGATCGATTTTGCCCATTGTATGATCTGGTGCCTGATTGATTATTCCAGCGCCGATTAGGACGGGAGCCAATAGCATTTGATTCATAGTTTGTGGCTTGCGCAACCTGAACTGTGATGGGAACACCAGATTTTTTTGCTTCTTCATGTTTGATAAAAATCTCATGATCGGCCAGCTTGTCTTGCAATTCTTCGAAACTGATAGGATTATCTCGAGCTTGAATAGCAGCACTTATCTCCTTGTAATCAGACCCCAGACCACTTACAATTTTTACAGTAAGCTCAGTTGAATCAATAGGAGCACCTGCTGTGGCTAATTCATCTGAGATTGTTCGAATCTCGCTCAAATAATCAGCAATGGATTTATTATCCTTTGTTACCTTGGATAAACTATCTCGAAGAGTAAAGATTCTGGTTTGAGATTTATTAGCATAAGTAGTGTGCAAATAAGCCCAGGCCTGTTTAGAAGATTTGGATGATGCTATAGTAGGAGCAATAGTGGGATCTGCAGAGGCAATTAAAGCATTGCGTATGAGATTATCTTGTCGAAACCAAACCTTATAAGTGCTGTCTATTTCAGCTGGTGGTGATGTTGAGCCATCAAGAAAATGGAGCAGATCATAGCCACACATGAGAGTATACACCTGTGCCTTCCATGTGGGAAAATTAGCACTGCCAGTAAGCTTAATGGGAAGCTGTGAAGCAGGATTAAAAGAAATAATTTGGTTCATAGGCGAAACAGTAGTTAAATCAATGTTGCCAGAAGTGGAAGATTGAAAAACAGAAGGTGTTTTGGATTCGTCAGTCATGATGAGGGAAAGAAAAAAAATTGAATGGATCGAATCTCATTGGAGAGCTTATAGCTCTGATACCATAAAGAGTTGAATAGGAATTGAGAGATTTTAATCTTATTCCATTACTGTGATAAGTGCAGAATATATACACAAGAATACAACAATCAATGGAAGTCTATCTTTACACAGCTGTATAATTCAAATGAATAACTGAAAGAATTAGTTTCCTGTAGAATAGGAGTCAGTCTTTATCTTCTACGTTATTAAATATGAGTTAATTTTAGCTATTTCTTTTAAATTTAATAACATATTTCAAGCTTATACGAATATAAGAAATGACCCCCTCAACCTAATCTGTCAGATTTTATAGGTTATTGTAAATTAGGTCATAATTTCAATAGAGGTAGGTAATAATATAGATAAGGTAGGATATATTAGACTTAAAAGTTTATTAAATTTTTATAATCTTTAAATATGAAATGGGTTTAACATTCCCCTGAAAATGTCAATCACCTTTCAGAAAAGATAGATAGTAATTTAATTAAAGTGGAATATATTGAACTTGTAACAAGTTAGGCTTTATAGTAAAAAATAATCTAAGATGTTCTAGTTGGATTATCTTCTTTATTATAAGCTCATTTATTTTTTGTAATATTTAGATATGGGATGGGTTGAATCAATAATTACTAGAAAAGCAACAAGAAAAAAAAAGTTTTCTTACATATTTTTAAATATTTTAAAGTCTTAAAGTTGTTGATATTTTATAAAATCAGATTTATTTAACATAAGGTTAACTTACAATAGTTACTAAACATTCATATTCAATTGCTGAATTTTAATGAAGAGTTCATATATTATATGTTTTGATAGATACTCCAAGTTGCTAGTTGTTATATAGCATTTTACTCTACGATCCACCATTTGAATACTAGAAATTGCTTCTAGAAAAACTAATTAAATATTATCTGCAATTTAAATTCATATAAAAAAATGGGCGATTTCAATAAATTAAACATTTTACAAATGTTTTTTTTTTAATAAGTACTACAATCTCATCCAAAATTACTTAATTAAATTTCATTTTAGCTTTTATAGATAAACCCATTTAATTTTAATAATAATAAAATAAAATGTACATATTTTTAATTGATTTTTATGCTAAATTTATTCAATCAAATTGAATTTAAATTCAACATATACTTGTTGGACTTCATGCGACTACATTCACACCGTTATAATTTTATTCTACATGCACTTTCTTATTTATCCTTTCTCCTTTTGTCTCTTAACATTGGTTCAATGCAAGTGCGCGTGAGAATTCAAATTAAAAATTGGTAAGTTGGAATAATTTAGTTATGTAAATTATGTAGAGTTATGAAATATCTTTATTTTATCAATTTTAATAGCATTTATTATAACGGAGCTTAGGGAAAAAAGATTCCAAAATTGTAAAAAGATACATATAATAATAAATAATAAGTTTGGTAGATCACTCAAGCGGTTTACTTTTGATTACTAACTAGGAATTTGAAAATATTTTTAATTTCTATGGCAAAGAAGATTAATATATATATATATATATTCATTTTATTTTGTAAATTGATGTTACTATTAAAGAATTTATTAAAATATTGATATTAATTAAAAAAAATTCAAGCAATTACTAGATTTTTTCTATAGTGTGTCCTGCAACTGCAAACAATTAATTACTACAACTTCAAAAAGATTTCCAGGGCAACTCTAAATTGTATAATTAATGAAATGACAGTAAGTGATTAAACAATAATCACCAAAATATGAAGATCCTTATTCACTCTATATGTTACAGAATAGTATTTTTCATTAAATATTACGGAATAGTATATATGTTACAGAATAGTATTATTCACTCTATATGTTTAGAAATTATGCAAGTTTACAAACTCCATATACATTAATCAGGTTTGTATATTGGATTTATCGAGTGTTACCTTCATCGATGTCGCTTTTAAGCAACTTAACAAGCTTCTCAAATTCACTGAAATTAGTAATGTCTTTGTGAAATTGATCATCTTGGGAACTTGGTGGGTACTGAAAGCATTCTCTAACTTTTATAAAATCTTCCCAACATTCTGAAACTTCATTTGGATGATCTAACATAATATGAAGGATTGCCTGCAATTTTTGTTTTTACGTGAACATGGAAAAACTTAAATGAGTGTTAATTTAATAATTATTTTTAAGAAGAATAACTTAATTACTTGTATAATCTAATAATTCCTTAGCACACTAAAACATAGCCTAGAGACAAGTGTATCTCTCCCAGACAGATTCAGATTCCATTTCCCTTTCCCCATATTGTAATGCTCAAACAAGAGAAAAATCTAATTAGTCCTCACCTTATATAGAGGTCGTCGAGCATCAGAAATTTCTTCATGACCACTTAGGCATTCACAGGCTAAAGCCTTGTTATAATCTCCCTATTATACAAGTTTAAGATACAATATTATTTTATTTAAAGTATATACTTTTAATTTGAATTTAATTAGTATAAGCATTTCAATAATTATAAATACCTTGTAGATGAGCATTTCAACAAGCAGCATTTGAATTTCGTATGCTTCATGAGATCTATTTTCTAATTTAACCTTGTTCACTTCTGTTTCAAGTATTCCCACTGCAATTCCCTCCTTTCCACTCATTTCCAGTTTTGCAACAACACTCTTATATGCAAATTGAGGAAAAACATAAGCTTCTAATTTATACTTTTTTAAATTCAATTACATGTATGAAATTCAACTTTACTTACTTTTTGTTTTATTCAATCGTTTCATTTTTGGATATGAAATTAATTCAATATAATCAAATTAAATTTTAAATAAATTCTATACTTGAAATTTATTTATATCAACAAAAGTAAATTTTGACGGGCTCAAGAAACACATATAACAAATATAAAATGTTCTAATATGGGCTAACCTGAAGTTTATTGAAATCAGGATGCTTCTGTGCGAGTAGAATTTTTAATTCAGTTTCAGCTGCATTAAGTGATGTTGTGTCAGCTCGAGCTTGGTGATAATCAATGAGTCTCTCCATTGCCAATTTGCCTCCATGGAGAGCTCCAAACGACACTGACCTTGCTAAATTACCCTCAGTTTTGCCTCGACGACAAGCACGTTTTGCAAAACGACATGCAATGTAAGTGCTGGAAATTATGACAATTGACGTTGCTATTGCTACCATTGCACCGGATTTGGTATCTCTAGTAAAACAAGTGAAGAAATTCTGCAACCGAAGAACAAAATTTCTTAACAGATCAAAATTAAAATTGGGCATAGCTAATAAATCTATACTATCCCACTTTGGGAATTAAAGTTTCTTGAAAGTCGAATGGAGAGAAATATAGAAGAAATGACGGTTATTAATAATGGCGAAGGAAGAGAAGTGCAACGTACTTAAGTTTATTTAAGGAGATGTGTTTCCAAGAATCACATGATATATGGCAAAAAATTATTTATACCTTTCCTAGATATTAAGGAAGTACCTTTATTTTGCAGATTTTCTTTTAGAATTCTTAGGTTTCAAGAAAAATCTTTATGAGAATCACTCCTTTATTAGGGAGAAATTTAAGAAAGGCAAATATTATATATCCTTTATGTAATTTGTTGAAGATATAGCTAGCTATATTACTTTTCTTTTCTTTTCTTTTTTATTAAAAATTAAAATTTGCACATTAGAATTGAAAAAATTATTCTATTTAAAAATATTACTTTTGACGTTTCGATAATTTTTTAATCCAATTTTTCAACTTTTAAAACAACGTATTATATAAACATTTTTGGTTTTTTTATTATTTAATCAAGAATGCTAATTTCCAGTTTTTCAATTTTTAAAACAACATATCATATAAATATTTTTAGTTTTTTTATTATTTAATCTGAAATGCTGATTTCCAATTTTTCAATGTTTAAAACAACATGTTATATGAATATTTTTAGTTTTTTTATTATTTAATTAGGAATGCTGGTTTCCAACTCTCCAAATCAACATTCTGCTAATTGATGTATGGCTAAATATATGAAATTGTTTTTAAAAATTGATAATTTTATTTAGAGAACAAAAAAGTTAATATATTTTAATATTTCAGAATACAATGATATAATTTTTCCATTTCTATTAGAAAATTTTCCTTCATTTTTTTTAATGAATCTCACATCCTTTTCTATTATCAATTTTTCTTCATATATCTATACAATACACATTTAGAACTTTTTAAAAAATATATACTTGAAATTGAAACTGAAACCAACAGTTTTTTTTATTTTAATAATTTGGTAATATTAATTATTTAATTTATTATGAAATTTCTAACTAAAATATGTAAAATTCACCGTAAAATATAATGATCTCTAATGAACGTTTTTGAATATATGTTAACACTTTCTCTTTCATAGGTATTAAAATTAGTAATAATGCCTGTTAGCTTAATTACACAGAATAATAAAATATGCCATACCCTGTTGAATAATGCTACTTTTGTTAAAAGCGCAAATAGAAATAGATTCGTTGCTTATGCTGCATGAAAACCTCTCTGATGCTCATATCTTTTTGTCAGTTTTATGATTTTATAAATGCATTTAAGGAATGACAAAGAAAAATAATAAACCATTGGGTCTTTTCAATCCTCTAAAATAAACAATGGAATCTATACTGTTTCTTGGCAATGGATCTTCTCCGGTTCCTATCCTTTTAAGCAATAGGTACCCTTCTTCTTCTTCTTCTTCTATGGTCACTACTCTGCGGGCAACTAAGCTTAAATTCATCGGCCAAGGGATAATGATTAATGCTGATAAAGCAATTGAAAGGCCAAGGGAATTATATCAGAAAGCACCACCAACTGCAGGTGCTTATCGAATAGGCGGTCGATCTGCTTTAAAATCATTATTAGACGTCAATGTTCATATATCTTCTTCCAAATTGGATTCCCCACAAGGTCCTTCTTAAAGGCTTCCTGAAATACCTTCAATGGAAGATGCTAATGACATTAAGGTTATTAATTATTTATACTGACAATCATCTCCATCTTAAAATTAATTATTAAGAGCATATATATGAATTATAGGCTGTGATCCATGAATATTTTTGTAGATGGAGGCAGTGAAGCTAATGAAATATGGGAAACCAGAAGATGCAGTGCTGTTGCTGAAGAATGCATATGATGCCAGTAAAAATGATCCTGAGCCTGCTTACCATGTGGAGATGGCATTAGTAGAAATTCTCATCTGTCAGGTACATACCAACCTATATATATATATATATAGGAGACAACTAATAATCCTGATGATAATTCGCATGATGCAGGGAAAATACCAGGAAGCCTTGGAACGCAAGTGCCTCAATAATAATGAGCAATTAAAGTCAGATACTCGGTTACGTCTTTATAAGGTTCGTTGCAAGTTACATATATAATATAAACAGTTGTTTGGCAATTAATTAATTACGTCATGTTATCTTAATTGTATATAAATTTATGCAGGCTATTATAAATACGATGTTGGATGATAAGGAAGAAGCAAATAAATGGTGGAAAAAATACATAAAAACCCTTGAAGAAGTTGACCCTCTCAAAGATTTATTTTCAAATGAAAAATGAAAAATTTTAATTATTTCAACTTCAATGTTCCTCGCCGATTTCCGAAGGACTTAACTAAAGTGTATAATAAAATTATTTATTTTTCTCTGTAATAACCCTTTTACTTATTTTTTATTGGTCGAATGCGCGTACACCAAATTTAGATAAGAATTCTTTCTCATTATTGTATGATATATATATATATATATATATTATTCCATGCATTCATTCTAATATTATACAATGTGTATGCATATTTTTAAATAAATAGCATATTTTTAAAGAAAATTCTAAAATAAATATGGCCTATGTTCCCACTAATAGATCAAGCTAATAAAAAAATATGATTTGAAAATAAAACTAATTTAAATTATTTTTTTAAATATTATAATTCAAATCACACTTTCTAATTGGTATGATTCATAAGTTGAGATATGAACTAGATCCATAATAAAATTTTCTTATTTTTAATACCAAGTAAAAACTAACAATGTAATTCGGTAGTTTTATATTTATATTAGAATGCATGAGCAACAATTCGAATTCTAATAATTTCTTTATTTTAAAAATTTCCAATGTTGCAAGAGAAAAGAAAACGAAAAAGAAAAAGAAAAAGAAAAAACAGGCAAATGCAACTAAGAAAACGTAAGAAAAAAACATGTCTGTGTGTATATATATTGTATAATTAAGATAATTTTACACTGTATACTACTCCTTTAATTTTTTGTTTTAATATCTCATTATTTTAGTGTATTTTTAATATACCAAATATATATTAATTTAATACTTTTTAAAGTGAAATATACTTTTAAGTGGTATATTAGATATATATTAGATGTATACCACTGTAAAATATGTATTTTTAAAAAATAAAATAAAATATAAATATTTTTTAATTATTTTTTATGTTAAATTCTTTTATTCAAATTGAATTTAAACTTCAAAAAAAATATAACTTAAAAAAAATTTCCAGGGCAACTCTAAACTAATTGTATAATGAAATGACTAAAAGACATCAATTAACCAACAATCAGCAAAATATAAAGATCCTTATTCACTAATCACTATATATGGTACAGAATAATATAAATTTCACTGCATATACACAATTGTTTTGAAATTTTGCAAGTTTAAGAGCTCCAACATGTACATTAATTAGGTTTATAAATGGGATTTATCGAGTGTACCCTTTATTGATATCGTTTTTAAGCAGGTTTGCAAGACTCTCAAAGTCACTGAAACTAGTAATGTCTTCGTGAAAATGGTCATCTTGGGAACTTAACTGGTGGATACTACGAGCATTCTCTAACTTTTACCAAATCTTCCCAACATTCTGAAGCTTCCTTTCCGCTCATTTCCGGTTTCAAAGTATAATTAGCTACATAAAATTTTGGAAAGAGACCTGCTTAGTATAAATTAATTCCATAAATTGTTACGAAATTCATTTCAAATTTCATACTTGTATAAATTCAATTGTTGCATGAAATTCAACTTTACTTGCTTTTTGTCTTGTTCCCGTTAATTGTTTAGCTTTTTATATGAAATTAAATTAAATAATATAATCAAATTAAATTTTAAGAATTGTAAATAAAAATTCTATATATACTTGAAATTTATTTATATCAACAAAAAGAAATTTTAATATATAGGTTCAAGAAACACATATAATAAATATAAAATATTATGATGGGTTAACCTGAAGGTTACTGAAATCAGGATCTTCTTATGTGAATTGAATGTTAGAATCTCTAATTCAGTTTCAGCTGCATCAAGTGACGATGTGTTTCCTCGAGCTTGATGATAATCAATGAGTCTCTTCATTGCCAATTTGCCTCTATGGAGAGCTCCAAACGACACTGACTATGGCAAAATACCCTCAGTTTTGCCTTCACGACAAACATGTTTTGCAAAAACGACGTGCAATGGAAGTGCTAGAAATTATGAGAATTGACGTTGCTATTGCTATGTACCACTACACCATATTAAGTATCTCTAGTGAAACAAGTAAAGAAATTCTCGAAAAGAAGACCGAAATTTCTCAACTGATCACAAGTAAAATTTGGGCATAGCTAATCAATCTATATATAGTCTTACAATCCCACTTTAATTTGGTCAAAATTTTTGCAGAGGGAATTAAGCACTTGACAATCAAAGTTTCTCGAAAGTCGAAAGGAAAGAAAATCTTGAAAAAATGATGGTGAGGAAACCTCTCATGTGTTCACGAGAATCATTATAGTATATTATATAATATAATACAGCTAAAAATTATTTATAACTCTCCAAGATATTAAGGAAGCTTCTTTGATTTGCAAGATTTTCTTTTACAATTCTTACTTAAGTTTCAAGAAAAAGCTTTGTAGGAATAAATCCTTTATTAGGGAAAAAACTAAGAAAGGTAATATAGTCTAAATGTAATTTGTTGAAGATATAGCCTACCTATATTACTTTTCTCTTTCTTTTATTTTTTTGGTTAAAAATTGAAATTTATATATTTTAATTGAAAAATTATACTATTTAAATTTATTACTTAAACTAGATAATTTTTTTCTCTATGTTTTTAATTTTTTAAAAACAATATCATATAATTAAATATTTTTAGTTGTTTAATAACTAAACTAATCACAAATGGCTATTTTCGACTCTCCATTTCAACATCCTGCTAACTGATAAAATTTTTCCGTTTGAATTTAAAAATTTTCTTTTTTGCGAATATCATGTCCTTTTTTATTATCAATTTCTCTTCGTATATGTATAATAATCATTTAAAACTTTTTAATAAATAAAACTTGATATTAAAATTGAAACTGAAACAGTTTTCTTTAATAATTTGATAATAATATTTATTTAACTGATTATGAAATTTCTAACTAAAATATGAAAATTCACATTAAAATGTAATGATCTCTAAATGATATTTTGAATATACTAGCACTTTCTTTTAATAGGAGTTAAAATTAATAATAATGTCTTTTAGCTAATTACACAGAAAATAAAATATGCCTTACCCTGTTGAATAATTCTACTTTTGTTAAAAGCAGCAAATAGATTCGTTGCTTATGCAACATGAAAGCTCTCTGGTTCTCATATCTTTTCTAATCTATACTGTTTCTTGGCAATGGACCTCCGCTTCCCATCCTTTCATCGGCCAAAGCCATAAAATTTGCAGTACACTTACCAGTAACACACTTAGGCCTTTGATAATTCGCGCAATAAACAGATCAAAAAATGATAAAGAGATTTCCAGTTCGAGAGCCGTTCGTAATAGCATGGGGCCATCCATAGCATTGGCTTGTGTTCTTGGTATCATTGGTTTTGGTTATACATTGAAGATGATGATTAATCCTGACAAAACAATTGCAGGGCCAAGGGAATTATCTCAGAAAGCACCTCCAACTGTAGCTGCTTATCCATTAGGTGGTCGATCTGCATTGAAATCATTATTAGACATTAATGTTCATATGTATTCTTCCAAATTGGATCCTCCACAAGTGTAGAAACTACACAAACTTTGCAAGTGTTGTAGATTCTTTTTTTTAATAAACTCATAATAAACCTATTATAAACTCATAATAAATTATTTTAAATTCATAAATTAATAATAAATATATAATAAACTTAAAATAAATCAAAAATAAATTCATAATAAACTATCTGAGTATAATATTTTTATAAAAAAAATCATAAATTATAATAAATTTATAAATATTTTTAAAAATATAATAAATTTAAATTTTTTTTATTTTTTAGTTTTATAAAGACCGATGAAATAGAGAAAAACAAAAATTTTATGAAACTATACTTTAAAAAAATCAAAGTATGGACCGTTTAAAATTTCAAAAATACCAAAAAAAATTTTGAAATTACAAAAATACAGTGCCACATAATCTCTATAAAAGTTTCATTATTTTTTCAACTTTCACAAATATCATTGGGATCTTTATAAAATACTAAAAAAAATCAATTTTAGCATTTTTTTTAAATATTTTTAAATTTATAAGAATTTATGTTTTTTTTTATAAAAATATCTTATTTATATTTTTTATTATGAATTTATTATATATTTATTATGAGTTTATAAATTTATATAGCTCATTATGAGTTTATTATAAAATAACTAAAATATCTCTAATAAAAATAAAAAAATTTATTAAAAACAATGGATGGTGTAATTTTTTCAATAATATATATAGTGTATATATGTTGTACGTATGTTGCGTTCTAACTAAAATTATACGGACTATATTTTATTTTTCTTAAATATAATGTATATATAATACAAACGTAGTTCATATGTAGAATTTTAAGTTTGAATATATCATACGTTGTTCATATGTTATGTATACACGCATTACTTTTATATCATCCTTAATTATAGTATATACTATATAAATATTATTCAATATTAAATTTTGAATAAAAATATATGCACTATTATTAATAATATTATAAATATGTTGTATTTATTATACATATGTTAATTATATGTTGTATATATACTGTGGACATGAAACTTCTATAACTAATTTTAACAAAACTCAAAATATTATCTTAACGGAAATGAATCTTTAATAATAAAAATCATAAAAATGATTTAAAAAAAAGGAGAGAATTTAATAACTGAACAAAGAGAATTAGTAGCGGATTAAAAATAAAATAATAAAAAAATAAGAGTCTTTAAAAGAAAAAACAGAAAAGGAAAAATACAAATAAAAAGCAAAAAAATCATAAAATATTAAAATAAAATAAAATCTGTCAAATATAATATATTTGATGAAAAAAGTGAAAATGAAGAAAATTAAAATGTCAAAAATAAAAATAAAAAACATCATAAAAGTAAAAGCGGAAACTAAAAACATAATCCGGGCGAATTCCTAATTAAAAAACCAAACAAACAAATGATGTCCTTGCAATTTTGCCATGAGAAAATCAATTTATATTATATATATGCAAATTGACACTAAATCAAAATCTTAACTCCTACAGACCAAGAGCACATGCAATGCGCAGGTAATATAGGACCTTTTTTTTTGGACGAATTTGATATTTATAGTGGGTTTTATAAGGAATGTACTTATACATGACGCATGACGATGTTAATATAAATTAAATAGTTGATAAATAATAAAATAATAACAACTTATTATAATTTTAATAAAATTATATTTTAATTATAGTTAGTATATTTTATCATGCAGATTAAAATACTCACACTATTTGCTTAATTTTATTTATTAGAAAAATTATTAAACTCTATATAATATAAATGAATAAATATAAATAAATGATCTAATTAGTATGAAAATTAGTTTTTAAAGTTATTATTTACATACCTATATTAAAAAATTTAATCTACTATAGAATAAAATTTTTTATTATTAATATATGATTGCGTTTCCAAAAGATATAGAACTTTTTAATATATAATACAAATAAATAATTTCATATTTATTAAATAAATAATTTAATTGATAGATAAATTTTGAGATTGCTACTTATAAATTTATATTAAGAAAATTTATATAATAACTAAAGTTGTAATCGAGTCAAGCTTTAAAAAATACAATCTCTGTTAGACATAAAATAATCGAGTTCGAACTCAAATTTAGTTTAAATCAAATTTGATCTCGTATTAATTAAATTTATTTATCATTTATGTATCTCAAATTTAAATTCAAACTTGATTTAATTAAATTTAATAAGTTTAACGAACTTATTTCAATTTTTTTTTTCATAGTAGAAATACTAAAATTAATGTATTTATAGAAAATGAACAATCAATTATATTTATATTAATAAAAATAAAAAATTTATATTATTATAATTTTATTTTCTATTATAAAATTTTAAATTATTGAATTATTTACATTACCTATATATTGTCTAAATATTTAGTATGTGCTAAGCTATTATATTTTTATTATATTATTAATTAAATAATTATTTATTTTTTAATTTATATTATATAAATAAAAATAAAAAGATTGTATGATGCAATTTATTTTTTTAAAGTAATAAATTTGCTCATTTAAAATTTTTAATAATTCTTTTACTAATAGATATTGTATTAACATAAATTTTACTCTATCGATATTGGTAATTTGAAAACATAATATATAAAAAAATTGCAAATAAAATTTATTAAATTAAACTATTATGTAATATTAAAATTATTTATTTTTATATTATTTAATTTATTTATAGCATATAATGTATAGTAGAGTAATGAATTATGTAATTAAATTAGTTAAATAATTAATATATTTTGATAGATAATTTAATAAATAATTGAATTATATATATTTATAATTTAGTATAATAAACGAGATAGTTTATGAGTCTAATTTATGAGCTTATTAAATAAAATTATAACTAGCAAATTACTAAATTAAGTATTTTTTTTTATTTGAGCTTCACTCATAGTCTGGATGAAATTTTATAAAGTCGAAATTTAAATCAAAATTAAGTGGTTTAACTCATTTATAGAGATAACCATAATACATGTGTGGTGCCAATTTTCAGAAACTTGCTGCCATATTTCCACAAGACTGTCACATGCGCTCCACCCTCTACATCACATGCAATTAATTCTATTATATTTAAGCTCTAACTTGATACTTGTCCCATATAACAGTCTCAGCAATAGCGAGAAGGACATGAGGTACTAAAACTGACCACCCAATATGAAGGAGCCACGGCGGAGCAAATATATGTGAATAGTGTTAGCCACCTGGTGTCCATGCTCGCGCCACAGGCAATGGCGGAATCAAGAATTTACCGAGGGGGGTCAAAATTAATTTGGGTGGCGGTGATCGGCGGTGTGGTGGCTGCGGCTGGCTGGCTTGCTGTTGCTACTGCGGGCTGTGTTTATTTGGGGAGGGAAACAGAGAGAGGGAAGAAGGAGAAGGAAAGAAAACTCAGCCTTTTTTAATTTTTGAACCGGCCCAAGCAAAACGACATCTTTTCGCTTGGGCCGGTTTATTTTTTTTTAAAATAAACCCCTGGCAAAACGGCACCTTTTCGCCAGAGATTTATTTATAAAAAAAATTAATCCCTGACGAAACGACGCCGTTTCGCCATTGACTAATTTATAAAAAAAATATATATATATGTATTTGCAGCGAGGAGTTCGTCTACCCCTCGCTGCAAATTCTTTGAAACTCAGCCCCCCTTCAACGGGGGCTGAGTTTCTTACGCCTCCACACTTTTCTCTTTTTAGCTGCAGGTGAGAGGGGTCGTGTGACCCTACACGACCCCATGATCATTCCAGCACTGGCCACATGTGTGGTTGTTTATAAAGACCTAAATGTTAGGGCTGTGATAATTGACAATATAACCATTAGTGGCTATATAACAGACGCCAATATGCCCATGCACGATCTCATTCTACCCAAGTTTGGTAATAATTAGCCCACGTCTATTTCCACCATTATTTACTATTTATATTTATCATATATATGACTATTTCTTTGTTCCTGTCTGCTCAGAGACTTTTTTTTCCTCTTTTCTTGTGCTTTTTTAAATGTTCGCAAAATTAAAAGAATAATACTTATCATCAACGATATATTATTTTTAGAAAATTCAAGTTACACAATATTAAGAGTAATGTTAATTTTAGTAATATTGGATAGCGATTATTAAATAATCTCTTTTTTATTAGTTAAAATATATTTATTATAATATATTTTTTTATAAATAAACTTATATTAAATATTTTTAGCCAATAAAAAAAATTATTCAATAATCATCCTATAAAATGACTACATTTAGTATTTATCCAATGTTAAATATAAGCTAAGATCTAGCTGTCTTTTTTTTCTCTTTTATAAGTTTTTCATTTTTCTTTAAAAGTGAAGTTGTAGTTAATTCATTAATAGTCAATAGTCTCATTTTTTTTACCTTTCTTTTTAATCTATTTCTTAATTTTTGTATTGTTTTTTTAGTTTTATGTATTATTTATTGTGTTGTCTTTAAAATAATTTTAGATCAACGCAGATATAAAATTTAGTACTGTTTTTATTTTTATATTTCTTTATCTTTTTTAAAATAAAACTGAATGTAATTTAATTTTTTTATGGAGTTTTATCTTTCATTATTTAAAGGTTTTGTATTCTTTTTTAAATTGAGTTTTGTTATTCCATAGAAGTTATTTATCCTTTTCATATAAATGTATCTTTCTACATGGAAAATTATTTAATATGTTTCTATAGATAATTTATGCAATGAATATTTCGCTAAAAAATATATTGTTCAATACATGTTACTATTATTCACTGTTTATATTCAATAAGTTGAAGAAAATTCAGTAATTTTATTAATCATTAGTATATATATTTTATATATTTTGAATTATATAATTTTATTTATATCTTGTAGATATATTTTTCGAGCTATTAATGTGAAGTTATTTTACATTAAAAAAATATTGATCCAGTATTTTATTTATATTAATTTTACTTTCAACTTCTTTTATGTCATAGGGCAAGAGAATTTGATAAATAGTGTCGGAAGAAGATATCATATACTATAAAAATAAATTGTAAACGTAAAATTTTAATTAGCATTATATTATTAATTATCTTATAAAAATTTATAAATTTTTAGTATTTTTATAAATGCATGGGAATGTATCAGACTAACTCGCGATAATGTTGGCTATTAATTTTCTAAGAAACAATTAAAAACTTTTACTCAGTTTTACATTTGATCCAGCAATCAAACCACAATTACTCCCTAACTCAACGTTTAATTCTATTAATTCCAACACTCATTTATTTATAATCCTAAATAAATTATCATTTTATTTACAATAGTTGACTTAATTTAAATTAATTATTTTTTTTTATTAAACTAAGAATTTAATCATTATTGATATTTTTTTTCGATTAACAAATTGATCATCCCTTCCATTTTTGTTTTTGTTTGTGTTAAAATAAAATGGAATAAAATTTTAATACCTAAGTACTATCACTCTTTTCTGCTTTGTCATTTGACCGTTTCATCTCTTTCCTCATAAATCTTTCTTTCTCTTTTATTATTTAATTTATCTTTCTCTTTCTCTTCCTCTCCTTTGTTTTTCTTTATCTCAAAAGTAAAAAAAAAAACAAATATAAAAAAATATATAAAAAAAATCAATAATGAAAATATGAAAATTGTGGTACAAAAATAGGAGGCGATGGCAGCACAAGTAGCAAGCATATATCTTATATTTTTTTCTTTTTAATTGGGCATTGTGAATTTAATTGGGAACTTTTTAATTTAGTATCTCTAATACCTGTGTTGTTTAAGATATGAATATTAGTTTTTAGATGAAAATTGGATAAATTTTGATGAATTTTTTAATTGTAGAAAGTTATTTTCCATTTTTATTTCTAGTGTTATTATTATTATTTAATGCTTTTTTGGTTTTCTTTTTTATTTTCCTGGTGGAGAAAGAAAATATAGTGAAAAATAAAGAGTACTTTACTAAGGATTCTGATGATGAAAATTAGGGGTGTAACTTGGTTTGGAATATTACCGATTTAAACCGAAATCCAAACCGAAATTGTTATTTGGATTGGAATTTCGGAATGTGGAATATGGAATGGAATGTATTTTCTAAAATTTTGAAATATGGAATATGGAATGGAATGTTATAATGAAATTCCAAATTCCATTCCATATACCGAAATTTTATTATAAGATTTTTAATAATATAATTAATAATACATATTTAAATAAAATTATTAAATATTAATATTAAAATATGTAATTCAATTTTATACAATATTTTATTAACCCTACCCTGTTAGGTTTAATATATATTCGTTTAATATATATTCATTGCCTGCTTTGGCAGCTTTGCTTTGTGAATACCGATAACAAACAAAAAACACAGAAAAGCTGCTAGTCTGCTACAAATCTTAAAGGTTGGAATACTGACTCTTTCTTCTTGGCTTTTCATCCTATCTACTGGCACAATCTATGATAATTATTATTTTATTTGCTTTACAACTAATGGTGGCTTAGGGATTATATTTATATAGGTTAGGGTTCTTGACACAATCATCAACTTTTATTGCTAGCGTCAGTTTATATATGTATAGTATATTATTTAGAATCATTAGATCCATATATATATAGGATTATATTTTGCTTTTCCTCCAAAGTTGTAACAACCATTATGATATTGTAATAAAAACTGTTTTTACGTTACTGGTAATAGTTTTTTTTCTTTTATGTTATTAAATGTTTTGTGAGTATTACTGAATATATATATGTATATATATTTTTCAAAATCAGATGACTGAAAATAGCGAACCAATTCTCATAGACGGAGAAGGTGCGAACCCTCAACCTACTAATAAAGCAAATGCTCCTTCTAAAGAGATTACTACAAAAAGAAAAAAGATGGCCCCTCAATCTGTAGCTTGGAACCACTTTGTTCGAAAAAATGATCTTAAAAAATGTATGGTAGCTCAATGCAAACATTGTAATTTACAATATGGATATAACACCTCCTTATTAGGCACAAGCGGTTTGTTGGCACATTTAGACAGATGTCCTAAATATCCATATACTAGGCCTAAGGATCGTAAGCAATTCCAACTTAACTTTCCTTGTGTCACAAAAGAAAATGATGGTGTGAGTAATCTAAAGTTTCAAGCATGCTTGGACCCAATTGCTTTGAGAAAGGTTATATCATACATGGTAATTGTAGATGAATTTCCTTTTAAATGTGTTGAGGGACAAGGTTTTAAATATCTTTTTAGTGTTGTGGATCCTTCTTTTCGTGTTCCTTCACGAATAACAGTTGCTAAAGATTGCTACCAAGTTTATTGTGATTCAAGGATAGAACTTAAAAAAGTCTTACCCCAAAGGAGGATATGTCTCACAACTGATACATGGACTTCTATACAACAAATCAATTATATGTGTCTCACAGCACATTATATTGATGACAATTGGAAATTACAAAAGCGAATTATAAATTTTTGTCTAATTACTAGTCATAAGGGTGAGCAAATTGGAAAAACAATTGAGAGATGCTTATTAGATTGGGGCATTGAAAAAGTTTTTACTATCACAGTTGATAATGCAAGTTCGAATGATACAGAAATCAATTATATGAGAACTAGACTTAATACTTGGGGTGGTAGTGTCTTGAAAGGTGATTTTCTTCACATGAGATGTGTGACTTATATAATTAATTTAGTGGTTGGGGATGGATTGAATGAGGCAAAAGAATCAATTCTCCGTGTTCGACAAGCTGTAAAATATATGAAACAATGTCCATCTAGATTGGAAAAGTTCAAAAAATGTGCATTAGAGGAGAAAATTCAAAGTAAAAAATTATTGTGTCTTGATATTTCTACTAGATGGAATTCTACCTATATGATGTTGGATGCTGCTTACAAGTTTAAAAAGACATTTGATAGGTATGACTTAGAGGATACTCGTTATGAAAGTGAGTTAAAAGATAGAGATGGGGGTGGAAAGCCTTCTGATGATGATTGAGTTAATGTTGGTAGGTTGGTGACTTTCTTAGAAAATTTTTATGAGTTGACTTTGCGTGTTTCTGGCTCTTTATATGTTACATCTAATAATTTTTTTCATGAGATGGTTGCTGTAGATGCTCTTTTGAATGAGTTGAATAATAGCTCTGATTTGAACATGAGTTTTATGGCTGAAAAAATGAAAGATAAGTACTACAAATATTGGGGAAAGCCTGAAAAAATGAACATGATGATTTTTATTTCAGTTGTACTTGATACTCGCTTCAAAATGAGCTTATTAGAATGGGGTCTTAATCAATTGTTTGATTGTTATACCTCATCTAGTATTCTTAAAAAAAGTGAGAGAGACAATTAATTGCATGTTTGAAAAGTATAAGGGTGCTGGTGGTTCACCTACAAATGAGGTTGGGGCACAAGTTACTGAAATAAATCTGCATTCTAATGATATGGTGGATAGTTTTCAACCTTCTAAAAAAATAAGACAAATAATGAAAGAAAAATACAATAAGCATAAATGCGAGAAAAATACAGGGTATATCAAATCTGAGTTAGATATCTTGAAGAAGATTGCATTGAGGATGTAAATGAATTTGATATTTTACTTTGGTGGAAGCACAATGGTTCTAGATTTCCAATAATTGCAGAGATGGCACGTGATGTGTTAGCTATTCCTGTTTCTACTGTTGCTTCTGAAGCTGCTTTTAGTGCTGGAGGTCGTATACTTGATAATTTTAGAAGTTCTTTGAGTCCTAAAGTCGTGGAGGCTCTTATATGTGCACAAGATTGGCTTCGTATTTCTCCATTTCCAATCAATTATGAAGAATAACAAGAAGATATTCAACAACTTGAGGAAAGTACATATAATAATTTTCATAATTTTAATTTAAATATTTTATTTAATATAAATTTTAACAACCTTTTATTTATTCTTTTTTTTTCAATATTCAAATTTGTCAAGACTACCATGATGCGGTGAAGAAATTTTTTAGAAAGATATAGATGTTCAAAGGATTACTTGAGATGAAAAGCTTTTCTTAAATTATTAAGTGTATTTGTTTTTAAAAAGAATATTATTAAGTATTTATTTAGTAATTTAATTTGAATGATATAATTTTATGAATTTATTTAGCTACTTTGAAATTTAAACTTATATAATGTTTTCATTTTTATATTTATTTTAAATCTACTCTAATTTTAGTTTTGATGAAAAAATTTTGGAATTACCGAATACCATACCGAATTTTAATGGAATGGTATGGAACGAAATTTTTAAGTCTGAATAATATTTGGATTGGTATGGAATAAAATTCTAAATACCGAAATATTTTGGAATGAAATTAAAATAGAGGCGATTTCATTCCATACCGACCGAATTACACCCCTAATGAAAATTGACAAAATAACTAATGCATTATCAAAATGAAAATTAAATTGTTAGTTTGATAAAAGAATGATTTATGAATTTTCAAAGCAATGATGTATCGAAATCAAAAGGCACATAATTATATTTTTTTTTAAAAATCAGAAATTGGTAGTCTTTTCAGAAAGAAAGGGAAAGACAGAGCAGCCCTGCCCTGGACCTTCATTGCTTCTATCTCTGACTTCTTCGATAATCGAAGCTCTCGCGTGCTGTAACTGTTTCTTTCTCTAGTTTTTTACTATCCGTTTCTCCAATTTTTTATGACTTCCGGGTGGCATCCATATATAAAAACTTACGTGTCCGACAAAGAAGACGCTGGCCACTCCTCCTCTCATTATCGGGCCACCACTGTAAACTTATCAAAACTTTCCTCATTTTCTGATCTCTTATCCACTTCCCTTTCTTTCATTCTTTTTTCCCCCCTTTATTTTATACACTTAATTTAAGTAGGCATTGCATGATTTAGAATGTGGAAACTTAGGAAGTCAAAGTTCTAATTATTTTTCTAAAGTTGGAATTTGACCACATTAAATCTTTTACTTTCACATTCCTAAGATAATAGTGAAAAAATAAACACTGGACTATCTATCACTCATTTGCTTTAAAACGACTACTTTTCTAATTTTTTTATTAAAATAAATTTGTATGAGAAGATTCATAATTTAAGAATCCATTTAACATAATAAGAAAATGAGAATACAAGAAATTAGCATATTCTAATTAATTCTTAGTTTTTTATTAAAAAAATTTTATTTTATGTTTATGTTTTGGGTATATTAGCATACTTTTAATTATGAAGTTATTCCAATTCATTTGATAATATTACATATTTATCTTTGTACATCATGTATTCAATTTAATTTTTTTAATAAATAAATAAATAAATATATATATATGTATATATTTGTGGATAATGATAATACGTGAATGGCAACACTGCGTCGGGGGCCAAATGCCAAGATTAAAAGACTCACAGTTGAAGAGAAGAAAGTGAGTGGTTGTGTACCGTTGATCCAGTTGCTTAAGAGAGTGGGTCCCAAATTGATGTAGGTAGAAGGAGGAGAATAAGAATCAGCAGCTGTACAGGCCAACCTGGATACAATAGACTTGACAGAGAAAATAAATAATAAATACATAAAAAGCTGCGAATGAAGAATGTCCACGTCACTTACTGCGTCTTGTGGTTAAGACACGTGTCCATTGCCCCCCGCACGCCACACCCATGCGCTTACACACTGGATTAGTGGATTGTAGGTGTCCTAACTGCTTAGAACTAAGCCACCAGGCCTAACATTTGGGCCGCTGCAACAATTTTTTTAAATATCAATATCCATAATACAAATATATATATATTATTTAAATTTTAAAACAATGAACTAATTTTGAGAAATATAATAGAAATTAAAAAATAATTATTCAAAATTATATATAATGTATGCGAAATTAAATTTTTACACAAATAAATTTAATAAGTTTATAATTAATAAATCTAAATCTTATAATATATTTTCTTATAATTCACTCAACACATACATGATTATTGTTCTATAATACTATGCCAACAACAAATTAATTTCAATATAATAATATTTTAATATCATATTAAATTTTTGCGTTGCTGAAAAATTTTGATATTTGCTATTCATCCTAAGTTATATTTACGACAATGATATTTATTATACTGACAAATATGTGTTTTATATCAATCAACATAACTTTTACTTTTGATAAATTTTAATGCTTTGTCATTTTTTTCTTAATAATATATGAAATTTCAAATCAAGACTTTTGAATTAAAATTTTTAGAAATACTATTATATTTTACTCGATTTTGTATTGATATTTTTATAAAATTTGACTAATATAAAATATATTTCATAAAATATTGTCAATATTTCCCTATATGTCGACATATTACTCGAAATAATAGCAAAAAGATATGATATGCCTTTTAAATATGATGTATTGATGAATAATTAACGAAATAGCGAAATTCCAAATTAAGATTTTGTATAAAAATATCTTAGAAAATAAAAAATATTTTTTCTTTCAATTTAGCGCTACAACATTTATTATTATCCCTTACCAAAAATTAAACCCTATTTTTCCAAATATATGCATATATGAGGATATTATTCTGCCACATCATATAATATGGAAAAATCTCTTTCTTTAATACAAAAATCAAGATATTACTTTGTAATATCTATAATTATTTATCCCACGTCCCTCCTAATTAGTGAAAATAAGATATAATAATTTTTTTTAAAAGAACTTAATAAATGTTATATTTATTAAAAAAAAGAAAGAAAGAAAGAAAGAAGGAAAACGTAATGTTTGATATACATCTTTTTCATCGCATGAACATAATGAACGAATCTTCTGTTTCCATTAATAAACAGTTTGAAATCTCACCATTTCACACATCACATACATATCAATATATGATCCCAACGCAATCAGTGCAATTTGTTTCTCCGCCCGAATAATTATTTTAAATTTAGTATGTATATCCATTCCAGTTCCAAAAACAGGCATAATTATCACGGAACAAGAACTGATATTAATTAATGTGTATCTACCCCACAAAAAAAAAAATAATTTCCTTATTCAAATTTGTTAGAGGATACACCCCACCCTAGTTAATATATTATTTAGCTAGGTTTAGTGTGACACTTCTAAAATTTTTCATAGATATTCTTAGGCATGTGCAAATGTGAATTTCATATTTATAAGCTTTAGGTAACATATGATGAAATTCAAATGTGAATGTCAATTGGTGTCTATATATGGAGAACTGGACATGGAAGGTGTAACTTAATTAATTAATTAATTAGTACTGTTCCTCCATCACTCTTCTTAAGGCTGGATGAGCCTGAGGAGGAGATAGAGATAAGAGGTCATAGTTGAGTGGTAGCCAGTCTTACACCAACTTTTCTTGGCACAACACTGTCTTCGTCATTTTTCCATTGAAAGTGAAATGAAACTTTTTTTTTTTTACCTTTTCCATCCAAAAGTACAGTGGTTAAAAAGTGACTTTTACATTTTAATTTTTCCCTTAATTTGCAACTAACTTTTATAATTTAAAACTCAACTCCCCTCCCCACCAAATAAATACATTGTGTTCCTTGTTAGAATTTTATCCTTTTTTTTTTAACTCATATTTAGTTGAATTTTTTTATTATATTTTTTTAATTGTCTATAAGTTTTAATTATTTATAAATAGAAGTATCAAATTTAAATATTAAATATACAGTTGCGTTAAAAATCGATAATAAATTCTACCTGAATTTACTCCGAAAAGATAAATTACATCAAAATAAATAAATAAATAAATATATCGCAAATTAAGTACAAATTACTTTTTAATATAATATCTTTTAAATTCATTAAATTTTTATATATTAATTACTGGATACCTATTTTTATGGATTTTTTACATAAAATTTTTTATATATGTATTTTTCATATTACAATGAATTATTTGATATTTTAATCGTAGTCTTAATTAAAAAAGAACGAATAACTACTCTTACATAATAGTATTTATTAATTTTGGTCATAATCTTTTGCATTTTCACATACCTACCACTAATTTATAATGTATTTTAAATATATAATTATCATGACGATATTAAAAGGATAAATTTAGTTCGACATTTAATAATTAAATCTAAGACATTATTCTATATCTGCGTATAATAAAATGTATATATGCAAATAACTAGTATTTTGCAAGCGTAGTGATTGAATAAAAAAGGAAAAGAATTTTTTTCAAAAATACAAGAAATATATGGAAAGCAAGTGTCCTGGTGTTTCTACGTGCTAGATTTTTGTAATTTAATTAAAATACTAATGATGCATATGTAAAAATGTATGCAAATTATAACAAGATTTTTTAAATCAGATTATCGAACACACAAAGTAAACTATATCCTAAAAACAAAATTGTGAAGTGGGATATCAAAACAAAAAATAATTAATTATTGACAACAACACAAAAGAAAGAGAAAACCATTAGAATATATTATTGCTGTTTTGTACCCAAATTATCTTTGACCATATAAATAGGGAATGTTGTTTGATTTTTTTTAATTATTTTCTGTCAGAGTCAGTACTATCGTTAGGGACAAAGTGTAGATTATTATCTGCCAAGATCGACATGCATCTATAGAAAATGACTAAGGCGATGCTATGTATCTCTTGAAAAGTCGATGCTACTATATATCTCTTGAAAGCTCCTCTTTACCTGCATCTAAAAAATCATTTCTCACTCCCATTACACCTTTCTTTTTTGGTTTTTGAAGGAGTGGAGTGTTGAATTTTTGTGAAGTTGATAGAAAAAGAATCTATATAGCATGCTTATAACTGTATTTTTCTCTCTATTATATGGTCAAATTTTTTTTTTTAAATAACATAGCTATATAGGAAAAGACCTTATAACAAGAAAACCCTTGCTAAAATTAATTAATTTGGCATGCCTTATTAATTCTTCTTCATTATGATGTATTGGGCCCTTTATCATCACTATTATGTTTATGCATCATTTCTTATCGTTCATGATGTGATTGTTCTTCTCATAGTTAACAAACAACTAAACCTAATTAAAGTTATATAGTGCTTTCCCATAATTAATTATGAAGGTAATTAAGAGTTTACTAATTAAATAAATTTAATTAATTATTATATATGTGCATTACCTACCGATGAAATATTTATTAATTATATGTACAATGATTAATAATTAGTTTAACTGTTTAATTAGTAAATTAAGTTGAAAAAATTTGCATTCCTTGTGATTCTTGTCCAATCAAAATCCAAAAGGTTAATAGAAAGATTACAATTGAATGAGCTGGTCACCGAATTAATGATCATATAATTAAAGTGTAACCCTAGACACACATTGCATAACTAGAAAGTACTTTTGGCTATTTGGAAATGACTTATTAATTGGCACTTTTGATTTTGATCTTCTTTAAGATAATCAAAGTACTAGGATATCTTTATCATGAACTTTGTCATTCATCATTATCAAGATTATCAAAGCAACTGGAATCTTTAAGAATTTTCCCACAAGTAATGATGATATATATATATATGATAATATTAATATTATTTTTACAACTAATATATGTTTTGGTAGAATTAATTATTGAAGTGGCTCTTATAAAAAAATTTACATTAAATTAAAACTAATTTTATGGATTATGGTAGGCAATTATAGAACACAAAAAATGGATCAACTTGCCAAATTGTAATCTTGCAATGGAAAAAAAACTATTATGTGAAAACAAGCATTAAAATAATAAATAAAAAATATAGAATCCGAGATAACAATGTATACAGGAAGATAAGTGAAAAAAATCTCTCTTGGATGCATCATTTTCTTATTGACTAGTTGTCATTATTGATATGACATTTTATTGGCCATTCTTTCAAAGTTTGTTTCTTAGAAAGATCAGCCTTGTTGTGTTAGTGCTAATTAATCAATATTAGTATTACTCCATCAACTCTTTGTAGGAATAACTAATACCAAAGAGAGAGAGAGATTTGCCTTTGCTTTTGTGAATTGTGATATATGATTAGCTTTATTTATATCTATGACTTGTTATATCTTCTCATATTATCACTTTTCTATGGATATATTGTGTACATTCATTGGATATTTCACAGTACCAAAAGTCTAGAATTAGGGCATTATTTCTGAGGTCTATGAATGCGTACTATGAATCTACTTAGTGACAGCAATAATTATTTTTTTAGTTAATCAAGGTCACCAATTAATAATTAGGTGTCTTGATTAAATCTAATTGGATAAGTGTATATTGATGTTAAAAGGAAAATAACCACTTTATATTTATTATTGCTTATCAGATAAATGTGGCAAGCAAAAATTAACCCATTTCTTCCAATTGCTGTCACCTTTCTAGTTTAATTTCTAAATTAGTTTGAAAAATATCACCATCACATCAATACCTTGAACCAGAAAAGTTTTAATGTAGATTGGTGTTTGACGCAATCATGTTAATCACTTAAAAAATAAAAGCCCAATTGACCCACAACCATGCCTACAATTATTAGCTTTTCTATGATTTGTAAAAGCTATTATTATTGCACGTATTCATTCCTTATTTCACTATTTTGGAAAAATAAAGGGTATGCGCCAAAATAGTTAAATTGAAAAAAGAATAAAAGTACCAACATAATATCATCATTTCTATTTTGATTAATAATGTTCTCAAAATACCATTGAGCATACATATCAATGGATAAAAAACCAATTTAGTTTAATAAAAGATTTCGAATTCGAGGTTTTAGATATATAATTATATTAAAATTAAGTGATAGAAATTTTATTGCTTCCGTGATCTTATTCAACTCGATTCCGAAATAATAATTTAAAAAAAATAATATTCTTAAAATAATTTTTAAAATTTTTATCTAAAAAAACAAGAAGAAAAATTATCTAAAAAGTATTTCATGATTTTTTTAGATAATATAGTAGACTCCTTTATTCTTTAAGTGATTTACATATAACTTATTATATGTGTTTTTTTAAGGAAAAAAAAAACTCAAAGTATAACTAATGTATTTAAATATGTCGTGGAAAAAAAATTCACGGATATAGCTTATCTATTTAAGCATACCACGTTTACATGGAAGAAAATTTAATTGTGAATTAGTTAGCAAACTCCATATATAAATGAATAATGGAGTAATTATTAACCAATTACATATGGAAGGAGAATGATTAAAACTCAAATCTAGATTTAAATAGAAAAAATATAAGATTCTAGCTACTAAGCTAACCTTGGAGGTTATAATGAAGTAATTATTGATTACTGAAGGAGAAGATTAAGAATAATATAATTTACCAAAAAAAAAAATTGGGAGCAGAAGTAGAAGAATATAAGGAGGTAACGGTTTAGAGAGTAGTCCCCAGTAAAATAATATTATGCCCCACAAAAGAAAATGAGAGGCCATAGAAGATTCTGAAAAGGAAAGGTAGGGGTTGAAAGAGTCAATGAGTCACTCTCCCAAAGAGTTTGTATTGGCCATCCAAATGCATTTCACAATCTCACGCACTCACATCCCCCTTTTCTGACTCACCATTTCATCACCTTTTTAAAATGCTTCACCACACACCCAGCGATTACTCCTTCTATTCCTCTCTTCATTTCTCTTTCACATTTATTTATATCTATGTTTCAATAATTATTTTTCCAAAGATGTATCAATAATTATCTGTCATACAAAATGATAGGGATATATATTAATACGAAAAAAAATATCGATCGATGTTGTATATGTATATATATAGAGAAAGAGAGAGAGAGACTTTATTGAAAACATCTAAATTTATATATTTTGATTTGTTAACCGCATATATCAACATAACTTATGAGGCATTTTGTCCTATGAGTAAACGAAGAGTCCTATCCAAAGGACCACTTGCATTTTTTTTTTTGGCTCCAATTTCATTTCATAATGAGAAATTCTTAAATTCACATGTCAATGGTTGCATCCACATGCTCTTCTTCTGGTTTTGCTATCATACAAGAACGAGTTAATTTTTTTAAATATAAATTTAGAAGTATTAATTTTTTAAAATTAATTGTTAAGATTAAAAAACTTATTTTTATATTAATTATTTATATGTTTTGTATTTAATAATTAATGTGAAATTTTATTTCTCATGTATTCTTATTAGAAGGAATGAAAAAATTAAGGTACATATTAACACCAACTCTTTGTAAGGCCAGCAAGGTTTTTAGAATTTAAATAAATATTTTTAAAAATCTAACAATCAATATATACAAATAATCAATCACCAAAACTAATTTAAAAAAATAAAAAACTGATTATGAATATTAATTAGTACTTCTTCCATCTTAAATGAATAGCTCGCTTTTTTTTTATTCGTCGTAAATTATAGTCCACTTACTATTTTAATAAGTTAGTTGATATATTAAATCTTTATAAGTTTTAAAAATAAATTATAAAATAATTTTATTTATTAATTAAATAAATTTTATTATTTATTTTATATTTTTAAGGATAAATTATTAAAAATTTTAATTTTTTAAAATTTTTTGTAAAAAGTAAATTATATTTGTAAATAATCTAAATTCTTTTCATTTTTTTACATTTGAATAATTATAATGTAAAATGAAAATAATAATTAAATTATTAATTATTAAACTTAATTGAATAAAAATTTTAAATAATTTAAAAACTAAATCATTTTTATTTGAATAATTTATTTAAATTATTGAATCTTAAATTATTTGCAAATATAATTTACTTTTAAAAAAAATAAATTGTTTGTAAATAAAAAATTTTCAAAAAATAATTTTCAAAAATTAAGTTTTTTAATAATTTACCAATAATTTTATTAATATAAAATAAATAATAAATTTTGCTTAATTAATAAATAAAATTATTTTATAATTTATAATTTTTTCAGAAATTTATAGTTTAAATATTAATACAGCAACCACATTTAGATAAATTGAGTGTAGCCAAAATGGTTAACTACTGGCTTTTGACACCTAATGGTGCAGGAATTCTATTGAAATTTAATAGAATTTTAAAGAATTTTCGTAAATGAGTTGACGCGGTATTAAATTTTAATAGAATTTTAAAGAATTCTTATAAATGGGCTGATGTGGTGGCCACATCATTTATTACGTGAGCTCTATTAAATTTTTTGATGAAAATATAGATAAAAAATTATCATAGAAGTTAAAAGTAAATTTCAGGGACCATGTGATAATTTGATAATGAATGATGAAAATATATATTAGTGTATTTTTTAAGGATGTTTGGTAAAATTTATCCAAATAATTTCATTTGTTGGAATTTTAAAAATGTAACTGTGGGATATATTTTATATTCACTAATTAAAAAAAATTATAAACAGTTTATAATTAAAAAAAATTATATCAGACCCTTATAATTTTTTTATTTTTATATTTTTTTATTATAATTTGTCGTAATACGCATATGATTTTTTTTATGAGAATAGAGATAGTCTATTAATAAAAACCTCATATTACATAAGAATTCCTTTCATGGGAGGAGAACTAGAAAGAGATATGAAGGAAATAAATATTATAAAGAAGATTTTCAGACAAATATCTATCTCTAGCACCACAATGGTGGATCCAACTCTGAATCCTCAAGCCAGTTAAATAAGAGAGAAAGCCATAAGAAGACCTCCAACATAGCAAAAAAAAAAAATGAGACTAAGAATAGAACAACTGTGACATAAGCTAGAGACTAAAAATCTGGAAAAGAGCTATAGACGACAAACTAATTGAGGCTCCAGAGAGAGAGAGAGTGAGAATAAACATCATAAATTTCACTAAAACAGATGATCTACTGATACTTTATACAAATATACAATATCTACCCAGTACTGTGGTCACAATAGCCATGGAAGCTGTTATACACAACATTGTAAAAGATAAAAAATAGATCCAAATAGAGAGTAACCTTGCCCAAAGAGGAGGTAAGGATTGCACAAAGATAAAATATATTCTATATATGTTGAATTCCAATTAATAAAATATATATTTTTTAATTGTTATTTAATTATGATATATATATTATTATGTGTCATGTTTATATTGAATTTCAAATCCTGAAAGGGAACATGGTGTAAGTTTTAACTTTAAGTTGAAAAAAATAATTAATTTTTAACTTGTAATTTTTAAGTTGATTTTTGTTTGTAATAAATTTAAATTTTATAAGTAATTTTCAAATATTAAATCTGACGTGGAAAAAAAATTAATTTAACATATTTCACATAATGCTACATTAACAATCTATTACTCATATGAACGGAAAATAGGTTTAAGAATTTTTGTATATACATTATAGTAATGATAGTAATTTTTCATTATAAAATTTGTACATGCAAATTGCAGGATTATATTTATCATTCATTCTGTTCATAAATAATTATTAATTTAAATAATAAATTTTATTCGTAAATAATTATTATTTTATAAAAATTAAGATTATTTTATATTTTTATTCTAAATTTATTTCTATATAATTAATATATAATAAAATAAATAATAAATTAAGAAGAAAGATAATTTAGTAAAATAGTTATATAAGATAAATTATTATATAATTTTTTTAATTTTTATATAAAATTTTAATGTGATAATTATTTATGAATATAAAGAGTAATTTATTAGTAATTTGGTTTAGCCTGCAGGTAATAATTATTATCGGATTATTTATGGTGTGACGCATAAAGTTATTGCTAATAGTTGAAAATCTAGGGATCTCAATGATATCTTTTTTTTTTTTTTTTTTGAGCAGATTGCACATTTGTACTCAGAATTTACATGAGATCAATATAAAATTTTAGCATTTGCATATGATATTGAGTGATAATAAATTTGCTCTATTTTAAAATCAGATCATAAATCGAAATTAAAATATGAAACTATGTATGTAGCAAATAAATTCTATATATATAAACTCCATAAAAATTCTGCATTTCTTACGATCGAATAAAATTTCCTCTTATGATGATTTTATTTACATACCAATCCAAGATAATTTTGACATAAATATTTACTATTAATATGTATCTATCAAGTGCCAGATAATTCTCCAACTATTTTTAAAGTTTACCTTGGTTAATTAACAATGTTGGGACATTGTTTGTTGGGATGTCTGCAGTGTTGTCAAGGAATTTTTTTGGGGTCTTCTGATACCGCAAGCTTTTAGCAGTGCGCAGATTGTGCTCATTCCTAAGGTTGAGAACCCTTCCAGTTTTTCGCAGTACCGTCCAATTTGTCTAGCCACATTTATAAGCAAGGTTTGTACCAGAATTTTGGCTAACAGAATGGCACCACTTCTGCAGAATTTAATATCCCCTGAGCAGGCAAGCTTTCTAAAAGGGAGTTCAATTTACTCTCAGATTATGCTGGCTAATGAGTTGATACATGATATTGATAAGAAAACGAGAGGCCATAATTTAGCCATTAAACTTGATATGGCTAAAGCTTTTGACAGGGTGTCATGGGATTTTTTACAGGCAGTGCTTAATAAGTTTGATTTTTCAGGGCGTGTTATTCAGCTGATTATCAGGAACATTGCTTCTACTCGCCTTTCTGTTCTGGTTAATGGGGTGTGCTATGGGTTTTTTCAACCAACTCGGGGAGTTAAGCAGGGTGATCCGTTGTCTCCACTTTTGTTTATCTTGGCTTCTGAAGCATTCTCTCGGGGTCTTAATGCTTTGATTTATCAAGGGAAAATTACTCCATATAAAACTCATAGGCACTGTCCTATTGTTTCTCATCTTGCTTTTACAGATGATCTGTTAGTTTTTATAAATGGGGATGCGAGGTCAATTAAAAATTTCTCTCGGTTCTTGACTTCTTACCAGATTACCTCGGGACAACTTGTGAATTTTGACAAAAGTGCTTTTTATTGCTCAGACAAGGCTAGTAATGCTACCATTAAGAAGCATGAGGACCTGCTTTCTATTAAAAAAAGCTCTTTGCCTTTCGCCTATCTTGGTGCGCCGATTTACCATGGCATCAACCGTGCTTCTCACTGCAAGGATCTTCTTAAAAAAATTGATGTTAAACTTCAAGGTTGGTTGAAGAAATTTCTTACTCCAGGTGGTCGACTTGTTCTCATTCGTCATGTCCTGAGTTCAATTCCCCTTCATACAATGGGAGCCATGCTCTTGCCTAAATTCATAATTGCAATTATTGAAAGGCGATTTGCGAAGTTTTTCTGGAGTGGCAATTCAGTTGAACTAAAGTATCATTGGGTTAGATACACTGAATTTTTATTCCTTACTTCGGAAGGGGGTTTGGGAATTTGTTCCATAGCAACTATTCAAGATGCGTACTCTATTAAACAATTATGGATTTATTTGTCGAAGGATTCCTTGTGGGCTACTTTCATGCGTCGGAAATATCATCGACAGGGCAACATGAGCTACATCCAAACGGATTCATTTGCCTGGAAGCGTATTTGTCATACATATTTGGCTTATGCGGACAGCTTTGAGGTAACTGATAATTCTGTTGTTTGGAAAGAGAGTGGTAATGGACAGTTTACTTTCTCTTTGGCCTATAATTTGTTCGTCCAAAAAGAAGCACGACTATATCACGGCAAACTTTGTGGGATTCTGTAGTTCCATTAAAGCTTTCAGTCCTATCTTGGAAAATTCTTCATAATGCACTGCCACTACTAGGTATGTTACAGCGTTTGGGTATCTCCCTTGCAGCTTTTGTTTGGCGGCCTCAGCTTCTGTTGACCATATTTTTCATAACTGCATTCCTATAAGGAAGATCTGGAAATATTATGCTACTTTACTCCTTCCTCTTCGGCATGGAGGTTCGGGGACTCTATCTTTAAGGCAAGAACTCTCAATCTGGTGGCTTAATGCAGGTAAGCCAGTTAAGGGAAGGCTTTGTAATTTGGTTTCCCAGGTTATTCTCTATAATACATGGAATGCTTATTGTCGTTGTGTTTGGGGCTCTAAGAAATTCTTTCCCCACAGTGTTGAATTACAAATTTACAAGTTCATTTTCAGTTGGGGAGTAGCTCATGCGGGAGATCATTTCACCGCCCCTCTTTCGTGTTTTGCAGATCATTTGCCTTCTGTTTTCGGGCGTCGGAAGCCACGTCCTAAGCTGGCTGCATGGAGTAAGCCCTCTAATCATTGCTTTAAACTAAAAGTTGATGCCTCATTTTCTTTGCATACTGTTTCTAGAGGCGCTGTCCTTCGTGACTCAGAAGGCTATATTATCGCTGCTGGAGCTTTCTTGATCAAGGCGAGGAACGTTTTGAAAGCTAAATTGACAGCCTTGGTTCATGCGCTTGAATGGGTGAATGCAGCTGGCTATGCTTCTGTTTAGGTGGAGGTAGATTCTTTGGAGCTAGTTCAGTTGATGTCTTCGGTCTCTGATGTGTCACCGCATTTTAAGAGAGTAAGGGCTCTTTTGTCTTCAAATTTTCACTCTATTTCTCATGTTCATAGGGAGGCAAATCAAGTTGTACATTTTTAGCCTATTACAGTAGATTGAATGGTGTTTCTAGGTGGTTTTTATCTTTTAACTCTTTGCCAAATTACATTAAAGGGGTTGTATTGACTGATAGTATGGGCCTTCCATATATTAGATTTAATTAATAAAATCTGCGGTGGTACCGTTCACCTTTACTAAATATATATATATATATATATATATATATATATATATATATACACACTCAGAAAATCTCTTATTTCTGTATTTTTTTTTCTCGATTTACTTTGAAACTGACTAACTTTCCAAGTCGAAAACATCGTTTTCTTGATTGGCCTGTAGTGATAAATAAAAGAATTGTCTTGTAGTGATAAATAAAAAATCTCATATCTCAATTGAGAAAATATGATAATTTGAGTGATCGATGCAATAGGGAAAAAATAAATTCACCACACCTGATAAAAAATATATTTGAAAAAAATAAAATTATATATAAACCTTTATAGATGGATTATTATTCATAGTTAATTGTAATTTATCATTTTTTACAATTAAAAAAGTTAATGAAATATTGGTAAATTTAAGTTCAATAATCGTAAATAAAAAAATTTAATAGATGATGAGTTATTTTTATTTTTTCTAATAAATTCTTAAGATTAAAAATAATAATTCAGATAAAATTAAATAAAATTTTTTAAAAAATAAATTATAGGAGTCAAAAGTCTATATTTCAATGCATTATTCAGAATAGTAACTATTCTAGTTCTAGCTAAATATGGCTCTAGTGAAATTCTGACTATATTTGCATTAGCTTAATTTTCAATAAATTTAATTATTTTTGTTTAAAATGATCATTTTATATTTATCTTAAATAATTTTTATTAATAAGTATTTTTTTAAAATGACAAGTGTTGTTAGATACTCCTTAGAAAAACCAAATTTTTATTTCAATTTTAACTAAATGTATATAATTGCAATAAAATTTTAAAATCATATTAACAAAATATATTTTGAGATATTTGTGTATAGCTACATTTTTCTAATATTTTTGTCAACATTTTTCTAATATTTTGAGATTTATTTATTATAAGATTTGGTAGATTAAATACAAATGCTGGTCATGCAAAGTCATTCCAGGGTAGAAATTTTTAGTGCTTGACCCTTCCAATAAAATTTGATTTAATAGTGATAATTTTTTTAAATAAACCTGTAAAATTATGAAATAGATTCATAGTAAAAAAAATGTGTGTCCATTTCAGAGACTTCTTTTAAACAAATTATTTTTTCCAGCTATTATGGAATAAAAATAGATGGAAATAAAATTGATATGGAGTTTAGATTTAGGAATAATTTAATAATTTTTTTAATATGTTTGATTTTTCAATAAAGTGTATGAATAAATACTTTTCTTTTTAATTAATTAAAGGCATTTTAATAAAATTATTACAAAATATTAAAACAAAATGGATGTTTAATATTATTAAACTATAATCTTTAATTATTAAAATTTATTTTTTCTAGAGGAACAATAGTGATTAAATCGTTTAAACTATCTTATCAAGTTAAATTGAATAAATTAGTAATTTATATAAATTTATTAGCTTTTTATGGAAAATGTTAATTTTGATATTTTTACAGATGTTAAAATAATTATCGTAATTTTTTTTAATGTAAAATAAATTTTATTAATAAATTAAAAAATATATTTATAAAATATAAATAAAATTATATAATTTTAAAATATATAAAATATATATAACTAATAAAGTTATTAAAATTTTTTAAAACTTTTAATATAAATAGAGAATAATGGTAATATATCATAAAAAATTAATTTTTAATGGGACATATATTTTTTTATTATCTGTATAAAAATATAAAATTATTTTTTATGCAAAAAATATTTTTATTTAGAAAGAAAAAATAAAAATGATAAATTTTTATTTATAAAGGACATAATTTTTAAATAAAATTAAAATTTTATAATAAAAATTTAAGTTGTATATAATTTTATCATAAAAATTTAAAAAATATATAAAAATAAGAATGAATGTTAAATTTTAATTCTATTCATATACGAAAATAAAGGCAAATTTTGTTTTAAACTAATCCCCCACGTTTTCAGTTTCTTCAGTAAATTGACAGCTCGTCACCTCACTCTATTTGAGATATGTTATGTATACATATAAATAACTTTTTAAGGGAATCTTTTTATAATGATTTTTATTTCTTTTTTTTTTTTTCCCCGGAAGGGCAAAACAATTCTAAGCGCATGCTCTACTCTCTTCTTCTCGTCATTGTAGCCAAAAGATCCAAACTAACCGGCCAGCGGGAGAGTTAGAGTGATCTCTCTCTCTCTTTTTCTCCATTTTTTACCAATGGCCGATGAACCTTCTCTCACTCGCTGGTCCTTTCAGGTATCGACCCTCTCTCTCTCTTTCTGTTTGGTTGGAGAGAAAAGTTGAGGAACTAAGTTCAATTAATTTTCTCAATTTTATGTAAATCTGAACCTCATAAATTCCTTCCTTTCTTCTTTTGCAACTAACAAAGATCACTATGTTTTAATTAAAATCTCATCGATTCGAGGTTCTAGTAGTCCTATGCTTAACTTCCATTTATGGCTGTTTGATTCAGGAAAATGACATTTCAGCGAATGATTATGCATGTTTTTAAGCTACTAATGTGCGTTTTTAGGATTTTAAATTATTTTATGATTCCAAGTTTGGGAGAAAGAGGTCAACGGAGACGCATAACGGCCAGACAACTGCTGATAAATCAGTGCCAAATGGGAGTTCTTCTTGCAGTGCTACATCGAATTGGAATGGTTATGTCAAGAATACATCTGAGATGGCCATTTACGAGCAGTATAGAAACCAAGTATTTCCATTTCATTCATTCTCATTGGTTGTATAATGTTATAGGTTTTTCAGATCTTCACTAGCTGATTTTTTTCCTTTTTTTTTTGTTTTTTGGTTTCAGGATAGGAGAACAAACAACTCTAATGGAGCTTTATCTAATGGGATTAGTGAAAGACCGTATGGTTCTATTATTCATTGCTTTCAGTGATTGGATTTTGTGAAATGCATTTGAATTGCCTTTTTTTTTGTTGGATTATATGACTGAGACTGTAACCATTTGATGTATTGTTTGTCCTCCAGTTTGTGTAAATTAAACAATTCCCGACTGTAAGCTGTATGTCAGTCAGGCAACCGTGGTTAAATCTTTAAAAGATTGTTAAATTTAGTAGCAATTATGAATGATGCCAAGGATGTGATGTTAATTGCTTCTTTCTTTTTCCTCAATATTTATTGGTCAAGGGAGATACACCCATGAATATATGAATATGCATGGTAGGTACTGGGACATTTTGTTGCTCATGGTTGCTCTGGTACAGAATTGTTAATTCATATAAATACTGTGAGCATTACATTCCATGCTTATTAGTTGCTTTTTGCCTTGAAAGCATCCTGACTTCAAGTTCATTTTTCCAGGCAAAAGTCATTGCTTCCTGCTTTTGATTCTGCTGAAACTCGTACTTTAGCAGAGGGTTTATGCAGGTAATTGCTAATATGAATGACTTAACACACATAATGAAATACATGTTGCAAGCGTTGTGTCAGATGCCTGTTAAATTATCACATTCGTACTTGACATTAACTTAGAAACTCTACAACTCCTGTATTGTTGATATCCTCTACAATTTCTCTTGTATAGGGATATTGTTCGTGGGAACCCTGATGTCAAGTGGGAAAGCATCAAGGGATTAGGGAATGCCAAACGCCTACTGAAAGAAGCAGTTGTCATGCCAATAAAGTATCCTAAGTATGCCTTGTTTCCCCAGATGTGAAAATATTTGACTTTTAAATACTGAATGAATGATTATAGCTTTGAGAATAATTACTATTCTAATTGGTAAGGAACATTTGCTCATTGTTAAAATGAAGTTACCCAAATACCCTACTCTAGGAGCAGCACGTTCACAGGAGCAATTCCACTATATTTGGATTTCACCTCATCACAAAAAACAAGTTCTTTGTGCTTTAATTAATGCATTAGCTTTTATGGAATGAGAATTGGGACTTGTTATAACAAAGGCTTGTGCTGTTAACAAAGCACCTGGTGGATATGAAAAGTTGGGTTACTGTCTTTCCAATGCACAAATTTCATTTCAATTGCATGGTAATTTATAGAATTCAATTTTTTTAGTGATAACAAAAAAAATGATTAAGAAATAAATAGAAATCTGTCATTTTGCAAAAAATCAATTAAGATTTGATTCACAATCAAAATACATAAATATATATTCTAATCTCTTGGAGTTCCAATATGAGTAGTTTTTTTTAAATAAGAAAGGTAATTAAAAAATAAAAAAAATTGAGTTCGTCATTAATTTACACAATTTATGTAATAATTATATACAAGAATTCAATTTAGTTCTATTGATAGAATTGAGTAGAATTGAATGCTGTCAAATGAGTTTTGCTAACAGACCCTATATGTTTTCTATTGGATGTGGTTCTCTCCTTTTCCTTCTATTTTAGCTAGAACTGAAAGTGTGAAAATCTCAGCTTCTTGGGCATTGTAAAAGCCACTTGCTCAAAGATTTGATCGCAAGGCCAGTAGTAGATTAAGATTCTTTCTAGCTTGCTTCGGACACCTAATTTTTATATTCTTGAGATGTTTGGAAAATTTTACATTTAACGGGAATTTTTCTCCACATATAATCTAATGGGCATATTAGATACTGTACCATTGCATGGGGAATTGTTGTCTGTCAATATTCTGTTATTATGGTTAGCTATAATCATTTTTCAAATTGTTTGGAAGAGAGATTTGGAGTTCATATTTAACAGTTAAGTTGACCTATCCCACTTCTAGGTACTTTACAGGTCTTCTATCACCATGGAAAGGCATTCTTCTTTTTGGCCCCCCTGGAACAGGAAAGGTACATGAACTTGCATTTGTAACTGCACACCTTTTAAGTATGGTCCATTAAAAATTTTATCCATATTAATTGTTTGGCATAAACTGTAATGATTTTGATCTAATAGAACAGGTTTTTTGCAAATCTTCTGACAGCATTTTGGAACATTTTTATTGCTGTCTTTGCCTTGAACGGTGGATATGCTGACACAGAAGTTGGCATATTATTGTTGACCTTTTTGCTAGCCTGTACCTTCTCTCTTGCAGTATTTAAAAAAAAAGGTTTTTGTGGCACCTAAAATAACATAGATAAAGGAAACATTAGATGATTAAGATTTACTTGAACAAATTTGTTTTTAATTGAAAATGGCTCACGGCTAGGGTCAAAGTCAGGCACATTGCATGTCCAAGAGCTTCTCTCTGTGATGAACATTTGGACTTCCCATCATGGGTGCTTTGACACAATTTTGTTGTTCGCAAGCTCAATTCTTCCCCATTTCACATCCACAGTTGACTTAGGAATTACAAGATGCCATCTGTCCAAATATTATATAAAGCTTGCTGTTAGATGCACTTTATTTTCACTAATGTTAGGAAAAAGGAGTTTTCTGTCTTTGGTATTCTGCAAGTGCTTGAGATCACTTCTCTTTCTGTTGATATGATGTTTGTTTTGTAACTGACCTTTTGGATGATTCAGACAATGCTTGCAAAGGCTGTCGCTACAGAGTGCAAAACAACATTTTTCAATATTTCAGCATCTTCAGTTGTCAGCAAGTGGCGTGGTATGTTATCACCTGTCAGCCTCATTAATATCACAGTTTATTCTTGCAGTCTATCTCTGGTTACATAAAGATAGAACTTATATTCCTCTTTCTTTTGTGGTCTGAACCCATACATTTACTTGAACTCTTCTAAAAATTTCAATTTTCACATGCAATTAGTTTCTATGACTTTCAGGAATGTGTATTAGGTTCTAGCTAAGCTACCTTGGTCCTAAGCTGGATGTTTGGGTTGTGACAAGAAAGAATCTTTTTGGTTCTTGGACAGAATTTAGTTAGCATTATAAAATGGTGGTGTGATTGATACTAGATGCCTTTGTGTTGAAGCTAATAAATGACAGAGATGGCTAAATTCACTGCACCTCTGAGCATGTTAAATGTAGAATATTGATGTGAACCTGATAATAGCTTCTTGTCATTTTTTATATCCATAATAAGTGCTACTGCCAGGCTCTAGCTGAATTCATAATATATGATACTCCCTGAGAATGTGAATGGTGTTTTACTGACTTGTTAAAGAGTCCCATTGCTATAAGTAGCAAATCTGGTATTCCTCAAGGGCCACCGCATTTTAGCTGATCCATTTTTATTCTATATGCTCAGCATATGGCCCCAAGTAAGTTGGTGTTCACCACTTCTTAGATGAACTGTCAAGGGCTGAAATGGAATGATGTGATTAGGGCTGAAATGGAAAGATGTGATTATGAATTTAACTCATTGTGAGTGGTTGATCTGTTATTTGACCCTAAATATTGCATGACCAGTCAAGAAATTATGATTACTGGCTTATATTTTTAGGATTACAAAACAAGAGGCTCTTAATTTTGAGTAAATGGTTTCTGGACATTAATTGTAAGGGTGCTGGGATATATGTTCAATTCTTGTGATATGAAAGAGATTAGTTGGGATATTTGTTGATGCCTCCAGATTTTCAGACTTATGAGAACGTTCTCGTTGGATTTAGAACACAAGGAGAAAGCCTGAAAACATATTAAGTCTAGAATGTTAAATAAATTTCCCAAGATTGCAGCTGCATTTATTGTTTTATATTTCGTTGGTGATAGATAAGTCTCATGCGGTGTTGTGTATCTTTTACTTGGATAATCTTTATTTTTTTCATTAATATCATATGTTTCCTCAATACATATAAGCCTAAACTTCTTGTGAAATGCTATATTGCAGGATATGTCCCTTTCCCCTTCTGGAAGGTTATTCCTATCATAAAATATTTGATGTGTATCTAATATTAAAGCATATTCAATAATTCAGGTGATTCAGAGAAGTTAATAAAGGTGTTATTTGAGCTTGCTAGGCACCATGCACCATCAACTATATTTATTGATGAAATTGATGCAATTATTAGTCAACGGGGTGAAGCTCGCAGTGAGCATGAAGCAAGTAGGCGTTTGAAGACAGAGCTACTCATACAGGTGATGTTTGTTTCTTTAAATTTATTTTTTCAGACTTCAGAGTGAGCATGTGTGCAACCATGTTGATATGCCCTTTGTCTTTGTTTGTTGTCTCTTGATTCGTTGTGAGATGAGATGCTTTTTCCATCAGAGGATTCGAGCAGTCAAAGGAGCATTTCTTAATCTTAGAAAACGATAAACACAAAGTAATTTCATAGATACAACCTTGTAATAGCTGTTGGAATTCTTCATTCATATCAATCACCATAAAAAATTTAACATATTGTACATTTGTCGATTAACTTATAGCATTAAAATGCAATCATCCTTTCTGTCAGATCTTGATCATTCCTTGCTTATGTTGTGCAATGTAGAGAACCACAGTTGAGCTTCAACTCTTACATCATGCAATGTGTGTCCTCTTGTTAAATTGATTAACTGAGTGTGAGCTTTTTATCCTGATTTTTCAAATGGTCAGATGCAGCATTTTGAATATTTGCATCATTTTGAAAAGTCCTATTGCAAGTCATCGAATTCTGAATGCAATCTTCATATAATAATCTGGAAACAAGGACATTTATGATTTCATTCTATTTTCTCAAAAATTAATGGCTCGGATTAGATTGCAGATGGATGGTTTAACACGGACAGATGAGCTTGTTTTTGTTTTGGCTGCAACAAATATCCCCTGGGAGTTGGATGCAGCCATGCTTCGGCGTTTGGAGAAGCGAGTATCCTTCAATATTTTCTGCTAAGCTTTAAAATATGAAATGGATTAAATTCACTAGTATTTTTTTTTTCTTTCCCTTTTTGCTGGAAGAAGAGCACAAACTGCTACTTTGGGCAAGGTGATATCAGTCATTAAACATAGTGTTTGGGTATTGAAATGAAAAATACTGTTTCTTGGATCAAGCATCTATGAAATTTAGTGCATGATTCTTAAGATCAAAGAATCTATGAGGTGTTTGTGGGGTTGCAAGTCTGTATCCCCAGCCAAAGTTTAATAAACAACGAAAATATGGAATTTATTTGGCATTCACCTTGGAAAATGGGATACTGTGAAAGTTAATAATGAATTGTCTGATGGGTGATGGGGTTCATTCAGGTTCTGTTAGGTGCAGAAAAAGAAATAGGTTGGAAAGAAAGTTAATGTTCCATAATGGCTTAGCACTTAAGCTTCCCATTTTATCATAATAATCATAAAATTGGTTGTCTGACATTTGTGCCTCTTGCATTTGTTGTTTTTCATCCATTTCCACTTCATATTATTTGCCTGATAATTCAGCGAGCAAATTATGAGATTGAAGTTCCTTTGACTATAAAAATTAAGATCCTTGTGCCTCTTCCAGAACCAGAGGCAAGAAGAGCCATGTTTGAGGAACTCTTACCATCACAGCCTGATGAGGATAATCTGCCTTACGATTTACTAGTGGAAAGGACAGAAGGTTATTCCGGTTCTGATCTTCGATTGCTGTGCAAAGAAGCTGCCATGCAGCCACTAAGACGACTAATGGCACTCCTCGAAGACAGACAGGAAGTAGTGCCAGAGGATGGTAAGCGATTCCTGGAGTTTTGTGTATTTTGTCGTATAATTGTTTGCGATGCCTATAAAAATAAATCTGATAAAAGATAAAGATGAGGTTACATAATTGTGGTACAATGTTCCACCCACTGTAGAGGAAAAAGAGGGGATTCATTCAATTCTTATTTTATCCTTCACAATCTCCATATTCGAGTCAATTGCTGTCATTTACTTGAGATTCAACTATTGGAATGCAGAGTTGCCGAAAGCTGGGCCACTTACACGTGAGGATATAGAGACTGCTCTGAAGAACACCAGGCCATCCGCTCATCTGCACACCCAGCGTTATGAGAAGTTCAATTCTGATTATGGAAGTCAAATACTCCAATGAAGGCAGATGGATTCATATTCATATGCAATATTTTCTATCGTATTTTCAGATTAAGTTTATTATTATTATTATTATTAACAATAACGTTTGTAGAGCAGCATGAGCGAACCTGGAATTATCTCGTATTCAGAATAAAGTACTCTAAATGGTATTTGTAGTTTCCTTTTTAACTCGTTTTATTTTGTCCATGTGCAAATACATTTTATAGGTCTCTTGTCCCGCATGAAATCTGAAGTTGACATGCGCCTCGATGTTTTTCTTCTCTTGCATGCGTCGACCGTGTTGAATGCGTACAATAAGTAATTGAGGGCATGGGAATTTTTATACCCCAACGCATCGATCCCTTATCCTATCAGCATTGTTTAATTTTGATTCAAACAATAGATTGATCGTCTGTACATTGCAAGCTACATCACTTCGGTACTAAAATAGGATTCGTTAACGTAAATGAATCAACAGGTAGTTTTGTTTAAACAGAAACACGTAAAACACAAAAAACAATAATACTAATAATATTGCAATACGTAAAACTAGGTTAAATAGCAATCCGCATTCCATAACATTATAGTTTTAGGGAAAAAAAACCAATCTATCTGCTATTTGTAATTCGTTATGAAATCATAGTGAATATAGTGCAAAAACCGATCTACCAAAATAATCTCTCCAAGCTTTTGATGATTCCATTAAGGAAAGCCCTTCAATGGATCGGCTGTTTTGCCTGATCTTGCATCGCTCCATGCTTTTGCAATTGTTCGTTTCATTTCATCATCCCCTTCTTCGTACATATTCTATGAAATTTATGTAACCAATAAAAATGTTAGCAACAATTATGGAATTTAGTTTTCTACACGTGAGGAGCTAGAATTATTCATGGAGTTAATGTACTAGTATGCAAAATATGATCAAGTATGCTGAAGCACTAAGTACAAGATGAAGAAAACCCACCTTCATTAAGTCCATAATCCCAGACATTGGATCTCGTTCCTTATCAAGATTTGGCTTCAGCTGTACATTAAGTGAAGAGAGCTTAATTAGTCAAAAACACTAACATCGACAGAAAAATCATCAAATTGAAGAGCATTGCTTACATAACTCATTACCTTGTCCTCTTTGAAGTACAAGTCTAACCAGTTCCCCTTTGAAGCTTTAAACAAAGTGAGAATAACCCTGGTAGGCTTAACTACCACTTTACATTTCTCTGGTACAATCTCCTTGTTCAATTTTGGTATGGCACATCGATAGTTCTTTCCTTGGACATCATGGAATTTGACATCAAAAGACATTGGCTTGAATTCTGTCTCAATTTTTTCCTGCTCAGCCCCCTCTAGAGATATGTATATCTGCAGAAGAAAGAAAAGGGATCAAGATTAGAAACATTCAATCAGCATACCAGAAATTCAGAACACCTTATAGCCTAGTTAGTGCTCGTTAAGCAGCTTTTCATATTAAATATAGTGTATTACCTTGACTTTCTCATTGTCCTGATCCCAGCTGAAAGATCCGAGAGTAACATAAGTCCGTGCAGGGGTGGAAGGTACCTTAACTCCAGTTACAATTGGAGTTGGAGCTGAAGATGGAACAGGCCCAGGAACAGTCTCCTTTGACAACTATGTATGCGAAAGAAAGAGTGAATTAGCTGTTACGAGCAGCAAGATAGAAGACTCCTACTCATCTAGGGATGGTTGAATCATAAACCGTTTGATACTAATCCATAAAAGAATAACAACTTGTAAACAATTAACACTTTTCAGTTGTGGTATGATTCAAAGGAACATAAAAAAAATCCAATGCCAAATTAAATTTCAAGAAAAGGGAGCAAAACGGCAGGCATTACATCCTCAAATTATGAGGATGTGGTAAAAATCAAATGATTGGTTAGGGAAAATCATTAGACCAAAGGAAAACAGTCATATTGATCAGCACAAGAAAATATATACTGGTTTGCTAGAACTTCATCAAGCTTCCAGGAAATATAACTGTGCCTTTTCATTTGCAAGATTGAAGAAGAAAGGGGAAAAAACTGAAAGACCACAACTGATAGGTTAACTTAAACTTCGAATGTTGATCAAATCTTCAAGGAAGATACTTAACAACTACCATTACAAGCCAACTGGCATTAGAAGAGTAAGCCAAACAAAAAGATTCTGAAAGAAATCAGTTAACATCTGACCTACACATAGAATAGAATATCCAGATTTTCCAATTGAAATTATTTCCAGGAAAGAATCGGCCTTAGAATCAACCATATAACCAAAGATTCAAGAATGCAAATTAAACAAAGATTAAACAAGATAAAGAAAAAAAAGAAATAGTAAAATCAGTTAACATCTGTTCTACACATAGAATAGAATATCCAAATTTTCCAATTGAAATAATTTCCAGGAAAGAATCGGCCTTAGAATCAACCATATAACCAAAGATTCAAGAATGCAAATTAAACAAAGATTAAACAAGATAAAGAAAAAAAAGAAATAGTAAAATCAGTTAACATCTGTTCTACACATAGAATAGAATATCCAAATTTTCCAATTGAAATCATTTCCAGGAAAGAATCGGCCTCAGAATCAACCATATAACCAAAGATTCAAGAAGACAAATTAAACATAAAGATTAAACAAGATAAAGAAAAAAAGAAATACTGACCTTCTCTAAGATGCCTATCTCAGAGGAGATGAGGGAGACGACTCTAGGCCTCTTAGCTATGCTCTGTAAATGCTTAAGCTCTTCCAAATCCAAAGCCAAATCCTCTGCCATTTTTCTCTTTTCTCTTCCTCTCCTTCAACTGCTGTGAGGGTCTGTTTATAAAAAGCAAAGGGTGATTCAAAAATGTTGAGTTTTGTGTGGAAAGTGCTAGAACCTCCTCCGGATACCGTGAGGGAAATAGAGGGGTATATCGGGGATATAAAAATAAATTAATAAATAAATCTTTGTTAATAAATGATTTCAAGGCCTAGGGCTTTTTGTCAATGAAGGTTCTAGAGCGTTAGAGGTGAGAACTGAACAAGTGGACATTTTCTCACTTGTGCCCCTTGGGCTTTCCCTCTGTTGACCCAAAATTTAGTTGTGAAGGAAAATTTATAAAAAAAAAACTTTAAAAGGGGACAAAATTATAAATATACAGTATAAAATTTTTTATAAAAATATGATTTATCTTTGGTATATTTTTAATATATGTTAAGTATTATATTTGGTATATTTAATATAAAGTAGTATTTTTTGTAACTTTAAGAGTGCAAAATTGTAAAGAAAAATAAAACACAACAAAAATGAAATTTTGAGAAATATTTTTATGTAATTTGGGCAGATATGAACGCTGGAATGGAAAATGGCAATGGGCTCCTGCTGGATTGGAGTGGGGCAGTGTAGAAAATTGATGGAATAGGGAAGGGTGAATTTGGATATCCGCGTTTCACATTTATTATTATATATATAATCTACTGTTATTTTTTTAATATTAAATAAAAAATAGTAATTGTACGATAACTTTTTTTTTGTGCCAGCGGAATTGTACGATAACTGATGGTATATGAATAGAAAATATTTATTTGTATATATAAATGTGATATATATATATATATATAATAATCTAATGTAAAATTGTTTGTCTCTAATTGTTAATTTGTTAATGGATCAAATAAAACTTAAAAATTTGTTTTGATTACATTCAATTAACATATATTAAATTAGATGTAATTTATATATATATTTTCATTTTAAGCATCTTTTAAAAAACAAATAGTTTTTCTTATTATTTTAAGATAAAAAGGAATAGAAAAATCGATCGAGTCAATATTCATTTATTAGATTAAAAGACTAAAAAAATTGAAATTTTGACATTAACACATAACTCAATAATTTTTGTATAACGACGGATAAGACAAGGGTTATAGCTTCAACAAAATCATCAAAAGTCTTGTGTAATATAAAGGTTTGAACAATTGATTTCCCTTTATCTTTCTCCACCTGGGGTGCTAAAGTGAATCTCAGTCCCTTGAAGGGATTGAGACTTTCACTTCTTTAAAGGGATTGAGACTATAATAAATAAGAACAAAAAAACCATAAGAGGAACTCTAGCACAACAAAAATGAATGAAAACTAAGAACAGAGCCGCTGTGACCCAAGCCAGGAGCTAAAGACCTAGAAAGAGAAATAGATTACGAACTGATAGAGACTCCATAGCGAGAGTAAGGATAAACATCGTAAATCTCACTAAAACAAGAGATCTATTGAGACCCAATATAAATACACAGTACCTGCTTGGTACTTTAGTCAAAACAACCATGGGAGCTGTTATACACAATATTATAAAAGATAAAAAGTGATCTAGATAGAGAATAACCTTGCACGATGACGATATGAGAATTGTAAAGCTTATTTACAATAAAAAAGAAAATCCATGGGGTTGAATAATAAATAGCGATAGCTTCTTCTTCTTCTTGCTAATCTTTGGAGCTTGAAATTACTGAGACCTCAGTATTCGGAACGACTATAAAATTGTGTGGGGTCACATAATTTTTTACCAGCAACTAAAAAAATAGATGTTTATTCTGATCACCGATAAAGTTAAATTCAGCCTCCGTTGAAAGGCTGAGTTACAGACCTATGCAGTAAGGAATATACGAATTCATCGCTATAAATATTTTTATTTTTTTTTATATATTAGTCACTGTAAGCTAATTTTTTTTTATAAAATGACCTATGATAAAATGGGGTAAATAAAAAAAAAACTTCACCAGTGAAACGATACCGTTTTGCTGGGGCGGTTCAAAAATAAAAAAAGAGGTTGCGTCTTCTCTTTCCCCTCTCCTTATTCCCTCTACCCCTTCCCTCCCCAAGCCACCAGCAGGCAACTCTCAGCCCCACCACCAGCCAGCCTACCAACAGCAACCGTCGGCCACCGTTCGATAAATTTTGACCTCCCCTCAATAAATTTCTGATTCCGCCACTGACTCTATCCTTCAGCCCAGACCAGCACACACTAGCCCTCTGAGGATCACGACCAATAAGTCTGGAGCTTTGGAGTGAAATCTTCTTTGGAGCTACTGAATCTGCAAAAAAAAAAAAAAGAGCAGCATAAAAGCAGCAAGCAAAAGGATGCCATGGAAGGCTAGAACTGGAAAAAAGAATGATTAAATCCATAAACCTTAAAGAAATTAGAAAGCAACTAAAGAGAACGAGTAGATCTAAGATTGCCATCTGCCAAAAGACCGGCTGCAATCCTAGATCTAAAAGCCAAAGAGGCAAAGAGAAGCTTCTGAATGTGAGAGCAGACAACGGAGAAACCAATTCTGATTATTATTTATAAGAGGTTTTTATAAAATTATCTACAAAAATAATTTTTCTTTAAAAAATGCTGCAAAACATATATTTTTAGAAAAAGTAAGATTAAATTTTCAAATATACCATACCACTCACTAAATAAAATTTATTTTTTAAAAATATATCATTTTTTACTATAAATAATATTTTACTTAAATTTTTATTTTTTTAATTTTATTATTAAATAAAAATATTTTAATAAAATAATAAAAATTAATATTTTAAATTATATTTTTAATATATAAAATATAATTTTTTAAAAAAAATTAATTTTAATTATAAATAATAAATAACACTTATAAAAACAACATAAAAAATATTAATAAAAATATTAATAAAAGTTATTAAATTTTTTTAAATAAATTTTTGTATTATATATATATATAATAAAGTTAAAAAAATATTAATTTTATTATGTAAATATTATGTATATATAAAAATATTATATATATATATATTATATGCATTATATATTTATTATATTTTTATTATATGTGCGTTATATGTATATAATATGTATGTTGTGTTTATATAAAATTTTAAAAAATTAAATATATTATATAGATATTATTTTTATATTTATTATATATTATATATATATTTATATATATTGCAAATATATGAATAATAAAATTATTTATAAATAAAAAATAAAAATAAATCAGAAAAAAAATAAAAAATAATTTCTTACATAAAAAAGAAAACAATAGAAACGAGGAAAGAAAAAAAAAACGAGCCGTATACTGAAAACGGACAAATTTTTGTGTATCTGACGTCATACTCCCTCTTTATAAATTCGGTACGGGGCGGAACTGTTAGAAAGCCCCAGCCTCACTTTTGGACACGAGTATGGTACTTTTCTTTATGACGATAAATCCACTGTTGCTACACGACGCCTACGAGTCATATTTATAACGTAATTAAAGGAGAAAATTAGAGATTAATTGAAATAAAATTTTAATTATTCACGCATAAATTGATTTAGAGATTTAATATAAAGGATTTTAATTTTATTTATTTTTATAAACACTTAAATAATGGTTATAAATAAAAAAAAAGCTAAATAATTATAATGTTTCTAAATTTTTATATAATACACAAGTCAGTTTATGTATTTTTAACATCTAATTTTTATATATTTTTATTTTTAAAAATTAAACTGTTCAATCTTTCTATTAATATTTTCATTTTAAAAATATTAGTCAATTATTTTAATATTATAAAATAATTTATTTACTTTTTCTTTATATATATTTTTCTTTATTATTTATTAAGTCATACTTATTTTTAATTTTATTTATATTTATTAAATATAATTTATTTTAATTTTATAAATATTATTAAAACATAATTTTAAATAATATGAATAATATTTTTTATTATTTTGCAGATAATTTATATGTCTTTTATTTTAATTTTATAGGTATTGCTAAAAAATAATTTTAAATAATATAAATAATATTTTTTATTATTTTGCAGACGATCTATATATAAAATAAAATTAAAAATAAAATAAATTTAATAAATAATAAAGATAAATATATATAAAGGAAGAACAAATAAGTTATTTTATAATATCAAAATAGTTGACTAATAATTTTAGGAAAGAACAAATAAGTTATTTTATAATATCAAAATAGTTGACTAATAATTTTAGAATGAAAATACTAACAAAATGACTAAACAGTTTAATTTTTAAAAATATAGGGATGTAAAAATTAGATTTTAAAAATATAGGAACTAACTAGTGTAATATATAAAACCACAAAGACTTCATAATTATTTAGGCAAAAAAATAAATATTTATTTTTTTTAAAATTGTTGTTTAATAAATATAAATATTGTAATAAATTTTAAAAAATTAATAATATTGGGAAATGGGAATTGAAATTAATTTTTAAAAGATCGTTATTTCATCCTTTAGTTTTTAATTATTAAAATTAGGATTAATAATCATATGTCAAAGCATAATCTCTCAGTAATTATATTTTTTAAATAGATTTAAATTTGATTTTTCTTCAATGTTTTTTCTTTCTCCAATACTGTTTTGGGCTTAAATTTGCAGTCCAACAAATCTATTAGTACTCAACAAACCATATGTTGGCAATCTCCTCATGGTTTTATTAAGCTAAATTCTGATGGTTCTTTTTTGCATAGCTTTGGTCATGTATTTAGTGGTAGTTAACTGAGAAATAATTAGGGTCAGTTTCTTAAGAAATTTGTTCTTAATATAGGTCATTGTGATATTATTTGTGCAGAGATGTGGACTGTCCATGAAGATGTTAGGCTTGCGAAGTCTCTCAATGTTTGTAAACTTCTGGTGGAATTTGATAATGAAGTAGTTATTGAAATGATAACAGGGCGGTGGTCTATGGTTTTAAATTACAGAAGCTTACTCGCCTCTATTAAAGATTTATATACGAGCTTCGGTGAAATTCATTTCAATCATGTCTTCCGTGAAGCAAATTTTGTTGCTGATGTTTTAGCACAATATGCGAAGAATTTTTCAGTTGATGCCACTACTTTGGATTGTTCTCCTCCTGTTGTTGATCTGTAGCTTCTCCATGATGTAACTTCTGTCTCTTATTCTAAATAGTTTGTGGGTTTAGCTCACATTTACTTATCATAAAAAAAAAGCACTACTAGCTGGATATCCTTTAAATTATTGTTGGCATTGATATAAGAAGAGAGAATTGATTTTAGATCTATTATTCAGAAAAATATATATTTATTATTAGATTATATTTCAGTGTGCAACTATCCTTTAATTATTAGTTGATCGAAATAATGAATTATAACTTTTCACTTTCTTTTATGAATATAAGTATGGGAGGGGGGAAATAAATTTTAAATTAATTACTTAAGAGAACATAGAATTACTCCTAACTTATAACTTATGCCTCATTGTATGTAATCCTTCACTTAAGATTCACTAACTTGTGTGGATTTATTTTTTATTTTGAGTTTGATTTAATTATTTGATAATGACTTGAGACTCAAATTCAAATATTTAACTATTGAGACAATTGATTTTAAAACCTTTTTTTTAGAAATTAAATTATTCACGAATTATTTATATTGATTAGTTAATTATTAATCTTTTAATTACCTAAACCACAGACATTGTAGCTATAATTAAGAATCTAAGATGAAAAGCACCACGGCGATTAGTATAAAAGAATTGATCAAAAGAGAGGATAAAATGCAAAAAAGAACCACATAGATTCTTTGTCAAATTTCAGTGCGCCAAGAAAGTCATAAACTAATTAATTAAGCATTAATTAGTGATGTTAATTAATTTAAGCACCACTGCTTTTTAATTTAGGTTATTTGGTAATCTTTTTGACTTAGCTTAGTTGATTACTTTTGACAAGCATTGCCATGCCAACAAATCCAAATGCATGATCCAAAAACATCCAAATATCAATCAGAGATTCTATTTGCCCCTTTCAGGCCTTACCTTGCTTAACATTGCCATGCATTTACTTAATTATTATTGCCACCCGCTTCTTTGCTTTAAATTTATTAGTGTCTCTTTTTTTTTTTCTAATTTCCTAAAAGATACCTATTTCTCTCTTGTTTTTTTTTAAATTTTTTAAAATGTATATCAATTTTAAAATTTATTTATTAGATACTATTTTTTAATATAAAAAGCTAAGCAAAACATAGGATGCTATTATTAAGTCATGAAGATAAGACATTATATATAGGGTACTCACAGTTCAGTTAATCATACCGTAATGATGAAAAAAAAAATCGATCAATTAATTTCAATTTTTAAAAAAAAAATTAGATGTAAATCGAATCATAAATAAACGGTGATTATCGGTTAATAAAATAAAATGAATGATTAACCATTATTTTTTTATTTTAAACTACTAAACTACTTATATAAAAATAAAATTAAAATTTAATAAATTTCATATATATTTAACAAAAAAAATAAATATAACTCATTACAACAATAAATCTTAATACAAATACATGATTAAAATATAAAATATATATTTTAAATTCAAATATAGTTGATCAAAATAATTTAATATATATATTTTATGATTTTTTAAATAATTTATAACTTATTATATAAAATTATATATGTAATTTATAATTTATGTATAATTTATACATAATTTATAATTAAATATTTGGTTCGATTTACTAAATCAAACATTTTTTTAGCAATAAAATTAAAATTGAAATAAAAAAAATTTAAATTAAAAATTTAAATCTAAACCATTGCTTTGGTTAATTTTAATTTTTTATTCAATTTAATTGATTTTGATTTAGTTTTTAGTCTAATCTATTTTTTTGAACAGTCCTAATTATATCCATTATGAAATTTATATTTGAAATAATTATATGGCAAATCTAGCTATCATTTAAACTATTCCTCATATTTAAATAAATATATATATATATAGGCGGAACTAAAATTTTAAATTTGAAGGAATAAAATTTAAAATGTTATAAGAATGTAAATGAAAATCAATACGTTGACAAATGCCTGACGTTTATTTATGTGGTCATATAGTTTTCAAGCATGGACAGGAAACGTGCACATATGTTGGAGTCTCAAAAGGAGCCGACCCCCACATAATTATTCAATAATAATGTTAATAGAGACACAATTATAAAAGAGCTAATTATAAAAAAATAATATTAAATAAATTAAATTATTTTGAATTAAAAATATTTTATATATTAATTATATTAAAAAAATAATTATTTTAATTTTATATTTATTATGATTTAATATATAAATAATTTTCATCAATTTGATTCAATAAATTTTTTTTATTATAAAAAGCACCTTTGACTTCAACACAATTTACAGATTCATCATGAATTAATTATTATACAAATGATCAATCCAAAGGGTACATAAAATTCAGAAAGAGATTAGTATCAGTCACATCTATTTGATAAATTTGATATTCGAACAAGCAAAACAGTTGATACATCTTTTATATGGTCATGTTTTTGAATTAGAATTCGTGTCAAAGTTTTATTCTTATTAATTCAGAAAGAGATTTTAACATATTAATTATATATTAAATGTAATAATAACTCGATTGTTAATTATTTATTAGCCCTTTCATTTTATTTTAAAAATCATATAAAAATGATACATACATATCAAAAAAATAATTATCAATTATAAATTTTATTAAAATTTTATTATAATATACCTAAATAACTTTTTTTTATTGTTCTCACTTCATTTATTTTTTTATTAATTAATGAGATAATATTAGAATTTTTAATTAATATTTTTTCAAATTTTTAAAAATGGCATTTAAAATAAAATAAAATTTTTTTTCTCATATCACACTTGAAATAAAATAAAAAGAGTACTTTCTATCATTAAAAAAATTAAAATATTTTTAATATATTACAAAAAAAAATATAACTCCAGAGGCAGATGCACATGCTGTCTTAGTATATGTACATATTCACGGGACCCAGAAATAATTAAGCCAATAAAATACAACACTTTAACAACCTTAATTTCTATAGACAAATTAATTAAGGTTAACTCCTTCGTTTGTGCCCTTATCGTTTATTATATATGGTAATATTTAATTAATTTTTTTCCATATTTGTATTAAATAAAAAATAAAAGAGAATTTTTTTAATTCTTGAAACTCTTTTTGTATACTATTACATAAATCCTCTCCATTACTTCAAAATTTTAAACACATACGCAAAATTACCTATATAATTAATTAATAATATCGTAAAAAATCCTCTTATTAACTCCTGGAATGGTGTTAATTAATTAATTATTTTATATGATAAAAAGTTATTAATATTCATTTATCATACCAATTAAATGCACCATAATATATACTTTGCATGACATAAAATATTAATGTGAATTTATCACCACATAATTAAACAATCTAATTAAATATACTCACAACTTATAAAAAAAACTTTTATGTAATCCGAAAGCCTTCATTATATTTTATAAAAAATATAAAATAGAAAAATAAATAAATTAATGCAAGGTGGAGGTCCATATAAATAGTTGGGGTGCATGTGCACCACGTTGGCTGATGTGGAACAGTAGACCATCCTCGTTTAACTAAGGTTGAGATGACATTGTCTCCCTCTGTAATCTCTCTCTCTCTCTATTCCTTTCCTATATATATATATATATATACGCAGAAAGTGAAAGAGAAATTAAAACAACCCAAAAGCTTCTTTGCAGAAAAGGATCCCAAAATGACCCTTTGCTGACTCTATTTCTCCCAAAGGCATAAAGCTGAGCCGCCCAACATTTTTGCTTCTGGATAAAAAAAGAACCAAACAGAGCCTTACCTTTTCTACTTTTTTTTCCTTATTATATTATCTTATACATATTAATATAAATACACTTATTGTGGATAAGTTGAGTTTAAAAAGATAAAAATCTTACACATATATTAATCTGTAATATTTTTATAAATTGAAAATTTGCGAATTCAGCAATGCGTAATTAAACATGTTTAATGATCAGTTTAAATGTTTAGTTAGTTTACATATCATATCATATTGAATATGTTTGGGGCAGAGAGAAAAAAAAGGAAAAAAACAACACCACAAGTTGAGAAATCTTTTGTATATTTAACAACAGTTGTGTGGATTCCACGTCCAAAAGTAGAGAGAGAGAGAGAGGTGCTTTTCTTTGCAACCAATATGAATAGATTGACAAGAATAATTGTTGCTATTCTGATCCATTTCGTCACTAATATATATATATAATATAAATTAATATACTATTTACATAAATATGTCGTACAAGCTACAATTAATATGATTTGACAGAGCAAATTGAGAATAATTTTAAACAAATTCTCTATTACACATTAAAGGAGAGAAACAGAAATATTTTTCGATCGAGACAAGGAAATTGAGATTAATGCTGATGAAGGTACAGTATTAGTTTAATTCCTGCAGGCTAGATAATAATATATATTTATATGAAGACATTATCAAATATAGGGTTGTTAATTGATTGATTTGGTCATGCAAAATTTTTGCATTGGAGAAGTGTACCTTTTTTCTTGTTATATGGTCTCTAATGTCTATAATTTGCAAATGCAAATTAAAAAAGAAAAGGAAAAGTAAAGGGCCCCTATTTCCATTTGTCTTACCAAAATGTAAATAAATATATAAACATGCAATTGCTTAATATGTTCTTCTCATAACTAATAACTTGGAAGGTCAGCAAAAACACAAACATCCAGTAATACACCAAGCTTTGATATTCCTTGTTTGGTTCCTGTTCCACAATGAAATTCCATTTAAGGAAAAACGAACAAAAAAGAAAAGAAAAGAAAAGACAATTAGACTATATTTCATCAAAACATATATGACTTTTATTAGCATTGAAGGACAATATATATAGATACATGAAAAATTACAAAAAAAAAAATTATAATAATATATACAAATTTCTCACTTCATTATTTTAGTTGGGCTTTTGACAAAAATATAATAAAAATACGGTGGAGAGTATCATTTTCTCATTTTAATTCTCTCCCTATATGGTGGCCCCACTATTGTACATATATATATACAATTTTTTTTATATGTAAATTTTATTTAACATAAGTATTAATTTTATTAATTGGACTCTAAATTCCTCGGAAAGAAACGACTTCAAATGTTATACTACAACCTAAAATATCATATGGAAGCTGAAGAAGAAAATATAGAAAACCTATGGGCTTACCTTAGTGGCAGAGGAAGTAAGAGAAATGGAAGCTGATGAAGTTTATGATGAACTTGAAAGGGCAGAGAGCCCTACATTGTAAGCCATAGTACAATCAGGTTGATAAAGACCATAATTTCTCTATGATGTAGGTCCAGTTTTCATATCCTCATTGAATAAAGCAAACAAATAAATTTCTAACCTCCAATTAGGTCTCAATGGAGTTCCTTCATTTTCCATTTGTCTTCTTAATATAATTCTATTAAAAATTGCTGCATTTTCAATGGTTGCCCCCAATTTCATCTTGATCTCCTTTTGAAGGCCACCCTGTCTCTGAAACCTTAACTTCAATCCCATTATAACCCAATCTAGCCATTGCAAATATAATATAGTTCGGGTCAGGCTTGATGCGGGTTAAGTTTTATATAGTTGAGCTGGAGCCTAGCCCAATCTGAATTTTTTTTTATTTTTTATTCAAATTCGACTTAAATTATTTACATAGCCCTAACTTGGACCAACTCGGATCATATTTAGGTCAATTGAAAAAATATATTTTAAATATTTAATAAAAATAAATAAATTTTAATATATTGAATTATTATTTCATAATATATAAATATTAAATAATTTGAAATTAGACTTAATTTATAAGAATGATGAATAATTATATTCACATAATATACTAATTATTTAAATAATGTCCTTAAAAATATTTAAAATAGAATATATATATATATATGATGTAAAAAATAAATATATCCAGACCCATTTAAAAAAAATGTGAGTATTTATTAAATTTAGACGGCCAAATTTATATAAAAATATATATATACATAAGCCTATTAAAATTTGTAGGTGAGCCGGGTGGGGTAGGTACTCAAATGTTTAGATAGGTCTACTCGCCCCGATATATTTATTCTCAAAAATAAAATTACATGTTTTGTAATTATTAACATATTGATTTGAAAAGCTACATGTGTGATTATAAATATTTTCTCTGGACGAGGGGCGAGGCTAGGATTTTATTAGAAGAGCGGCAATTTTTTTTAAATAATTTCTTATGTCGGTATTTGAACTTTTATATATAATAATTATTTAATAAATTTATTAATATATTAATAAAATATTTTTATTTGTAAAAAAAACTAATTAAAGAAAATATAAAAAATAATTTTTTAATAAATATAATTGATACAAAAATTATCAAAAAATATTAGAAGTATAAATAATAAAATAAAATTTATAGTAAAAAAAAATTAAAAAATACAAAAAAAATTAAAAAAATAATGATTTTATTTTTTTTCTCAATTTTCTTTTTTTATTATGATTTTAATTTATTTTTAATCTTTTAATTAATTGGCTGAGATTAAATTAATTAGATTGAAAATTTTAGAATTTATAATTTTTTCTCTTTTTAAATAGAAAGATAATTTAAAATTTTAAGGGACAAATAAAAAATTTTAAAAATTTTAATAATTATATATATATATATATATTCAAAACTAAGAGGTAGTTGCCCTCCTTTCTAACCATGTGGCTTGGGGACACAATTTATTTTTCACTTATCTCAAATTATGATTTGTTTATCTATTTTAATCGTATTTAATATTATTTACTAAAAATATTTAATAAATATAATTTATATTAAAATATAATATAATAAAAAAATATATGTAAATTTATATTTTTAATAAAATTAACTAATGTTTCTTAATTTTTATTAAATAAAAAATATATCTATTAATTTAAAATGAAGAGAATATTTAAATCAATAAATTTCAATGGATATAATAATATTGTAATTATTTTAAAAACTATAATAATTATGAGTTTAAGTTTCATTTGAAATTAAATTTTAATTTTAATCAATCAAATAATGCATACACCAACGCAAACTTGGTGGTTGCATGAAGAGACAAGTTAGTTGCCTAACTCTGGATGCCAAAAGAGTAAGAAAATAGACAGGTCAATTTTTTTTTTTTTCAAATAAAAATTAAAATAAATGGATTGTAGTGTTACTTTCCCACGTGTATTGACGTTGAAAGTCCATCCTCCACTTATGGGCTCCAATTTGGACATTTGTCCCACAAATGGCGCTTTAATTGGCCGTCGACTCTTTGTGTGATCTTCTTCTCTTTGTGGACCTCAGCCAACGGTCCAAAACAAATATCAACACATCACTTTTTTGTCACTTAATTTTAGAACATTATTAACCTCATGATTATATATTACTCACCCGCCATAAAATTATGTGAATTTCTTATAATATAATGACTAATGTAAAAAAAAATTTATGTATATCATGATAAATAGTCCTTTTCTTTTCTAACATTGAGCATGGTGCTGGATTGAAAAATGATTGATTGTATTATAGATATTTAATTTTAGCAATAATTAGGTTTAGTTCTTATTAATTACAATTTGATTATTAAGATCAAATTGTATTATTAGATCAAATCAGATGACTTTTTCTGGCATTCAAATGTATTAAATTAGTTAATAAATTATGACTTTCATTCTTATGTATTAAATTAATTTATACTTTTTATTGGGATTATTCAAATGTTTTAAATTAGTAATATGAATCTTCTTTTATTATTTGAAAAATAAGAGAAATTTATGTTAATAAAGAAAATTTTTGTCTAACCTTGAATTATATACATTGTAGGGATTATAATTCTTTAGCATGTACATGTTGATAATCTTAATCAAAGTCAAGAATAATAAGTCCTTCATGTACAGTACAACAAGAATAGAAGAAAATGGATTAATAATGAAAACGTATTTGATTTATATGAAATTTAATTTTATTAATAAAATGGATTAGTTCTTCTAATTGATGTAATGTTTAGACACCTATGTTTGTCTCTATTAAAAAAATTTAGAAAAAATTAAAATTATGCATATTATTCAATTAAGCACTATAATTCTGAAAAATGTTTATATATATTTTCAATTTTTAATTTTATCACCCGTAAAATAAAAGGTTACCATATGATATCTATATATTAACTCTATAACACCTTAAATAATTTGCGGCCTAAATATTAAAATTTATTAATGATAATTAAATAAGATAGTATGTTGCATGTTTAATTCACATATGTGCGCCCATAGATTAGATTTTCCTTCATTTATTAAAAACAAGAGAAGCTTGTGTTAATATCTTTTGTGTAAATTTAAATTACTCATATTTCTTCACTTGAGAATAATCTCATGATAAAAATATCTTCCCTGTATTTTCTATTTACTTTCAATCACAAAAAAAATAAAATAAAATACTTTGTAAAATTACGAGAACAATTTATTAGGATATTATTGACAAAAATGCTAAATTTCAATTAAGAGATGATCAATCATGTTAAATTATCAAGAAACATAAATTAAATATATTGAAACGTACCTAAATTCATATTACCAATGATAACTTTGAATCTTATGATATTTGATATTCTAAATTAATACATGTGAATTTGAGAGAAAAATGTTTCTCTTTTATATTGATGAGATATTAGAAAAAAAATATATACATATAATTTGGGATCATAAATCTAATTGTAGTAGTATATATTTTTCTTATTTTCAATTTTATCTATCATAAAATCAATAGAGTATCTGTGTATATAAGCCCTTACTTTCTGGTACAAATTAAGTCTATTATAATTTAAACAAAATCAGATCATTTTTAATATTTTGGCTAAATTTTTTATGATAACACATATGTCACACAATTATTATATATTTATATTTGTCCAAAAATTTAATAATCTCTCAATTGGACTATATATATATATATGTATATATTTTACCTTATATTATATGTCGTCATTACTTTATGAGCTCAAAATTAAACTAAAAAAAAAAACTTTTTCCAAACAATCTCGGTCATCAATTATGCAAATATGGAACCAAGGCAATTTTCATCACGTAACAAAATAATTATTGATCATATATATCAACATAATTAAATGTCATAAATTAAATAGGGATGTATAATATAGAAATTACATGCAATGTGATCTAAACATATCTATTTCTAATTGATCCATCTTAAAACTTATTGAGTCAAAGCATGAATAACTGATATAAACTTTATTTTTGCAGAAATCATGCTCAAAATATCCATAAATTGAAATAATTGAAATATGTCTATAAAAGAAAAGTAAAATTACAAACTCTCACTGAAACTATATCATGAGATGATATTACACCCATATGAGCAATATCCTCATAAAAGACCTTGGGTGGTAATCCTTTAGTGAGCGGATATACAATTATGGAGTTTGTGTTAATATGCTCTATAGAAACCTATCAATTTTAAACTCTTTCTTTAACAAATAAAAGCTTTAGGTCTATGTACTTCGACTTATTAGAGCTCCTATTGTTGTTTTAATGTAAGATTACTGATTTATTGTCATGAAAATCTTTTATGGTCTTTTAATTCCATCTATAATTAGCAGTCTAGTGATAAAATTTCGCAGTTATATTCTATAATTGGATGCCTCAAAGCATCCTCCTGTATGTGAGTATATGATGTTTTGTTGTAACACCCCCACACCCAATATACTCACACCGCATACGCCCGCACAACAAGCGATATACGCATACCGGATAAAGGGGTGCTACGGTTCATTTCTAAACAACCCAAAACTTTAATCTTTAACATATAAGTATTATAAGTCAGTCCGAATAAACTTAAAACATTCAACCTATATTATAAATAGTAATAGAAAAAATATTTCTTCGTTAAAATACACACACACACACACACACACACATATATATATATATATATATAACATTAGTACCCAAAAGCTTATCTAAAATAGTATGTTCAAAATATTTGTTAATTAAACAACGAAAAATACATATGTTTACATCAAAATCAATAAGTACAAAAATATGAATTTATACATGCTGGCAGTTCGTCTCTGATCGTGATGTCCACAACTCAACACTGCTCTCACAACTCAAGCCTAGACTCGACTCGGTCTAGACGAGCCTTTCGGTACAACCGGATCTACCCTGTCACCTGCGCGATGAACCACAATCGCGCTAAGCAGAAAACTTAGTGGTACAAACTTTGATTCAATATAAATCAATGCGATGCTTATACACAATACATATAAATATTTCAACTCATTACATTATATATTTCAATATATTAATCATTTGCATCACATTTCATAATTCACATTAAAACAAAGTTCAGAGTTACTAATTCACATTTCATTTTCATATTTCATGGGCCCAAAACGAAACTAATATGGTATTCAAAGTTCAGAGTTACTGCTTTGGTCCATAATGACACCATGTGTCTAGCCCCGTAGGCAATGTATATCCATGGATTGTAGCAGACCCAGTCTCTTGGACCTCAATCCGGCTAGACCCTAGGGCCCCAGTATCTTGGTCCTCAACCCGGCTAGACTGTTACAGTTTTTGAGGCTTACGACCCAGTCTTTTCACCTAAAAAAATATCATATTTCACATTTTTCAGCTGGACTCGGCTTACGACCCGGTCTTTTCACCTGTCCAGCAATTCATAGGCATGCCACCAAACCCAAAACTCTGAAAATTGAATAATATACTAGGCACACAATTAATTCATTTATCTCATTTCATTTCTCATAATCAAAATAGGCTCATTGCCTTATAATAATATCATCTTTTCTCATTCTTCTATTTCATCTCAATATCGATTGGTTACATTATGTTTTCACATCTCATATCACCTATTTCAACATTTCTTTTCATATACAATACTTTACTCAATTGCATTGATACATCAATAAAATTCACATTATGCATATCACAACATATAACTCATTCATCAACAATGTATCAAGTAACTTAACACATTTCTAACTAAATGTGTTAAGTCTCAATGTCATATAAATGTATGCAATCATTTAAAGTTTGTACTTACCTCTTAAAGCAACAACACCACTCTATCAACTCCTCTTCCAAGATAACTCTCAACACTTGAATAAAGGTAGCTCAACTCTCTTTAAAACCTAATCCAAAGGTGATCATACACACTCACTTAGAAATACACAAAAAGAAAATAAGAAAGAGAACTATCTATGGCAAACTCTACACTTGACACGCTCTACAATACGGGCGTGTCCTTGACCGTGCACTAAACTCACAACACAGAAGCTTTGACACGCTCAGTGACATGGGCGTGTCACTGGTCGTGTCAATGCTACAGCAACACAGAAGTTGTGACACCCTCAGTGACATGGGAGTGTCACTGCTCATGTCACCAACCCAGAAAATAGAACCAACTACACGCCTAAAGACATAGCCGTGCTCCTGGGCGTGTCAGGCCAAAAACCTTGAAATCGACACCAACAAAGTCACAACCAACACTCATCTTCCAATAGCCAAATCAACCACACATAACTCAACCAAAATCATCAACAACTCAAAAATACTTGAGTAAACCTTAAAACAACTCAATCATAAACATCAAACACAAACACCTCCATATAACACAACTCAAACTCATAACACCCACAACTCTTGTCTCTTCAATCTAAACCCAAAAATCAAAGTTACTAAGACAAAACACTTCAAACACACCAAAATAACCATAAACACATCTACAACAACCATCCAACAAACCCAAGAACATAAACTCAAAAGAAAACTAAGAAACAAGTTGGAAACTTACCAAAAGTGAAGAAAATCCTTAAAACTTCAACTTGATCTCTTGAAAACCTTCAATCTTTTGAGCTTGGAAGCAACAAAATTTCTTCTCCTTTGGTTGATAAGGGTGGCCGGCCAAAGAGAAGGAAAGAAGAAGATGAAGGTGAACGAGGAAGAAGAAAAAAAGAAAGAAAGAAGGAAAGAAAGAAAGTCAACACTCTTCAACTACTCTCTCCTCAAAACACTCTCCACCATACATTTAAACAATAAAATATTCACCCACTAACATCATCATCCACTAACATAAATAAATCTATTTAATTAATCAAAATATCTCTTTTGACTTCTAAAACCCAATGACTTGTATATATATTGTTTTTATCTTCATATACATAACATATACACTTTAAATTATTTAATCCAATACAACAATTAACACTCCAAAATTTTAGGGTATACTTTGGGATATTACATTTGTTCCCTATAGATATCTCATAACTCATTTGGCTATTTTATAATAAATCATTCCTTAATTACTTAAATATATGCCCAACACTCAGAAAATGTATGTCTAGATGTGTACAAATTTAAGCATATATTACACTCTCTACTACATATGCATAAGAAATCTTCTGCATTTTCTCTTTTTGAAAAGCATTACTAGGGAGTCAATTAAGACTAAAATTGCCTTCTCTAGCCACAGAAGTATCATGTGGTTTGCAATTTTGCATGCCATACCTCTTAAGAACCTTTTTGATATAAGCCTTTGTGATAATCTAAGAATATCTGGAGAGCGATCTCGATGTATTTGAATCCTTAATACAAAAGTTGCATCACCAAATTCTTTCATCTCGAAATTCCTTACTAAAAATCTCTTGGTTTTAATATGCAACAAGTCTACATCATTACCGGAAAGTAATATATCATCGATATATAAAACTAGAAAAATATGTTTGCTCCTACTGAATTTATAATATATATAATTATCAGCCAAGTTTACCTCAAAACAAAATGAGATAATAACTTGGTGAAATTTGTAAAACCATCGATGAGACAAATGCTTAAGCTCATAGATTGATTGTTTTTAATTTGAAAATAGTAACTTTGCATCACTTGACATATATTTTTGTAGTTGTACCATATATATTATTTAATCAATATTACCATTGATAAACATAGTCTTGACATCCATCTGATATAGCTAAAGATTAAAATATGCCACTAAAATCATTATAATCCTGAAGGAGTCTTTTGACAAAATCGAAAATAAAGTCTCTTTATAATTGATGCCTTCTTTCTGTGTGGAGCTTTTAGCAACAAGATTTACCTTATACCTACCCATATTATTCTTTGAATCCCTCTCAGTTTTAAATATCTATTCACAACCAATAAGTTTCTTTCCTTTAGGCAAAGGGATAAGATTTTTTACGTCATTGTCCTTCATTGACTTCATCTATTCATTCATGGTATATATCCATTTTTCGAGAGTTAAAATTTTACATAGCTTGACAAAATTTGATTTGATCATTTTCCATCACCCTAATGTCAATATCATATTCTTGAAGAAACACAACATAATCATTTGAAATTACATTTCTCCTTTCTCTAGTGGATCTTTCTTGAGATTGTAGTGTTTATTCTTCTGAAATAACTTTTTGAAGTTGAGCAGGAGAATCAATGATATTTTCTTAATATGGAATTGCTTCTTAAACAATGTTAAGTATAAGAAATTGTTCTTAATCATTGTTAATAGCAATTAATGAAATATCAATATATTTCTCTTTAAAGACAAAGTCTTTAAATCTTTCTCTCCCGTAAACTCAACATTCTTAAAAAATGGGACATTCCCCGTACCAAAAAATAGACTTAGTCATGGGATCATAAAATTTATATCCCCTGAACCTTTCATAGTATTCAATAAAATAACAACTGGTTTCATTAATCTACAAAGATTTATTAAATGAAGTAATTGTGTCAAGTAAATATAGATTATCATAACTTGATAAAGAACCGAAACCATCAAATTTGAGTTTTGAAAAAGACTAAAATTTTTCATTTCCAAATTAACAAGAGTAACAAAATTTGTCAAATATTAAAACATAAATTAAATTCAGTCTAAAAGACAGTATAATAAAAGTCTTAATCAAATCCAAATAAAATCCAGTTCTTAACAATAATATAAATTGTCTTAATTGCTTTAACCTTTACCGACTTGTCATCACCAACATAGATATATCTTTCACCATCATTAGGCTTTCAACAATTCAAGCAACCATTTATTTGCACGCCATGCGTTTTGCAGCACCACAAAGGAAATAACTAATAACAAAAGAAACAACTATCATTAGTTGGTTCCTTATGTTATTTTTTTACGGTGTTGTATCCATATCTTTATTATATTTCTTTTGTCCGTATGCCTCGTTGAGATAAGTTTTGCTAAGATTGTAGTAGCTTCAACCTTTTCATTCTCAGTAATTTTCTTCTCAAGGTCCTGAAGAGAACCCTTAACTGTATTCACCTGATTAGATATAGGGCCCTTAAATACTTCTAGAATGGCATGCTTGATGTTCATAAGATCTATGTGATTAGATTTTTTACTTTTTCATCTTCCTCTTTTCATCATAGGTACTTTTAAAGTGAGATCAATGGATTTTGGCACTTTTAATGTAAGGTCTAGATCTATGACTCTGAGAGTGATTAATATATTCTCTTGTTATGCCCTAAAATTGTGTCATTTACGCATAGAAATGGAGTTAATATTAATAGTTATGTTATTATCAACAAAAGTTAAAACTAAATTAAGAATAAAAAAATAAAAAAAAATAAAATCACATAAGTACTAAACTAAAAACTAAAATGGAATAATAAAATTAAAAAAGGTAAAATATCGGACAATCTGTTAATATTTTATCTTTAGATAAAAATTTAACTTATAAGTAATATCTCGATGCAGTAATCAAATACTTAGGTCTATTTATTATTTATATGTAAACTTAAATAATTATCATGTATCTATTATCACAAATGTACATGTAATTATATTTAATGTAAATTTTTTTAGTCAATCGATATTTATATTAGTTATACGTACACAATCGTTTATATACTTTTAAATAAATTATTTTTGTCAAATATCACTTTGGTGATATATTAGTTCAATTAATTTATCTCAAAATATATATCTAAATATATAAATATTTAAATTTAAATTTCAAAAAAAAACAAAGAGAAAAACATTATTCTTCTTTATTTAACAGTATATATAAATACTGTTATAATACTCGATATATATATTACCGTAATTTAATACTTTATATATATATATATAATGTAATTCAACACGTGTATATATATATAATCAACAACTATACTATAAATATATATGCACGAAATTCAAGATAGTCAACACTGGAACAAGGGTTGCCAAGTTGGTACATATATGTACTGATGCAAACTAATTTATGCAAGAAAATATTTAATTCATAATTCATGCAACATTTACTGAATTTATGTTAAAAGCAATACGGATGTCATCAATCAAAAAGAAAACACCATATAATAATAATAATAATAATCATAATGATGATGATGATGATGATGATGATGATGATGATGATGATGATATATTTAATCCCAAAAATATCAATAGCATGTGATAATAAAAAAAACACTAACCTGTTAATTAATTCTAAATTTCGAAAAAATTGGAACAGCTTATCAACTTTATACCAGCAATGGCTAGCCAACAAAATAGGCAACGTGAAAACTCGCAAATATGAACAGATTACACCGAACAAAAAATTATATTGTAACTTTAAATAATTTTTTAATAATTTAGTACAAGTGACTCTAATATTATTTGATAGAAAAAATTTTAAATTTTAATTAAGCCAAAATTTTGATAAAGAAAAATAAATAAAATATAAAAAAGCATACACCAATTCATATTACCAATAATAATCTTAAATCTTGTAGTATTTGAATTTTTAAATTGATATGTATAAATGTAAGAGAATAATTTCTCTATTTTCTAACGATCAGATATCAAAAAAAGAAAATATACATATAATTTGAGGACTATAATTTTAATTATAGTAGTATATATTTTTTTATTTTTAATTTTATCCATCATAAAATTAGAAATTATAAAATAGAATATTTACACATATAAATTTATAGTTTTTGATATAAATTAAGTCTATTATAATTTAAATAAAATTACATCACTTTTAATATTTGGATCAAATCTTTTATGAAAATACATATAATACACAATTATTATTATTATATATATATGTATATATACAAAAATCTAACAGATATTTGGATAAATTTCACATGTATGATCAAATAATCAAATAATATGGTATTAAAATATACTAATCAACGAGTGCTTTTTTGGCTAAAAAGAAAAGGAATCCCTGTTATAATACTAGATGGTAGTATAATAACAAAAAAGCGAAAAATTCACCAGTATTACATTCGCGTTATATCGTGAATTATGATATTCTATATCATTTTAAATAATTATTAATTGATACATAAAAAAAATATATAGTATTAACCATTTTCATATTCATTTATTATAAAATATATATAGTAAAATATATTTAACGTATGAAGACTTTTTTGAATCAATTCAAGAATTTTTTAATTTAAAATAATGATTAAAATATTAATTTTTAAATTTATTATTTTAAGAAAAATAAAAGAAATAATTAAAATTAGTAATTTACATAAAAAAGTGAAGATTTATTAATTGTTAATTAATTTTTCAAAAATAAAAAATAAAAAATTATTATTAAAATAATATGAGTAAATAAAAATATAAAAGTGGTAAAAGAAGTGAAGAACATATAAATATATTAAAATTGAAATTAAGTAAAAATATATTAAAATAAAATCAATAATAATATTAATAATAATAATTCATAAGTTAAAATAAAAGTAAAATCAATAACAAAATAAAAATAAAATAAAATAAAATTTTTAAAAAATAAAAAAAGTAATGACAAAATGAAAAATAAGAAAAAAAAATCTAATTTGAAAAAAAATTTACTATTTATTTGGGGGAGGAGTTTATATTATAAACATATAATAATCACATATTATACTGTGGATTATATATTTTATATTATATCTAAATAAATAAATAATTTATGTATTAACAAATAATTATCATATATTAATAAATGATTAATATATAAAAATAATATTATATACATAAATGCACATAATGTTAAAAAATTTTAATTTATATATTATAAAAAATTCATAATAAGATTTGTATAATGTATTATGATATTTTTTAATTAAATGTGATTAAAAAAATAAAATATTAATTTTTAATTTTATTCTTTAATTAAAATTTAATTAACATTTTTAATTTTTTAAATTATTATTAATTAAGACATTAATTAATTTTTTTTATTATAAATCCAATTATAATAATACCATTTTTATTTTGAATTATTTTAAAATAAATTAATTTATATTACCCATTAAAAAGTTAAAATAAAATAATAATAAAAAATTAAAACTTTAAAAGTCATTGCTATAAGAATTAATAATTTCTAAAGCAAAATAATAATAATAATAATAATAATAATAATAATAATAATAATAATAATATAGTTTATGAGAGTTAAAAAAGGAAAATAAAATAAATTAATAAAAAATAAAATACTCATAAATTAAAAGAAAAAATAAAATCAACTAAAAAAATATATAATTACAATATCTAAATTTTTTTAATTAATTTCATATTTAAATAATTAAATATAAAGAGAAGAAGATAAAAATATATATAACTAAATAAGAACATATTTTATCTTATAAAATTAAAATATAAAAATTTTCATTTTTTTCTTAAAAAAATCTTATAAAATTAAATTTGAATCTTAAATATTTTTAATTGAAATGTCTTAAGTTAACAAAAGATAAAAAAAAATAAAAAATGGAGAAAATTTTTAAAAAAAGAAATAAAAGGGAGAAAATAAAAGGATGAAAAATGAAGAAAAAGAAAAGAAAAGAAATAAAAGTAAAAAAAAAAAAAAGAAAAAAGAAAAATGGTAAACCTGAAAATTTTGAAAAAAGGTTTAATTTGGGTGGAGTAAGCACCTTTTGACATTGAATTTGCACCCCAACACCCCAACCCGCCAACAAAACCCCGCCCTCTCTCTCTCTCTCTCTCTCTCTCTCAAATATAACGATTAATTATTCAATGCAGCTTTACAAAGGATGCCCATAGTATTAATTTCCACCAGACAATATACTAGGATATCAGCTTCCCACGTATCCAAGCTGCAAAAAAAATACATATTTGTACTTTTCTAGAATGGTCAACGGAGTTAATCCCCAGCGAAGATATACGACGTCGGATTAAAATATATGCATACTATCTCAAATTTCTCATTGATGAAATGGCTACTTTATATTAATAATAAATCAATAGTCTCAAGTATTGATTGGAAGGATGAACGATTGAAATTCTGTTTGAATTATGGATCATTCATTTTCAAGATTTAGTTATTAATTAATAATTTAAATTATAACTGAAATGTTGAGTTTAGTTAATCAGTTAGCATTTTGCATCACCATTGTTGCCTGAATGTAATATCGTTGCCTGATTGCAAGATCTGACGACTGACTGTAAACAGCAGAATAAAACTGATAAACCAAACTGTGTCTGAAGGTTTCATGGATTTGATCTACCAAAAATGGAAACAATTACAGTAATAAAAAATATATTTAATTTAAGTTAAACATTTAGCCTAAGTAGCTACAAAATATGCATACGACGATTATTACAAACTAAAAATTAAAGTCAATTATATGTATTCTGAGAACACAACTGGTACCACTCCTCCATTGGAGGCAACTCCAGAATCATTCTATCCAAATCTTTAAACGACAACCCTTTTGATAACTTCCAATCACCGCCGTTTGTCACCGTACTTTTGATAACAGCAGGACCACCTGGAAAGTGATCTTCTTTACCAGAACTATAACTTTCAACTTTACCATTACAGTTATCAGCCTCTCTTTTCCTCTTATTGGCAGCTGCAGCACCAGCAGCAAAAGAGCTTTCTTCAATCCAAGAAACGCAAGAATCTTTACCGGTTAGACTCTGAACTACAGACTTGAAGCTCAATGGATCAGTTACAACATATTGAGTATCAATAAGCACCACTTTCACCTCTTCACCTCTTCTACCAGCCATAACCGAGAGACGGTGACTTCAATAAAGATTTTAGCAGTTTGAGCTGTCTTGAAAAATCTTTATTTTTTTTTGTCGGTAATATTTCCAACGATGATGATGATGAGTTTTGACAAAATGGGTTTGTGTGTTTATATAGGAGATTTGAGATCTGAGAAAGAAGAAGAGAAATGAGTTAAATTTCATGGACCCAGAGAGGGGTGGGTCAGAGTTTTGAAGTACTGATAATTGATAAAAGGTTGTCATCATAGGCAGTCTTGAAAGACCATAAAGCGCATCGTTAGTCTGAGTCAAAGCACGCAAATTGGAATTGGTTAAAAGTCATTAGGTTTGGGTCGTACATATTCACGAAGCCAATAAAGCTAAAAATGTTATTTGTTTGAGAGCCAATAAAACTACTACTGATTGCGCTGTCACATCCTTATTGCCTGGACTTTCTGTTATTGTTAATTTTGTTCCATAACTTGATAATTAGATTTGTAATTTTGATAACTAATTTTTTTTACCATTCCACTTATAAAAATTAGTAAACTTGTGCTAGTACTGATATATGTCAGTCCACTTATAAATTAAATTAGTAAAATTTGTGATACTTATAAAACTCAGTCTTACTTATCAGTTAAATTAATTAGCAAAACTTGTGGTACTATTGATAAATTTGATAAAGTTTTGGACGTTAATTTTATAATTATTGCTGTGATAAATATGTAAGCCAAACGAAAATATTAATTTAACATTTCTTTGAGAGAATAATGTCCTCAGGAGTCTCCAAGAACTATATATATTGTTAACTAATTAGAACGTCACCAAATTCTGCAGTATATATACTATTGGAATGAAAAGGCATTTTTAACCAGTGCTTGTGTGTGCATTATCTTCACAATTATTTGTTCTAAATATTAAGACATTGGCTGTGGTACTGTTTGGATTTTTATCAATATTGATCAAAGTATTGTAATTCCATAAATTAAAAATAATTGTATAAATAAAGTGTTGAAATGAGTCAATTAGTTGAATTATATATCATACAATTTCTACTTTTCCAGTATTAGCAGTTAGTTCCGTGTCCAACCATATATAACTAATCATTTTATTTCGTCAAAACCAAAAGAAGATTCTAATATATACAGAAGGCAAAGAGGTAATTACACTATAAATTAATTAATTAAGCTAAAATTAATATTGATCAAATGCTTTAAAGGCAACTAAACAAATTAAGATCAAGAACAATAAAAACAAGAATATGAGGGTACATCAGATGTAAATGAAAATATCAAAAACTCATCTTAACTTTTATAAGTTAAGTATGTAAAGAGAAAATTAAAAGTTTTCAATCTCTTCTCCTAATTAATCCTTTATTATTATTATTTTTTAAATAATTCTAAAATTATTTTAGGCTTTCTATTGATTTTTCTTAGCTATGGTGATAACACAGAATCTTTTGGAAATTCGTAATATTTTCTATTAATTTTTAATTAATTTTTGATTCTCATTTTTTGTCTTAGAGGACTAATAATTAAAGATTTTCTATTACAGAGATTAAATATATAAGGTACTATATATCACTACTATTAGTTTTTATTAATATCATGCAGTACACCCAAGAGTGACTCAATGGTGCACTGTGAAACTTAAATAATTTGTCATTAATACCACCAATTTTTTTTTTTCGGCTAATGGAAAGTTATGCATTAAACGGAAAAGAGAAATACATAGCCCCACGAAGGGAAGATTACATCCCTTGGGAGACACCATAACAAAGGTAATCTAGCTACAAAATAAACTAAGTAAACTATGGAAGAAAACATTTGTAACACAACTTTGCACTGTTCAATACAATAAAACTCCACTACGGGAGAATCAAATAGACTGTAACTCCACCGAGCGAGGTCTATAACCTTGGTCCTGAAAGCGATTCAATCAAACTTAATGGTCCTATAGAAGGATCACATGGATAAAATCTCCAAAATGGAGGGCCACACTGATGAAAAATAGATGTTTGATATATGAACAGAATAAAACTAGCAAATGAAATAATTAAGTGCTGGAAAGGGTGACAGTGCCGCATACTTTAAACTTGAACAATCTGATAGTGAGATTTTTGCGTTTGACTGTGCTTCAGAAGGGCCCAAGGCCCCAAAATGCCTTTCATTCCATAGCAGGTCAATAAAAATATAACTCCTTTCAAAAGATTAAACTGCTTGTGATGATGATCTATATAAACTATTAGATGCCCAGGGAATTAACAAGATAAACACCGCCAAAACGAAAAAAAAAAGTATCCTTAGAAGGAACCATTGAAGGAATAGCCTTTACAAATGGACTCAATGAAGTCCACATAAGGCACATTGAGGTCCAAGACTGCCCCACATTCTGGCTTTCCTCCCTGTTTGATTCATTTATGGAAATATTTATTTAGTTCTAGTCCATAAAACCATATTAGAACCAGGGCTAAAATCAAAGAGCCAAATGATCCTAATCGAGATCCATACCACAAAAGGGAGAGCCATGAGATGTTAATTTTGCTGCGTCCCCCTTTTTGGGGTTTGGCTGAAGGCTTGGCAAAACCCATAGGGAACACTCATATCAGATCGGAGCAACGAAAGAAGATGCATAGGTTTAGAAAATAAAAGAAGCTTCAACTAGGCTGAGGGAAAGATGGGTTACTGGGGATGATATTGGTGTTATGATCTTTATGGGTTTGGAGCTGTAGATGATGCGCTGCTAATAGAGTAGTACAATAACACTAAAATAATTAAGGATGATAAAAAAATTGATTAAATAAAAAAAATGAACCGAAATCAATTAAATTAAACTAAAAATTATGATTAATCAAATTGGTAGTTTAAATTTTTAATTTTTAAAATTTTCAGCTTTCGGTTTTAGTTTTAATTTTTATTATTAAAAAATTATTCGATTTGGTTAACTAAACCGAAACGGTTAATCAAAAAATTATATATATATATATTAAATATATAAATAATTTATAATTATCTTATAATTTATATATATTAATTATAAATTATGTATAAATTATATATATTATACATAAATTATAAATATTATAGATAATTTTATAGAATAAATTACAATAAATTATAAATTATATAAATAAATTATAAATTATATATATTAAATTATGTTAATAAATTATATTTGAATTTAAATATAATTTTATATTTTAATTATGTGTTTGTATTAAGATTAATTTTTATAATGAGTTATATTTAATTTTTTTTATTAAATATGTTTGTAATTTATTAAATTTTAATTTTATTTTTTTATATAATGTAAAGGTTAAAAACTGAAAATAATAGTAAACTAATTATTTTATACGATTAACCGATTATTAATTAATTATTTATTTAGATTTAAATTTAAATTTAAAATTTTTTAAATTAAAATTAATAAATTAATTTTATTTTTACTCTATAGTTCGATTAATCGAGCCATCAGCACCCTAAAAAAACTATACCCAGCACAATAAAAAGTACAACTAAATTGTTGCCTAGCAAAAAGGGGCTTTTCGGAAAGGCGTGCAGTGGCGTGTTATGTATAGATCTTGTCTTACTGCCAGAATCAAAGAGATTAAAAAAACTTGATTTGCTATATTGTGAGCAAAAGCTGAAAAAAGATTAGAGTATCACCAGAGTTCAAAACCAAAGCCTTGAGTAGGTGGGCGCTTTTTTTTTTTTCCTCTTATTATTGTTTTCCTTACCACTTTTTGCATGGCTCATGAATTCTACCAAATTGAATAAGAATAAAGAAATTCACAATCATTCACGAGTAAAACTATAGGGCACAATTATATCCAACATATAGATCAATTAATAAAAAATTATTTTAATTTAATTAGGTATTTAAAATTTAAAATTTAAATATATAATTATATTAAAATTTAATATGAAAAATTTATTATTCTCCTAATTCTATCCAGCTCGCCTAAAAAAAAATTTTGCATCAAAAAAATTATAAGATGCAATCAATATTGTAAAAATTAATTAATATATGAGTGTACGTTATATTATATTTCAGTACAGTGGATGCATTATTCATAATCAACAAGTAAAATGTTAACAAATTTTGATAACCAAAATATATAATTTTAGAATAATTAAAAGTACAAATATATATTAATAAAATAATTATAAATTAATATATTAATACTCCATATACTCTTAATTATAAATTATAAGTCAATGATAATCAAATTGTTTTTCATTGACTATTTCAACTATTTATAAATATTTTTGCTTCCCATTTATCAACCCATGGATGAAAATATTATTAAGTTATACATATATTACTTTCGGGAAAAAAATTAATATTTCAGAAATTATTTTCGTTTGCTCTTATTATTTGGTAAATAATTATCATAATGAATTATTTTGGTAAAATAATTATCAGAATGAATTTATTAATATGAACAAATTAATAAAAACTCATAAAACTTTGACCTAATATATAGATGAGATAAAGAGATTGATTTTTCTGAAATTTTGATTTTTGAAAGTAATTAAAGAAGATGAAGAAAAGTATGCGAGGAACTCTAGTATCGTTTTACGTACTAACGAAAAAGAACGGCAAGAGGTTGAAGGCAGGCGAGCAGGAGGTGGAGCCATGGTCCTTTCTTTCCTTCGATTTGCACAAAACTATTAACAGTGAACTACTACAGCTTCAAGGTTCCTTTCTGTAGGCGGTGCTTTATTCATTTTCCTTTTACACTATTATTTAATCAATAAGATGATTTATAATTATATATAGAACAGCTACATTCATATATGCAAATTATGATGGCTTAACAATAACAGCATTTGATTTGCTGCTAGGACCTAATAAATTGGTTACAGTCCTGTGATCAGGGAGATTATTCATGTTTCTAAACTGACAATAAAAGGTGTCCTGGGAATACTGGATTTAGGACACCTTTTATTTCAGCATTACAATTACACAACTTGAACTGGTAGCAAAGGGGAAATTTACACTATTGGGTTTTGTTTATGAAACAAACAAAAACAATGTTTATATATACGCATATATATCAAAATTAAAAATTAAGCTTATTAATTTGTATCTTCATTCAAATAATTTTAGAATTTTCTCTAAACCCTAAAAAAAATAAGTATATAAGTTTAAGACATCATACTTTATATAATATTATTTTAATGGTATCCCTAAATCCTAGAAAAAATTAAAAGTTTATGAAAAAATTAAAAATTTAAAAAATTAATATTAAAATATTTAACATACATTTCATAACCTAAATAAATTATTTAATAGTTTATAAAAAGATAACAAAATTAATTATCTTAATATTATCCTTAAAACTTCAAAAAATTAGTTAACCTCAAAAAGTTTATGAAAATAATTAAAATAGTCAAATCAAAATTTAAAGTCTCATATTTTATTATAACCATTATAAATATTTATAATTTAAAGATTTAATTTGAAAAAATTTTTGCAAAAAGGAAATCTCAGTTTTCCTTTTTTTTTTTTATAATCAATCCACTTAGTCACAGATCAATTTTAATGTATACAATATACATATGGCATATATTCAAATATACATACAATAATATATTTAATGTACATAAATATATATTTTAAATTAAATATGAAAATTAAAAAATATAAAAATTAAATATACAAAATCTATATTTTTACTCAAATAATGAAATTAAAAATATGCAAATCAAATATACAACACCAAATAATTTAGACTAAATAAAAATAAGGTTTGGTTCTATTTCGATTTGACTCAAATTGAAATTATGAGTTTTAGTTTGAGTCAAACCGGAACCCTAATGTTCAATTAATTTAATCCATTTTTTTATCCTATCTAATTTAATTTAACACAAATATTTTTAAATATTCTATAATTAATTAACACAAATATTTTTAAAAGTTAAAAAATTAATTTAAAAATTTTTAACATTCATCTCAAAACTCTCTAAAATCAATTCATTTCAAAACTCTTAAAAATTAATTTATTAATTGATGAAAAATTAAATAATTCAAATATATATAATTTTAATGTTATTATCCTTCAAAAAAATTTATATATTTACGAAAATTTAATATTTTTCTTCAACCCTAAAAATTAATTAAAGGTTTATGTTTAAAAATAAAAATTTATTATTGTCCCTAAACCAAAATAATTATATAAGTTTATGATTAAGTCATTACAATATAAATTTAAGTTCATAATCCTATTTTTTTTAAGCTAAAGAAATTAATTTAACTAAACTAAAAAATATAAAAATAATATGTATACCATAAAAATTCAAAAATTCACATATTTAAGTTTTAAAATTTAAAATTACAGCAATAAATTTTTTAAAATTTACACTTATTATTTTAATATATTTAATATTAGGCCTAAACTCCTAAAAAAAATTCTATAGAATATACATTTTTTCAGCTTAAGCCTATTTTTTTTCGTCATTTAGTGTCAATAGTTTGCATTTTATATCAAATCTATCCTGATTTAGCTTGGGAAAAAATCCGAGCCTACGTGGCAGGCTCAGTGTAATTAACTCTATTTTTCAAAACTCACCGTAATGATTACACCAAATCTGAAAAAAAAAAACTCAAATAAAATTGTGTTTTTGGACAAAACGCTGTGTCGTTTAGATATCAAAAGCCAAGATATTTTCTTCTTCTTCCACAAGCAGCTTCCACCGCTCGTCTCCACCATCATCATCTCAACAACAAGCACAGTCACCACTAGCCTCCATTACCATCATCGCAATAACAAGCACAATTCTGGAAATTTGATGGAAAAGAAAAACAAGGCTAAATCAATAATACCATTAGTCGAAGGTTTCTGGAAATTTGCATAAAAATCTAAAAGAGAGAGCTTGATTGGGTTCAACAATGTCAGTCCCAATTCATGAAACTTGCTAGAAGAGAAAAAGAAGGCCAAAGCTTTACATTCTCAATAGTTTTGGTGATCCAAGTTGCTAAACAAGCTCATGGTGGGTCTTTTGATTTGCTCAAGAAACCCATTAATGTACTGGTTAGTCTGTTCTTTTTTTTTTATCTTTAGTGGAATTTCTGAATTGGGTTTTTGTTGTTCTTTTTAATTTTATTTGAGGTTTTTGAAAATTTAATTATTGGATCAATTTCTGGTAATTTATTTGATTTCTCAAATGGGTTTTTATTTTGATATGGTGTTTTTTTTATTTAGTTCTTGATTTGGGAATTTTAATTGACTTAACAGTTTTTAGTTGAATTTCTGAGTTGGGTATTTATTGTTCTTTTTAATTTTATTTGAGGTTTTTCAAAATTTAATTATTGGATCAATTTCTGGTAATTTATTTGATTTTTCAACTGGGTTTTTATTTTGATATGGTGTTTTTTTATTTAGTTCTTGATTTGGGAATTTTAATTGACTTAACAGTTTGCATTTTGATTCTTAATTGTGTTTTTGATATCAAAACTCATCTTTTACATGGTTTGATTGGATTGTCCTAATAATAATGGCAATAAAGATCAATCTCTACCTCTTGGATTTGATCTTAAACTTCCTCATTTGCATTTTGATTCTTAATTGTGTTTTTGATATCAAAACTCATCTTTTACATGGTTTGATTGGATTGTCCTAATAATAATGGCAATAAAGATCAATCTCTACCTCTTGGATTTGATCTTAAACTTCCTCAACAAAACCAAAATCACCTGACCAAAAGAAGGTGATATTTGATTTATTTTTGTTTGAATTTCTATTTTTACTTGAAAAATTGATGTATTTGATTGTTGTTTTTGTTTGATTTTAGGGGAAGTGGCAGTGAGAAGATGACTGATAAGCCAATGGGTAATGAAAAAACTGTGAAAGAAGGGAAAAAAGATTCGAAAAAACATCTACAGAGGAATAAGGTAACGGCCATGGGAAAATGGGCTGCTGAGATTAGAGACCCACACAAAGGAGTTTGAGAGAGAAAGGAAGCAAGGAGCTTGACCATGACAGTAGTTTCCAGTGCCAGAGTTGATGAGATTTGCGATGATTGTGAAAGAGCACCTCAAGTGACAGAGCCAAAATACCAAATAATTTTTATTAATTTTTTTAGAAACATAAAGCCATAAACGATGCGCTTTTTGCAATGATAAAGGGGATTACATTAAACATGAAACGATGAGTTTTGAAAAATAGAGTCAATTACACCGAGCCTGCCACGTAGGCTCAGATTTTTCCAAAGCTAAATCAGGATTGATTTGATATAAAATGCAAACTATTGGCACTAAATGAAGAAAAAAAAGGAATAGGCTTAAAATCAGAAAATGCCTATTCTATGAAATTTTTCAGGGGGTTAAGTTTTAATTTTATCATACTTCTAATTCTCTACATAAAAATTTTAATTTAATAAAAAATAAAATATTTCATACAAGTAAAATATATATTATAATAAATAAATTGATAAAAATATTTAAGTTTATAATCCTATTTTCTAAACTAAAGAAATTAATTTAACTAAATTTAAAATATGAAAAATAATATTTATACTATAAAAAATTAAAAAAAATCATATATTTAAATTCTAAAATTTAAAATTACAGCAATAAATTTTTTAAAATTTACACTCATTGTTTTAATTTATTTAATTTTATCATACTTCTAATTCTCTACATAAAAATATTAATTTAACAAAAAATAAAATACTTCATGCAAGTAAAATATATACTACAATAAATAAATAAATAAATAAATAAAAATATTTAAGTTCATAATCCTATTTTTCTAAACTAAAAAAATTAATTTAACTACAGTAAAAAAATATGAAAAAAATATGTATACTATAAAAAAATTAAAAATTCACATATTTAAGTTCTAAAATTTAAAATTATAGCTACAAATTTTTTAAAATTTACAATCAATATTTTAATTTATTTAATTTTATGATACTTCTAATTCTCTGCATAAAAATATTAATTTAACAAAAAATAAAATATTTCATGTAAGTAAAATATATATTACAATAAATAAATTAATAAAGATATTTAAGATATAATAAATATCTTTTTTTTGCTTTCAATATAATAATTTTCTTCATAAAAAAATATAATATATGATTACTTACATAAATATAATAATTAGTAAAAAAATAAAAATAAATAATTTTTCTATATTATATGATAATATGTATGTAAAGCTGTGCGAGTTTTAAATAAATTGGGTATGAAGATTTAAAAAATTTAAATAGAGGATTGAGAGAGTGAAGAGAATAAAATAGTTTTAAGAGGGGTGAGGTGGTGAATGAAGAAATGAAAGTGTTAGAGTGAAATGAAGATTGTTTTAAAGTGTTAAAACAATTTTAAAAAATTTAATTTTTTTTTAATTTTTTCATATGGGGAATTGAAAAAAAAATTAAAATGTATCTAGCATGGATTGATGTCTCTGTGAGAGACGTCAATCCATATTGCAATTGACTGTAGTAAAATTAAAAGTGAAATCAAACCTTATAGTTTTAGTTTCACTGCAATATAAAATAAATCATCAAATTGAAACTTAAGTCAAATCGAAACTTGTGGTTTCGATTTGATGATTTTGATAATTTAAAAAAAAAATTCAGCTATCAAATTGAAAGAGAGACTTTTGATTTAATGGTTAACTCTCACATTTTAATAATTATAGAAACAAATCTCATATTTTAATAAAATTCAAAATTTACTCCTGTATTTTAATAAAAACCCTCTCAAACACGTCTCACGCTGCTTATTTTGTTTTTATTCACAACAAAATATTTCTGGAAACGTGGCTCTCTTCGATATCTGCTGTGCCTGTACAATATTGAATCTGGTGCTCAAATATCATGTTTTTGTATGGTTATTTTCTGGGGCACCAGCTTTCATAACTACTCTAAAGTTGCAAAGGATCTATATGTTATCAGTCTGGGTCTCTTCATATTCACCTTCAAATTGCTTATAATGTTGGGGTAAGTAATATGTTAGAATTGGATGTTGCAACTAAATTTGGTGATATTATGATGTTAATCCTAATATTGTATTTGATAATTTTCTCTACATATTATTGAGTAGAAAGAAATCAGAGAAAATTTAATAAGTTTACCGTGAAATTATTGATATTCAATAAAATCATATTTTTATAATTTTTTATTTACATAGTATTCTTGCAAATTTTTTATTTACTCAATATTTCTGTATTTTTTTATTTTTAATTTATTTGTTTATTTCCATAAAATAAATAAATAGGGTGAAAGGCCTAAAACATTCCACCATTAATTTGTAGGCTCTTTTCGATTCCTTGAGCTGTAAAGGTCCAACATACCTAAACCCAAAATAGACAAAAAAGCCCATAGCCCACAGCGGAACTTGCTTTGCCATCAGGCCATGAGACAGAATAAGTGAGAGACCAGTGACAAAAGAGAAAAGCTCAGAACTCAAAAAAAAAAAAAAAGGAAAAAAGAAAAAAAGGCAACTATAATAAAAAAAAAAACCCAAAAATTTTGATATAAAATGGAAAAAAATTTAGCAAATCAAATTATTACTTCATAGATTTCAAAAAAAAAAATGTTACATTATAAAGGAAAACGAGCAAAAAGTATTTGTACCTTGCGCTTTATATGTGGTACATACATCGGATTAGAAGTGTGTATACATATATTTAATTACAATTAAAAATAAAATATGTATTACGTTTGGTGGTAAAAATAAAATAAAATAACAAAGAGGTGAACAAATAATAAGAACAAGAAAACTCTCATCTAATTCAATTTTTTCTCAAAACTTCATATCTCATCTCTTGTTTTTACTTCTACAATACTATGCCTTCTTAAGAGATCACCTTTTTTTGTTGTTAATGTCTCTCCCCACCAAACGCTCTGCCACTGCCACCGCCTCTAGCTCCTCCACCACCGCCACTGCTAATTTTCCTCACATGAAGAAGGCTAAGTCTCAGGCCGTCTCTGCTTGCTCCTCCCCTCTCGACCCTAGTCCCAACAAAAACGGCCTCCACCACTTCAACCCTGCCACTGCACCCGAAAGCGACGTCGTCTTCGACCCCTCTTCCATGACCCTCGATGACGATCCCAAGCTCGATGACTGCTCACCTCCTGCCGCTGCTAATTTGTCTCGCAAAAAGGCCACTCTCCCTCAGCCCGCAAAGAAGCTCGTCATCAAGCTTGTCAAAGGTATAATTTTAATTTTTTTTATGTTGCCCGTTGCCGCTAAATTTTGAAGATAAATTAGATGTATTGCTTCCATTGTTAGAGTTTTGCATGATTTTATGAATTAAAGATTCTTCTTCTTCCTTCTTTTTTTTTTTTCTAGAAGTTGGGTTTGAAATTGTTGTTGTAGTTGATTCAATTAATGTGGGTTTTGCTTCAATTTCTTCTGGAGTATGGGACTTGATTTTTGGGATCTGTGTGCCGGTTGAATTGGTCACTTGATTTTGTTTTGAGAGTGAATCCATTATTTACAGCTTATATTACATGTCAATCGGAAATACTTAACACTTATTATTATCGTTTTGGAATCTGGGTAACCTTTATCGCATCCTTAGATTGTTAATGGCTCTCTTTTTCAGCTAAACCTCCTTGCTCTGTCTAGGGTTGAAAATGATTAACTAGGGTTCAAAACGATCTAAGTGAACAGAGACAATACTCTGAGTTAGGTTTTTGGTTTCTCTCTTAAGTTCTTTCTATAATTTTCTCCTATGCTGCTTAGAATGTGCTGATATAGCAGTGCCCACTTTTTGCATCTTTGTCCTCCTAAGTTCCTTACAGTTTCTTCCTTTGGAGGCATATTTGTTCTGCAGCTAGGTTCTAGGTTCCTCTATAGATTATTTGTTGCTTAAGGCTGTGGGTCCAGCGCAGGCTAATTGTTCATCTGCAGGAGTCCATTCCAGAGGGACAAATTAGAGTGAAAATATCTATTGTTTCAGTTTAAATTTGTTCTTGTTTTCCAACATTTCTTGTTATGATATAGTATTGTGTTCATTTAGAAGTGCTTAGTTCATCATAGAAGCAATACTGTTGTGGAAATCCAGGTTACTGTAAATACATTGTAATGTTGCATTTTCATGATATTTTCTACACCAAAATGTAGTGAAATTTAAGTTGATGAATGAACACTTTTTTAGGCACCATTTTTTATGTTGTAAGAGCAGCACGGTCTTTTTTTTTTCTCCCTTTTGTTTTTCATTATCATTTTATTGCTTATTATAGTATTGAATACTTGGACATTGGCAGGTTAATTAGAGGTGTTACATATGCTTGTGCATCTATTCAGATTGCTTCCACATTTCTAGATTAATTTTCTGATTGGATGACTAGATCTGGATTTGAACTTGCAATTTGTATTCAGAAATGTGCGGATTGTATTCTATCTTTAACTTTTTAAAAATTATTTTATATGAAGCTAAACCAACGCTGCCTACAAATTTTGAGGAGGATACATGGGCAAAGCTGCAGTCAGCTATTAAAGCTATATTCTTGAAACAACCGAATTCCTGCGACTTGGAGAAGCTTTATCAGGTATATCCTCCCGCATTTTACCTTTTGTTGTGAATAAATGAGCATTTTCTTATGTGAATATTTTCCATTAGGCTGTCAATGATCTTTGCTTGCACAAGATGGGTGGTAACCTTTATGAGCGAATTGAAAAAGAATGTGAAGCCCATATACATGCAGCATTACAATCATTAGTTGGTCAAAGCCCAGATTTGGTAGTTTTTTTATCACTTGTTGAGAGATGCTGGCAGGATCTATGTGACCAAATGTTGATGATTCGTGGTATAGCCTTGTATCTTGATAGAACATATGTGAAACAAACCCCACATGTGCGTTCACTATGGGACATGGGTTTGCAGCTTTTCCGGAAACATCTTGCGTTGTCTCCTGAAGTTGAGCACAAAACTGTCACAGGTCTTTTGCGAATGATTGAGAGGGAAAGGTACATAAAAAAAGTTTGAAAATCTGATCAAGGATATGTTTACTCTTCTTCTGCAGATAATGAGTTTTTCACATTTTTCTTATTGAGTTTTAGATATTCTGAATGTGGGTTTGGGCATGTGAGCTCACCCATTTGATTAAATTGCTTATGGAATGATTTGTATGAATGAAGAGCGAAGCTATTGCAATGCATGGCTGTCATAGGAAACTTGCTTTAGGTGCTTAGACCTGCTTTTTAACTAATTGGCTCAATGAAGTTCAAAGGAGTGGCAAATGTGAAATCCCCCTTCTGTTTCCAACAAAAAATAAAAGCAAGAACAACAAGGTCAGGTCATACATGTCAACGTCTGACGATTCCTTAAATGCATGTCCCTTTGAGAAATTATAAAAATTAACAATATAAAAATTAACAAAAAGTAGATAAAACCAAATATTAAAATTCTAATAAATGCTGATATAATGCATCTACTTTCGAGAAATGTTAATGGGGCTTGTATGTTTTAGAGTTGTAGAACATGTTAGAGTGCCCTGTCATACTTTTATATGAGTAGCAGATTTACAAATGAAGTTGAATACAAGGGAAAGCTAAAATTTGCATCAACACCCTAAAGTTGGGGATATGATTGGAAAATTGAAAGATGGGGCCAAATTTGACGTGGTCACTAAAATCTTGGGGTCTTAGGTGATTTGAAAATGTTAAAATTATTTACCGCTGGTTAAAAATGCAGTTGAAGATTGGGTTGTGTTTTTAAATTGTTGGCTTATAGAAGTGGGTAGACATATATTTTCTGAACAAACTGTTGGTGAAACTAGAGATGAAGGTTTTGTGTTTTGGGATTGCAGGTTAGGTGAAGCAGTTGATAGAACTCTCCTTAACCATCTTTTGAAGATGTTTACTGCTTTAGGAATTTATGCAGAAAGCTTTGAAAGACCATTCCTTGAGCGCACATCTGAATTTTATGCTGCTGAAGGCATGAAATACATGCAACAATCTGACGTTCCGGATTACTTGAAGCATGTGGAGGTGCACTTCATTTCTCTTTTTATATTACAATGGGTTGAATCTGCAGTGTATTATCAATTCTTTTGTTGCTTAATGCATGTATGATATCACCTTGGAAAATTCATTGGTGACACATTCTTACAGGTAAGATTGCACGAAGAACATGAAAGATGCTTACTTTACCTTGACGCAAGCACTAGAAAGCCACTAATAGCAACTGCAGAAAGGCAGCTCCTTGAACGTCATATATCTGCAATTCTGGATAAGGTGTGCATGCCCTGTAGTTATTCATTATCCTTTTTTAAACATGCATTTATTCTGATAGCTTTGACTAATTAGTGTTTCTTTGATGTTTCCAGGGGTTCATGATGTTAATGGATGGCCATCGAATTGAGGATATTAAGAGAATGTACTCATTGTTCTCAAGGGTCAATAACCTTGAATCATTAAGACAGGCCCTTAGCTCATACATACGAGGAACTGGGCAAGGCATGGTCATGGATGAAGAAAAAGATAAGGATATGGTTTCTTCTTTGTTAGAATTTAAGGCGTCCCTTGACATGATATGGGAAGAAAGCTTTTCTAAGAATGAAGCATTTTGCAATACCATAAAGGACGCATTTGAACATCTAATTAATCTCCGTCAGGTTTGTTTGCCTTTCATTTGGTTTTATTTTCATCTAATCTAATACCAAGTTAAGATTATGGTAAAATATGGATTTCTAAACAAATTTAATTGTAGAATTTGCCATGTAGATGATAAAATGTATGTTGAAAAATGTTGGAGTGGTCAAAGTTATATTGATAAAATCTGATATAAATTATGGAATCATATATATTTGTTTTTTTGTTGAGCATGGTGGATTCTTCCTTTGTCAATATTGGCGCAGACTTTGAATTAATAGGATTTATCAAGTTTACATGGTTTCTGATAGGTGTCATATTGTGGGGTTTACTTGGCAATTCAATTTAGGACAGGGAGAGCTGTGTGTGGTTACTTTTTTGGTCATCTAGGTGGAGTTTGGTAAAGCTGGTAATTAAAGGTTACCGATTTGTGGAGAGATGCTTTTGTCTTTGTAGTGTGATGGAAGTCTCAACAATCTAGGTTTGATTGCTGAAGTGGATGAACATTATTTTAATAGATGGATATGCCAAATCTTTGCAAGGTGAGGATACACATACATACATACAAGTCTATTGTTTTGATGTCGAGTGCCTTAGGTTTTTGGTTTCTGAAAAAGAAGGCTGTATATGGTTTGAAAGCAATTGCAGCTTACAGGAGCCGTTTTTAGATAGACTTAACTAGAAAAAGTTACTTGATTTGTGTCAGGAAAATTTTGATGAGACAAATACTGCTTAGAGTTTTGGTGTCAATGTAACTGGAAAATTACGTAGTTGCTGCTTGTTACAAGGCTGGTAACTTGTTGCCCTTGGACTAGTAGATCTGCACTTGTTGTCCTTGGTAGTTTTCATCAAATCAACCAAGTTGGTAACTGGCTATTTTCTTGCAATTTACTTTTATCCTGATTCTCTTCTGTGTGCTTCTGAAGCAGTATCAAGATTTTTCAATCTGTGTTTGCATGTTTGATTTTAACCTTGTTCTCTTTTGCTAATAGAAAAATTAGCAGTGTGCTCTGCTGATGTGGGTTTCTTCTTAGGGTTTTCTCTGTGATTATTTTATCTTTATGGAGGATTTTAATTGCTTGAAAAGGAAAGATCTTGCAATATCTATTAATATAGACATAAAAGGGCAGCCTGGTGCACGAATGCTCCAGCAATGAGCGGGGTCCGGGGAAGGGTCGGACCCATTGGGTCTTTGTACGCGGCCTTCCCTTGCAATTAATTGCAAGAGGCCGTTTCCACGACTCGAACCCGTGACCTCAGTTCACACGGCGACAGCACTTACCGCTACGTCAAGGCTCCCCTTCTATTAATATAGACATATAGCAAAAATTTAGAATTCTACCTTCCACATCCTGAAAAGAAATCTATATACATATCACATGATTTGAAATATTTTAATAAGTAAAGCTACATATTAATCTGTCTGTCTCTTGTGTCTAAATTTCTGCTGTCAATTGAATTCATCGCAAGTTTTATTCCTTAAAAGTCTCCCACTCATTTGCCAAAATATTATTGATTTGAGCAATCTGTTAGTCTATGAGTTTGGAAAGTTCTTTTACGAAATTGTTAGTCTAATAATTGATTTCAACCTCTGGTGATGATTTAGGCCAGGTAATTGACGTAGCTGATTCTATAATAATATTATTTAAGTTTTGTTAAGAATTTATTTTTTCTTCTTCATTTAATAGAATCGACCAGCTGAGCTGATTGCTAAGTTTCTGGATGAGAAACTCCGTGCTGGAAATAAGGGTATCTCGGACGAGGAGTTGGAGAGTACACTTGATAAAGTTTTGGTTTTGTTCAGGTTTATACAGGTAATTTGATCTGTCTGACCAGAATTAAAAATTTTACTCTAGGACTTGATGGTTTACGATTAAAATATCACCTATGGTTGTATTGTGAACAAAATGATGCTAAGGTTTCTGCATGACTTTTTTCTGTTCATGAAGGGCAAGGATGTGTTTGAAGCATTTTACAAGAAGGATCTGGCTAAAAGACTGCTGTTGGGAAAAAGTGCTTCAATTGATGCAGAGAAATCTATGATATCTAAGGTTAAGGAATAACTTTTTTATGGTATATGTTGCTTAAACCTCTTCTTCGATTGATCATATTAACAGTTTTCCAATGCTATTGCAGCTGAAGACAGAGTGTGGCAGCCAGTTTACAAACAAACTTGAAGGAATGTTTAAGGTCTCTGTTGATATAATTTTCTATTCAGGAATTATAATTGTGCCTCCGATACCTAAAATTTGGGTCACAAGTTCAATCTTATTGCAGTGGGAGGGCAAGGCTGTTTATTACCTTCCCCTTCTATAGCCTTATTATGAGAAGCCTTTCACTGTCTGCGAGGCTAGCACTCCTAGGATGTATTTGCTTTGGGGACACCATAAGAGGTGTAGCATGCATCTGAGATACTCAGATTACAGCAGGATGATTTAAAATTTCTCCTTCACTGCCTCTTCTAATCCTGATCTGGGCAAGATTTCCCTAAGTAAATCAACCATGTTGTTCCAGATTTTTTTATCACCACCAACTCTTTCCTTCTGTTGAAAAAGAAAAATGACACTATTTCCAAAAGTAAGCTGGTCTATATTTCTACAGTTGTGTGGATACATTTGTTGAGAAATGCTGGCAATACATATCACTAAAATGGACTGAATGTGCATTTACATACTTTTTGTGGGATAATTCTGGTTTAACTTGATGCAAACTCAAGCTACTGAAAACTTTGTTACTAGCTATATTGTAAAATGGTGTCAATGTCACACATTGCGCCCATATTTTAGATAGTTATTATATTTGGGTGTTAGTCTATTAGGAGAAGTCAGGAATGCTTGATAGCCATTAGGTGGATCAATGAATTAGTACGCACTTGTTGTAACAAGTAGACTTTTTTCATAGCAAAGATGCTCATCATGGCAAGTTGGTTTTTGAGTGTCACAGAACCCTTCAACATATAAAGGAATCAAACATTGCTGTGGTTCTTTTGAATTTTCTATATATTGACTCCATGTGGATACTAGCATAAATTGCATCTCTTTTTAAATGATTTTGCAGGATATCGAACTATCAAAAGAGATAAATGAATCTTTCAAACAATCATCCCAAGCAAGGACAAAACTTCCATCGGGGATTGAGATGAGTGTCCATGTCTTAACAACTGGGTATGTTTAGATGCAGATTTTCTAGATTCCATTGTATGTTCTAGCCACTAGTCCCACCAATTTGATTTGTGGGTTGCAGGTACTGGCCTACATATCCACCTATGGATGTTAGGCTTCCTCATGAGCTGAATGTCTATCAGGTTGTGCACAAGTTACCTAGTAGCTGTTTTTTTATGTCAGTTCAAATATTCCTCATAAAGTATTCATTAAATGATACTTTACTGCCTAACTTCACTGAACGCAACAGGATATTTTTAAAGAATTCTACTTGAGTAAGTATAGTGGCAGGCACTTAATGTGGCAAAATTCATTGGGTCACTGTGTGTTGAAAGCTGAATTTCCGAAAGGTAAAAAGGAGCTGGCAGTTTCTCTATTTCAGGTTGGTTTCAGCCTTCTGCACAGCTGTTTTTATGACCTAGTCTTTTTTCCTTTGTTTTCTCCATGCTACCTACAAAAGTGGGCTTGTTCTTATTGTTCACTGGCTCTGTGTGTTGTGTGCCAGACTGTCGTTTTGATGTTGTTTAATGATGCCCAAAAACTTAGCTTCCAAGATATTAAAGATGCTACTGGTATAGAGGACAAGGAACTGAGACGGACTTTGCAGTCTCTTGCATGTGGAAAAGTCCGTGTCCTGCAAAAGGTTCTTGATTAGTCATTTGCATTGCAATTATTTGTAAATTTTCAGATCTCATTTCTTATTCCGATGTAGTAAGATTAATTTTTCTTGTCCCTTTTATGGACCCTTTCTGATAATTAAATTTATATTTGACAGCTGCCCAAAGGGAGAGATGTTGAGGATGATGATTCATTTGTGTTCAATGAGGGATTTACTGCACCTCTATATCGTATAAAGGTGTATCTGTTTGTTATTTCGGCATCTACTAAGGCAATCAGATGGTGTTATGCTTGAGAGAGATTACATTTTCCATAAGTGATTTATACGTCAAAAATGTGTTTCTTGCTTTAAGACCAGCATGTGTTTTCTTTGCCGGTTTGTATTTTGGAGCTTCAAACTAATACTTGTCTGGGGTTGCAGGTCAATGCAATCCAGATGAAGGAAACAGTAGAGGAGAACACAAGCACTACTGAAAGAGTTTTTCAGGACCGTCAATACCAGGTTTTCCTTTGCAACATAATTCTTTATATGCTCAAGTTATTAAGGAACTGAGAACTAGCTAGGTGAACAATAAAATGTATGCCATTTTGCTTAATATTGTTGCAGGTTGATGCTGCTATTGTTCGGATAATGAAGACGAGGAAAGTCCTAAGTCACACACTTTTGATTACGGAACTCTTCCAACAGGTAAAAGTGTGTCCCATTTTATTTACCCAATCACATATACCGAATCCATTTTGATATGCAGGCTATGCAAAACCAACATTCTCTAAGATTTGGTTGAAGAATATCAACCATTATCCTTTCCAGGTCAAAATTCAATTATACAATTTGAATCAAATACTCATTCAAATCTGTGGATTTCAAATTTCCTATCCCGTTGTGTTTTAATTGTATTTCGAGTTCTTTCTTTGGGGAATGAAAAAATTAATTAAACCAGTCATCGATAGCCTGCATGAGTCTACGTGATTTGAGATTGACTTTGGAGGCGGAGTCACCCATTCTTAAGCTGTCAGAATAACTGATGATTTTGATTGAAAATTGTTTCTTGTGGTGAACAGCTCAAGTTTCCTATTAAGCCAGCTGATTTGAAGAAAAGGATAGAGAGCCTCATTGACAGGGAGTACTTGGAGCGAGACAAAAACAACCCCCAGATATATAATTACCTGGCATAATTTATTCTGCCGCACAAATTCTCCTTGTAAATGACATGGGAAACATCTGACCTCTCTAAGAGGGTAGTTCAATCCCTGTCAAAGAGTTCTGTACAGTAAGTTTTAGTGGTTTATTTTTGTTGCAGTCAACACTATAATTGTAAAGCATATTTTTATCTTCTCTTTCTGTTGTAGACTTTGAGTTGCTTCCAAATGAATGGCACTTAAAAGGGGAAAAATGATTTGGAAGAAGAAAAGGATGTTCAGATGTTTGTACGAGTTGGAGGGAAGTGACTAATGAGAAGTAAAGAAGAGTTTACCGAGGAGAAATGGAAATTTCATAGAACTCTAGGCGGATGCTTGTCCCAAAAAAAAATGTTTAATGTTGAATCAGATTCATATAATTTTTAAAAAAAAAAATAATTTTACTGTCTCAACAGGTTCTACATTATTTTTTTTTCTAATTTTCTTTTATCACTAGGTAAGAGCATTCAAATATGAGTAGCATGAGTCTGTTTTGCAGGGTAGTGTATGCACTTCCCTCGTTGCGTTGCCAATGTTTTGATTTATTTTATTTGAACAATTTTAGGATAGAACAGAATTGGCTTATTTCTGATAATATTATAAAAAAAAAAAAAAAGGAAACTGTCTTATTGTTATGCGCATCAAATATGAGTATGATTATCAATTTTTGAGTGTGGGCAAACTTTACAATTCGTTAGAATCACAAAACAAACCTTTAAGGTGACGTTCTGATTTTTCCAAGAAGCTTTGCTTTACAGCAAAACCGATTCTCCAAAAATTATAACCTTTTTTTTTATCAGAACTCGAAAAATTAAAACGTCAGTAAATGGTATAAGTTGCATTTTCGGTTTCTTCAATTATTATACGCTCTCATTGAAGGGTGAAAATTGTGGTCAACGTGCTATGTAAATTTACCCATTGAATAAAAAAGAAAAACAGTACATCAAAATTATTTAATCTAATTATACGGAAAGTGCAGTGTATATACTCACTAGAACAATTTCATTCAAAATAAAATTATAAAATTATTTATTGAAATTTCTTATCTTTCCTTATATATATATATATATATATATATATATATTGAAAGAAATATTCGTTTTTGCATAATTTTTTTTTAAACAAATTATTTGTAAATTTGGCTGTCTTCTTTTTTTTTTTTTTAATTTCTGAAAAAAAGAACTGTAATAAGAAGATTTTCTTAGTTACTAGTTAGCCTGTTGTGACATTTTTCTAATCGAAATCGTAAGATGTGAAATTTAAGGAAGATATTTTTTTGTTATAAATAATATTTCATCCGTTAGTTTAAATTATTTTAAAATATTAAGTCTTTTTATTTTTAAGGCTTTAATATTTTTTTCTATTCTCTCTTTTGTATTTTTTTTGAAATTAGTAATATTATTTTGGTGGTATCCGAAGACGTAGGTAAAATTGACCGAACCTCGTTAAATTTTTTGTATTCTCTTTATTTTATTTAATAGTTATTTTTAGTATAGTTGTGATTATATTTTGTGCTAGTGATTATATGCCTAGAAAAATTCTGTCTAAAGAAAGACTTAGAATTTAATAGTGTCTATTGTGATCCATCTTTCCTGAAAATTTTCTTGGTATAATTATTGATGCAATTGTTCACACACTATGCATATTATTAGTGAAAAATTAGTTCAATTTTTACAACAATTAGTATTAGATCCAAGGTTTTTTTAGTATGCTATATGGTTGCAGCCTAGTCTGATCTTCCACATTAGAAAAGATTTTCTTGAATTATTTGTATTTTGCATTTGCTAGCTATTAAATATTTTTGAAGCAAAGATGGTAGACTACTTAGGCAAATTATCCACGCCAAAGGAGGCAGCATCCACTTCGTCAATTTGATCAAGGACTATTGTGTCAAATGCTAGATTTGCAGTGAAAATTTTTTATGGTACGAGCTATTTTGGTATTTGGCAAAGTGAGATTTTAGACGCTCTCTTTCAGAAAGGTCTAGACATTGCCATTGAAGAAGAAAAACCATAAGACATTGATGAAAAAATTAGAAAGCCATCAATCGTATGACTTGTGATACAATTCGATCGTGCCTTTCTAGAGAGTAAAAGTGTGCTTTCTCTAAGTTTTCGCAAGTAAATTATGAAAGACATTAAAGAAAATTTTTTTTGAAAAAAAGCAGTCAGAACAAACTTCATATGAAGAAGAGATTATTTCATTTCACTTATGTTTCTGGTACCACAATGAATTGACACATCACCAATTTTAATCAGCTGGTAGCTGGTTTGATGAATTTGAACGTGATTTTCAAAGATGAAGATTTGACTTTCATGCTGTTGAGGTCCCTTCCAGAGGAATTTAAGTTTCTTGAAACAACATTATTCCATGAAAAGTCTGAAGTAACTCTCTCTGAAGTAACTGCTGCATTATACAGTTACGAACTACGAAAGAGAGATAAGAAAAAGAGTTCAAGTGGAGCAACATAAACATTGATTATGAGAGGTCGCTCTTAAAGCAGAAAAAAAGAAAAGAAGGGGAGATTAAAATTCAAATCAACTAAAGTTGAATGTGCCTTTTACCGAGAGAAAGGGTATTGATAGATAAATTGTCCCAAGCTAAGTAATAAAAGCAAATCTGATAAAGGAAAAGTTGTCGTGAATTCAAATATAGCTGAGTGTGATGAAGAAGACTCAGACTTTTCATTAGTTGTTGTATCATCAATAAGCTCTTCTAGTGTATGGCTACTTGATTCTGATTGTAGCCATCATATGTGTCCAATCGGGATTGGTTCTTTAACTTTAGAGAACTAAAAGAAGCAATTATTTATACAGCAAATGACGGTTCATGTATGATTAAAGGAATTGGTTCAATCGAAATCATGATGGATCAATCAAGACTCTGAAAAATGTTCGATATGTACCGAGTTTAAAGAAAAATCTTATCTCTGTGGAGTCCTAGAATCTTCATTATAAATGCAGCAGATGGAGCAATGAAAGTCATCTCTTATGCACTGGTGATAATAAAAGGATCAAGGAAGACCAATAACTTGCATTAATATTAGGATAATGCAATTATTGGGATAGCAGTAGCAGTTTCCAATCATGATCAGGAGTTGAAAGTAACCAGATTATGGCATATGCGCTTAGGACATGCTAGCGATAATTCTTTGAAACTATTATCAGATCAAGGATTATTGAAAGGAGTGCAATTCCAAAAGTTAGATTTTTGTAAGCATTGTGTCAAAGGCAAGCAGACTAGAGTAAAGTTTGGTACTGTAATCCATAATACCAAGGGTATTTTGGATTATGTTTACCCAAATGTGTGGGGTCCTTCTAAGACAGCTTCAATGGGAGAAAAATATTACTTTGTAACATTCATTGATGACTTCTCTCGGAGAGTATGAGTGTATGCTATAAAGACAAAAGATGAAGTGTCGAGAGTTTTTCTCATATGAAAAAAGATATTGAAAACTCTGACGAACAGAAAAGTCAAAGGTCTCCGCACAAATAATGGTGAAGAGTATAAAAGTGATCCATTTTTTAAATTCTACCAAAATAAAGGCATTGTTAGACACTTCATAGTTAGAGATATACCACAATAGAATGAGGTGGCAGAACATATGAACTGGATATTACTGAAGAAAGTTTGATGTATGTTGTCTAATGCTGGGTTGGACAGATAATTTTAGGCTGAGGCTGTGACTTATGCTTGTCATCTCGTTAATCGCTTACCATCAGCTGCTATTGGTGGTAAAATACCTTTGAAGATATAGTCTGAAAAATCTGCTACTGATTATGATTCATTACATGTGTTTGGTTCCACTGTATAGTATCATGTTAAAGAATCAAAGTTAGATCCGAGGGCAAAGAAAGTGCTCTTTATGGGGATTATCACTGGTGTAAAGGTCTTTAGTATCCAAAAACAAAGAAGATAATCTTTAGCATAGATGTTACATTTGATAAGTCTACTATGTTGAAAAAGATAACAAATAAAGTTATTCAATAGACAGATAGTACTTCGCAATAGGTGGAGTTTGAAAAAAAAATTATTGACCCAATAACAAATAAAACATATGAAGATGCTCCTGCGGTAGAGGGAGAGTCAGATGACGAAGAGATTCCAACCCAAGAACCTCTACAGCAATAAGAATCTATTACAATAAATAGACTACGATGAGAGATTCGCAAACCTGCTCGATTTGATGATATGGTGAATTATACATCGCTAATTACAAATGATGGCATTCCTAACACCTATAGTGAAGCTGTCCAAAGTTTAAAAAATGAGAAGTGAAGAAAAATCATGGATGATGAAATACAGATTCTTGAAAAGAATCAGACATGAAAGCTAGCTAATCTTCCAAAGAGAAAGAAGACAATTGGATGTAAATAGGTATATATAAAGAAAGAATAATTGTCTGACAAGAATAATGTTTGCTACAAGATAATGTTAGTAGTTAAAGATTATGCTCAGATGGAGAAAATTGATTATAATGAAGTATTTTCTCCAATTATAAAATATTCCTCCATTAGAATTTTATTGACTTTGGTAGCACAATTCGATTTGGAACTCGGTCAATTTGATGTAAAAACTGCATTTCTACATGGAGACTTAGAAGAGAAAATCTATATAACTCAGATAAAAGGGTTCAATGTTGCTGGAGAAGAAAAATGGGTATGAAAATTGAAAAAATCATTGTACGAATTGAAACAATCTTCGAGACAGTGGTATAAATGATTTGATAATTTTATGATGAGACAGAAGTATACAAGGAGCAAATATGATCATTGTGTGTATTTGTGCAAGCTACAAGATGGATATTTTATATATCTTCTCCTGTATATTGATGATATGTTGATAGCTTCAAAGAATCAAGAAGAAATTAAAAAGTTGAAGGATCAGCTAAATCAAGAGCTTGAAATAAAAGACTTAGGTGAAGCTAAGAAAATTTTAGACATGAAGATATGCAGAGATAGAAAGAGAGAAAAACTTTGTTTGAATCAGAAACAATATCTAAAGAAGGTGCTACAACATTTTGGCTTGAATGAAAAGTCAAAATCTATGAGTACGCCACTTGCACCTCATATAAAACTCAGCGCATTTTCATCTCCTAAAAATAAAGCAGAACAGGAGTACATCTAAAAGGTTCTATATGCAAATGTTGTTGGTAGTTTGATGTATGCTATGATGTGTACAAAGTCAGACATTTCATAAGCAGTTGGAGTTGTGAGCAGATACATACTTGATCCTGGCAATGAGCATTGGCAAGCTATGAAATAAATTCTACGGTATATTCTGAATACCGTAGATGTTGGATTAATATTTGAGAGGGATAAAAAAGATGGTCAATGTATAATTGAATATTGTGATTCCAATTATGCTAATGATTTGGATAAACGTCGATCAGCTACTGGTTATGTATTTATACTTGCTAAGGTATCGGTTAGTTAAAAGTCTATATTACAGTCAATAGTTGTATTGTCCACTACGGAAGTAGAGTACATGGCAATATCAGAGGCTGTTAAAGAAGCAATTTGGCTTCAATTATTGTTTGGTGAACTGAAAATTAGACAAAAGCACATCAAAGTGCACTGTGGTAGTCAAAGCGCTATTTATTTAGTAAAGAACTAAATTTATCATGCAAGGACGAAGCACATCAATATTCGGTATCACTTTGTACATGAGATTCTGAAGAAATATGAAATATTATTTCAAAAAATTCGGACCACTGACAATCCCGCAAACATGTTGACAAAAGTGGCGATAACTATTAAGTTTAACCATTATTTGGACTTGATTAATATTTTAAAAAATTGAAGATGAGCGCTTCACAGCGCAATTAGAGACACTACTAAAAAATAGTTTATTTTGATAGAAAATTTGCATATTATAAATAGAAAAATAGCTAAGGTGGAGATTTGTTATTGTGACATTTTTCTTATTCCACATCATAAGATGTGAGATTTGAGGGGGGTATTTTTTGTTATAAATAATGCCTCCATCTATTAGTTTAAATCATCTCAAAATATTAAGCCCTCTTATTTTTAAAGCTTTAATATATTTTTTTCTCTTTTGTATTTCTTCTTTGAAATTAGTAATATTAATTTGGTGGTATCCGAGAACATAGATAAAATTGGCCAAATTTCGTTAAATTTTGGTATTCCTTTTACTTTATTTAATAGTTATATTGTGGTATTTTATGCTATTTATTATATGTTTAGAAAAATTCTATATAAGAAAAGGCTTAGTATTTAAGAGTATTTATTATAATCTACCTCTCTTTTTTAAAAATTTTTCTGATATAATTATTGGTATAATTATTTATTCACTATACATTCATATTATTGATAAAAAATTAATCCAATTTTCACAAAATAGACATCGTAAAATGACACTTTTTTTGCCATTTTTTTTTATAATTTGAAAATTTTACTATAAACAAACTGAAATGCAAAATTCCAGGGTTTCAATATAGGCATTTCAAAAAATAAGTAGTAATTGAAGTTAACTGATATTCGCATTAATTAAATTTAAAAAAGAATATAAGCATTTCGGTACATGTAAAATTAAGTTATAATAGTTTAAAAAAAAACAAAAACTAAGAAAAGCATTATTGATTTCAAGCACAAACAATTATGATCTTTCAACCGGAAAAACCAACCAAACACGGTAGCATGATTAATATCCTTTCGGCAGCGATCAGATGGTCTTGATCGTAGCTGAAGATGCAGAGGATTGAACATCATGGAGATCTGGATTGGGTTTCGGAATGAGAGAAGCATGGATGTTGGAGGAAACGACATCGCCGTCGGGATCGTAATCGGGATTAAGAGATCGATCGATGGCTTGTCGGCCTCTTTCGAGACAAGGTTTACAGGCGATTTCAATGGCAATCCATCCAAGAACCACTCCTGCCACTGCTAACAATGCACTCGTTATTGCTGCCATTTTAAGATTCCGATTTTCGGAGGAAATTGGTTGCTTGCTGCTTGCTTCACCTTTCTTGCCGGCAATGGACTCTTTTTGGTTTATTATTTTTTAACGGACACAAGATAGCAGGCCTTATGTCACTGGCCCAGGCCCAGGCCCACATCTAATTATATCTGCGCAAATAATTAACTTTCAAATTTTAAGCAGTTTTTTTTTTTTTTTTTTTTTATAAACCTAAGATCTGTTTGATGAATTGATGAGTTTACTTGTAATAATTGTTTGGGTTGACATAGCAGCATCCCATGATTGGCTGCCCATATTCTGTGCTAGTAATTCAAGAAATTAATTAAATAATATTGAAGAAATTAAACCTGGACTTTCGTTGCATCTTCAGTAATGAATTCTAGCAAGGTGAAACTTGGATTCTTCTACCCAATTAACAAGCAAATGATAAAAATGTTAATTTTCATAGACAATTATGCACCACTCAAAAAATATACAATGTCTCATCTACTCTTATTCACAACACACGCACATTGCATTTAATGTTAAATTAATATTGAGTGAATCAGATCAAGGCCAATGGAATATTGGGAGGAGACGTGGCTTTGAGTTTTTTTACTGAATCCAAGTTTATTACTTTCTGTTTTGCTAAAGTTATTATTTTTATATATAAAAAAAATTTACTTATAAATTATCATTTTATATAATTAAAAAAATAAATTAATTTTTTAATTATATTTTTTATCATTAATAAATTAATTAATAAAGTGAAAATATAATAATACTCATATTAATAAATTAATATAGAATATTTTAATTCATTTAAATTAATTTTATATAATATCTAAAAAATTTAATAACTTTCTAAATACGTATATAAAAATTGAAAGCAATAATTTCAACGAGATACAGAGAGTATTAAATATTTAATTATAGTTTATAGAATGGCCATGGTGGTGTTGGCTGTTATCAAGTAGTTATACAGGTATTAGTAGCTATACGCGTATATTGATAGATGTTTGTAGGTACCTATACAAGAATTTGTAGTTGGTGGGCAGCTGGTGGCTGTTTGATTTAACAGCTACTAATTCAACCCCTTTCCTTAATTAATTACCATAAAATCAAACACTAGACCAGCCATTCATTCGGCATTAGAATATAAAAAAGCAGACATTAATTGAAGGAGATTTCCTCTAAATTCAAGATTAGCTGGGAGCAATCCTAAATCCAAAAGCAATCTAATTCAACTCATCACAATGCTAACCCTAACCTGTTTATCGCCAACTCTAGACAACAAAGATTCAACAACAATGCTTCTGCACCACAACAAGGATCAATGTTGTTTTGGGTGGATTGGAAGCTTAAAGGGATGAGAAAATAGTAATGAAGTCAAGAAGTTAGGGTAGAAAACTTACCTGACAATATTAGAATAATTTGTACTTATACAGCACCCCCCAAATCAAGAAAATTAACTTAAAAACACCATCTAGATATTTAAATTGGTCAGTCTTTCTGATCTCTTATATTGGTTAGTGACCTCCCAATAGGTTTTATGATATAAGATTAGTAGAGGCAAGTTAATTGCACGTCTTCAGCGACAATATTAAATATTTATCCACCAATGCTAGATTGTAATAACTTCAGAGAAAAATGAACTGCAAAAGCAACTTGGTACATTTGTTCTACAAACAACATTAGCACGCTACAGCTTCCACAAATACATACATAGTTACAATTTATTCAAATAGCATGCACCACAAGATGCAAATATCACAGAAAAGCTAAGCAAACAGAACCTGAGAGCTTGAAGGTGTCAAGTCAGAAAAACTATCAGGTGGATATACTACGTGCCATGTTACACTGAAGCTCCTCTTTTTTTCATAAGTGCCTTTTTGCTTTAGCTTAGAGATGTGACCCACAGAAACATGAAGATTCCGACCCACAACATAGATTTTGCAATCACAGGCATTCACAGCAAAGGGCTTGCATATTTGCTCTGGTAAAGGGGGTCCTTCTATTGTTTCCCAGGAATCATTGTCTACATCATACACCTTGAGTTTCATTCTTTCAAGCTCCGAAACCACAAATAAGCATCCATAGACTACCACACTTGAACCAGTCCAGCCTTCTCTCAATCCAACAGCCATATTCTCCCATCTATCAGTTCTTGGATCATAAACCTGACCCCTAGGAGAGAAAAAGAATGGCCACAACCAGCCTTCAGTCACAAGAAGCTTCCCATTGAGAACTGCTGCATCATAAGATGCCATATTTGTTCCCATGTTTGCAATAGGGCGCCAGTTCCCCTTAGCAGGATCCAAGACCTCTGCCGAATCAAGCTCATAAAGATCAGAACTGTTTCCTCCAGCTACATATATCATTCCATCAATCACCCCACTAGCAAAAAATGATCTAGCTGCAATCATCCGATTCATTACAGTCCAACGATTCTTCTGCATCTCATATTTCAAAACCAAGTCAAGGGGACAATCCACATCAGAGACCATTCCCCCACAAACAAAGAGTGTACCGTCAAGGGGTATTGATGCACAACTGAAACCATGAGGACAGACCTTGTCTTTACAGGGCATAGCCGGGATGCTGTGCCACGAGAAGTGGGTAAGATCTAAGACCTGCCACTGAATCTTTCCAGTGCATTTGTGGAAAGCAAAGACAAAAAGCCAAGGATCCTTGAAGCCTAGTTCCTTCCTATGAGTGAAGAACCGCTCTTTATTACCAAGTACTAAATGCCATCGCCTGCAAACAGCTCTGCAGGCTGCATGACTCTGGACTGGAAGTCGAAGAAGACAGTTAAGTGCAACATCATCAGGAAGCCCAGGAATTAAAGGTTCACATTGGAGAGATAACTCTATCTCTGATGAAGGACTTACTAAAGAAGGTGGGATCCCAGCTAACCTAAACTTAGGAGATAATGTCATTTGGGAATCCCCTAACTTATGTACAGGTGCCTGTTGTGATGACAAACGAACTCTTTGCATCTTCTTGTATAGAGTTAAAAAACAAATGACAGTGAAGCCCTATCAAAGAAACCAAGAAGGCACTCTTGGGGTCTCTGTGTATAGATATCCTTTCCCCAAATTGTTACATGGAAGAATCAAACTGGACAGCCAAATTCAAGTCCAGAGCAAGGAAACTATTCTAAATCCTCAATTACTTATTGCTTTACCATTTGCAAAGGGAATTACCAGAAGAATTAAACGAAATAAAACACAAATTGCATCTCAACAGATTCCAACATGAATGATGACAATCAGACTATACATAGACACCACACCAACAAGAAATCGTCAAATAGAGCCCCAATTCAAATTCACCACCTTGGCCTATAAAGTTACGTTATGAGTCTAAAAGATGCCACTGCTGAGAGAAATACTAAACATCCCACACAGAGATCAATAGCCAAATAACAACGGTATATAAAAAGCAACTCAATCTCTAACTTAGCTTACCAGACATTAACAAAAACTAATAACCCACAAAAATTCAATCTAGAAAATCAGCTAGAAATAGAAATTGTAACAGCCTATACAAGTTGATAAAAGAAAGCAAATTAAACCCAGACCAAATCTGGTGCCATAAAGCTTAGGAACTAAACTGAAACAGCAATAACAAATTGAAAAAGGATTAAAATCCAGTTTCTGAACTTACAAACAAGAAAGCCCTTGAATAAATTTCATAAAGATTGTGACTTTCAAGAGAATTTGCTTTTGTTCTTTGCACAGGGAGGTGACCCAGAAAATCACCCCTCTTCCTTCCCCGGGAAAAAGGTTTTATAAAATCCTTATGGCAAGCCAAATACGGGTGGTTCAATGGTTCTAAAAACATAAAGTTCCACGCGCTATTAGAGTGTTCTAATACGCGTCAATTAAATTTAAATTTAAATAGGAAAGATTATGGTTATCGGGTATCCAATTTCATTTATTTTTTTTTGTTTTTGCTGAGTTGTTAAGGACGTTGAAAATTAAAGAGGAAGATTTAGCCCCTAGAGCCAAATTGCCAAACTTAACGTTATAAAGATAAAGAGGATAATCAAGTGCTTACCTAAAAAACAGTTGGATAATCAAGAAATAACCTAATTTATATTAAAATGGCAAAAACAAAGGGGTCGCCAATTTTTTTAATTTATTGAATTAGCTATTAAAAAAATTATATTTTATCATTATTATAATTTTTTAATATTTAATTTAAATTTGCAATATTTTAAATCAATGTAAAACCATATTTAAATTTTCTTTTATACCTCAATCTACGTCAAATGAAGAAATTTATACTTTGTGTTGGTTCCTAATTTGTATAAGAGAAATTAAATTTATTTTAATGAAGAAAATGAGTAGAAAAAAAAATAAATTTAATTTCAGTTAATATGTTTGATAATTTTAATTAAATATTAAGAGAAATGAGATTTTTTTTCTTTATAGTTTAAATAAATAAATAGATTTATAAGATATAATTTTATAATTTTCCTTCTTTTTCATCATTTAAGTAAAAAATTATTTTAGCGAGAATTATTTTTCTAAAAAAAATATATTTCTCTTCTCACTTAAATATCCAAATGATAAAAATTGAAAGAAATATTATTTCTTTTATATTTTTTTTCTCTCCAATTTCATCAAAATAAACAATATGTTAGTGAAGAAGTTAAGATCATATACATTCAATAAAATGAACTTTATTATTTTGTACAGAAATGAGTAAATAGACCGAATTAACTTGATCTGACTAATTTAACTAATTATGAAAATTTAAATCAACTATATTGATAGACTTAAATTTAAAATTTTAACAAAATAATATTATCAGTTTCATTTCAATTTGTATATTTTATAAGTTAAAATAGATAACCAATTAAATCTTATCAAAGTTAATTAAGTTTGTAATTTTTTTTATTTTTTTAGTGGTTAATTTCAGATGGTAAATTTTTAAATTCGATCGATGGGGTCGATTTGATAGATTTCTAAAACCTAATCAAACCAACGGATTAGCATCCCTAATTTTTCAATAGTAATATATATAAACTATGACCTTATATCTATGAATATTTTAAAATAGATATAAGTAAAAATATTATGGTAGACATAAATTAATATAGAGAAAAGTAGCTTAGGAGTCAGGAGTAAATAATTCTATAATTTTATATTTTTATAAAAATATAATTTATAATTACTTAGAATAGAAAAAGAAAAAATTATAATCGATTTCAATAAAATATTAAAATATATAATTGAATTAAATGAAATTAGAATATATAAAGTGTATTCATTTATTATATCAATTAAAGTAAGAATTAAACTAAAATAAATTAATTCCTGAGATTATAAATTTTTTTCAGACTATCAACCACTAATGGAATTATTCACATTTAGCTTCAAATCCAATCCCCTTCCCAGTTTTCTTTTTCCAAAAAAATTATGGTCCTAAATTAAAGTATATTCATTTTTTTTGAACAATTAAAGTATATTCATGCTCAAGCAAAGTTCTAATAGATATCTATTGTGTGAAAGTCACTGTCAATTATCGCGAAGGATTTAACAAATAAAATTTTTTTTTCACGGTAAGATAATTATTACTCATATTTTCTAGTTTATTGAGATTAAAATTATTTATTAAATTAAAAATTTTAAATTAAAGAAAAAATAAAATAATATAATATATATTAAGTTTATATTTCTATTCTGATTGAGAACAAATATATATCCAACTTGTAAATAAAGTCTACATAAAAAATATATATATTTATGAATTAATATAAAAAAAAATCAAATTCAATTGATATAAAAATATATGTTTTTTACTAATGAAACTCATTCTTATTACATTAAAGTTTAAAAGATTGTTTATCCATTTTATAGATAAAATTTTTGTGCTAATATTTTAATTTAGTAATAAAATGAGATTATCGTAATTTAGTATATTTTATTTAATTTTCAATACTAAAAAAGCTAACATAATTACTGAAAGGATCCATGAAAGATAAAGAGCGTGAGCATGCCGAATCATATTAAGATAGGAATTTACCAACGCTTAATTTACAAGTCAAATCATTTTTATATAATTCCTTTTGGTTTGGAATCTTATTATAATAAGACACGTGAATTATGGATTTCTTGTCAACCATACTTTGGCTCCATTAATCCTTTTTCTTTTCTTTTTTTTTTTCCAGTTTAAAATTAACGCAACTCTGAAACTTTTTTACAAAACTTCAATCATTGCAATTAACACTTTAAATCTTTAATACGAAAGGTTATCATTAGTTTAAAATAATTCCAGTGTTCATTCTTAATTTTTTTTAAAAAAAAACCAAATTTTATTGATTTTTTTTTAAAATTGTGATAATATTATTAATTAGATCCTTGAATCAAAATATTAGAAATCAACAAATAATCTAAATGGATTGATTATATAGACTTAGCTTATTAGATCGATCATTTTTTATTTATATATTTATTAATAAAATTGATTAAATTTAGTTAATAATAATTAAGTTTTAAGAATAATTTTTTTTGAAACAAATAATAGTTGAATTGATCTACCCCTAAAAGTCGATCAATCCAATTTATAGTCGCCCCTAAAAAAATATCCATAATCAATAGAGGCCAAGAATTCACCCAATTTTTTTTATTTTGATCTAGAAGGTGTAGCTCAAGCAATATATAATTATAGCGGTCAAAAGAAGAACAGTTAGAGTCTATCCCAATAAACAAGAGAAAGATAAGAAATAAAGAAGGATATAAGAATTTCACTGTAGAAATTGGTTTGAAAATTGACAATAGAAAATAATCATTTATGTGTGTGTGTGTATATATATATGTATATAAAGCAGCCATGTCATTTTCTTATTCTCTCTCTCTTTTTTTTTTCTTAATGAGAAAAAATATTTTCAGAAAAGCATTTTGAAAAAATTGTGATTTCGCAGAAAAACTTAGTTTCAGAAAAATGTTTTCCAAGACGAAGAATTCATTTTCTATTGTTTGATTACAATATTAATAATCGCTTAGAAAATGTTAAAAATTTTAATTTATAAAATTATTATACGTTTAGAATTACAAAAAATTCATTTTTTAAAATGTATGGTGATTAAATATGAGAAAAAAAATTATATAAAAAAGGATAGAATAAGATGATTGTTGGCGACCTATATCAATGAATTAATAATTGTGTATTTATATCATTATAATAAATATGTCAAAATTCAGAACATATCTTAATTTCCTTTTAAATGCTCTAATTGCCAAAAAAAAAATGAAGAAAATATTTAGAGCACAATAAAATGAGTCTTAAGAAATAAAAAGTGAAAAAAAATTGTGAACACCTCAGAAAATAATCATGGAAAATGTATTTAACGTAATAGCAAATAATCATGCTTCAAAAAAACATAGTGATTTGCATCTGAAATCAAGCATACTGTCATTTTAGGATGAACTATAGACATACAAGTAACAGTGAAAATTGAACTTCACCTACAATTATATTACTAATGTTCTTCTGAAATTACCATAGCTTATAAATATTTCCACGAATCTAAAGCTACACCTTAAACTACACGATCCAACCTTAGTAGTTCAAATTTTCAATCCTAAATTACAAGCTCTCGTGTTATTTTTGACTAATACTATGTGGAGGAGGAAAGAACACCAAGAAGAACTCGAACTCGAGATATAAGCGGGAGCAACAATATTCTTGACCACCAAACCAAATCACAACTTAGTGATTAGCTCTACTGTTTTTTATTCTTAGCGTTAATTGAGTTACTAGCTCCATGGCTGTAAACACAATACATTAATGGCATTTACTACGGCTAAATGGGAAGAGTGAACAAAACAGGGAAGCCTTGAAAACACGTTACATCCAAGCCAAAGCCTATGCACAACACAAACCTGCATGTAGAAGCAAATCCTATTTCACTATCCCTAGTCATTTCTTCCTCTCTTACCACGTGAAATTCTCTCAACCCCATATCTACCAGCGTCGCCTTATGTTTATATAGTTTTATGACACTGCTCTTGTCAGACAAAGAAAAGGATATCCCCAGCAAGAAGATCATGAATAACTTGATAACTTTGTTCACAGACACACTCATTCAACGGTCTTCTAAAGCATAACACAGCCATTAGCAGGAAAAACATACAAGTATATGGCAGGGTGTACAAAGCTACAGATGTAGAGATAGATCTAGACGTATTTGAACTTTCTCTTCAGCACCATAGAAGACCCCATAGAAGACCCCCAAGCCATAAAAAGAGAGTTCCGAATCCTTGAAAAGAAGTAGCTCTTTCTTCTGAGGCTTCTCTGTCTGCACCGGTGGAGGGGAGCTAGTCTTTAGCCCTTTCGATATAATTTCCACTGGAGCATCCCCTGAGACATCACTAATGTAAGGCCTCTTATTCCCTTCATAAGTCCAGGCATTGCTTATGTTACACTGACCAACACTTTTCTGGCCTGAACCACATGATCCCCAAGGAAGGGCACCAATGGTAAAGCCATGAAATTTATTTGGGACAAGACATGGAATAAAACTAGTTATAGAAAATGCAGGATAAGGAAACTTACTAAGATCATGATACTCGAGGTTCTGTAAGGCATTTTGAGAGATGAATGGCATTCCATCTTTAGCAGTTTGGAATTCACTAGTATTAAAGTGAAAGATTTCACTTGTACCCAAACAAAATGATGAATCAGCAAGAAATCCAATAGCAATTGCTGGAGCAAATACATTTGAGGATGTGGTTCCAGTTCTAAGTGGAGTACTTGCTGCGGCAAATAAGTAAATTGAATGATGAATTTCAGCACTGTAACTGGTTGAAGAAAGATTTGGAGGAATGATAAGGTGAGATTTAGCATTGAGATTTGTTGGTATGACAAGTTGAGATTTAGCAGTGACAAGATTGTTTGCAAAGAACTTGCTAGCATTCACCAGGTTCCTTTCATGAGAGTGATGCCTCTTATAGAAGCCCAAAGGAGAAGCTTCCCAATTGAAGAAAGGCAGATTCCTAGCACTTGAGGGGAATTCGCACGTTGGCTGTTGTAGAGGGGATTAAAGAAGGTGCCAGTAAGGCCCATAGAATTACTGGAACAACCAGAATAATTCCATTTCTTCCTTAACTCAATCTCCCATAGATGAACCCTAAGATAAGCCGCAAGAACCTCTTGATCGCTGATTTTTTTTTGGAGGCATGTATAGAGATATACAAGCTTTTTGATATTCTTTTTTCCGACAACTGAACGAGGATTCATTGTCAAACTTGACAGAGATACTCTCAATGGGGTTCCTTTTGGTAAGAAAAGAACTTTCAAGTTCAAAAAAACCTTGTGGTGAACAGCGATAGCTGATTTACTTCTGTCCTTTATAATAATTTACGAGGGAGAAAAACAAGATCTTAATACTATTAACTTAATTAGAGAAAGAAAGAACAAATGCAAATGAGAAAAGAAAGTTTCCAGAGAAATACTCTATGCAGCCGCAGCTTCTAAATGACTGCAATAACCTACATTTGGAACAGCCATAAATGACAAAAGAACACACGAAAGCAATGAATGTCTTGCCCACACAAACTCAACGATTTCACGGTCATTGAACTACTTGTCACTTAATCTTCTGAATATGTTATACCTAATTTTGGAGGTTGCAAGACGAAATAGAACAAATGCAGGCCCATCATAATTAAGCAAAAGCCCATTCTGTTTCTTAGTGACCATGGAAGTTTCCTGATACCTGAAACATAGAATAGTACCTAATATACTTTGTTGATGAAAAATTTGATGCAATGACTTTTCACATTAGTCTTTAGCAGTGATGCTTAATTCAAAGAACAAGGGAATGCTGGTCATTAATTCATTTTACTGTTAAAGAAACACTTACCTCCAAGCTTGGCATGCCTAATTAGTACTCCAATGACCTCCATGAGCTGGAGGAAAAAACCCACAATGGCAACCTTCATTGTGCCTGATATCTTTAACTTGAAAGAGAAAATTTTGAACAGAATCTAAGTCATATAGTTTATGAAATGAGTATTCCAATTATAAACTCATGAAATAATCTTCCAATTAAATACTCACAACAGTTATAAATTGAGTATGTAGTTTGTAACTGAAATGAGCAATAAATGCAAACATATGGGCATGGAAATGTGCTCACAAGAACTTCTACGGAAAATTAATTTTCAACAGAATGGTTTGGCACAATGATTTGGACTCTTTTGTTTGGTTAAATTGGCAATCGACTCTACCATAAATGTGGATGAAAGAAATAAAATTCTTCTCTCTTAGTTTTGGTCATAGATCAAATGTTCTATATAGTTACCTATTTCCAGTCCAAAATAGCCATCCTACGAGATTTTAGGAAAAATGTCAGCCTAAGGCTTTTTTCCAGCAGAATGAGACAAGAAGCTTATTTTCTAATCATGTTTGGCATTCATGGTGGTGTTAAGATGATAACGATGTATATTTACCAATACATTATGTGTGTTATTGGTTGATTATAACCTTTTCACATCAATTCCCAAGTTCTATTCTGTAATCAATCTCAATGATCCCCTAATTACACAAGGAAGGATTCAAATTCTAACCTATTTATATGGAGCTATATTTTTTTTCTAAAAATATTACTTCAGCTCCTCCCACTTATCATAGACAAAAATAGTTAACTCTAGTGTGAAGTAACAACATGCATGCATGCATGTGGAATTGCAACGCAAAGCTTTGATCCAATATTTACAGAAATAATGGGCAACTGTACAAGTCATTTAGTTTGTAATTCTATCAACATCAAATAGAATTATTGTTAAGTACAATAAGAACTATTGTATATACACCAGGAATATTCAAAAAAATCAAAAGCAAATACAACAGACTTTACCACCTGAGCATGTACAACTTCTTCTCTTAGCTTTTACCAAGGAACAAAAGGACTAAAGGAGAACAAAAGGACTAAAGGAGGTTTGATCCAAGTTCCACAAAATACAAACAAGAAAGCTCCCATCAAACTTAAACATCTCGAATCCTAATCAAATTCTATCTGAAGCATGTTAACATCACCTTACAGTCAATGAGATCTAGGATTCCGCTAGATCCCTGACGCCCATTTACCATCCCTAAAATACTAGTCAACAACATGTTTGTGAAGGGAGAAAAGAAAATAATTTTCTGGCCTCCCTGTCAAAGACAAATACTGTATATCTAATTTTGTAGTTTTTTTTTTCTTTTGATGGCTGCATGGCATTCTAGGTCTTCTAAGATGGAGTATTTAGCCCTTGAAAATGCAGAGCCCTAACAGATACAGAAAACATTTCACGCGAATTAAAATTTTTTTTGATTTGAGGTTCCAAGTTGCATCCATTGTTCATCACAACAGAAGACAATATTGTAGCGTGCATTATAGGAAAATAAGAAAATATTGCACTGCTTTCTTAGTTAGTTAATCATATAAGGAACATGAATGGTATAACCAGAAGTGATGATAGTGCTCTAGGACTAGTTAGAGGCCTGTTGAGAAGAAACCAATGAGTAGAGCTGGCAGCCAAAGCTGTTACAGCATACACATTCTCATTAGGGAGTCAGTAAGGTTGATACAACAAAGGGTGAGTATAAATGTTTATGTGAGAGAAGATGCATACCTGAACCTCGATCATCTCATCCATTAAATCCAAGAGGTTGTTCAGGGAATTGTGAGATGTCCTGGGAAATCTGGAGGGCATGGAGGATTTCCCATGCTGTCCACAACCTCTATCTCAAAGGAATAATTATCTGACATTGGGCAACATCCATCCGCGTTATGCTTCAGAAGAAAATGTTCGGCTTGGTGAACACATGAGTAGATATCTAGAAGGTTCAAGAAAATAAAAGTTAAAATCAGCAACCAAAAAGTTTCATTTTCACTGAATGGCATGACATATAAATTACAATAAGCAGAAGAAACCCAAGGAGGCAGCTAGTGTTATCTATTCAGGAAACTTGAACCAAAAAAGGTAACTTAAGTTTGAGAGTTTACAGGTTTGAGACACCCACCCACAATACAACCCCTGCCAATAGAAAGAAAAAAGGGAATTTCTTTTCTGTTACCTTAATCTTGCCAGAACATTTGCTCAAGTAACACATAACAAAGCCAACCATTTTTTTGTCATGCATTAAATTTACATTGGAATCAATATCAACAGATGGGAGATGAAAAATCAAGGTTCCAAAAACAAACAGTAAAAGATCTAATATAATAAAAGGGACTATTAAATGATGAACAATGCAAATTTAACAAAATCATAGTGCCGATAACTCATGTAAGTTACTCTTCAGTGTTCAATTAGTTTCATATTAGAAGGATAAGCAGCAGCATAAAACGCAGGGTTCTGATAAAAAGCAAAGCAACTATAATCTCAACACACTTCACCAAACTGCCACTTTAGAAGATAAGTTGATCAAGCCCGCCCACATGTTAAATTTTATACTAGAGCCTCCCTAAACAATATAAGTTATCCATCACATTCTTATAGTACTTCCAAGCGGAGAAATTAGTAATTCCAATCTTAGTTATGCTCATTGATCAACTTTAAAATGAAAGTGCATTTGTAAACTGATACTTGTAGCTAAAAAATGAACTCATAGAATGACATTCAGCGATAATACAATCAAACAATTTTCTGCAAGTAAATTTAACAAACTCATGATCTCTATAAATTAATTTTGGCTCAGACGGGGAATGCATAAACAATTATCCCTCACAATAAAACACCAAAAATCCCAAAACTGAAAATTCAAAAAATAGCAATAATGATCAAGAATTGAGCAGAAGAAACAAATTCCTGAGATGGGTATGAGAAATAAATAGGTATACAACACCACAAATATACACAGTAATTCATGCAAGTGATTATACGGAAAGCATCAGTAGAAAATAGAGGCTTACGTTGTGTCCCCTGTTTGCAGGAGCAGAAATGATTTTTCAGCTTCATCATTCGTCATCACCCAACTGTAATTTTATCCTTGGGCCACTGCCCAAAACTCTTAACAAAATAGCCCATTCTCATTCTTGAATGTTTATTTTTTATATAAAAATATTTGCAAATAAATAAGGATACTGCATGTTTTTCAAATTTAAAGTGACTATATTTATTATGAATCAGTTTCTCTTCCTCTTTAAATAATTATTATAGAAATCTCTCATGAAATGGATTATTTGACATTATAAAATAAATTTAACCATGATTGGATGAATAATTAGTGAAAAGCAATGAGTTTTTATGCAATTTAGGAACATGCTTGGAGTAAACTATTTCATTAGGTGCTTGAATACATATTTGATTGGATCAATTATTGAACTATAGATATATATTATCATAACATAAGTTTGTTTTTTTAATTACCTTTTTGTTTTCCTTTGAATTATTGATTTAAGGGAGGAAATTCAGTTGGATTTTACAAAATAATTGATCCAATATTATTATTGAAATTAATAAGCATAAAGTTTGCGCATTCAAATATCTGTTCTACGTTCAATCTTGAAGATACTCCTAATGGGTTGAGGACCATATCAATAGATTTTTCATCTTGTAAATAAGGTATATTTTATCTAGGTAAATTTTTTTGAAATGATGCATTTATTTTCATATCTTTAAGCTACTTTATTATCCACTTTGATTTCACATTTCTATAAAATATATATACGAATCATTTTTGGATTATAATAGAAACTCCTCTTTTATTGAGTCCATCTCAGGTCAATAATTCCACCCCTACTGTCTATAGATAATTTTAGATAAATTTTCTTTAAAGTCGATACTTGAATATTAAGTATGACTCTTAAGTAAGTTTGTGACATAGAATTATTTTTTCACCATTTGAGAAGTTAATTTATATGCTAAAATATCATCTATTTCTACCCAAGGTTCCAGTATCACAATTCAATTTTTGCCTAAATTTCAGAGTAAATGGAATTATGCTATGCTTATTAGCAGTGAAAGTTTATCTAAATTTTATCTGATTGCAAAATCTTAGAAGAAAAAATCAGATGTGTATCATTCACTTGGATCTAAAAACAAACTAATTGGGTTTTAGTGTTTTTTTTTTTTCCTAAATTTCAATAATATTTGGTTTTTATAGTAAAAAAATATTTTTTTTAAAATAAAAATTATTCGAATGGAATGTTCAAATAAATTTCAAGAAGTTGAGACCAATGTCAAACTTACTTAAGAATAAAAGCCATTAGCCCAAATACCAACCCATATTTGCCTCAGGAAGTTGGGCCTCAAGTTCACTATCTCACCCACCTTTTCCAACCTAAAGTTTTGTTTCTTTTTCTCTTCTTCTCTCTGTTTTTTTAATACATAAAAATTATTTAAATCAGACGGCTATTTATTAGAATTTGAATACTGGAATATTTTTCTTTCAATATAATACATATAAATGTTAGAATATTTTAGAAATAAAAAATTCTTTTTTTTTTTACGAAAATCTTGTTACTGTACATTGGACTTGGGTAGGCACATATATTTTCTTGTTGATTAGTAATGTTATTTCCAACTTTTTGTTTGCGTGAAGGTATGAAAAATGGAATTGGCTTAAATTTTAAAGTGGATTGTGACCAAACCTAATTAAGGACAATTATTAATATTATTACATTTCGGATTCAAATTTAATTAGTGTTACTGCATAGTTTCAAAGACAATTTTGAATTGTTTAGTGATCAATATTAATCCAACCATTTTGATTTAATGAGTTTCTGACAAACCATTTTCTTAACCCCCTTTTTTTTTACACGACCATTTTCTAAACTTTTATTCTTCTTTTTCACGTAAATATATATAATAATATTATGCATATCTTATGATAAGACTTGTTTTTGACACTTTCAATGAATCTAAGTGAACAAACTATAAATGGATAAAATCCTTCCAAAGTTGACATATAAATTTAGAGAAATTGTGCATCACATTTTCATTTTCATTACATAAAATACGATTTATCATTCATCATGCTTTATTACCAATATGAATTATTTCTTGGTAATACCTACGTCTCATACAAGTTTTTCTATTTATAACATTATTACAAAAAACTTAGTTGTTAACCCAATCTCGATGGCCATAAAAATTTTCAATTCCATCCAGATATTTATACTTATATATATGTAAATTAATAATATACATATAGTAGTAAAAATATGGTAATATCTTCTTTTTTTAAAAAAATGGATTTCAAAGACAAAAGATACTTTTGTTCTGGATTATGGAAAATTTTAATATAGACTTGGTCTATGAAAAATTCTAACATGGAGTATACTTGTAACATGTAAGTACAAGAAGTAATTTCAAAAATCATTGTAATAAATAATGGATTCATCACCACTACAGATATAACATTATAATCAAATTTATGTTAAAACTAACAATTGATTAACAACAAGTGCTTACCTATAATAAAAATACGTACATAGGTAATATTGGTTAATATCACTGTAATTGTATTATCAAATATTTAAAATTTTAAAAAATTTTAGTTGCCAAAGTTCTATATATCCAGTAACTGTATTGTTAATTTTTATTTTTTAAAAACATGTAATCATGTTGCTAATTAGAAGGGATTATTAATTTATTGTTAAAAATCTTATTAGATCACATAGGCCTGTTAATTCATTCCTGTCCGTGTTTTATCTTTAACTTTTTTTTTTCTCGATCTCTTAATTATTATCAGGTTTTGTAGCCAGAAAAATAAAATTATGGTAAGACAATGTGAGAATGATAGGATGTAGTGGTTATCAATCTCTATACACAAAATTAATGAATGAAAAAAAATTGGTAAACAAGTCGAAGCAATTGCAATTTGTAATGGCAGAGACATAAGAGCATTTTCAAATAGGTTTGTTACCCGTCTCATTTTTTTAAAAATGAAAAATTAATATAAAAAATAAGATTCCATTGTGCTGTTTATTATTTAAATTTATAATAGGGAATGAATTTGATTCTTCGTATTTACATAATCAATTTCACTCTTTATTTTAAATTTTATAATTTTCTAAACATGTTATTTATTAGTTTTTCCGTAAATAAAAAAGATAAAAACTTTGTAAAATGAAAAAATAAAAAACAAAAATCATTATTATTATATAAAAAATTAAAATTTAAGATTTAAAGAATTCATTAAATCTAAAAAAAATAGTTATGCTGTTCATATTTAAAAAATCATTAAAACATATAAAAGATATTTTTTTAAAATAAAAAACAATATTGAAGATGTCAATTTCACAAAAGATTATCAAATGATAAGAATTAAAAAGGCTATCAATCATCACATCCAATGAATACCATTTAATTGAAATATCTGAGATAAATAATAGCAAAGCTATAGCTCAGTGGTAATATCTTCCACGCCGAGTGCTGTTAAGTATGATACATAATTTCATATTAATTAAATATGTAATATTAAATGAGTTTATATATAATTAAAATTTTTTAACCTCGTAAAATAATTTTTGGGATTAGCTCTTTTAAGAATATATAAGCTTCTAACATTTCAGAGTATATAAACTTTTAATATTTTTATATAGTATGAGAGCTAAATAATATTTGTACTCCTCTTCTATCTTAATTTCTTTTCTATTATAATTCAGACTATAATTTCTATTTTAATTTTTAGTAATATGTCGAATTTAATATTATTTTAATTCTTGCTCCATGAAGGGTTTCATTTATTCGATGATAGGCTTTTAAAATTTATTTTTCGTAGATATGTGATGTTCCTTGAACTTTTTAATTTTTTGCCTGGTATGGAAAGTCTTTCGGGCTATAAATCCTCTTGATCCAGTTTATATCATAAATTTATAAGTATCAACTGAATTTATCAAAAGTTTTCTTCACTCAATTGCCACTTATGAGAAATTGTTAAATATGATATATAATCTCACGTTAATTATATATGATGTTAAATGTGCTTATATATAATTGAATTTTTTAACTTTACAAGCTCGTTTTTTAAGTTGACTCTTTCAAAAAAAATATAAGTTTCTAATATTTCTATAAGTACTGTCAAATCTTTTACTGCCTGTTACACTGTATATGTGTTATTCTAACAACTAACTACTAATTTATCTACTTACTTAATTATATCTTGTAAAAAAACATACTAATTAGAAAGATTTTGAGAAGACAAGAGGCAAAAACAAAAGTATACCCAAAAATTAAAAGTTTTATCAAACTCATTAAAACATAATTAAAAACTATACCCATGCAAATTGGAAGTATGAGATGGACTTCTAAGAATTATGACTTTCTGGTGGTGACATGGGCATTATAGAGATCAAGTGGAGTTTATTGGTGGCCGTTTGACTATTGTTTTGCTTTTGCCAAGTTGAATTAATTATCGGCTCCAAAAAATTAAAATTAAAAATTATTATAAAGTCCTTTAGTAATAATTATTTGGACATTTTAATGTATGTATGTCACATTGACATTTGACCCACCCCATCTAATGCAACTTGCTTGATCCAGAAACCTCGCAACCAATTGAATCATTTTTTTTCATGGGAAATTGATTTTATATATCTTTGAAATTTTATATATTATATATCCTTGATTATATATATATATATATCTTTTTATTTCCTCCACAAATATTGGCTATTAAAACCTCTAAAATTTTTTTGTTGATTTTTTTCAATTAAGTTTTTTACTTAATTCACAATAAAAACATTTTTCATTAATACATAAAAAATATGAAATATAAGAAACATTCAAATTGAAATTATTTATTTTTTTATATATCATAAGATAAAATATTTTATTATAAATTATTAAAAATGACTTAGATGAACTTAAAAATTTCTTAATTAGGCACATCATTAAAGTTTATTTCAAACTATTTTTTTTTAATTTCAATAAAATTATAATTATTTGTTAAAACTAAAAGTTAATTATAATGAGTTTGCCTTTATGGAACACAACTAGGTCCATAGGTATATAATGCGTATGACATTTGCATTATCTTCTTGAATGTTATGCAAGCTTTTCCTTATTTAATTTAATTAAACAACTTGCTCTGTACTACCAATTAACAATGCTATACAAATCTTTAATGCCTCATCACTAATCACTGGCTTAAATACCAAGTTTTTAAAATCTTAATTTAATTCCTATAACGTATATGTTTATATTTTAAAGAAAAGGATTTAGAATTTTTAAAACAAAAATAATTAAGTTTCTTAATATTTTTAAAAGCACGTGAGATTTTTTAAACGATAATTATTAATTGATAAAGTAGAACAAAATTATAAATTCTTATAATTTTATAATTCTTAAGAAGTAATATTAAGACAAATCATAAATATAACGTGTAACCATTATTCAGGACTCTGATGGTCTTTTTGCAAGTTTGATATAAAACTTAAATTCACAAAAGTAAATTCAATGCCAATAATAAAACTTAATTATGATTCATATTTAATTAACAATTATTAAATTATCTTATAAATGTGGGTAAACACCATATCTATTAAATAGAAAAAATATAATCTAATTAATATACAAATAAATTTCCAGCTTTAACTGTTAATTTTTAAAGCTGATACTATCAAATTTATATTAAAAAAAATCCATCATAGAGATGATAAGGACATATTCACTATAGAGAAAATAAAGAAACAAAAATACAAAACAAATCCAAAAAAAAAACAATGTAAAAAGAGTTAGCTCAAAACACAAAAAAAATTTAAATATTATTAAATAGTAAAATTCGAGAAGATTGAAAATTAAGAGAAAATGTTCTAGAGAAAAAGAACAGGACTTTTAGATAAAAGGCAGGGCTTCACTCTCCAAAAAGCATAGAGGAGGAAAATTTTTATAATTTTTTAAAATAAATAACGAAATGATAAAAATATATATGAATAATATATAATTAAATTTCTAATTTTCCTTTCTATTTCATATGCTAGTTTGTCTGTGCAATTTCTTTTTCGTTGTACTTAAATATCCCTAAAGATTTGTTTATGATTAGCAACGAACACTACTAACAATTACATGAAAAACTTGCAATTAGTTAATCTTGACTCTCGACAAAACGTAGCTAGGAAGATATATACAAATTAGCTAATTGACTATGTTAATTACGACTTAATTGTACTTCTAGCCTAGGAAAGATATAATGGAAAGATTAAATAAATTCTACATAATAATAATAATAATAATAATAATAATAATAATAATAATAATAATAATAATAATAATAATAATAATAATAATAATAATAATAATAATAATAATAGAAGGCATCGCAATATGTTCATGAATATAACGGTGTTTCCCACTCTTATCGATTAAATGATTATTGTTCATGCATCAAGACTTAATTAACGAGAGCAAAAGAATTTGAAAATGATAACACAAATTAAATTGAAAATAGAAAAGCACTTTTGGTGATGAGAAAAGAATAAAAGAGTCTTTATAAAATTAGGTGTAAAACTCCTATTTTAGTTAAGACTCAAGACATAGCGTGCAACCCTTGATTTCGCAGAATGCGTGACTGACTCTCTTACACAAATCAACCCACGATGCCATTATGATTCAATTTCTAGATCTTTTTTTTCTCCTTTTTTAGTCTATGGAAGGAAGCTAAGTGGCCAAAATAATAGGATTATTGATCATATTGCTCTCTAATTTTATTTATACATACTCAAAATTAATTTTTGTTTCTTTATGTTTGATCGCCAATTGAATCTGATATTTTTGTCAAAAAAATGATATGTTAAATTGAAATCTAATTTTAAAAAGTTCACTAACTTCAGTCCAAAATAATATTGTGAATTACAACAATATGAATTTTTTTGTTATTTTTATAATAGCTCTCATACATTGAATGAGTTTATATATAATTTGAGTCTCAATCTCAATAACTAGATTTTGAGATTAACTTGTTTAAGAATTATATAAGCTCCAAATATTTCTATAAAATCAGTGAAATCTTTTAATACAAGAAGCTCTTTTTAACATTCATATAATTACTTCTTTTCTTAATATTGGCCTTCGATTAAGGAATAAAAATTTCCTCTATAACAAAGTGAAAGATGCTCTAGTTAATTAGTGATAAAAGAATATATATATATATATATATACACCCACCCACCCTCATATTAATTCTTCCAATTTTATGTGCATGCCATGTGCTATCAAACATGCACAATCGATCCCATCCCAAATCTACCTCTTAATTATTGTTAATTATTTTTCATTTATTTAGAAGCCAAGTCACCTTTTGACGACTATGGTCTAATATTGGTTTCTTTTGAACTTCTCCCATTAACAAGAACCTTTTGTACCTATTTTGGATTTATTTTTTGCTATATTTAACTTCTTCTTTTTAAAAAAAAAAATTCGAGGACAATATTTGGCCCAATTTTAAAAGAATGCATGCACGCGCATAAGCAAAGACCAATAAGAAGCCAACAACATCTAATAACAAAACATAAAGATTTGGGAAGGCAATTTTTATTAATCAAATGTCTAATTATTACCAAAATAATATATGTTTTTATTAACATAAACGAGATTATTATATTATAGATATACAGCATTATCGACTTATTGGTTATTGAATGTTAAAGTTAGGTGGGTATTGGCAGTTGGTAGTTTATTTTCTTGCCTTGTCAGGTCAGTTAGAGGGAATCTTCCAATTAGTATACCTGTAACATTTTTGGGTTCCACAAACATATATATATGTATATATAACATATAGTATTATATTAATTTATTTTACGGATTAATTTTATAAATTAAAGAGGAAAGGACCACATGATTTGCGTCCCATTTCCCGTAGGTTATTAATTAGTTATACTTAGAAGCTTTTAAATTCAATTCAAGAAAGATATTGCTTAGATACTACATGTTTAAAAATTGTACGCTATATCAGAATTTGGATTTGCTCAATCTTACCTGCTGCGCCTAACCATATTTTAAAATATATAAATTTAAACAAATTACAAACTTATTCTATTTATTAATTTTAATTTCATGATTATACTCGTGTAAATATAATATCCATACAATGTCTATTATATGAAAAAATTATATATATATATTTAATTAATTATTAATTGTTTTGGTCAATGAAGCTTGGGAACTAATTTAATTAAGTCTAGCACATTTTGATTGGGTTTATGTTATGTATTTGTCTACATCATAAAATAATTTTTAGTCAATAAAAGAAAGTCTTTTTCTTTTTTTTTAATGTTAAAAAAGAAATTTTGAAACAATGAGAACAGTGTTCTTACTATACAAAAAAGTATACAGAGTCTATTATTACCAAACTTTTTACCATATATTGTTCCACTCACATTATTTATTATTATACCTAAACAACCTAATTGGTTCAATAATTTCTTAAATCTTAACCAATAAATTTACTAGCCATTTAAATTTTTTTTAAAAAAAGAAAAAAGAAAAAGCGTGTTGACAGTTTTTCTCTGCCAAGAAGGTTGGCATTATTAACCTAAAATGCTTATTTTACTTTATAACAGTTTTCTTTGGTGTTGAAATTTTAAAGGTAAGAGATTGAGTACAATTAAGAATTAATTATTTTGATTTTAAAATAAAATAAATATTTTCATAAATTTGTAAAATAAAAGTATGGATTTTTTTATTCATAACTAAGAGAATATATATATGACAGTTTCATATATATATATAATACAAAAACACAATATATATATATATATAATGCATAATTGTGAAACCAATTACATCCTTTACCCATCATCCATTAGAATGGGATTTCATACCACTAATACTTTGACTTTATTTTTGGAACATGTGATTATTAATTGTTTTATCTTACCATAAATACCATAAATATATCGACCGGTCGATTTGTAACTTTTAATTTTAAAAAATAGGATGTCAAACTCACAGAAAGAGATTTGAATATCATTAATAATGAAGTTTTCTAAACAAGAGCTCATTTTAAAGAATAAAATTTCCTTTATCTTTATTTTCTTATTCATAATAAAACAATAGTAACTGAATAATGATCCAGGATTAATCTAATTAAGTGTGAAAATTAAGAAGCAAGATAATCCTAGAGCATTTATGATATATTGGTATTGACAGTTCTAATTTGGCAAGTGTATACAAATGAGGTTCTACGCAATATCCAACAGCATTAAGCCTACATAAACCCTAAAATTGTCACATTTCATGAAAAACCGGTGTGACAAAGGTTCCCTCGTTGCAAAAATAAAGCAAATATTACTAAAAATAAGCAAACTAATGTACGTCTAAATCCTAGATAGGAGGATAGTTACTTACAGATCAAATTAAACTTAAAAGCATATTCAATACAACTGAATTTAAAGGGTTAAAACTCTCTGTAGAATTGTACAAATTGAAATCTAAGATTTGAAGATGGATCTCAAAGTCCAATTCTTCAAAAAATTATATAATACATGCAAACCAATTGAATAATAATAAATTTTTTATATTTTATCACTGAAAAATTAGGAGATTCATTCAGAGAGATTTTTAATAATAATATTTTAATGATTTTTAGTCTATTAATAATAAGAATTCATTGTCTCAAACTAACTAATTAAAAATTTTCGAGCATATAAATTTGAAATTGAACTACCAAAGTAAGCTTAAATATGATTGGGTTTAATAATATTATTATTATATTATAGTAATGATATTAATTAATGATTATTTGAATTAAGTGATATTGAAATTGCTTTTAATATTATTTCATTTCGTATGAATAAAAAATTAGATCAATGAATAATAATAATAATAATAATAATAATAATAATATGATCACCACATGAGAGTACACATATGTAATATGTCCACATGTGCACCCACGCGTTCATGTGAAAATTTTGAAAAAAATATCTAATGTATTCGCTCCTTATTTCCACTGCACTTGAAACACATGGGCCTCTCCATAATTTTCTTGCAAGAGCCTTTTGTTGCTCTTTTGCTCGACACTTTTTTGATAGAAATGATGGAATTTATTTTAAATTATATAATAAATGGGGAAAATGAAACCTATGGGTAGTCAAGAAACACAACTCAGATATTTAATTAACCAATCAGATGTAAATACTAGAATAGCTGATGTGTAAAGTTAGTTAGAAAGGAGATGTTACTGTACAGACACACACACAATAGCCAGCATACATGTATATATAGTAAAAGAATATACAGAAAATATAGCTTTCTCAAGATTGTTCGAGAAGCTAGCCAAAATATTTTTCATTGTTCTCTTTATGGTATCAGAGCAACAAGATCCAACCTGTGATAATCAAGTTCTTAATCAATAAATTGAAATGGCAGATTTGACTCAACCACAGGCTACAATTGATGATATTGATGTTTACAAGATTACAAATGCAGATCAGAACACAATTACTTTGGTGAATATCTCCTTGAATGGAAGAAACTATCTCTCTTGGAGCAGATCCATGGTGATTGCTCTTACTGCCCGTGACAAATTAGGGTTCATTAATGGTGAAATTAATCAACCAGCAAGGACTTCTCAGATGTACAAAAAGTGGAAACGTGTTGACAGTACCGTGATTTCTTGGATCCTCAATTCTATTACTCCAGATCTGGTTGATGCTTTTCTTTACTCAGCAAGTGCAAAGGATTTATGGGAGGAATTGTCTGGAAGATTTGGAGAGTGCAACGGGCCTTTAATCTACCAAATCAGAAAAGAAATCACAGGTATAACTCAGATGAATCTTTCTGTAACAGCTTATTATACTAAGCTTAAAAAGCTATGGGATGAATTAGCTTGTTTGAAACCATTACCTAAATGTAATTGTGGTGCATTGGACAAATGTACATGTGGAGTGTCAGATCTAGTGCATGACATTGAAAATGAGATGAGATTGATGCAATTCCTTATGGGATTGAATGAGACATACGATAATGTGAAGAACCAAATATTACTAATGGATCCATTTCCATCCATTAGTAAGGCACATTCTATGGTGCTGAGTGTAGAAAAGCAAAGAGAAATACAAATAAATAGTGCAGTGAGTCCTGATCCAGTAGTGGCCATGTATACACAGAAGAAGCCAAACAACAATTATCAAAACAATTACCAGAACAATAACAGTTTTCAGAGATCTAATGGCAGAGGAAGTGGCAGGAACAAAGAAGACAGATATTGTGATAATTGTAAAATGCAAGGTCATACCAGGGACAGTTGTTTCAAGATAATAGGGTACCCAGATTGGTACTATGATCTGAAGAAGAAGAAGGCTCAAGCTAATTCAGTCCAGATGGATGCTCAGATGGAAGTACAAAGGGTGATGCAAGGGAAGGGCAGTCAGGAAGATGATTATGCAGAAACACCTCTAGTTCATGCTACTGCTTTTGCAGGTATGTCACACTCTTATTATCCTCTTTTACATGAAAATACTAAGCATGGTTCATGGATTATTGATACAGGAGCTACACATCACATTACCAATAACCTCAAAATTTTTCAAACTAAACATGAACTACCTATACCTAAACCAGTAGATTTACCTGATGGTACCACCAAAAATATTACTCATACGGGTACTGTTATCCTGCACAAAGATATTATACTCAAAGATGTCTTACATGTGCCTAGTTTTAAATGTAATTTGTTGTCAGCCAGCTCTTTAGCTAAGAAAAATAATATCTCCGTAAAAACATTACCAAACTACTGTGTTTTGCAGGATATTCAGACTAATAGAGTTCTAGCCTATGGGAAAGAAGTTGGAAATCTATATTTGTTGAAAGCTGATTGTTTTGTTCAAAACAATGTCACTAGTTTTAATTCAGTTTGTAATAATCATGCTGAACATGTCAGTCATTTATGGCATGTGAGACTGGGACATATTTCTGTAGAAAGACAAAAACATGTATTGGATATTCCCAATTCTAATAGTGAATTTTTTTGTTCTGTGTGTCCATTGTCTAAACAACAAAGATTGCCTTTTCCTGCTAGTAACAGCCATGCATTGCAGCCTTTTGATTTGGTTCATATGGACCTATGGGGGCCATACTCTTTAAAGTCTATCACAGGAGCATACTACATGCTTACACTCGTGGATGATCATTCTAGATACACATGGACCTACATGCTGAATTCTAAACTACAAGTTCATTATGCCATCACAAATTTTTTAAATCAAATAGAAACACAATTCCAAACCAAGATTAAACATGTACGGTCAGATAATGGGACAGAGTTTGTGAACAAAAATATGCAGACATTATTTCATGAAAAAGGAATAATTCATGAACTTTCTTGTCCCTACACTCCTCAACAAAATGGGAGAGTAGAAAGAAAGCATAAGGAACTATTAAATGTGGCTAGATCTCTTATGTTTCAAGCTGCCTTACCAAAGTTTTTTTGGTCTGAAATTCTACTTACTGCTACATATATCATCAACAGAGTTCCTTCTACAGTCTTATCTTGGAAGTCACCTTACTTCATGTTACATAAGTCTGACCCAATTCTATCTCACCTTAGAACCATTGGTTGCTTATGTTATGTATCTAATGTTCTACCTCACAAAGGGAAGTTTGACCCTAGATCTTTTCCATGTGTCTTAATTGGATATCCTAATCACCAAAAGGGCTACAAAGTCTACAATTTACAAACTAAACAGTTACAAGTATCCAGAGATGTTATTTTTAAGGAATCAGTTTTTCCATATACTACTAAACAAACTCATACTTTTCCTATTTTGTCCTTGCCTGATTGTATAGATTTTTCTGACCCTGAACAAGTAATTCAAGAAACTCAAACCCAGACTTCTACCCAACCAGTAAATATAGAGAACCAAAATCCTACACCCATTTCACCTTTAATACAACCAGACAACACAGCTATTACATCAGAATCTGACACAAATATCACTCCAGAAGATACTCAGTTATTTCAAGTTGCAGAACCAATTGCAGAATCTACAATGTTGCAGCATCAGGGAGCTGAGATTTTACCTGTACCAGCAAGGAGGAGTACTAGAACTACACAGAAACCTGGTTGGCATACAGATTTTGTATTTTTTCCATCTTCTAGGACTAAGTCTAATCCTGCAAACACAGAAAACCATAGTGTCAATTTTTCCACTCATATACCATTCTTCTCTAACGACTACCTTGTTTTTCATGCAAATGTGTCAAAAATACATGAACCAACTTCTTACTTTCATGCTAAAAATGATAATAATTGGGTGATTGCTATGCAAAATGAATTAGATGCTTTGGAAGCTAACAATACTTGGCAGCTTGCTACTCTACCTAAAGGCAAGAAAGCTATTGGCTCTAAGTGGGTGTTTCGAGTTAAATACAAAGCAGATGGCACTGTAGATAGATACAAGGCCAGATTAGTCGCAAAGGGGTACAACCAACAGTTAGGACTTGACTACAATGATAGTTTTAGTCCTGTTGCAAAATTGGTGACAGTACGGATACTACTGACTTTGGTGGCTGCTAATTCATGGTTTTTACATCAGCTCGATATTAATAATGCTTATTTGCATGGTTACTTGGATGAAGACATTTATATGACCCCTCCCCAAGGTTATTCTAAGGCTCAATCTGGCCAAGTTTGCAAGCTAACTAGATCTTTGTATGGCCTTAAGCAGGCTGGTCGACAATGGAACAAGGAATTCACAAGTGCCCTTATTCAATTTGGTTTTGTTCAATCTGAAAATGACTACTGCTTATTCTCCAAGGGTTCCGGTCAAGATTCTCTCTTTCTCATCATTTATGTGGATGATGTGCTTGTGGCTGGACCTAATGAGATTTTGATACAACAACTCAAAGATTTTTTACATGCAAAGTACACTATTAAAGACCTGGGAGTTGCAAGATATTTTCTCGGTCTTGAAATCACCAGATCAGATACTGGTTTGTTCTTATCTCAACAGAAATTTATCAAAGACTTAATTTCAGATGTCAACATAAGCAATGCTAAGCCTACATACAGTCCAGCAATTCAGGGGTTAAAGTTGGTACCTGAAATGGGATCTCCGCTTTCAGATCCTGAATCGTATAGACGTCTTGTTGGACGGCTTCTCTATTTGGCATTCACACGACCGGATGTGACTTTTGCAGTTCAGCAATTGTCTCAGTTTATGCAAGTTCCACATCTAGGTCATCTTCGAGCAGCAGTTCATCTACTTAAATACTTGCAGACAACTTCATCACTCTGTTTGTTCTTTCCTGCTCAGAATAATCTTCAGCTCCAGGCTTTCTGCGACGCTGATTGGGCTGCTTGCCTTACTACTCGAAAATCTGTTTCTGGGTACTGTGTTTTCATGGGATCCGCTTTGATTTCCTGGAAAACAAAGAAGCAGAATGTTGTTAGTCGTTCATCCGCAGAAGCCGAGTATCGTTCAATGGCTAATACATCCTGTGAACTTATCTGGTTAAAGAAAGTATGTGCTGATTTCAAGATCTCAATTTCTTTACCCATCAAGCTTCATTGTGATAATCAAGCCGAGATCTACATCGCCTCAAATCCTGTTTTCCACGAGCGGACAAAGCATATTGACCTCGACTGCCACCTCGTACGACATTAGATAACTAATGGTCTCATTTCCACTCCATACATCTCCTCTTCACAGCAACTTGCTGATGTTTTCACCAAAAATCTTCCTCTTACCGTTTTTAATTGTTTGATTTCCAAGCTCGGATTGGTTTCTCATCCCAATTCCGGCTTGAGAGGGGGGTGAAACCTATGGGTAGTCAAGAAACACAACTCAGATATTTAATTAACCAATCAGATGTAAATACTAGAATAGCTGATGTGTAAAGTTAGTTAGAAAGGAGATGTTACTGTACAGACACACACACAATAGCCAGCATACATGTATATATAGACTGAAATCATAATAAAAGAATATACAGAAAATATAGCTTTCTGAAGATTGTTCGAGAAGCTAGCCAAAATATTTTTCATTGTTCTCTTTAGAAAACATGCTTGTCAAATGAAAAACTACTCCAAAATAAACCCAATTCAATACATATATGACCTATCAAGCATTTCAAAAATGTGTGAAAAATTCTCAGAATCACAGAATATAACCAAAAGATATGACATTAGTGCAGACAACAGTGCACTAATCAACAACTAAAACATTTTGTATGAACTATTCAATAAAAGCTCTTTTGCTCGATATTTTCATTAAAGCAAAGCCTTTAAAGTTGCTAATTTATTTTTACTACTTCATTCGTCGTCCTAAAATGATAGACTCATTATTATTTTTTTAAATTTTAATTCAAAATTAAAATTTATTTCTTTTTAAATATATTCTTTCAGTTTCTAATCTTAATTCTTAATTATTATCAAAACTCAAAAGCACTAATGTTCATTGGATCGATTATTTAAAGACAAAAAATTCAATGTATCAAATATCATGTCTTATATACATATATGTTTATGTTAAAGAAAATAACCAATATTTTTATAAAAATATAATTAAATTTTAGATCTTGTTTCTTGTATACCAGTCATTCTTATAGATATTTTCTCACTTGCTAGATTTTTTTAAAAAAGTGATGCAGATTTCATGTGTCATTTCTTGATAACACAAATCACAATTATAAAGGTGGAATTAGAAATTCACTTAAGCAGAGGAGGCAAAATTTCTATAAAAAAAAATACAGACTAGTTTATAATAAAATTAAATATTTAATATTATATTAGTTCAATAAATAATTTATACTATTAAATTAATTATGCTGAAAAGTATTAATTATATTTTATGAGTTTACATTTTTTGAAAATTTTGCATAATATCTTTATTTTTAATTTTTATAAAAATATCTTTCTTAACATAATATATAAAGCAGTCAGTTAGAACAACATATCTTATCTTATTACGCAAATTTATCTTAATAATATTCATCTTAATAATATTTTTTTGATGAAAAAATTATCTCAACAGTAGCAATTAATATTTTATACTCAATTTAGCCTTAAAACTTTAATCACAATTTACATTCAATTTATATCTTATATTAAATTTATAGTTTGAATTTTATTAACTTGATCATAATTTATATTTAATATTTTAATTTATAATTAATTTAATAATTTTTAATCAATGTAACCTAAATTTCAAATCACTAAATCTATTCATCGTAATCACAATAATACAAATTAATTTAAATGAATTATTACACTTAATTAACCTTAAATTAAACACACACTATATTTCAAAAAAAATCTCCAAATTTACCTAAAACTTAAACACAACACAATACACAAACAATACAAATTAATTCAAACTAATCACAAAAGCACAAATTATTTTAATCATTTGAATAAATTATTATACTTAATTAATATCAAAATATACTATATTTTATAATTAAAAAATCTCAAATTTACCTTAAACTTGATCACAAAACAAAATAACACACAAAAAGCAATAAAATGAAAAAAATGATATGAATACCTCATCGACGATAAATGTTAGTCGCAGGTCGGTCGGTGCTCCCTCATCATTGCTGTTTGTCGTCCAGTTGCCATGAATCTCTCTCTCTCTCTCTCTCTCCCTCTCCCTCTTTCGTGGTTGTTGGCTGCTACTAGGTCATCAACTGTATGAGAAACACAGCTCTATTTTTTTAATAAGCTCCTGGTCGGAAGTATTATTATTATTTTTTAATAACTGTTAGTTGAAACGATGTTATTTCAACCAAAAGTTATATCGTTTCAGCTATGGATGATTTTGTAAAAAAAAAATAATTCATCTTCAACCTTTGGCCATCAAACCAACAACCCCCTTTCTCTCTTTCATTTCAAACCCTTCCCCTTCTCAAGGGGCCTCCCCCTAACCAAAGGCAGAACTAGTGGCCAAAACCTCCCTTCTTCACTACCCCCTCAGATCTCTCTGGCTCTGCCCTTGTATACATATATATAGTTTAGACTCAACTAATTTCATCTGCCAACCTTATGTGATTTCTATTTTTCTTCAGCAACAAATTGATATATGGTATAAATTACTATTATCGAGAGAAAAAAATTTATTAATCATGATTTTTTGAATCTTTTATCTAGTGAGATACATACGCTTGTTGCTAAACTCTATCTCATTGTACAACACTTATCCGTATTAGAGGAATTTCCAAATCAAATTATTTTCTAAAAGTATTGATATAATTGTATGCTCTTTTATGAAGGATACAAAAATAAAAATAAAATCAATCTTTACATTAATGATGAAATATCAATTGATTAATCTTAATTAAATACCATGTGCAAGCTAAAGTAAAAAAAAAATGATAAGCGACTATAAATATCAAATTGATGAACAGGTTCTGTTAAATGATAAAATCATTAATTAGTTAATTAGCCTAATCAAATTCTCCAGATTAGATAAGTAAACTTAATTACTATATTTGATTCCTCATAATAATGTAATGTTTGAGGGAAGAAAAAAATAACAATATAATTAACTAGAGAATCCTCAAATTAAGATTGAGTGCTTGCCATGTGATTTTATTCTAATTATTAATTAGTTTTCATTAATTGTGGGCATGATCCACTATACAGTATTATATAATTAGACATAATTAAGGTTAGTGTTCATCATTATCAAACCATTATATATTATAAAGTATTCCTTTCTTAGTTCTTATATAGTACAGTTAAATATCAACAAGCATTATGAGATTTGTATTCATTGAAATGAAATTTTTTGACGAAATTATTAGTAAAATAAAATTTGAAAATTTATAAATTTTGTAAAAGAGATATTTTAGTCAATAAAACATCAATTATTTTCAATAATTTCTGAATTTTTCTCAGTGTTCTAATTAAAAGTCAAAACCCTAATTCATGTTGATGTAATATATATATTGTAATGATGGAAGCCATGCATTATTATATGCATAAAAACATTATTGGGAGCAACTGTCACTTCAGTTGCTAAATAAGTAGTACATATGTGTCTCCATAAAATGCAGCCAATTGTTAAACTTGTCCCTGTCAAATTCAATCTGATTGCTTAATTAGATGGCCAGTCAAATTATCTCATTTTGCAAGTGGGAAATTATTTTTTTTTTCAGATTTTTTGCAGCTTTAAAAGGACAAGGATTTCGAACTTGGAAATATTTTGACCGACTATAAGTTGTACAACTTGTTCATGGTTGGGCAGGTGTGTGCAATCAAGTTTCCCTACGCTCGGATAGTAGCTTTTTATCAATTAAATTGACTATAAAGTCATAAAAAAAATATAAATATGTAAACTAAATGACACATTAAAATTTCTAATTTAATTAAATTTCTAAAAATAAACACGATCTCTCCTGCCAATTTAATAAATAATATTTTTACCTAATCCAAAAAAAAATATTTTTATATTTTTAAATCAAATTGAACCAAGAAATTTTATTAAATTGAAGTATATCCATTCAATTCGCCTAAACAACAAGGCAGTGAAGGTTCCATTAACCCTACTTCTTCCTTAATGCTTAGCAAGTGATCGATCTGAAGTCTATAATTATTACTTTGTTTTTGTGTTGGGAATAATATTGTTCCATTCTTATGTTTGCTTTGCCTTATCGCCCCCGACATGTTCGTATGGCAACTTACATGAAAGGACTTTCCAGTTTTTGGGTAATGGGTAACTCTTTTTTTTTTTTTTTTTGCAGTGTTGGAAATTGTGATGATTTGAACTCTTATGTTTCTATATGTATTATATGAAGCAGCTATTCAATCAATTCCATTATTATACCAGTTCATATAATTGAATGTAAACACTTTGATAAATATGGAAAAATTGGTGAAAAGTTATTATCTGTAAGGAGGGGGCCAACCATTATTACCATTTTTATGTTTTTGGTGCCAATAATAGTCATATATGTATATAGAGCCATATGTATAATTCTAATTTTTTATAAGGTAGCAAATTTTATTTTGAGATTTTTTACAAAATAATTTAGATAATCCAGTGTAATACGTTTAAATTAACCACAACTAGATACATATTTCAAGAGATATAGATGATAATAAAATTTAATAAAAAAAACTTCAGAAGAATTAAATATGATATTATTCTTTTGTTCTCAAGGGGTTGAGAAATAAGAATTCTGTTAATTAGTGTTATGAGAATATTTTTTTTTTGTTATTTTTTTATCTAAGCAGTTTATTAGTATTTTCAAAATCATTAAGGTGTAAATTAAACCTAACTCTTTTTATTAGGTATGTTCAGTGATCATTCTTATATTTGGTCTATCCTTTTGAGAATAAACTTATGAGTGCTAAATGTTAGAAATATAATGAAAGTTTTTATTAATTCAGTAAAAAAAAATTAAAAATATAATATCTCATTATTATATATAATCTCACAATATTATTTAGATAAATTTATTCAATACAAAAATTTAAAAATTAAATTGCCATACATGCCACATTCTAAGGGAAAAAAAATTGGAGGATTCGGAGCCAACAGTTTGTCAAAATTTTAAGCAGGATTTGACAGCTTCAAGGATTAATGAATGAATGAGTATATTATAGACAAATTAAAAATACTAATAGTAAGAAAGATTTTGTAATTTTTAAGTGAAATTGAAGGCAATCTCGAAAATTATAAGATTGGAAATTTAAATCTTAATCAAAACCATGATTAATTAAAAAGAACAATTGCATTGAGGAAAAGAAGAGCTGCACTGGAGAATAATTAAGTTGGGTTTCCATGTGATCACATTATCGTTGGGCGCCAAAACACACCACAAACCACACTTAGTTTTATTAATTATCAAGTAATTAATAATTGACGTGGATATCTATTTTAAAAAGTGTCAAATTAATTTTATTTCAAAAAGAGAACCTGTGTTATGGATCATTAATTAATTAATTCAACCAAAATTAATTAACATATAAATTCGCACTTTCCCTTTTTTTTTTTTGAGTCATCCATGACGTATTAGCTTCGGCAAACCATTCTTTTATCTCAATATTAATACTTCATCCGTTTTATAAAAAATATTTATTTTTTTCTATAATTTTAAAAAAATACAATTAATGCTTTGATAATTTTTATATTTCTTTTTTTATTATTATTCATATATTTATTTTACCTTAAAAATAGTTCAAACTATCATTAATTTTTTATTTAAAGTGTGAATTTATTAGAGGGTAAAATAAAAAAAATTAAATATATTCTATAAATTAAAATGGATAATCATTTTGGGACATTCTAAAATAGAATAGTAAATAATTTTTATGGGATGGAGGGAGTATTAATATATTAATTAAATACATTTCACATGTATTCAAAAATGAGATATAATTATTAAATAATTTTAATAAATATTATTAAATATAAATATAATAGCTATTTATTATATTAGTTAATTTATAAAAATAATAAGGGATTTGTTATTTAAGGCAAAAAATATGCCTATCAATTTGGGATAAAAGAAATATTTTTGAAGCATAATTTTACTGGTGAGATGAACATATATAAAAGCATATAAAAGAGATGTCTGTAAGTAGTTGATTGGATCGATTCTATTTTTATAGCAGCCTCTCTTATTAATTTCCATCATATAAAATCTCCATTTGGAAGATTTGCCATTCAAAAATGACAATTTGAACAGATATGCATTGAATTTTATTTATTTGCATACCTGACCTTTTATTTTGCCCTCCAAATGAGGACTAGTAAGATATTACATCAATTTATTGTCACTTATTAATTCAATCGTAATTCATCCTTTTTTTCCCTTGATCACCTCCTAACTAGTCATCATATTATTTAAGATTCTAATTTAATGAAGAAAAATCTGATTTTTTATGATTAAAAATTTGAAAAATGATAAAATTTTATAAATAAATTCGGTTATACATGAAAATTTTATAATTTCCTAAAATAATAATACACCTATTTAATTATGAGTTGAAAATTTACCTATTTTTCATATAAATATTGAGTTTAGATAAAGAGTTTTGTTCTTAAAGGTTCAACTAAACTTATTTTTTTAAATATTATATTAGGGGAGAGGGAATTGATCATGGATCAATTACCCAAAAGAAAATGTGTAAGCTATACCTCAGTGCACTGAACTCGACTTAATTTTAATAACTCAAATTTGTATATAAAAGCATAAACCCAATTTTATGCACTAATATATTCTTTAAATAATCAGACTTAATAATAGTAATAATAATAATAATATATCCAATAATTCATATAAAGTATATTGATTAAATATTTATACTTTCAAAGATGGATCAATTTTTAATTTATATATCTTGCAATGATCTTTTAATTCTTAATCTATCGAGTCATATAATATATTTTTTGACGTGATAAAAAAACAGATTTAACTTCAATAAAAAATAAGGTTGTTAAATTGGTTTATTTACAAATTGTGGTAGAGAGTTAGAAGAGATGATAATACTACTGGCAGTAGTTGTAGGGTGGCTGACATTGCAATACAAAGTAGAAGAGAGGACAATAAATAGCAATCATTATCGGCAATTCTTATCGGATGGCCCTCGATAGGGTAGTTCCGGACAACAGCCATATGCCCTAACACTTCAAATTTATTTTTTTTTCATATTATATTCAAAAGAATTATAAATAAAGAAAAAAACTTAACTGCAGCCTATATATACACCATATTTAGAGAAGTTATATAATAATATTGTTGTTCCAACGAGAATACCTAGTTCCTAATTAAAATTGTAAGATAATTACAAATTAATACTCTCTCTGTTTCATTTCAAGTATCATATAATTTTTTTTTGTTTCACTTCAAATATCTTTTTTAGAAATTCAAGAAAGTATTAATTAAAAAGTTATAAAATTACTCCTATTAATTAATAAAATAGAATAAGTAGGGTGAGAGATGAGAAAATGTATTTATGTAAATTATGATAAAATTTTTATGAAATCTATAGTGACTAATTATTTTATTGGTTTGTGCATATTGTTCTTATATGACACTTGAAATAAATAAAAAGGAGTACTTATTATTTTGATTGGAGTCCTTGTAACAAAAAAATAATAATTATAATAATTAAATACTAATGGTGTTTTGTGTATTAATTGTATGGCAAGATTTAAGGGGATTTTGCCTTCCATTTTTAACATTTTCATTATTTCTCCATACCATAATTATCACTTACTCAAATTAATTAATTTGTTTATATAAAAAATGATTTTTTGGAATGCATAAAATATCATTTTTAACATAAATATCCTAATTTTTAATTTAAGGAAATAGGAATTATGGTATAATAAGGAAAATGTCAAAGATGAATGGTGCAAAGTCCACAAATCTTGCCATCTCGGGAATGCATAAAATACCATTAATTTTTTTTGTCTAGTTCCATTAATTAATTTTTATTATAAAGAAATTAATTAATTTGAGGAAGTGATAATTATGATATAAAGAACTAAGGAAAATACCGAATATGGAAGGTGCAAAGTTCACAAATCTTGCCATTTCAATGGTGTATAAAATATCATTAATTAATTTTTAATACTCCCCGTCTTATAAAAATTATTCACTATTTTATTTTGAAATGACTCAAAATAATTATTCATTTTATTTATGATATATGCTTAATTTTTTTTCTATATTATCATTTAATAAATTTATATTTTAAATATGATATTGATGATAATTTATACTATTTTCAAGATAAATTTAGAAATAATTTATTATATGAATAAGGATAAAAAAATATATTAATTGTCAATGTATTAATTATATATTTTTTTAAATTTATAAAAAAAGGTGACCCATTATACAACAGAGAGAGTATAAAGAAATTAATTAATTTGAGAAAGTGGTAATTATGGTATAGAGAAATAAGGAAAATGTCAAAGATGAAAAGTGTAAATTCCAGAAATCTTGTCATCTTGGTAATGCATAAAACACTTTATATGTTTCACTCAAATTTTTTAACTTTGTACTAATTAAGAAAGTCATTAAATTCTCTAGATACTATATAAAATTATTTTGAATAAACTAAAACGTCATATATTAATTCATTAATAATATATTCTCTAATCATTAATTAAGTCATTAATAATAAAAATATAGTTGAAAAAAATTTAATAATTTTTTTAATTATTATAAAGTGATAATTTAAGAAGAATATTTTTTTTTATAAGTAACAGTTTTAACGGAAAGGAAGGAGTACCATTACTATTTAATTTCTCCAATTTCATAAAAATAATTAATGCCAATTTTTAATTGGCTTGCCACTTCAATTTAGAATCCTAGTTATTATATAATTTATCCCACATTTAATAAGAAAATTACCACATATGAATATAAAGAAGATATTTATGTCTTTATATTAATTTGATATAAAATATCAATTGGTGAGTAATTTGATGTATACAAAAAACATAAATATATACACTAAATCTCTGATTTCATTGGAGGCTCAAGATTTTGGTCCTCATTAAGAGAGTAAAAACGTACATAACGTTATTTTCTTATGATGTTACCATAAATATTCTTATAGTATTTATTATGATACCGATAACTGATAAGTGCAGTAGACACTGATGGTCCAACATATGGGTGCCCGATATTTATTGCACGTTACCGATAAAAATGATAGAATTTCTTATAATAATATATTCTCCTAAAGAGATTAAAATATTTTTTCCTTTTAAAATGTCTAAAAAAATTGACACATTTACATTAATTATATTTTTTTTTCATTTTTGATCTTGAATTCTTATTTATTTTTATCTTTAAGATGTACTTCATGTAAAAAAAATACTACTGTATTTATAATGTTATCAAGGGTATAAATGAAAAGATATTATTTTATTTGTTATTACCTTCATGACAAATTAATGAGTATATTGTTTATTTTATAATAATTAAAAAACTATTTTAATTAGAAATACAATTTACATATTTTTTCTATAAAACTTCTATTTTTAATTTGCGTGTCAAATAAAAGTATTTTAATCATCTTATAATCACAAAGAGAAAAAAAATTAAAACATTTATGTTTCCCTTTTTTTTTTTTAATAACTACTTAGGAAGTGAAATAACTAACATCTTAGATAATTCGAGGATTTTTTGTTCAACTAATCAATTAATTATTCGTAATAAGTAGTTAAATTTAACAGTTAGTCCTCAACAATTTAAAAATTTGTTACGAATAGTATGTTGATTAGATATTTTAAATAAACAAGCAACCAAATATCATAAGAGTAGTTAGTTAATGATTTATATATAATTCTATAAAAATATAAAATATATTGCATACAAAAAAAAACTTGTGTATACACGCAGGAAAACATAATTCTGAAAGGTTAGTTTATTGTGGATGATCTTTTTGTGATTGACAAGTGAGTAAATGAGTCAAATTAATTAGTGAGTATATATAATAAAATGAATTACATACTTAAAAATTAACCTATGATTTTGTAATTAATAAAGATGTTTATAATTAGAGACACAATAAATATAGTAGCTACATAAAATGCTACTCCTTCCGTTTCATTAAGTGTTGCGTAAGATTTTTTTTTTATTTCAAATATCACTTTTAAAAATTTAAGAGTGTATTAATTAAAAAATTTTAATATTATCCCTAATTAATTAATAAAAGAGAATAAGTGGAGTGAGAAAGATGGGGAAGGGTATTTAAGTAAACTATAATAAAATTTTTAAAAAATTTATAATGATGAATAATTTTTTTGATCTATGCACACCATTATTACACAACATTTGAAATGAAATAGAGAGAGTACCAAAGATATATATGTAGATTATGATAGTCTAGTCAGTTAGTCTAAAATACTACAAGAATGTATTAGATTACCGATAGAAATTTATCGACAGAAAATTTTTTGTTGGTAATACTGATAGAATACCGAGAGAAATGATTAAAAAATAAATTAAAAAATACACTGATAAATTATCGATAGAATACTAATAAAAAAATTTACCGAAAGATATTTTGTAGATAATAATGACACCAGTAAATGACGCTAATAATTACCAACAGATTTTACCGATAAAAATATTTTCTATAGATAAATATCGACAAAATATATTTTCTGTAGGTAATACTAAAATTAAAGAGGCCGATAATTAAATTGTTGTTGTTGTTATTGTTGTTGTTGTGAAACATTGTTAAAATATAATTTGGTAACCATGAGTTTGTTATTTTTATTTAAGTTTTAAATTTGAATTTTAGATGTCCCTCTCATCACATATAATTAATAAAAAAAAATAGAGTTAAAAATGTGATCAAACGGAGTCATATAAATAGAGGATAGGATCAATTGCCTAATTTCATCGACATATTTTAACTCTTCTTCTTTAGCGAATGGTTTGTGTCATAAGCAATTCATCCATTTATTTTCAACATTCGTTATTATTATCACTAATTATTATTGTTATTATTAATTTTCATATTATGAAGTATTAAATATTCCAAACTATGTTAATTAAATATATATATATATATATATATTATGTCTGAGTACCCCACACATAAACCCAGACTGAAAGTCCTACATGAAAATTTTTGAATGCAGTTGTTGATTTTATTTAGAAGGTTGCTATTGGATTTATGAATGTTGGTAACCGTCAATCTTTCCCCACACCCAAGTGCCTTTCTACAAAAACACCACGTGGGTCCTTTACATATTTGAGGTGGACCATCTCCCTCTTTGCAAAATAAACCAATACTTTTCACTTAGGTCCCCCCACTCTATTTATACCCCGTTTTCTATCTCTCTCTCTCTTCAAAAACCTCTCTCTCTCTCTCTCTCTCTCTCTCTCTCTTTCTCAACAAAAATCAAAAATTCAAAATACTCTCTTCTTTCCTCCTCTTCTTCTTCTTCTATCTATTGCTTTTGAATTTTGACGAAGATAACTTCCATGGCTGCTTCTACTAGAGTTCCCAATTCTAATACTTGGGCTAGAACCCAAGCCTCACATCCTTTCTCCTCCTGTTCACTTCTTGATTTGGGCTCCATTTCTTTTCGCAAGAGCAAGCCCAATAGTAAAAGAATAAAAATTCACTCTGCTTTACACTCTCCTTCAGTTCTTCATTTCCCAGAACAGCCACTGGCTGTAAAACCCAAAACTCACTTTCAACTGCCACACTGGAACCTCTTCCAAAAAGCGGCCTCTGTTGCTTTAGATATGGCAGAAAGCGTTTTAGTCTCACACGAACGCCAACACCAACTTCCAAAAACTGCCGACCCACGCGTCCAAATTTCTGGAAATTATGCTCCAGTATCAGAACAGCCGGTGAAGCTAGCACTTCCGGTCACCGGCGAAATTCCTGACTGCATAAATGGTGTCTATGTTCGTAACGGAGCAAACCCACTTTTTGAGCCAATCGCCGGTCACCACTTATTCGACGGAGACGGGATGGTCCATGCTGTTTCAATTGAAAACGGCAATGCAAGCTATGCATGTCGTTTCACTGAAACAGAGAGATTAAAACAAGAAAAAGTACTGGGTAGGCCAGTTTTTCCTAAAGCAATTGGGGAACTCCATGGCCACTCAGGAATTGCAAGATTGCTTCTTTTTTATGCCAGAGGATTATGTGGGCTAGTTGATCACACAAAAGGCACCGGTGTAGCCAACGCTGGCCTTGTCTATTTCAATGACAGGCTTTTGGCCATGTCAGAAGATGATGTTCCCTACCAAGTGAGAATTACTTCAACAGGGGATCTTGAAACTGTTGGGCGTTACGATTTCAATGGACAACTTATTCACACAATGATTGCTCACCCAAAAATTGATCCAATTTCTGAAGAATTAATTGCTTTAAGCTACGACGTAGTCCAAAAGCCTTATCTCAAATTCTTCAAATTCTTCCCAGACGGAACAAAATCACCCGATATTGATATCCCTCTGCCAGTTCCAACCATGATGCATGATTTTGCTATTACTGAAAATTTCGCGGTGATCCCTGACCAGCAAGTCGTTTTCAAGCTTCAGGAAATGATAAGAGGTGGCTCCCCTGTTATTTATGACAAAAACAAGAACTCTCGGTTTGGAATTCTTGCAAAAAATGCAACTGACGCTAAAGATATTATTTGGGTGGATTCGCCGGACACTTTTTGTTTCCATTTGTGGAATGCTTGGGAAGAGCATGATTCCGATGAAATTGTAGTAATCGGATCTTGTATGACTCCCCCAGATTCTATTTTCAATGAATGTGATGAAAGTTTAAAGAGTGTGTTATCAGAAATCAGACTCAATCTAAAGACAGGTAAGTCCACGCGCCGTCCTATAATTCAAGAATCAAACCAAGTAAATTTAGAGGCTGGGATGGTGAACCGGAACAGGTTAGGGAGAAAAACTCAATTTGCTTATTTAGCCATCGTTGAACGGTGGCCTAAAGTTTGTGGTTTTGCTAAAGTGGATATTTTTACTGGGGCGGTAAAAAAATATATTTACGGCGATGAAAAATATGGGGGAGAGCCATTTTTCTTGCCGAGAGACCAAAATAGCGAAGAAGAAGATGATGGGTATATTCTTGCTTTTGTTCATGACGAAAAGAAATGGAAATCACAGCTTCAAATAATAAACGCTAAGACTTTACAGTTAGAAGCTTCAGTTAAGTTGCCATCAAGGGTTCCATATGGGTTTCATGGAACATTCATAGACTCCAAGAACTTGGTTAATCAAGCATAGTCTTTGGCTAATATTTACTGGGTGTTTTTTTTACTGTTGGTATGTGTGAAAATTACACCAAGAAGGAGATTTTTACCTGAGGGATGATGGCCTTATGTCCCTGGAATCTCCCGGACATTTAAAACTGTAACAAACCTGTTATTTTTGTTAGCTATACTTTCTTATTATTTTTCTTTTTAATTAATTAATAAGTTTTAAAAGGAAACCCAGCTTGTAGCTTTGGACAGTAGGTAAAATTCGAGCTCAGCTGGTTTCTGCTTGCTTTGTAATTTGTTTTCGTTTTTAATATGAGATTTCTTTTACTTAATTTTTCATAATTACTCTCTTTAATTAATTATTTTTTTATATTATAAATAAGAGGAGAAAAAATTTATTTTAAATTTATTATCTAAAAAAATATAAATTTCTACAGTATCTTTTTTTTAATTTTATAGTATAGAAAGAAAAAAATTGAACATAAATCTATCAAACTGAATAAAATTATAAATATAATAATTTTTTTTATCCAATTTAAAATAATTATATATTTTTAACATAGCTACGTTAGAATTAAACTTAAAATTTTTAATTAAATTGGAATAGTTTTTCGTCAACCCATTTTACGTGCTTGATGGATAATAAATGTTTATAAAGGGGCTGTCTCCTAAGACATTCCATGCGAGGAGAAATAGGTTGATGGGTATTTGTCACGTTTATTACAGTGCTCGTTTCAGAGGATACGCCTAATAATGTTGGCCGATTTCCATCATGTCACTTTCATCTTCCCATTTCATTAACATACTCTGGTAAAATTTTTGTCTTCTTCTGGGCTTGCTTCCTCAAAATTCACTCTTCCTTCGTATTCTTTTTGTTTTTTTTTTCTTTTTAATATATCAAGTTTCATTTTATACTAATAATTTTAATGTTTTTCGCTCTTCTTTTTTGTGCTTATTAAGTTTTTTCTTTCAAAAAATGTTATTCAAGTCTCCCTTTTTTATTGTATTAATTTGTAATTAATATTCTTGAACAGAGAGTTAAACTGGAAAACAAATGAAAAGAAACAAAAGAAAAGAAGACCGTATTTTCAATACTAAAAGCAATTGTCAAAGAAACACAGATGAAGCCAGTTAAATGAAAATACACGGATTGCCAACATCATCAACAGTCAGTTACATGAGAAATGTTTGTATACATGCTACTCCATTTGTAAATATGTGCACCTATATAAAACTCTATTTATACATATCAAATAGTAAATGAAAGGCGAGAATTTCCCTTCAAATATTTTCACTTGAGTTTATGTTCATGGTATAAGAGCCCAGCTAAGATTCAACAAATCTTTTTGCTTACATTTCTTCTAACTGTTTTTTTTCTTAATACACATACTTGATCTTCCTCCCTACAATGGCAGAAAGAGAAATTGATAATCAGAATGAAGAAAATGAAATTGAAGCTTACAAAATCATGAATGCCGATCATTCAACTATAAACCTGGTTAATATAACTTTGAATGAGAGAAATTACCTAGCCTGGAACAGATCTATGATCATTGCTTTAACTGCCAGAGATAAGATTGGCTTTGTTAATGGAGATTTGCCAGAACCAGATCTCAACTCATCAATGTATAAGAAATGGAAAAGAGCAGACAGTATTGTCAATTCCTGGATCTTAAATTCCATATCTGTTGATATTGTGGAAGGCCTCCTTTATGCTCCAAGTGCTAGAGGATTATGGCAGGAGCTTGCAACAAGATTTGGTGAGTGCAATGGCCCAATGATTTACAAAATCAGAAAAGAAATAAACAATTTGGCTCAAATGAATCAATCTGTGACTACTTACTACTCTAAAATGAAGAAACTATGGGAGGAAATAAAATGTCTAAAACCTACACCAAAATGCAGTTGTGGTGCTATAGCTAAATGCAGCTGTGGAGTCTCTCAGAATATTCTGGACATGGACAATGAGATCAAATTAATGCAATTCCTGATGGGATTGAATGAGACCTATGACACAGTGAAGAATCAAATATTACTCATGGATCCCCTCCCTAGCATATCAAAGGCCTATTCTATGGTAATGACAGTGGAGAAACAGAGAGAAGTGCAAATCACACATGTGGACACTCAGGAACCAGTAGTTGCTTTGTATACTCACAAATCAGGATCTGGATCTGGTTACAACTCTGGTAGAGGCAGTAACAGAAACAAAACAGATAGGTATTGCACAAACTGTAAGGCTACAGGGCATACCAGAGAAACCTGCTTCAAACTCAATGGTTATCCTGAGTGGTTTGCTGAATTAAAGAAGAAGAGGGCACAAGCTAATGCAACTGGACAGCTGGCAATAAAAGAGACTCCATTCACAGATTTTCAATTCAATAACATATAAGGAGATGAAGATAGTAATCCAGTAGCAAATGCAGCAGTTTTTGCAGGTAATGCATCTTTTTTATATCATTTTAGCATATTAAATCATGGAAAAGGCAATTTGATTGTAGATTCAGGTGCTACCCACCATATAACAATTAACCTACAAATACTAGACTATATGATTAAACTACCACAGCCCAAACCTATTGACCTACCTGATGGAACCACACAACACATAACCCATACTGGACCTGTTACTCTGCATAATTCATTGTGCTTAAAGAATGTATTGTATGTGCCTACCTTCAAATGCAACCTCATATCAGCAACAAAATTAGCCAAACAAAACCATATATCAACTCAAACCTTACCAAATATGTGTGTGCTGCAGGATATACAGACTAAAGAAGTCATTGCTCATGTTCAGGAACAAGGAAGTTTATATGTTCTAAATAAGGGGTCATTTGTACAACCTCACTCTATTAGATGTAATTCTGTTTGTAAGAATCATGGTGTTCATATCAAGGCCCTGTGGCATGTTAGGCTAGGCCATATATCAGAAGAAAGACAAAAGTATGTGGCAGGAATGGAAAATACCACTAAATCTATTACATGCACTGTATGCCCTTTGTCTAAGCAACAAAGGCTACCATTTCCTATTAGTAAAAATAAGTCTATAAAGCCATTTGACTTGGTCCATATGGATCTTTGGGGTCCTTATTCTACTGTTTCTATCACTGGTGCATACTATATGTTGACAATTGTGGATGATTTCAGTAGATATGTGTGGCTATACATGTTATCAAACAAAAAACAAGTCTATACAACTGTTGAAACCTTCCTAAACCAAATAGAAATTACATTTCAAACCAAAGTCAAAACCATAAGATCAGACAATGGCACAGAGTTTGTAAACACATCTGTTAATACTCTTTTCAGAACCAAGGGAATTGTTCACCAGTTGTCCTGCCCCTACTCCCCTCAGCAAAATGGAAGGGTGGAAAGGAAACACAAAGAAATCCTAAATGTTGCCAGATCCCTGCTATTCCAGTCTAAACTACCCATCAAATTTTGGTCTGAGCTATTACTTACAGCTGCTTATATCCTAAACAGAGTACCATCAGAAGTTCTAAACTGGAAGTCTCCTTTCGAGACCCTCCATAACAAACCACCTGATCTAAATCATTTTAGGACAGTTGGCTGTCTTTGTTTTGCTTCTAATCTTGCCCCACACAAACAAAAGCTACACCCAAGAGCCTACCCTTGTGTCCTGTTGGGTTATGCACCAAATCAAAAAGGATATAAGCTTTATCACCTAGAGTCAAAAAAACTCTTTGTTTCTAGAGATGTTCATTTTCATGAACACCTATTCCCTTTTCATAACATTAAACCAGAAACATCATACACTTTTTCCTTGCCCAGTTGTGTGCACCAATATGATTCAATTGACCTTCATACAGACAGACCTCATGCCACTATACCAGACACTGGTACATCCACAGATCACATCATTGAGACTTCACCACATACTGCAGCTATACAAGACACACCACAGAACACTCAACAAAACTCAGAACCAGTTTCCACTTAACATGAACCTGAATATCATACTTACCCAGAACCAGTTCAAAACATTTTACCTGCTCCTCTAAGGAGATCTTCTAGACAGACACATCCTCCTGCTTGGTTAAATGACTTTGTCACACTTCCCCTTCCTCCTCCTGCAAACACAAACAACATACAAACACATCATGTTTCTTATTTTTCTCTAAATTATCTAGTTTTTCATGCAAATGTGTCTAAAATTCATGAGCCTATTTCCTATAAGTATGCAAAAGATGACATAAACTAGATACATGCTATGCAAGATGAATTAAATGCTTTAGAGGCAAATAATACCTGGTCTTTGGTTGATCTGCCACTTGGCAAGAAAGCCATTGGATGTAAATGGGTTTACAGGATAAAATGCAAACCAGATGGCAGTATCGATCGCTACAAGGCTCGACTGGTGGCTAAAAGTTACAACCAGCAAGCTGGAATTGACTATACTGACAGCTTCTCTCCAGTTGCTAAATTAGTGACTGTACGTGTTTTACTCACTTTAGTGGCAGCTAAAGCATGGCCCCTTCACCAACTGGATATCAATAATGCATATCTACATGGCAGCATTGAAGAGGAGAATTACATGCAACCACCCCCAGGTTATGGTGCTGATTGTTCTAACAAAGTTTGTAAGCTTCATCGGTCACTTTATGGTCTTAAACAGGCCGGCAGACAGTGGAATAAAGAGCTCACTACTGCTCTCCTAGAGTATGGTTTTTCTCAATCTCAAAATGACCATTGTTTTTTTACCCTTTCTTCTTCTACAACTCCACTTTACCTAGTCCTCTATGTTGATGATGTCCTCATTACAGGCCCTGATCTTACAAAAATCAACCATCTAAAACATTTCCTCCATACCAAATACACAATAAAAGATTTAGGTTCTGCTCGATTTTTCCTAGGATTGGAAATCACTAAGACAACTTCTGGACTCTTTCTTTCTCAACAGAAGTTCATTTCTGATCTTATAAAAGACGTTAAATTTGAAAATACAAGACCTGCCACTACACCTCATATTCAAGGTTTAAAGCTTTTACCTGAGATGGGTGCTGTCCTTCCAGATCCAGAAAGATATCGCCGTTTGATCGGCCGGTTATTATATCTCAGCTTTACGCGTCCTGATGTCACTCACACAGTACAGCAGTTATCTCAGTTTATGCAAATTCCATGCCAAGGTCACCTTCGCTCAGCTATTCACTTACTAAAGTACCTTCAATCCACTGCCTCTCTTTGTCTGTTTTTTCCCCGCACAAATAATTTCAAGGTAGAAGCTTTCTGTGATGCTGATTGGGCTGGATGTCCATCTACCCGTCGATCCATCTCTGGGTATTGTGTGTTTCTGGGTAGTGCTTTGATTTCCTGGAAAACAAAGAAACAATCAGTAGTCAGTAGATCTTCTGCATAAGCCAAATACAGGAGCATGGCTAATGCAACCTGTGAGCTATTATGGTTACAGAATCTGCTTCAAGATTTCAACTTATCTGTTCAAAAGCCAATTCCACTCCACTGTGATAATCAAGCCGCGATTCATATCGCTGCCAACCCCGTATTCCATGAACGAACCAAGCATGTAGATTTGGACTGCCATCTCGTTCGTCATCATCTTCAACAAGGTCTGATCTCCACTCCTCACATCAGATCTAGTGAACAAGCCGCGGATATATTTACCAAGTCTCTCCCCTATTCTGTTTTTATCACTCTTATTGCCAAGCTCGGTTTGGTTTATCTCCCAAACTCGAGCTTGAGAGGGGGTGAACAGAGAGTTAAACTGGAAAACAAATGAAAAGAAACAAATGAAAAGAAGACCGTATTTTCAATACTAAAAGCAATTGTCAAAGAAACACAGATGAAGCCAGTTAAATGAAAATACACGGATTGCCAACATCATCAACAGTCAGTTACATGAGAAATGTTTGTATACATGCTACTCCATTTGTAAATATGTGCACCTGTATAGAACTCTATTTATACATATCAAATAGTAAATGAAAGGCGAGAATTTCCCTTCAAATATTTTCACTTGAGTTTCTGTTCAATTTTAATGTATAATAATAAGATTTATATGCTTTAAATATTTGTAAAGTCGTTAATTTGAGTCTAAAATTAATTTATAATTGATAGCCGACTTTTACATAATATCTTTTGATAAAAAAATTAATTTGCTTTAGAAAAGTCACTAATATTCAATAACCATGACTTATTTTTTAATCCATTTCATTTAATCAGATTAATTAAATCTTTATTTTATAGCATGATTCAACTTTTTAAATTAAAATTTCGCTAATTTAATTCTTAAATTATTTAACCATATATTCTTATTTATAATCATTTTTAAAATGTTAAAATAAGGTTTTCTTTTTTAAAATTAGAGAAGTGAGGAGCTCCATATATTTACTGTTACTATTATATTTATAAAATAAGTTAATAATCTCTTAAATTATAAATTTACCTTAAATAGAATGATTTATTGATTAGAATTTTTTAAAATAATTTGATAATGCAAAATTTTTAAGACATATATTGTCTAATAAATAAAATTTTAATTCTTAAAATGTTTAAATATACTTAATTTAATTTTACGAAGTACTACTCAGATTTGCTTCTTATATTATGAATTAAAAATCAAAATATCAATCAAATAATAAAGGAAAAAGTTATCCAAATCTTTTATTTTTCTTGGAAAAATTTGAACGTAACAAAATAATTGACAGTAATCCCAGTTGACTGTGGTGTAAAAAAATTAATCTAGAAAATTCTGCAACGTGTAAGAAAATTCGAAGTCAGAATTTTCACCGAGTTGAATAAAGTTAACTCAGTTTTGTGACCTATCACCAATGAGTCATAAAACGGCAACCTTACATCACTCAATTGAGACTTTATTACGTCACCCACTTATGGAATTTAATTGGTTTTCACGTTTGAATTAAATTAATAAAAAATTAAAAAAAATAACCATATTAACATTCATTAACCATAATTTTGTGGTAAAGCATATTAAGTCCTGTTCTTTTATAAGATAAAAAAATAAATATTTTATTTTTTATTAAAATATATTTCTTTTTCATTTAAATATTATTTTAAAATTTTAATTTTAATTTAAAATATTTAATGTTCAATAATATTAAGATAAAATTTTAATATTATTTATTAATTTGCTATTTATATTAAATATTATTATTAATAAATAAAAAATTAATAGGATATAAGTATTAGAGAGAGATTATTAATTAAGGATAAATTAGTAACTATAGTTAATTTCTTAATATGAATAAAATTTTATAAAATGATATTTAAATTAAAACATGGAAGTATTACATTTTTATTGAGATTTGTTATAATAATTTTGTAATATATGTAGCATTTTTATCATTTATTTTCATAAAATTTATATTATAACAAATTCTAATAAAAAATATCTTAATAAAGATTGAAGTATTTATTACTATATTCTTTAAATGAACGCTTAAATTAATACTTCCATTATTTTAATTTAAATATTATTTTAAAATTTTAATTTTGTTTTAAAATATTTGACGTTAAATAATATCAAAATAAAATTTTAATATTATTTATAAATTTATCATTTATATTTAATGATATTATTAACGAATGAAAAATTTAATGTGATATGAATATAGAGGGAGAAGGTTAATATTGTCTAAATATTAGAGAGAAATTATTAATTAAGAATAAATTATTAACTCTAATTAATTTTTTAATATGAGTGAAATCTTATAAAATAATATTTAAATTAAAACAGAGAAATATATTAACTTCAAAAATAATTTAAATTTTACTTCTTCAATTTTACTTCAAATATCATTTTACAAAAAAAAATTATTTCACTTCAAATATTATTTTTTATAAATTTAAGTTAATATTGATTAAAATATTTTAAATTTATCTTTATTTATTAAATCTCTCTAATTTTATTGATTTATTAATTAATAAGAAGAAAATAATTAGATTAATTTTTATAATTTTTTTAAAAAATGTTAATTTTATTTATTATTTTAATTAGTGTGCTCCGACGATATTTCAAGTGGAATGGTGAAGCTATTTTTAAAAATTTTTAGTAATCAGCCGACTGATTCAGTACAAATGGAACCCACCGTCTCTCGGCATTCAGTGAGCTAACAATCACGTGGCGTTTCCATGGATTTCTAAATGACTTAAATAACCTTCCCCGCTTTTATTTGGTTGGATTGGGCACAATTTTTTTTTGAAATAAATTAGTTCATAACAATAAAACAATATATAGATTAACATTCCAACAAATATTATAAGTTGAAAAAATTTTCCAAATTGAAGTTAATATTTTTGAATAAAAGTTAATTTACAAAAAGAATAAAAGAAATTTATCTATATATATATTTTAAAATTTATAGAATTTAAAATCAAGACTTTCAACTCAAAACTTTTAAATAACATGATAAACCCAAATTGAAGACTTTTTTTTTTCTTTTGCAACTGAAATACATATAAAATAAAATAAAAAAAAAGAAATACATATAAAATATTAATTAAAAAAATATATTTATTGCTTGTTAGGAGCAAGTGCAGTTTTAACTTTGACTGCTTGATTATTATCAAATTAATCAATTCATTTTTAAACACATATTTTACTAATAATTTTCACATACATATTTAATACTATTACAATAATTATGTATGATAAACTATTATTATTATGAATATATTAATTATTTCATTTATTTAAATAATACAGAAAAATGTCAAAAAAAACTTAATATAAATTATTTAAATTATCTAAATAATTTATTATATGTAAATAATTAAGAAAAATTATTTTCATAATTAATTGGTTTTGGATTCATTGTCGCATGCAAACAAATCATACTATTTACTAATAGATAAGCTAGATTTGTGAAAATATCATCGTTTGTTTCTTTTCTTTGACGAAACACATAAAATGAAACCATCATTATCTGAATAATTCTGAGGGGACAAATGAACTGCCACATCAAGAATTACATATTACGGTATCAATCATTGATAGGAAAAGTATCCTAATTATGTCTATGAACATAAAAAATTAAATTATTTTTTTTAAAAAATAACATATAAAAATACATTAAATATATATGAAATAATAATTAAATATATTTCACAGAAACATTAAATATAATAATTTTATCATGACATATTAATTAATATGTTCTCTAAACACACACTCTTTTTATGATATGCAAGATCAAAATTCACTGTCCAGACTCCTTCAACATTTAATTTATAATTATATCAATTAAGTATTTTATTTTTATTTTTCTCAAATCTTTTTAATATTCTCACTCTAAAATGCAATAAGCTTCTTCACGACTCACACATTACCAAACTAATAAAATATGAGTCATGTGACAGCATAGACAAGGACAAGGAAAACCCTACAAACTCTTCTTATTGGTATTTTATTTTATTTATTATAAAAATTAATATTTTTCATTTTGCCGGAAGAACAATGTTAGCCATAACTTTATTTTTTTATTTAAAAAAAAAAAAGAAAAGTGATTTTTTTTTATTGGCAATGACAAATTGACAATTCCAACTTAAGAGAGGGAGAGAGTGTGATGTGTGGGTGCAAAAGTCACATTTTTCTTTATCGTAGGTTTGTAAAAAAAGTCTGATCTTCACTCTCGACTGTTATACCAAATAGCTTATTTTGGAAATAGACTTCCAAAAATTAATGAAGAAAAGTCTTATCCTTTTTTTTTTCCAATTCATTTCGTTCTTTTTTTTATAAACACGTATATCTCTGAATTTATTGGGCCAAAATAATCTTTTTTACACTTAATCAGCTCATTAAAAAATAAAATATTCTCAGTAAATAGTGACTCAATTCACAAAAATTAAATATATGATCTCTTATTTAAAAAATTAAAGTGTCGAAATATTTACATCAATCACTTATTATTTCATTTCGTTCATTCTTTAATTTGCTTGAATACAAAAATTTATTCCTTGATTTTCTTAAATTCATATTCATTTTCAACTCATTTCCACCGGCCTATTTTCATTTATTTTTGCAAATTCCTTTTTGTTTTTTGAGTTCCTACTCAAATTCTCATACTGTTCCTTAAAATAATTCCAACATTATAAAAAAATAATAAATTTATTTATATTAGAAAATCAACATCAACATGAAAATCTTTTTTTAATATTTAAATAAATTGTTCTAATTTGAATTATTAACAAATCTTCAAAATATATATTGATATATTAATCTAAATTTGTGAAAGTTAACGAAGACATGAAGTTATTTCTTATCAATTTTTTTCTGTTTGCCTTTTTCTAAGCAAGCTATGATGGATGTTCCACCGACGTACCAAATTTTCCAACCTATAGTATTCCACTATGTCAATATGATTTACTTGCAACTAATGGAGTTTATTTTTTTTAGACCCAAGTTTTAGACTATTAGTTGGAGTCCTCTAGTGAACAATCTAAGAAGATTTTTTTTCCATTATTATTATTTTTTTAAAAAAAATAAAAACATTATATTATACATACAATATTTCTTCACTTAGGAAAAAAAATAAAAGGATAAACGATATTTTTCTTTTTTAATGAACACTTCTTTTGAATAAGATTCATATATAATAATTAGATACACAAAAATCCAAAACTACTCTCGTTATGCAACTTACGCATTAAAAAGAAAAGATTAATATTCTACTGTTTTAATATCTCACAGTAAAATTTTATTTTCTTTTAAAATAATTTATATTAACCACAGAAGTCAAGCATAACTATTGGAAGGTGATTATTATATATAGCGGCAGCATCATCTCATTTTCAGTCGCATGGACCGACCACGACCACCTTAATTGTCTTGTACATACAAATAACTCGTGCTGCTGGAAAAACTTAACAGGTATCAATTTTCTCTGCCTACTTGCTTGACTAACGATTTGGCTACTCCCATGCTGTACTAACATTCTATACATATAAATTATATAATTAATTAATGTTAGCAATCCAATCATGGTTAATTAGCCACAATTTTTTTTCTTAATTACATAATTTACAAAATATACTAATATATATATATATGTGGCAATAAACATTCCACGTATCATGTTACTATTCTTAATTGTGAAAAAGAAAAAAGGGGTGGCTATTAAACCATATTTATTTTTATAATTTGAATTGAATAGTCCTCTTTTCTACGATGAAAAAGAGGGGAATGAATGAGTAATATTAATTTATCCGTAATTAATAACTTTTCTTTCTAACATTTATATTCAATTATCTTTCTTATCCATTAATAATAACATTATATATAAAAATAAATTAATAAATAATTTTAAAATTTTATTTTAATATTATTAAACTTTAAATATTTTAAAATAAAATTAAAATTCTAAAATAATATTTAAATTAAATCGGAGTAAACATAAGTTTGAAATTCAATTGAAGTTAAATTAATTTGTTAAAAAAAAGAGGAAAAACGGAGAAATACTGTTATTATTATTCGTTGATGTGCCCAATATTTACGAATTTGCCTTCAAATGATGTATGATTAGCTTGATTCTTGATTAAAATTATCCCAAATTTCATAAAATCACTCATTTTATGGTGTAGTGAATTTTTAAATGAATTCAAAGATTCAGTAAAAATTTAGAGTGAAAGTAGCCAAATTAAAAAGCACCAAGTCCTTCAAGAAAAAGTGCATGATCTAGTGCGGCAAAAACGCACAAATGGGCATGAACCTTCATCTTTGGTTATGATATAAATATATGTTCATCTCCAAACAACAGACCCGAATAATTTTAAGTAGAAAATATGATAGATAAACTTTTATTTTCAATTATTTAGTTTAAATTTAAAATTATATTAGGATTTTTCAGAGATTTTACTCTAGAAAAACTTATTTGAGAGTTAGAGAACAGAATGAATTGATAATAATAAGTCCAAATATGAGTTCCAAGTACAAGATTTTAAGAGAGGACAGTAAATATCATGTTAGTACATGAGTTCATGCTCTTTCAGATGCATGGTCCCCTGCGATTAATTAATTAATACATTAAGTTCATTTTTTGTAGGAGTGACTTTAAAATATTGATTCTTAGTTATTTGGAGTGATTTTAAATTATTTATAAATTTTAAGTTATAGAAATTTTTTTTTAATTAAGTTGACTGTTTCTTATTACTTTTATTTTGAAAGAATTATTAGATAAGACTTTCATTTTTTAAACTATCTAGTTAAGAATAATAAGATTTATATTTTTCCTATGTAATTAAAACACACTTCTATATATAGATTCAAAATGTAATTATTTTTTTAAATTTTACTTTAAACTCACCAGTATGATTTATAATTTTATAAGATAGTGAGATTTTTGGGTATAACTGAATTAAGAGTTTTGAATTTTTTTTATTTCATTATTTTATTTTTTAGTTTATTAATAAATTTTATTTTTTTTATTTTTTTTTGCATATGGATGTAGACTACTAATGATTAACCACATTAAATTTATATCTACTTTTTTTTAAAAAAAAATATCAATTTCTATTTTATTATTTATTTATTTTTATTTGCATCAAGTCAATTTCTATAAATAATTTTAGAGAATTATTCCTAAGATCAATCACACTCTCCATATGAATATGACATTCTTACTCTTTTTCAGGGGCGAAGATACATTGATTAGAAGGGGCAGTTGCCCCCCTTCTCTTTTTAAAAATATATATATATATATATAATATTTTTTAGAATTTTTAAATTATTTATTAATTTAAAAAAAAAATTAAATTGCCCTCCTCTTTTTTTTAAAATTTTTATAAAAAGTCAAAAAAAATTATAATAAATTATTTATTCTATATGCAATAGATCTCTTTCAAAAAAATTGATAAAATATTGATAATATATAAATACAAAAAAAAGATAAAATTTTCAACTAAATTAATTTGAACCCATTTAATGAATTAAAGTACTCATTTATTTTAATTATTTTTTAAGAAATTATATTCATTATTTAATTTTTTTCTCTTTATTTTTTTTGTTATGAATAATCTTATAAATTTAAAATTCTATACACATATATATTAATATTTTTTTATTAATTAATTTTTTAATAATAAAAATATATTATTAATAAATTTATAAAATACTATTAAAATAAAAGAAGAGATAAATAATTATAAAAAAATTAAAATTTGTAAAAAAAAATTATATCCCCCTTTATTTCAAAACCTGACTTCATCCTTGCTCTTTTCAAAAATCAAAACTACTTAATTGGTGAATTATAATGGACCTGTAAAATTGGAAGAAAGAGCCGCGTACGTAATTAGTATTATGTGGTTGGCATTTGACCTTAGCTATATAATTTGTTTCATTATGGAAATGATATTATTATGTGAATTTTGCATATCATTCACATGTTATTAATTTCCCCATTAAAAATTAACTAAAGATAATGATGAATGGCCCATAAAATGTTACATATACTTTATATATGCACATCCACCGACCTTGGGGATGTATCGACTGTAAGTCCCCTCCTTCATTAAGAGAAGAAAAAAAAAAGAGATATGGCTGGCGATAATACATTCAAATCGATGAAAGAGGATTTTGCTTTTATTTTTGGATCTATGTGGGCCTATGTTATATGCATATGAATTTCTTTTTATATATTATTCTAGAAAAATTGGTATACTTAATTAATTAATGGCTATTCATTGATGAAAATTAACCAGGAAGCTTGGGAATTGCAAGGAAACTTCTGATGTCGCTTTCTTATTGCTTCACATGAAATTTATTTTTCGAATCATAAATGATGTTGAAAGCACTTAAAGAGATTTAGCAAATATATTGCGAAGCTGCTGTACCAATATCACAATATGCATTGTCGGTGTTGATTTGCTGCTTGAAATTGGTGCGTGCCAACAACTTTATATTCCAAAATTCACTATACTATGGGGGTAATTATTGCATTGTGACTGTATATCTATTTCATATTCAAAAATATGGGATATAGAGAGGGACTCTTAAAACTATAAATAGAAACTCCTCTTCCCTTAATAAAATATTTTAAAATATTAAGCTCTCTCATTTCTAAAGTTGTAATATTTTTTTTCTTCTCTCTTTTGTATTTTTTCTTTGAAATTAATAATATTATTTTGATGGTATTAGAGAGCGTAAACAAAATTGGCCGAGCCACGTTAAATTTTAGTATTCTCTTTATTTTATTTAATAGTTATTTTTGGTATAGTTGTGGTTGTATTTTATGCTAGTGATTATATATTTAAAAAAATTATGTCTATAGAAAGACTTGGTATTTAAGAGTGTCCATTATGATCCACCTCTCTTTTTTGAAAATTTTTCTGGTATAATTATTGGTGCAATTGTTCATACACTATACATATTATTGATAAAAAAAATTAATCAAAATTTTACAATAATTGGTATTAGAGCCAAAATTTTCTGAGTATGCTATGTGGTTACAGCGTAGTCTAATCCTTTACATCAAAAAAGATTTTTTTGAATTATTTATATTCCACATTTGTTAGCTATTAAATAATTTTTTGAAGCAGAGATGACAGACGACTCAAACAAATCATCATTCCAAAGGAGACCACATCCACCTTGTCAATTTAGTAAGGATTGTTGTGTCAAATGCTAGATTTATAGTAAAGATTTTTTATGGTAAGAGTCATTTTGGTATGTGGCAAAGTGAGATTCTAAGCGCTCTATTTCAATAAGGTCTAGACATTGTCATTGAAAAATAGAAACTAGGAGATATTGATGAAAAAATTGAAAAGCCATCAACCGTGTGACTTATGGTACAATTCAATCATATTTTTTTAGAGAACAGAAGTACGTTTTTTCTAAGAAAGTTTTTGCAAGTAAATTGTGCAAGGCATTGGAGAATTTTTTTTTTTGAAGAAAAGCAGTTAAAATAAGCTTCGTATAAAGAAGAGATTATTTCATTTCACTTATGTTCTTGGTACCATAATGAATAAACAAATCACCAATTTTAATCAGCTGGTAGCTGATTTGATGAATTTGTACGTGACTTTCAAAGATTAAGATTTGGCTTTGATGTTGTTGGAGTTCCTTTCAGAGGAATTTGAGTTTCTTGAAACAATTTTACTCCATAGAAAAGCTGAAGTAACTCTCTCTGAAGTAACTGATACATTATACAGTTACGAAATACGAAAAAAAGATAAGAAAAAGAGTTCAAGTGGAGCAGCAGAAGCATTGATTGTGAGAGGTCGCTCTCAAAACAGGAAGAGAGAAAAGAAGGAGAGATCAAAATTCAGACCGGCTAAAAATAAATGTACCTTCTGCCGGGAGAAAGGGCATTGAAAGATAAATTATTCCAAGCTGAGTAATAAAAAAAAATCTGATAAAGAAAAAGTTATCGTGAATTCAAATGTACTAAGTGTGATGAAGAAGACTCAGACCTTTTATTAGTTGTTGTGTCATCAACAAGCTCTTCTATTGTATGACTACTTGATTCTAGTTGTAGCCATCATATGTGTCCAATCGAAATTGGTTCTTTGACTTTAGAGAACTAGAAGGAGCAACTGTTTGCATAGCAAATGACGATCCATTTATGATTAAAGGAATTGACTCAATCCAATTAAGAAATCACGACGGATTAACCAGTACTTTGACAAATGTCCAATATTTACCTAGTTTGAAGAAAAATCTCATCTCTGTGGCAGTCCTAAAATCAAAAGGCTTCATTATAAATGCAGCAGATGAAGTAATAAAAGTCATCTCTGGTGCACTGGTGATAATGAAAGAATTAAGAAAGACCAATAATTTATATTACTATCAGGGTAATGCAATTATTGAGACAACAACAGTAGCTTCCAGTCATGATCAGGAGTTGAAAGCAACCAGATTATGACATATGCGCTTAGGACATGCTGGTGATAAATTCTTAAAACTGTTGTCAGATCAAGAATTATTGAAAGGAGTGCAACCCCAAAAGTTAGATTTCTGTGAGCATTGTGTCAAAGGCAAGCAGACTAGAGTGAAGTTTGGTACTGTAATCCATTATACCAAGGGTATTTTGGACTATGTTCACTCAAATATGTGGAGTTCTTATAAGACAACTTTAATGGGAGGAAAATACTACTTTGTAACATTCATTGATGACTTCTCTCGGAGAGTATGGGTGTGTACTATGAAGATAAATGATAAAGTGTTGAGAGTTTTTCTCATATGAAAAAAGATAGTGAAAACTCAGACGGGCAGAAAAGTCAAATGTTTCCGCACAGATAATGATGGAGAGTATAAAAGTGATCCATTTTTAAAATTATGTCAAGATGAAGGCATTATCAGATACTTCACAGTTAGAAATATACCACAATAGAATAGGATAACAGAACTCATAAACCGGACATTGATGGAGAAAGTTTGGTGTATGTTGTCCAATGCCGAGTGGGGCAGATAATTTTTAGCTGAGGCTGTTACATATACATGTTATCTCCTTAATCACTTACCATTAGTTACTATTGGTGGTAAAACACTTTTGGAGATGTGGTCTGAAAAATCTGCTACTGATTATGATTCATTACATGTGTTTGGTTTTACTGCATACTATCATGTTAAGGAATCAAATTTATATTCGAGGGTAAAGAAAGCGCTATTTATGGGGATCACCACTGGTGTGAAGAGACTTCACCTTTGGTGTATAAAAACAAAGAAGATAGTTTTTAGCAGAGATGTTACTTTTGATGAGTCTACCATGTTGAAAAAGGTAGCAAATGAAATTATTTAGCAGACAGATGGTGGTCCGTAGCAGGTGAAGTTTGAAAGAAGAACCATTGATCCAGCAACAAGTAAAATAAATGTAGACACTCCTACGGTGGAGGTGGAGTCAAATGAAGAAGATGTTCCAACCCAAGAACCTCCACAACAATAAGAATTTATTGCAACAAATAGGCTACGACGTGAAATTTGCAAACCTGCTCGATTTGATGATATGGTGATTTATGTATCCCTAATTGTAAATAATGATATTTCTAACACTTATAATGAAGCTATTCAAAGTTCATAAAAGAAGAACTGGACGAAATTCATAGATGATGAAATACAGTCTCTTGAAAAGAATAAAACATGAAAGCTAGCTAATCTTCCAAAGGAAAAAAAAGTAATTGGATACAAATGGGTATATATAAAGAAAGAAGAATTTTCTGATAAGAACGATGTTCGATATAAGACAAGGTTGGTAGCTAAAAGCTATGCTCAGATGGAGAGAATTGATTATAATGAAGTATTTTCTTCAGTTGTAAAATATTCCTCCATTAGAATTTTATTGACCTTGGTAGCACAATTAAATTTGGAACTCATTCAACTTGATGTAAAAACTGCATTTCTATATGAAGACTTAGAAGAGAAAATATATATGACTCAGCCAAAAGGGTTCAAGGTTGCTAGAGAAGAAAAACTAGTATGCAAATTGAAAAAAATATTGTATGGATTGAAATAATTTCTGAGGCAGTGGTACAAATGATTTGATAATTTTATGATGACACAGAAGTACACAAAGAGCAAATATGATCATAGTGTATATTTACGCAAGCTACAAGATGGAGCTTTCATATATCTTCTTTTGTATGTTGATGACATGCTGATGGCTTCAAAGAATCAAGAATAAATTGAGAAGTTGAAGGCTCAGCTTAATCAGGAGTTTGGAATGAAAGACTTGGGTGAAGCTAAGAAAATTTTTAGCATGAAGATATACATAGATAAGAAGAGAGAAAAACTTTATTCGAATCAGAAACAACATTTGAAGAAGGTACTATAACGTTTTGGCTTAAATGAAAAGTCAAAATCTATGAGTACGTCGCTTTCACCTCATATGAAACTCAGTGCATCTTTATCTCCTGAAAATAAAGCTGAACGGGAGTACATGTCAAAGGTTTTAATGCAAATATTGTTGGTAGCTTAATATATTTTATTGTGTGTATAAGGCCATATATTTCGCAAGTAGTTAGAGTTGTGAGTAGGTACATGCATGATCTTAGTAAGGAGTATTGACAAGTTGTGAAATGGGTTATACGGTATATTCTGAACACCGTAGAAATTAGATTAATATTTGAGTGGGATTAAAAAAATAGACAATGTATAATTGGATACTGTAATCTTGATTATGCTGGTGATTTGGATAAACGTCAATTAACTATTGGTTATGTGTTTACACTTGCTAATAGGCCGGTTAGTTGAAAGACTATGTTACAGTCAACAGTTGCCTTGTCCACTACAGAAACAGAGTTCATGGTAGTATCAGAGGCTGTTAAAGAAATAATTTAGCTTCAAGAATTGCTTGGTGAACTGAAAATTAGACAAAAGCATATCAAAGTGTACTGTGATAGTCAAAGCGCTATTCATTTAGCAAAAAACTAAGTGTATCGTGTAAGGACGAAGCACATCAATATTCGGTATCACTTTGTACGTAAGATTCTGGAGAAAGGTGAAATATTAATTCAAAAAATTCGGACCACTGATAATTCCTCAGACATGTTAACAAAAGTAGTGACAGCTGTCAAGTTTAACCATTGTTTGGACTTGATCAATGTTTTGAGAAATTGAAGATGAGCACTTAACGACGCAATTGAAGACACTACTGAAAATAGTTTCTTTTAAGAGAATACTTGCAGATTGTAAATAGAAAATAACCAAGGTGAAAATTTATTATATTATGGCTATATTTCTATCCCACATTGAAAAATGTGAGATATGGGGAGGGGCTCCTAAGGCTATAAAAAAGGACCCCTCCTCCTTAGCAAAATATCCCAAAATATTAAGCCCTCTTATATCTAGGGCTTTAATATTTTTTTCTTCTCTCTTTTTTATATTTCTTATTTGAAATTAGTAATATTATTTTGGTGGTGTCCGAGAACGTAGGTAAAATTGGCCGAACCTCGTTAAATTTTTATTCTCTTTATTTTATTTAATAGTTATTTTTAGTATAGCTGTGGTGGTATTTTGTGTAAGTGATTATATGTCTAGAAAAATTCTATCTATGGAAAGACTTGGTATTTAAGAGTGTCCATTGTGATCTACCTGTTTTTTTTAAAAAAAATTTGTATAATTATTGGCATAATTGTTCACACACTGTTCATATTATTGGTGAAAAATTAATTCAATTTTCACAACAGTAATTATATGTGACATATTATGAAGATTGATCTTTTAAATAATCTGTAATATGTATAATAATAGATATTTTAGCGGTTATGTAATTGACATTTTTTTTTCATTAAAATGTATTTCTGTTCTTTTCTATTTTTCAATTATAGGTGAACATTTTGTTGTTTGATTAATAGAAAATATTTTGATAAGATAAATTATAGGGGTTATTTTGACTTGATAAACTGAATTTGTAAAAGTTATTGATATGTATTACCTAAAAGGAAATATGACATTATAGTCATATGACTGCTATGTCTCGTATTTAAAATTTAAACTTATTTCAGTATTGTTGTATAGCTTTTTGAGTTTGTTGGTGATCACACATCAAATTATTTTATGAAGTTCAATAAATTTATTTTGATATGAAATTTATATGTTATGTATTATAATTTTTATAATTGGTTTAGTAAACCAATTGCGAAAATGTTAATTTTATATAAATTAAGTGGATGACTGACTCACTATCCAGTGTTTTAATTTTTTAAACTTATCTACTTATAATAGTTGTAGCTAAATAAACTATCCATTAAACTACGAATAACTATTATTAAGATAAGAAAATATCTTGATAAAATGAATAATCTTTTTAAAATAATAAATAAATTAAAAAAAGCTCTTCAATTTAATAATAGCTGCTTTATTTTTAAACGATGTGTCAATTTAATTTATTATTTTCTTAAGATGTGTTAAATTTAATTATATAAGACATTATATTAATTTTCACGTAAAATTCGTACATCAATGGGACCAAAACTACTACAGAATTCAAACATGAATTATGATTAATATTTTCTTTTATTTATTATTATTATTTTCAATTAAAAAACTAAAATTAATTTGTACGTTTAGGCATAGAGTAAAATATATATGGGACATGTACAATAGATTCATATTCAAATATTTTATTCCCTAATACTCAAAAAATGATTAAAATTAATTCAATTGAAACATCTGTAATTTATAGATAATTAGTTATAAGTGGAGATGACTAAAATATTAATTAATCTAACAGGATAATTTTTTACTTAGAAGAAAATTTTAAAAAACTAATAAAAATTAAAATTTGTATTTTACTAATTAATGAAATGGAAGCAGTTCATTACATATTATTATATATGGAAAAGTGATTTGTAATAGTTGGATTTTTAGTTAATCACTCACAAATGAAAATATCACGTGAAAGCCACCTGAAGTGATCTAAAATCCAACTAATAAGGATCAAGAAAGATTATTGCGCATGAAACTGAATTGAAATGAAAGGTTGAATTGAAGACAAAATTAAAAAAAAAAAAAAAAAGTCAACAAGTCAAAGCAAAAAAGAATCCAAAAATAAATTGGTCGTGCCTGTCACCGACAACGGCCGCCATGGTTCGGTAGCTTTATTAAATTCTCTATTTAAGATTTAAAAAATAAATTAATTAAAGAAAATATTTTTTATTTTAATGTGAAGAATAATTAACACAAATAATTTAGTGAACAAATGAAGTAAAATATAAAAAAATTAAATTAAATTAAATATCTACATTCAACTCCTAAAATCATAATTATTTTATAATAAAATAATTTTATAAACGACATTTTATTATGGGATGGATAAATTAATTTCTTAATTTTTATTTAATTATTTATATAAAAAAAATAAAAAAAATATTGTAAGAGTGCTCTTAATAGACTTAATATATTGATAAAACAGCTAAAAATTGTAATGATTGAAATTTTTATATTTCTATAATTTTAATATTTTTTACATTAATTTAATTAAATTTTATTTGAAGTCATTGTCAACATTCAAGCAAATTTCAACACCTTCATGTTGATAATTAGTAATTTATACCTATAACATATGCGGTCCCAACTGCAAAACCGAACACTTACATAACGTGAGAAGTGGCGCTTACACGTCTTCTTATATATTTAGGTTCCAATGTTAGAGGCATAAAGCTCAACTTTAAGTAATTAAGGCTTATTATAAATAAACTATATAATAAAATAAAATATAGAAATAATAATAAAAGACGTCTCAATCTCAACCATTTGTCTCCTTAATTCTGTGGAGGCTGACGAATTCAGTGATGCAAACTTCTACTATTTTCATTTAACCTTTCTATGTTTCTTTCTTTCTTGTTTATTAAGTATTACTATTATTTTTATCACTATTCTAATTAATATATGTATATATATATGAAACACCCACATTTGTCTCAGTGTTAGAACAAATATTATATATAAAAATTAATTAAAGGCCCCCACTACTAAATTATCTTATACAATTCAAAATGCGTCAATCATAATAAATTTTTAATTAATAAATTAATAATATTATGATTGAATTTTAATTAGATTGAAATAAATGATTCATGTAATATTATTTAAATCTCTCTAACACGTATTGCAATTTAATTATCTCTTTAATTTTTTTTTAATTTTTAAAAATAAAAAAATTATCATCACTTGATATATTTAATTTACATGCATAAAGTTGATAATAAATAATGTTAAATTGTTAATTAATTATATATAATTAACATCTCTTTTATTCCCCATGTTGTGCTCATAGCCGTCAATGTCTCTCCTGATGAAGCACCACAACTCTTTCATTAATCAAAAGGTTAATTTGTATCATTTAAATGTTAAATAAATTAATGAGGGGTGGCATTAATATAATTTGTGGAGATTAATAGAAACTACTAACTTGTATTTAAAGATAGAGAGAGTGGCCACTCTTACTTTCTGCACCTCAATTGGAAGGATAAATACCACTTTTCCATTGAGTACTAGCGATAAGAAAAAATAAAAATAAAAATATTATGAAATAAACACAACATGATATTAAAAAAAAGAAGTTAAGAAAACCGTGTTTATAAACAAGCAATGATCATTGCAAAACACTTATAGCTATTAAAATAACCAAAAGTAAAAGCAAAGTGTGCCTTGCTTGCAGTCGGTCAAATATATATGTGAACATTCTCGACCAACTAACTTAGAGCTAGTTAATAATTAGTTAAATGATATCACATAAGCTATCACTATGTAATTTTATTAAATAAAAAATTTTCATTATGGATATACTTACTTTTTTTATCCTAAAATATATATTATCAGATAATGGATTGCTATCGTAACATTGCCAAATGTGTTCTTTTTGTAGGATGATTAGCCTATCAAATTAATTAATTTGGATGCTGAAATGTGTCAATTTTTTTTAATTAATTACATATATATAAAAAAGAGAACATATAAAATTTAAACGAAAATAATATACTCCTTATTACCAAACCATTATTTATTGATTGAAATCTCTTGAATTTAAATTTAAAAAAAATTAATGGAATTTTTTAAAGATGGAAAATATATTTTTAAAATTTTCTCTTTTATTATTTAAAATTTTGAATTTTGAATTTATTGATTTTGAATGAGATAATTCAGATAATAAATGAACTGGTAAATCATAAGTGTCAAAATAACTCATACCTAATTTTTTTAAAATGAAAATAAATATTCTTTTATTTTTTTTAAAATATTGATAGAGAAAGAGAGAATTGACCATCAACTCCAAAGCAATATACAATTACTATTAGATTGTATCTATATAAGTATAAATATTCATATGAATAATATAAAATCATAACATTTTACAGCATCGTAATTAAACAAATTGAAAGAATACAAACGATGATAATAACAATTTTGAATTAAAAAATAAAATTATGTTTGGCAACAAATTATAATCTAATAATTTTTCTATGAATTTGATATGGATATCAGCAAATTTAAATTAAATAAAAAAAATATTTTTTTTTATTTTGGTGGAATTACCAACCAAAGAAGAAAGCAACAAAAGAATTTCAAATAATGCTATCATTTAAAGTTTTACCTTCTAAGTGGTATTATGCCAAATATCTCTCACTTTAATTAATAAAATGTTTTAACAAATTAAAATTAATTTTAAATACAGTTTTTAAATTTATGGATTCAATTTTCATATTAAATAAGAAAGGTTGAAATAAATTCCTAAAATTCAAAATAAGGTTTTAGTTGATGGATTTTGATAAATTTCATGCATTTTACATCCACTAGAACCCAACATAAAATGTTTTTTTTTTCTGTTTTTTGAAAATGTTTTGGATTCTAATTGACTTACATAATAATTAATTATAGGAATTAAAGAAACTCAATTCTGTTGTAGTTTATGAAGGTCTTGATCATCTAGCAATTGCTTGCTTAGTCAAATGAATTAATCACATTAATAATCAAATTTTTTTTCACTAATTGGAATCTCCCACCTTGGCATTCATAGGACTTTCTAAAGGTTGACATTGTGTTTTTATTGATATTTATTCCATTGTGTTTGTTCCTTTTACTATGGATATCGTTAGCATTTTTTTATTAATTTAATTTTTTTATAGTGTAATCAAATGATAGCGCAAAAATGTTACAATGGTACTTTCAACATATAATCAAGCTGGTCAGAAACGTCAATTATATACATAGTAAATGCTTAAGTTTATAATTTTTTTTTGCCACATATGTAATTTAGTAGTTCAAAAATATTTAATTTCAACTTGAATAAACCCAAAGAATATAATCATATTGATTTTACAAAAAATACATTTATTAATTTTAATTTTATGCAATTGAAAATAAATCATATGTGTGTGCACGTCCATGTACATATGAATTAGTATTCACATAAAAAATAGTATAAGAAACCTAAAAATATTTGCATAAAACAACATTTTTGACATAAAAATATATAATATTATAAAATTAAACCCACTCCTAACTTTTAGTTGTTTATACCTTCTGCTACTACAAATTGTTTGACAAGACAAACTACAACTGGATTAGTATTTTAAATACAATAATTTGATAAATTAAATATTTATAATCGATTTTCTAATTTGATTTTAAAATTTATGGTTTTATAACCCTAAAATTAACTGGAGTTCCACTAAGGGTAAAATGCTCTCTAGTTATAAAGAAATTCTTTGATATTAACCTTTGATTGTTGAATCATTATTACCATCTACGTACTCACACTTGACTTTATATTTTTTTTTTAAAAAAACCATTAATAGTTGATCACAATTGTATAAAGAAATAGAAGTTTAATTTGTAAACTTATTAAAAATCAAACATCAAAATTTGGCTCGATTTATGATAATTAAAATTTTAAGACAAAAACTAATAGATCACAAGAATTTATCCAAAAAAATATCCAATATTATAAGATATAGAAGCTGACTTACAATATATATATATATATATATAATTTACTATTAGCGGTGGAGGTTGAACATTATTTTTCAATGAGCCAAATCAAAACTATTTTTTTTTATAATTGTTATAAGGTCGAACATTGAATTGAAAGTATAATACTAAAAGTTTTGAAAAAAAAAATTGAAACATAAGAATAAAGTATTTATTAAGATTTTTTTAAAATTGAAAGAGTTACGCGTCATCCATGTATCCACAAAGTTCCGCCGCTTCACCTTTTAAATTAAAGAAAAGAATAAGTAAAGATCACAAGCCCTAACACGCTAGTGGGAAAAGTGAATTAATGCAGAAACTTTACATTAGATTACGCAATGCAATTATTAAGATCGTCACTGAGACCTCACAGCAGAGGCAACAATGTTTATCTTTGACTGAAACAACTGGCGTAATAAGAATAAGCAAAGATCAGAAGCTGCTTTCCTCCAATTTCAATTCGACCTGGGCAAATTAATAGTACCTACCATGAGTGAGCCATTCATGAATGTGTGCAGTGCATACAAGTCTTTGTGGCTGTGGATGATGACGTACATGCAAACATAAATGCAGAAAATGTACGTGTCCATCAAAAAAAAATGGCCACAGTACTCCACCTATATATATATGCACCGAGGTTTCCATTGATTTCCTAGGAAACAAACACAAATCTTTATTTCATTCGTACGTCATGTGTCTCCTTTTTTCATAAACGTCGACTAACTATGTCCAACAATTTTAATCAGGTTTACATCAACAGATCCCTCTAGACAGTCGTCCTGAATGTGCATGTGTATTCTTAAATGAAAATTAATTAGACAATGTGCATTTATAAAATTATTATCAACATGAATTGATATATCAAGAAGTGCGAAATAAAAGATTTTTATTTGCGACTAAATTTAATAGGAGAAGACAACAATAAAAAAAGTCAATTTTTTTTTGCTTTGAATAACAATAATTTTAAAATGATTTCCCCATCTGCTCCAAAATTATTCGCATATAGGAATATCCCAACAATGAATGTCACTGAGAATTAATTTTTCTTAATACTTACTACATTTTTTTTAAAAATTTTTATTTCCTTACCTATCAATATATCATCAAACTAACTTAACTACTGAATTTAAAAAATAAAAAATAAAAACCAAAATAGCTGAGCTAATTACTTACATTTATAATTAATGGTCTGGGCAGGCATCATGTGGTGGCGGATCCCCCAAAAGCAACCGTCGGATTGACGTTGGCATAGAAACGGGTGACCATTCAATCTCTAAAAGGCGCAGTGGTTTCGTCAACAGAAGAAGAAATACTGGAGGATCAGCAACAGAATAGTTACGGAGAAAAGCTAAGTTTGGATTCTAACTTTTTGTGCAAAGTTAGTATTCAACCTTAATGTTCATTTTTTTTTTGGAAAGGCTAAGCAATTTTTTTTTTTTTATCGAAATCAATCTAAATTGACTTTTATAATTTGACAAATCTGTTAAACTAAATTAAATGTTGCTGATGCAGCAACATAAAACCCATTGAATTGGAAAGGTTTGAATACTGACTTCGAGCAGAGATTATGATCCAAATTTTAACTCCAATTATAAAAATTGAGAATAACTATCACACACTTAAATTTAACATAATTGACATTTTAGTCACAGATATTTTAAAATTAATCAATTTAATATTTAAATTAATTTTGATGAAAAGTAAAAAACTAATATAATTAAAAGACTATATGAACTAAAATATTAAAAAATAATAAAAATTTATAACTGGATTAAAATATTGATTATTATAATTATAGAAATATTATTCTTAATTTTTTTTAATATTAATTTAAGTTAATTTTTTTTAATATAAATTTTGGAGTATCAACCTTAAAAGCTGGTTGTTAAAGTTAAAAAAATTCATTTCTATATTAATTTGATCATTGTTTATATATGAAATTTTCTATATTTTATTCATTCATTTGCGTTATTTATTTGTCTGGAGGATAGTCTTAACAATTATTATGAACTTATATTGTAAAATATTAAAATATTACCTCCCTATTTAATCATTATGAAAAATATTACAAATTTTACTAAAAGTATGTCTGTAGGTAAAATAAATTTATTTTATCACAAAATTATTGTCATTAAACCTATAACCTAATAATTATATATTTATCTTATATTATAATATTGTACATAAAAAATATAACTGATACATCTCTTTTAATATTTCTAATATACCAAATATTAGAAATCATTTATCTATTATTCAAAAAGGTTGAAAAATTGATTCATTCTCTTAATGAATATTTTGACAAAAAGTAATATTCTAAAATCTTAAATGTTTATTTTCGAAAAAATATATATTCAAAATATTATTTTTATAAGAAATATTTTTTATAGTATTATTGTAGCTGAATATTAATATTTTTCTTAAGAAATTATATAAAATTAAAATATCTTTCATAGATTGTTACAATATTCAAATAAAATAATTAAAAAGTCAAATATATTTAAATAAAAATAATACAATATATAAAATATATTAGATATTCACATAATTTACAAAAGTTGTTAATCAAATTTGGGTATGAGAATATGGGTTGAGTGAAGTATCTTTCTAATTCACCCAAATATATTATATTTAGGTAATTTATTTTATTTCTAGTAAAAATTTTTATATTGTTCATAATAATTTAATAAGGGGTCATAATAATTCAGTATCAATTCTTCATAGCATTTTTTAATATAAGTCTTCGATAATTTTTAATTGTATAATTAATATTTAATCCTATTAATAGAGTTATAAATTTTTCATTATATTTTAATATTTCACTCTGTATAGTCTTTTAATTATATTATTTTTTATTTTTACTAAAATTAGTTTAGAATTAAATGGATTAATTTTAAAATAATTGACACTAAAACATTAATTATGCTAAAATTAAGTTTTAATAGTAATTTTCCTTCATAAAAATAGGACAAAAATAAAAAAAAAATTTCCTCCTAAGATGTATCAAATGTTAAAAAAAATTAATCTATATATATTATACTAAAACAGTTAAAACTAGCATAATTTGTGTCACGAGTGTCGCTGTCTCAATGTATCCTAATTTTTTTAAAATTTCAAATTAAATTATTATTAATTATAATAAATATTTATTTAAAAATTTTAAATAGAATTAGTATTTATAATAATTATATGTAATTAGACAATTTAAATAGAATTATAATATTTTAGTTAACATTAATAATTATTATTTAAATAAATAATTATTTATTTAAAATTATATAGAATTTTAAAAAATAAAAATATTCACAGCATTGTATAGAATTTTTTTTTCTAATTTATAATATAAAACAATATCCTCATGTGTAGAATGATAAAATCATTGATACATTGAATCTTATCAATGTTTAATTGTAAAAGTTAATATTGGTAGTCTGACATTAATTTGTTAGCTTTATATGCATATATATATATATAATAAATTATAAATGGACATAGACAGCGTAGCAAGATTAAATGTGATGGGAAGGCAATGATCACAACACACTAATCACAATACTTCCCCACTTGAATGAATCTATTAGGGGATAAATGAACAAAATTTCCAGCAACAATATAAATCAATATGCTGCCACAATGCACAAATCAAATCATTCAACACAATAACACCGAATTTCTTTAACGTGGCAAAAACTCCTTCGGTGTGAAAGATAAAAACCACGGGACCTCTCCGCTGGTCCAAGCAAATAAATCCACTATCACAAATTACTGTATTACAAAATTCAGCAGCTCACAAACAACATAAGTAAGAGCTCAACCTCATACATCCACAAACAAGTTGAGATTATACAAAATGAAGTAATTTGTTTTAGTGCTACTGAAATGAGCCAAAACGAAAATGTTCCCACCTTCCAAATACAATCTCCACCGTTCATAATCAAGAACAAGGAGTCATGAACATGTCTACCAAATTTTAGATCAATTGGATAAAGGATGACTGTCCATCCGTTGAAAATGATAAAACACAACAATGCTGAAAAGTAAAACAGAACAACTCAAAACAACTCAAAGTTGGGTAGTAGAACCTAACCTTTCAGACCTCCAAAATACATCTTCACTGTTCAGAATGAAGAACCATGAGTCAGGAACTTGCTCACCAAAAATCAGTTCAATTGGACAAAGGATGACTGTCCATCAGTGCAAAGTGGTGAAACACGACTCTGCTGGAATCAAAACAGGGCAGCAAAGAGTTTGAGGAAGAACCTTCACTTCCAGACCTTCAAACCAGATCTCCACCGTCCAGAAGCAAGAATAAGGTGTCTTCTAACGGTCCTCCAAAAATCAGCTTGATCGGACACAAAATCACCGTCGAATTTGCAAATCAAGCAGACTGACGGAAGATCTAAAAACTGAGCTCTTCTCTCCTCTCTCTCTCTCTCTTTTCTTTTCTTTCAAAAATGAAAAAATGAAGAATACCTTACATCAATATGTTTGGATCTACCATGAAATGTAGGATTCTTACCACGATGAATCGCACTTTGATTGTCACAAAATACTGTGCACCACCGAGTGATTTATCTTTTAAAGGACCACACACATCTGAGTGTACCAACTCAAGCAATTCTTTCTTTCTAGAAGGAGGATGGTGCTTAAAGGAGACTCTTTTCTGTTTTTCAGCCATGCAATGAGAACAAGTATCTAGCTCTCCACCTTTCAACCCAGAAAAAAAATTCTTTTTAGCTAGAATATTAAGACCCTTCTCACTAATATGACTCAACCTCTTGTGCCATAATTCTGAAGAGTTCTCATTCTCAACTGCATTCACAAGATCTGAAGGCTTCTGCTTCTCCACCTTGCCAATATCTTCAATAGTTTGATCTTCTATAAAGACCACATCACGACTTCTGACAACTTTCTTTTTAATGGGATCATAACACCGATAGCCAAACTCATCTTGACCATAGCCAATAAAAATACATTGTCTTGTCTTGGCATCCAGCTTGGACCTCTCATCTTTAGGAACATGAACAAAACACTTACAGCCAAACACCCGTAGATGGTTATAGGAAGGTTTTTTCCCACACAAAAAACTATTAGGAACATCATTCTTCAAAGGAATAGTAGAAGTAAGATTGATAACATGTGTAACAGTATATAATGCCTCACCCCAAAAGGAATTAGGTAGTTTAGCATTAGAAAGCACACATCTAACTCTCTCCATTAAAGTTCTGTTCATCCTTTCTGCCAAGCCATTCAACTGAGGAGTCTTAGGAGGTGTCTTCTGGTGTACAATACCCTGCTCTCTACAATATGCATCAAATGGCTCACAATATTCACCTCCATTATCAGAGCGAACACATTTCAGCTTCTTACCTGTTTCTCTCTCAGCATAAGCATGAAATTCTTTGAATGCACCAAGGACTTGATCCTTTGACTTCAAGACACGAATCCAAAGCTTTCTTCAGTGATGTATATATTAATTTGAAATTAATCTTCTAAATTAAATTAGTAAATTAAAATAAAACCAGACCAAATTCGATGGCGGTTTCATTAAATTCCCATAAACTCTTGAAACAGGATATATAAAAGAAATTAATGATGTTTTTGGATTGAACAACCAAAAGACAAATCAAGTTCGTCTTGGAGCTAACAGCTTCAATGCATCATATCCCATTACTGTCGGAATGCCACCAATTATTTATTAGTCTGTTTTGACAAATGGAATTAAGTTATTTTCTCACAAGACATTAGGCCCCCCTGGAACTTCTTTTTTTTTTTTTTGTCATCTCCGAGACATCTTCAGGTTTCTTTCAAAAACAATTTATTTATTTTTTTATTGTTAAAAAGTTCATAAGCAGTTTGATCGCCAAGTTGATATTTTTTCCATTTTCGTTATTAATGGGTCTTGATATCTTCAGGGTTTCTTGCAGAATCAATTTGGTTTTTACTTTATTTCTGAAAAGCTCAGAAGCAATTTGATATTATCCATTTTCATTATTGATGGTTTGAATTTTTTTTACAGGGAATTTTTTTTAGAAATATCTCAAAAATAAAAATATTTTAAAGAAATATTTTTTTTTTTCAAAAATACACACTTTTCAATTTTTAAGTTTAAAATACCTAGATATAACAGTAGGAACTTATCAATACTGATTACTTTCAATGGTGATTGTTCAGTAGTAAATTGTTATTCATAACTTTCTCACACGTCTTCATTAAATAATAGATATTATTATTTTTTTTAACAATATGGCATATATGATATATAGATAGATGATATATGAGATTTGAGATAATATATAATATACAGAAGAAAAAAATAAAAACTTTATAACAAAATATTTTTTTGGGGGAAAATCTAATATCTACGTAGAAGAAATACTCCATCTAAGTTGTATTTATAATATAATTCATTATTTAGGTATAATGTGATTATATTCTCTTGACTACGCATGTAATAGAAGATTCAAATATATAACTCATTGATAAGATATATATATATATATATTAACGTAAAATATTTAATATCCATAACATAATTTATCTTTATTTGATAGAATCCAAATAGAATTCAGATTACGAGGATACTCTTTTTTAATTTATAATAATGTCTTATATTATAGTAAAAATTTCAAACTCTCATCAATTCAAAATTATTGATAGTAAATAGAGGAACTGCTGCACTTGAAAGTCGAAACATTATTACACTTTTCATGCATTTTAAAAAAACTATAAGAAAATCAATTCAATTAAATCTCATTAAAGAAGCTTACTCATTATTAATGTACACACGCAAAAAATAACATATATTTGCTCCAATATAATTAAATATTTCAGAAAAAAAAATAAAAGTAAAAAAGGGCAGACTCTAGGACAGATTAAGACAGAAAAAAACATGTCTACAATAATTGATGCCAACAATTTTGGAAATAATAAATAAGCAAAACACATCAGATCAAAATAATTTGTGCCAACTCATCACATTCCCATTTGCTTGAACATTCCCACGAGTATTCCACATGGGCAAATTTGACTGCAAGTCAATCATGTCTTGCCATCATGGATTTATTGACAAAAAATTAAAGTTATACAATTATATAATAGTAATAATAATATATAATAATAACACGTCAAAAAAAATTTTATTGTTAAAGAATCAATATATTAAACTTATAATAAATTAATTGTTCTAATACAAAATAATTTTAATTATTTTAATTGAATTATTTTTCATAGTATATGTTTATTATATATTAAATATTTTGTAATTATAGAATATATGTGAGATTTATCTCCGCATTTATTTGTGTTATATTTATTGAGTTTAAACCTTTTTCCTTGCTAATGTTCACTTGGGTCTTGTATTTGTTTGTAGAACATAAGATAAAATATAAAAAAAATATATATATATATATATTGATTAATTAATAGATTTTATAAAAATAATATATAAATATTTGATTACTTGATCTTCTCCTCGACAGTCAAATATATAGAGTTGTTAATTGTTCTTTGCGTAATATCTTCTATTTTATATATGTCGCGCCTTCTGAAGAAAACAAAGAATGGTAGACTATTTTATAAAACATAAGACAAAGCTTTTGATTTCAATATAAATTATATATATATTAGTTACTCTCATTTATTATGTTATAATCCAATGTATCTTTTATTTTTTTTTAAATTGTACTATCGTTTTTTTTAATTTAGAGAATTTTTTATTCTAATTAAATAATACTGATTATTATATAAGTTGTGTTTGGGTTTATATATATATATATAAGCCATCAAATCAATAGGACTAGAAACATAATTAATGTTTAATTCTTTGATTGAGACAAGAAATAGTGTATATGACAAAAATGAATCTTGAAAAGAAGTTTTGTCTTAGAAGGTATAAATTACTAGTAGAAATATACTATTAGAATGCATTGTTCATGCACTTAATTAATTGATTCATTAAACTCGTCTGTCTATCTATCTATCTATATATATATTAGGCAATAAATAAAAAAAAAGAAAAGAAAAGAAAGAAAGAAAAAGTGCCTAAGAAGTTGAACTGAACTGTTGGCAAGTTGCAAAGAACCAACATGGCCATGTTCTTATGAGTACTAGAGTAATTGATTTGGTAGACATGTTTATGCACGCTTGGGACAAAAAAAATTCACATTGAATTCAAAAAAACAAAAAAAAGTTAGTGTCGTCTGAGAGGGATAAATTAACTATTCAATGCACCTTGTTTATGGTATCGATATTTTTTAACCCCTCAATAGAATTTAGAAATATTAATTCGAGAATTTCTTTTTCTATAGAAATTCAGTCTTTGCAGTTAGAATAATTTCTCTGACAAACAAAATTTTGCTACAACTTTAATTTTACATTTTAGGAGGAAAAAATTATCCATTTTTTAAAAGAGTTGAAAATGTATTGTGTATTGTGCAGTGTTAATTATATAAAATCCATATAAATTTATGGACAGCATTTTATATGGAAAAATTTATCCAAGTAGGAAATTGTTAAGTGCATTATGTACTATTCATATGAATTTATGAATGGTTTATTTTATATTTACTTGAGTGAAGATGCACTATAATCAATGCATTGAATAATTTGCCAGAAAAGATGGACTAAAATTCTAATTTTTCTTTTGCAAATTTAGTTTAATTATTATAATTAGGGCATGATAACTAAATTAAATTAACATTTGTAGGGAAAAATTAGGGGAGGCTTTTGTATAAAAATATTTCAAAAAATTGAAAATATTTCTAAAAATATTCTCTCCTCCGTCGTATCAACTCACTCGAAATATGAATTTTTAATTTTAAAAATATTAACTTTTAATATCTCCATCTCCTATGCAGCTGCATAATATACAAGATATATCCTTTCAAAAAAAAAAATATATATATATATACAAGATATATTAAAAATATATATTTAGTATGTAATTATATAGTATAGGGGTTTGTATCATCTCATGCCTTAATAGGAGAATATGCAATATAATATAGTTAAGGAATAAATAAATTTAAAAATGAGTAATATTGACATTTGAAAATATAAGAATAAAATTTTCTAAAAAATTATAAGATGTCTAAAATAAAAATATGAGATGATATGTAATTTTCTAAACAAATTAGAATTATGGCCCACAATTTTCATTATTTATAGCCTTCATTCAAACTTCACGGGAATCCAGCTATGCAGCCTAATCTCATGAAAGCAGTGATGGACTACTATGACGATGAATTGGCTCTTTTTTTGCTTAATGGCCTGAAGTTGGTCCATTTCATTTCTGTTGAGCTTTTTACATAAATGTAAATATGTTGCCATTTACATTTTCAAAGTTGCATTTCTCACAAAAGGAAAAGTTCATTTTGTTTTTAAATGGTCTATCACAGGTAAATTTCTTTAGTTGGCATTTAGGCAAGAGTCATCCAAACAAAGAACAAACAGCAGAACTTGCTAAATCGAAATGGACCAAAAAAAAAAGTATATGCTACTATCATCCAGTGAGAAAAGGCTCATAAAACCACTAGATTCAGGTTTTCAGATTTCTAACTGAATACAGCGGATAAAATAATAAGGGCATCAGCAATCCATTGTCATATTGAAGGTCTTGTCAATATACTATAAGGAAATAAATCTTGTAATTATCACAATAACCAAGTTAAGGATGGAAAAACTTCAATAAATAATGGCGAAAAAGCCATTTCCAGTTATTTAACCATAGATAATTGAGATCATTTGGCATCTGAAATTATCCAATGCAAATTTTGAAATTATCCAATACAAATATGGCTAGTTACATGATCTTATCTTGATGAGCAAACCTAATGGTAGAGATGGCCAATTCCACATGTCTACCATTGCATAATATTAACTTACTGCAATGAAAAACGTTTTAAAAAAACCTTATCTTGATGGACATTTGGAAGTTTCAGTAACACAAAATTAGTAACAAAATGTGAACTCAACGAAGACTTCGAAAGGAAGCTTGAAAAAGAAAGTGTCATTGAAACCCTACCACAACCATGACAACAATAATGTTAACTATTGGCACAGCTGCTCGACTGCTGCCACAATCTGGACAGGTTGAACCACTGTCCATTCTTCCAGTGTCCCAGCATAAGGGGTTGGTACATCCTGTGAAGACAAACATACAATAGGAGCATCCAAATAGTCATGGAAATTTTCATTGATAGCTGCAGTCAAGCTAGCACCGATACCACCTGTCCTCATGCATTCCTCCACAATCAGCACACGGTGTGTCTTCTTCACCGAGTTTCCAATTGTGTAGAGATCAAAGGGTTTCAATGATCTGATATCAATCACTTCAGGATCATATCCCTTGTTTACTAAAGTTTTGGCAGCCTGCATCACATGATATCTCATCCTTGAGTATGTTAAAATAGTGACGTGCTCTCCAGGCCTAACCATCTCGGCTTCCTCAAGATTACATATGTAATCTTCATCAGGGATTCTTTCCTTGAGGTTGTAAAGCAAGACGTGCTCAAAGAGTATAACTGGGTTCTCACTTCGGATTGCAGCTTTCATCAAGCCCTTGGCATTATAAGTTGTCGAGCATGCAACCATTTGAATTCCAGGAATTGATTGGAAATATGATTCAAGGCGTTGAGAGTGTTCAGCCCCAAGTTGCCGCCCAACTCCTCCAGGTCCACGAATGACTATGGGTATTGTAAATTGGCCACCTGATGTATAATGAAGCATGCCACAATTGTTTGAGATCTGGTTGAAAGCTAGAAGGAGAAAACCCATGTTCATACCCTCAACAACCGGCCTCAAGCCAGTCATGGCAGCTCCAATGCCCATACCAGTGAAGGAGTTCTCAGCAATAGGGGTGTCAAGAACTCTGAGATCCCCATATTTTTTAGCAAGTCCTTTTGTCACCTTGTAAGAACCCCCGTAATGACCCACATCTTCACCCATGACGCAAACATTGGGATCTCTGTCCATTTCTTCTTCCAAGCCTTCTCTTAGGGCCTCAAAAAGTAGAAGCTCATGTCTGATAACAAAATTCAGATCTACTTTAGTACTTTTTGTGGGATACAACCACAGTATCACCAACATACATAAATAATGACATTAACAGTTCTACACTCATAAATCTCAAGGCCAGAAAACCAAGATATATAGCACACGCTAGCATATGATATGACACAATATACACCATTTATCTTTAGGGACTTGCAGAAGTTTGTCTGATAAAAAAAACACAGATCAACTTCAGTACTTTTCATGTGATATAAACACATCACCAACATAAATAAATAGATGAATAATAATTCTACAATCATGAATCTCAAGGCTAGAATACCAAGAGATAAAGCACATACTGGCATGTGTACGACACAGTATACACCATTTTATCAATAGGGTATTGTATGCACTAGTTGCTCAGTGCAAGCCAGCCCAAAACACATCAGAGCTATGACCTAGATAATTGGCCGACTAGATTCTAAGATGGATTTTTCAAGCCCTTTCAAAATTTGGCTCAGCAAGGACTTCATGCTCTTTAGCACCAAGCAGCCTGCCATTTATTCCAGTAATGATCATCAAAGATTTTATGAAAAGTAAATTTCTTATTGTTCATGGGTTTGAACCTAGTCTCATGTTCCAATTCTTTAGTCAAAGATCAACTATTTTACAAACGTGCAACAAAAACATAAGGTATAATTATATAACATAAAATAAAGAATAAAACAAAAATAACCGAGTATATGGAGAGGCCAACCAAGCCCGAGCCACTTATCAGGTTGGTAGGACCTACTCCAGCAAACTTGGCTTGACTTGCATTGGGCTAGGCTAAAGCAACCAACACGAGTTTCATTTTGGCATCCACAAAAGCCAGCCAAAAAACTGACCAATAAAATTCTTCAATATTACCATTCTGAAGCTCATATCATGTAGAAAAACAATTTTCACACTGATGTTTCCAATATAGCAACGCTGTGGTCTTGAACTAATGATAGCCAAGAATCACTTTATCATGCATTTTGCCTGGAGTAAGGCCTTTTAACTGCTTGCAAAATTTCAAAAAACTTGGTTATAAAGGTTATTATCTTTTTGCAAATCAGTCCTTGTCATTTAGAGTAAATAATCAACGTGTACAGAGAGTGATTTCATAAATATCCTACAAATTTAATGAAAAGGAAAAAATTCTTCAATCATATATAAAAGCTGTAAAAAGTATGCTGCGAAAAATAGGAAACAGGACACTCACTAGCGTCAAAGGAATGGCCTCGCAATTTTGCAATTAAAGCTTGGAATTTGAATTTGGAAACAGAAACCAGATTCAGTGTTAAAAAATTGAAAAATACTATAAAATGCTACTGATTTGAGGAAAATTTTAACATACATTGTGGTTTTTCTTTATGTCATTTCATATTATATAATACCTTTTGTAATAGCCATTCGTATTAGATGCTTGTAGCTTCTTTTCATAAGAGTCTATAACAATGGAACAAGTAAGTCTCTAGCAACTTCTGTTATCAGAACGAGTGCAAGAAAAGCAGAAGTGTTTTGATTCAAGACAATTGTGTCTAAAATTTTATTGTCATAATCGAATTCATAGAAACCAGTTATTCAAGCAACAAGTACAATTAAAAGCAAAATAGTTAAGCTAACCAATGTTACATAAATTTAATACCCGGGTTTAGAAGCTGTCGAAGTCGCAGAACTATCAGCCTTCGTCTGAAAAAGACCAGCAATAAAAATAAACGAAATATCAGTTTCAAAAAACAAAAAAACATCAAGAAATAGTATAAATTGGGAAAGATAGGTAGATTATTTACTGCAACAGCATTAGTAATCAACTGATCAGCCCTGCGACCTCTTGAATTAGAACCAAGGTTCAAGTTCACACTCCCATCGGATCTGACCACAACTATGCTCGCTTTCGTCTCTGAATCAAACAAAACACAAAAACAAATTCAGCAATTTCACATATTATTCTCTTGATTGATGGTGCTGCACAAGTGAACAAACCTGAGAAGGATCTACGAGACGGAAGCTGCAGTTTCTTCGAATCGAAGGAATTGGATGCCGTTAAAGCCGTTGCAGCTCCTACTCCCTGGAAAATTGTAGCCATTTGCGCGCCTTTCTTTCCTTCTGTCAAGAAACTAAGCCAGAGACCGGCCGGCGATTCAAGAAAGGAGAAGATTGAGAGAGAAAGAGATTGAATTTATAAAAAGTCGGAAAGCAAATGAGAGTAGGCGGAGAAATTGAGGAGTAGAACAAGCTTAGTGTAAGCTTTTGAGTTGGGGCGATTTATTTGATGTCGAAACTATCAGGCTACAACCCACATAGTTTCCACCGCCATCTCTCTCTCTCTCTCTCTTGAAGAGTTTTGATTCTCTACATCTCAACTGTTGTGTATTTCATGAGAAATGGCCACGTCATTAATTCTGTCATGTCTAAGGACTATTATGGGTTACGTGGAGATTTCTTATTGGTGTAGAATGTTGAAAGTTATAAAAGAAGCACATGAGCTGTGTGTTGTTATGTATCGTTGGTGACCCACTTGGACGGTTGGACCAACCCTAACTAGCAGCTCGTTAATTGTGATGCGTGAGCTGGTACAGTTATTATCTTCTGCTTCTCGGTATAGAATAGAGTTAGTGGAATCATAATAATTTGATTTAATTAATTATAAATTTTTTTAACGACTTTTTTTTTTACCGAAGCTTAATTATAAGATTAACAATATTGTTTCAGCTAAATATTGTTTCAGCTAACTTAGAGATTAAAATTTGATGAGGAAAGGTTAACATAAGTCCCTTTTTTTTCAGAATGAATTTAAATACATTTTATTTTGCCAAATTATGTGTGTTTCAGTCTGACAGTTTCTTGTGCTTTCCATGGAAATTATGTGAAATAAGAAATTACTGGGTATTGCAATATGTACTTTCCTTGAACATTTTTTATAATTTAATTTTTTTTTGAAGAGTTATAATTTAATTATTGTGCACAATATATATAATATAAATGTTTATATGATGGAATTCAAGAACCATAATATATGTCATTCATCATTATTATTATTAAAGAATTAACGTGTACATCTACTATCTCATTTATTTTAAAATTATTCAATATACAATTTAGACCACATTACATAACACCTTTTTAATTCAATTATTCATGTTAATAGGATGTAAATAAGTTAGAATCAAATTAATTAAATTGTATAAGTAGTTATTTGTTCACATGTTAATTAATTAATATATTACTTATTTCCATTTGGCTCAATATGATATTATTTACTTCAATTAAATTTAAATAAAATTGGAATAATATTAAAACGTTCTAATAATTCAGTTTGCTTTGAAGAGAGACAAATAATCAACAAAATTATCTAAATTGTTACTTGAATTTTTCTGTTTGTATTACTAGTATTTTTCAACTTTAATTTATTTTGATGCAATTTTCTAATTTCTATTCCTTTCCATTAAAATTTTTAACTTTATTTTTTGGTTAGTACAAAACTATATATCTAAAAATAATTTTTTATGTTATTTCTCCGCATCAAAATTAAAGATAAAGATATTTTTTCATATGAGAATTAAAAAATGACATAATATTTTTTTTATATGTAATCCATATGGGCACTATGTAAAATCTATATAACCATTACCTTATTTAAAAAAAATGGGAGTTAGATATTTTAATAGAAAAATTAAAATTAAAAAACTTTTCCGAAATAAATTAAAATTTGAAAATATTAAGGGTATAAAATTAAAAAAATTAGGAATCATTGATAAAATAACACCACCTCCCAGAAAAAACTCTTCACATAAGTAAAATATTTTAGAAAAACTTTTAACATAAATAAAATACTTTTGAATAAATTGTATGGTATCTCACTTTTTTATTAAAGAAAATATCTTATAATTTTATAAAATTTTAAAAATATTTGATTTTTAAATTTAAATATATATTAGATATATATTTCTATGAGTGATTATTTTTAAAATTAGAATTTGAAAAGTAAATATTAAAAAATAAATATTTTTTAAAAAATTATGTACAAGACTACACTAAAAAAAAGATTAAAAAATGCGATAAAAAAAGCTTTTGAAATTATAAAATTATGACGCAGCATTTATTTCTGTAAAACTTAAGTCATTTTGTGCATTTTTAAAAATATTATATATGTTTTACATGTATTGTGAATATGTTAAATTCTAAATAAAAATATATGTATTATTTTATATTTTTCTTTAAATATGATGTAGATATAATATAAATATAATTATATATTGAATTTTATTTGAGAATACATATATTAATGTTAATATTAGCATAATATAATATACATATTGTGAACATATTTTACATATATTAAATTATAGCTTAAAATATATGTATTTTTTTTATATCTTCTTTGAATATTTTATAAATATAGTGTAAATATAGTTCATATGTTGAATTTTAAATGATAACATATACACTACTATTAATATTAACATAATATAATAGATATATTATGAATATTCTATATATGTTATGAATATGTTAAATTATAACTAAAAATATGTATATTGCTTTTAAATAGTATTCAAATATGATGTATATACATATAGTGTAAACATGGATGAACCACAGGGGAAGGGGGGGATCATTTGCCCCCCTTGATTTCAATACATGTATACATATATATACATATGTATATATACATATATTTATTTTTAAAAAATTAATATTTAAATATTAATTATTTTTAAAATTTTAAATTAGTTTTAATTTATTATTTTAATAATTTTATTGAGTATTATAACTATTTATAATTATAGTTTAATTTAAAGTTTAATTTATAGATTTTAGTTTATTATTTTGATTATTATCTTATTGTTTTAGAATTTGATTATGAATTAAAATTTGGAGTTTTTATGATTAGATAAATTATTTTTGAATTTGATTATGATATAAATTGAGAATTTAAGATTTTATGATTAGGTTAATGATTTTATAATTTAAAATTTATAGTTATGTGATTAATTTAATTATTTTATAAAATATATTCTATCGTATAAATTTATTTAAAAATAATTAGTTTAAATAATTTTTTTAAAATATCTTAAAAATATATAAATATTATTTAAGAAATATTATTTATTGTATAATTTTACATATAATTTTTCAAAGTAAATTTTAAATATTAAAATAAAAATAATAAAATTTTAACAATTAATTATTTAATATAAAAATAAAATAAAATATAAATATAAATATTAATTATTTGTATTAATTCTATTAATATAAATATAAAATTGAATATAAATTTATCTATAATTTTTTTATTTATAAATTTTGCCCCTCATTCCTTGAAGTTCTGATTTTGTCACTGAGTATAAATATGATTCATATATTAAATTTTAAGTGAGAATATATATATATATTATTAATAGCAACATGATTTATTATATATGTTGTGAATATGTTATATATATATTGTAAATATATTTTATATATATTATAAATAAGTTATGTATATGTTATGCACACATTCATCATTTTCATATTATCATTGATTATAATATATATATTATGTAAATATTATCTATATACTAATTTTCAAGTGGAAATATATGCACTACCATTAATAATAATATAAATATATTTTTTATATTGTGAATATATTATAAATATATATATTTATTATAAATATATATATTTATTGTGAATATAAATATTTATACAACTAATTTTAATACAATTAAAATTATTATCATATTACAAAATGACTATCCATCGATAAAAATCATATCAATAATAAAAATAGCAAAAAAAGTTTAATAATAAAATAAAAAATCACTAGTAAAAATAAAAAATAAGTAAAATAATAATCTTTAAAAAATTATTGAAAAAAAGAAATCATAAAAAATATTAAAATGTTGAAAAATAAAGGAAGAGGCGAGAGACAAGAGAGAAGAGGACAAAAAGAATATAGACTAAGAGATATGAGCGTAGTATTAAACTGATGGGGAACTCCTCTATTTATAGAGTAGAAACCCTAATACATGTATGGACTGTGGGACCCAATAGACATTCATTTATTTATAACACTCCCCCTTGAATGTCTTAAAAATATTCATAAAAATATTACTAACTACATGAATACGCGATAACATACTGCCTCATTAAAAACCTTTACAAGGAAAAACCCAATGGGATAAAAACCTTGAAAGGGAAAAAGAGTGCAGTGCGTATTCTACTCCCCCTCATGAAGACATTACTTGAGATCTTTGAGTCTGCGCATTCCGATTTTGTACACCAATTTCTCAAAACTTGTTGTAGGAAGCGACTTCGTGAATAAATCGGCAAGATTGTCACTTGAGCGAATTTGTTGAACATCAATATCACCATTCTTTTGAAGATCGTGAGTGAAGAAGAATTTTGGTGAAATATGCTTTGTTCTATCCCCTTTAATAAATCCTTCCTTTAACTGGTGTATACATGCAACATTATCTTCATATAAAACTGTTGGGAGTTCTTTTTGAGGATGTTGACCACATGTACCTCGAACATATTGAATTACTGATCTCAACCAAACACATTCTCGACTTGCTTCATGGATGGCCAAAATCTCTGCATGGTTAGAAGAAGTAGCAGCAATAGTCTGTTTTGTAGATCGCCATGATATAGCTGTACCTCCACATGTAAATAAGTAACCTGTTTGAGATCTACCATTATGTGGATCTGATAAATATCCTGCATCTGCATAACCAATCAAAACTGACTTTGATGTGTTAGCATAAAATAAACCCAAGTCCATCGTACCACGAAGATATCGAAGAATATGTTTAACTTCATTCCAATGTCTTCGTGTTGGTGAAGAACTATATCTTGCTAATAAGTTTACTGCAAATGCTATATCAGGTCTAGTATGACTAGCAAGATATGTCAATGCTCCTATTGCACTAAGATATGGTACTTCTGGACCAAGAAGTTCTTCATCATCTTCTTGAGGTCGAAAAGGATCTTTTTTCTCATCAAGCGACCTTACAACCATTGGAGAATTTAATGGATGTGCTTTGTCCATATAAAACCGCTTTAACACCTTGGCTATATATGTGGATTGATGGACTAAAATACCATCTGCAATATGCTCAATTTGCAAGCCAAGACAAAACTTTGTCTTTCCGAGATCTTTCATTTCAAATTCTTTTTTCAATAAATCCACAGTTTTAGATATCTCCTCTGAAGTTCCAATGATATTTAGATCATCAACATAGACAGCAACAATGGTAAATCCGGATCCAAATCTTTTGATAAAAACACATGGACATATAGCATCATTTTTATAGCCCTCTTTCATTAAATATTCACTAAGACGATTATACCACATTCGCCCAGATTGTTTTAATCCATATAGAGCTTTATTCAACTTAATGGAATAAACTTCTCGAGAATTTAACTTTTGTGCTTCAGGCAACTTAAATCCTTCAGGAACTTTCATATAGATATCTTTGTCAAGTGAGCCATACAGATAGGTAGTCACAACATCCATTAAATGCATTTCAAGACTTTCATGAATTGCCAAACTTATTAAATATCTTAGTGTAATTACATCCACCACAGGAGAATATGTATTCTCATAGTCAATGCCAGGTTTTTGTGAAAAACCTTGGGCAACAAGTCTTGCTTTGTATCTTACAATTTCATTAGTTTCATTTCGCTTTCGTACAAAAACCCATTTATATCCCACTGGCTTGATATTCATTGGCGTTTGGACAACAGGCCCAAAAACTTTACGCTTTTCAAGGGATTTCAATTCAGCCTCAATTGCATCTTTCCATTTTGGCCAATCAATTCTGCGTCTACATTCATCAATAGACTTAGGTTCAAGATCCTCGTCTTCTTTTACAATATCTAGCGCTATATTGTATGCAAATATTTCGTCGATGTTTACTTGGCTTCGATTCCATTTTTGACCAGACACGACATAATTTATTGAGATCTCATCATTTTCAATATTTTCAGGTACCTGAGTTTCTTCTGGAAACTTTTCCACAATGTCAAGTGTCTTCTCAAAAAATTGCTCTTCAAGAGCATTTTCTCCAGAAATTTGGTTATTTTGAACATTCGCTCCTTTTCTTTTTCTAGGATTTTTATCCTTGGAACCGATTGGTCTACCACGTTTTTGGCGTGCAATAGACTCACTAGCTTGGGCAACTTGTCCTTCAGGGACTACAATTCTAATAGGAGCATTTTCAGCTGGAACATAAGATTTAGTTACTCTTTTTGGATCAGTAAATGAATCTGGCAATTGATTTGCTACATTTTGTAAATGAATTATCTTTTGAACTTCTAATTCACATTGCCCAGTGCGAGGATCCATATGAGATAAAGATAATTCTTTTCAACTAATCTGTTTTTCCAACTGTTTATTTTCTCCCCCTAATGCTGGGAAAACTGACTCATCAAAATGACAATCAGCAAATCTAGCCGTAAATAAATCTCCAGTTAAAGGCTCTAAATATTTAATTATTGATGGAGATTCATACCCAACATATATCCCTAACCTCCTTTGAGGGCCCATCTTTGTGCGTTGTGGTGGAGCAATTGGAACATAAACCGCACATCCAAAAATTCGAAGATGGGAAAGATTTGGTTCCTGACCCAAAACCAATTGTAGAGGGGAGAATTTATGATAATTTGTTGGCCTGATGCGAATAAGTGATGCTGCATGTAATATAGCATGTCCCCAAGCAGAAACAGGAAGTTTTGTTTTCATCAGTAATGGCCTTGCAATTAATTGCAATCTTTTAATGAATGATTCTGCCATACCATTTTGAGTGTGAACATGAGCAACAGGATGTTCAACTTTAATTCCAATTGACATGCAGTAATCATTAAAGGCTTGAGATGTAAATTCACCAGCATTATCCAAACGAATTGTTTTAATAGAATAATCTGGAAATTGAGCTCTTAAACGAATTATTTGAGCAAGCAACCTCGAAAATGCCAAATTTCGAGTTGATAATAAGCAAACATGTGACCATCTTGAGGATGCATCAATTAGGACCATAAAATATCTAAATGGTCCACAAGATGGATGAATTGGTCCACAAACATCTCCATGTATTCGTTCTAAAAATGCTGGTAATTCAATTTGAATTTTACTAGACGATGGCCTAATAATCAACTTCCCTTGAGAACAAGCTGGACAAAAAAATTCATTTGATTGAATAATCTTTTGGTTCTTCAATGGATGTCCATATGAAGATTCTATAATTTTTCGCATCATTATTGATCCAGGATGACCTAATCGATCATGCCAAATAATAAATGCACTTGGATTTGTAAACTTCTGGTTTACAACCATATTAATTTCAATTGTGCGAATACAAGTATAGTATAAACCAGAGGAAACTGTAGGTAGTTCCTCTAATACACATTTTTTGTTTGATATGGTACTTGTAATACAAAGAAATTCTTTAGTATTCATATCTTTTGTCTCAATATGATATCCATTTAGGCGAATATCTTTAAAACTTAATAAATTTCTGTGAGACAATGGGGAATATAATGCACCATTAATATTAATAATCGTTCCCCTTGGAAGTATTATACTTGCTCTTCCAGAGCCTTTAATAATTCTTTTCCTTCCAGATATAGTATGAACAAATTCTTCTCCCATTTTCAATTGGGAAAAGTATTTTCTATCTTTAAGAATCGTGTGCGTTGATGCACTATCAGCAATACACAAATCTCGATTTTCTTTTTCCACTAAAGTTTGTGTAGCATCCATAATGTCTTCACAAAAATATAAGAAGTAAATTAATATAATACTTAAAAGAATATAAAATGTCACAAGTTTAAAATAAAAACATAATAAAGTAAAATCCAAATAATTATAAAAGTTCAATACAAAATATGATAGAAATATTCATAAAGGAAAATAAAATTGAATAATCAAAAACTAAACTTAGGCATCAAGATTGTCATTGCCAACTAAATGATCAATATTTCCATTTGGGTCTGAGAAGAAATCAGCAACATCAAGATGGGTGACATCAATCGCAGTCTCATCTAGCCCATCATTATAGGAAAAATTTGTCTCAATATTCTTTCCTCCATTTTTCAAAGATGCTTGATAAAGATCAACAAGATGTCTTGGCGTACGACATGTACGTAGCCAATGTCCTTTTCCACCACATCGATGACAACTAACATTAAAAGATGGATTAGATCCATTATTCTCATTAGTTCTTTTTCTTTCATTATTCTTCCCATTTTTATGATAAGGTGTATTTCTATAACCACCACGACTACCATTGCGATTGCCACGAGAGTTATTTCGACCACGACCTCGTCCACGACGATTATACTCTTGTCTATGCCCATATGAAATTGCATTCGCTTCAGGAAATGCCATAGATTTATTTAAGTGGGCTTGGCTTCCATTCACTTCAGGGAATGGAGCAGATCCAGTTGGGCGAGCTTCATGATTTCTCATCAATAATTCATTATTTTGCTCAGCCACAAGAAGACAAGCAATTAATTCAAAATACTTTTTAAAGCCCTTTTCACGATATTGTTGTTGTAAAACAACATTCGAAGCATGAAAAGTAGAGAATGTTTTCTCTAATAGGTCATGATCAGTAATATTCTCTCCACATAACTTTAGCTGAGAGCTAATTCTAAAAAGGGCAGAATTAAATTCGCTTACAGATTTAAAATCTTGCAATCGCAGATGCATCCACTCATAACGAGCTTTTGGGAGAATAACAGTTTTCTGGTGATCATACATTTCTTTCAAATTGTTCCAAAGAACAAGAGGGTTTTTAATAGTCAAATATTCAGTTTTCAATCCCTCATGTATATGATGGCGGAGAAAAATCATTGCCTTTGCTCGATCTTGATTTGATGCTTGATTTCCTTCTTTAATAGTGTCACCAAGACCCTTAGCATCTAGATGGATTTCAGCATCCAAAATCCATGATAAATAATTCTTGCCCGAAATATCAAGGGCTGCAAACTCGAGTTTCGCAATATTTGCCATGCTTTAAAAAAAATATTAGTATTAGTAAACAGTATTAAACCCAAATATTAATATAAGTATTAAACTAATTGGTATTAATATTTATTAGTTTACCGAAGCAAACGATATTAATAATAATATTAAACCCAATATTAATAATATACCGAAGCAAACAATATTAATAATATATAACCCAAACCGGTTCCAAACATCTCGGTTCTTAACCTTTAAAATAATCTAACAATATTTAGTAAAACATTATTATAGCAAAGCTATAAAAAGAAACACAGTAGATACAAATATAAGTTAGCAACAGACGTTTGGATTTAAAAATCCTCCAAAATAACAGTGAAAAATAAGAAAAGACGAAAAAAAAAATTTACAAAACGATATACTGTGTTTACGGGCAGTGTACTTCACAAGATTTTGGAAAAGAAAAAAAAAATGATCAAACAAACAATATTTCGGAAATCAAAGTTTACAAAACGAAAAGATGAAAAATATATATATTTTTTTCAAAATTTGTAAATTAGGATATACTGGATCCAAATATGAAAAATCAAATAATAGAACAAGATTACGCAAATAACAATTAATATCTAGATTGATATAATATTAGAGATTTAAAAAAAAATACAAGTACAAAACTTACACCGAAGCAACCTTAAACCAAAGCAATCGTGCTGATAACGTGTTGAAAAATAAAGGAAGAGGAGAGAGACAAGAGAGAAGAGGACAAGAAGAATATAGACTAAGAGATATGAGCGTAGTATTAAACTGATGGGGAACTCCTCTATTTATAGAGTAGAAACCCTAATACATGTATGGACTGTGGAACCCAATAGACATTCATTTATTTATAACATAAAAGAAAAAATATACTATATATTTAAAAAATGAAAAAAATAAAAAGTAAATGTGAAAAAGAAGGCGCGCGTAGTAGACTTGAAAACGGAATTTACAATTGCGTATTCGGTGTAAATTCCTCCAATTTTGTTGGTATTCTGTTTTGGGCCTAACTCATAATTTTTAGAAAAAATCATACCTTCGTTTTTTTTTTAATTTTTAATTTTTTATCAAAAATATTTTAATTATTTAATTATAAATTTATAATAAACTCATTATAAATTATATAAAATTTATAAATTTATTATAAACTCATGATAAATTTATTATAAACTCTTTATAAACTAATAAAAATTTAATTTTATAAATTTTAATAAATATTTTATAAATATAATAAATTTAAAATTATTTAAAATTATTTTTATATTTTTATCAAAATTTCTCAAAAGCCCTAATTTTTAGATTGTGAGCCGTCTATAGTCAAAAGCCCATAATCCGAAAACTCATTACAGAAAAAAAATAAAGGCGCCGTTCTACTTTTCAGCCAATCACAAAAATAAAAATGGAAGTCGTTTATCATCTCTTCTCCATCATGTCCACACTCTTCACTTCCTTTGCTCTTTCTCTCCGCCTCCTTTTCCGCACCATCTTCTCGCGCCTCTTCTCCTCCCACTCCACCGTCAATGCTGCTGGAGACACCGTCATTACCTACGAAGGCGTTGTCTGGCATGAGCGCCGTCATCCTGTCCGCCACTCATTTCGCTACTCAGTCCGTTATGCGCTTTTTGACATTGAATGCTCCCCCCACCAGCCGCCTGATCACCTCTCTGCTGATCAGGCTCGCCGAGTAGCGGAAACCACTGGACCAGTGTACTTACTGTTTGCTAATTACTCTGAAACTTTCTATATTACTTCAAATTTTAGCAACTATCTCTAATCGAAAGTAAATTAGTTTGATTAGAAAATTTACTGATTTTAGTTTCAAAATCGAGTTCCAACACATACAATTATGTGATTGAAACACATATAATAAAATTGAAGGATATGTAGTTTGATTGGCTGGTATTAGGTAGTTTATTTCCGTGTATCTGGGTAAGAAAATCGAAACGAAGGATTTTGATAGACGAGTTTTGATATTTGTAACTATGGATTGAATTTGGCTGATTGGGTTTTGCCTTACAGTTCAATCTATTATGACATTGTTTGACTGTAAATTTCTAATAACTTCGGGAAAGAAGATTTTAAAATGCAATATCTAAAATTTGGTTGAAAATATTTTTCATTTTCTGTTTATAAGTATACTTGTTAAACTATGCACTATGAACCAAAAAAACTCGATTAAATCCTAAGCAGAAGGACCTTGTAATGTGATCCAGTGCTTCTGATTGATTTTATTTGTTCTCTGGGCAGTTTCCTCCTTACAATACCTCCTACCTCCTAGTGTGCGTTATGAACAAAATCCCCTGAGTTTGTATTATTGTTATGACCTTGAAGAATGAAGACTCTACTAGGCTTTTGAAGAAGTGTATTGCTGAGGTGTGTAGTTTCTTACTTTATGGTCTATTTGAAAGGTTTTTTACATTGGGCTTTTACTCAAAATCATCATCAACCACTCCTCTCATTGAATTCAATCAGATCAAATACCGTATAATTTACTCACAAAATATGCAGAAGCTCAAATGTTATAAAACACTTCAACACCTTATTTGTATGTCAAGAAAAAGAAAAGGCTACAGCATATGCTGTGGAAAGTTGCCTGTTCTTTACATACACTTGCAATTAAATAAGAACTAAGTTATAACGGGACTTAATGTAAAGGAATCCACAACTACTATAACCAGATGACACCACTTGAATTTGGTTATGCTGGTTCAATGGAAATTTCACAAATTGTTCTATACCATAATTTCTCTATCATGAGCCTTTTTTGGAACTTTTTTCTTTGGGTTTTATGTTAATGCGGTTTGTTCAAATTCAAAAAATAAATATAGTTGATTTGTGGAACAATAGAACAATGAAACCCATTCACCTGTGTTCTAACACTGAACAAGCGTGTAACTAATTATTTCCAAAGAAGAAATGGACTTATATCAAAAAGTAATCATGAAAATCAAACTTTTGGTCTTTCTTCTTATAATATCTGCCGAACAGGATTTGCTTGCTGGAAGTGAATGGCTTATTTTTTTTTACCATTTGAAACAGAAAAGGAAACCATTACATCTTCTAGCAGATATGATATTAAGATATGTAATAAACAAATATGTCAATCCAATCACTACTTGATCTCTCTTTAGTCTAGTTGGTCCATCTTTTATATTGTCTGGTTTCTTCATCCAAGTATTTTTTCCTTTTTCTTTTTCCATTGATTTTTTAGCCCCCCTATATTTCTTGGATGCAGTGGATCCCTTGCTAACATTAGAATATATTGAAATTCCTGCTGCAATATATAAAATGGTATTTTAGCTTTTAAGACATTATATGGAATATCATGTTTCCCGTTTTTCCTAATGCTTGGACAATTGGAGGTGGTCAGCTGCTCATGATCTAATATTTGATATGCCTAATTTTTCTTTTGTAAAAGCTAAGAAAATATGAAGAGAACATTGTATTTATGCGTAATTCTCTTCTTGCTTGTGCATTAAAATTCTAATCAGCATGTAATCTTTAATGGGATGCACCAGACATATGCTGTCTTTGATGGCGATTCTGCTACAGGTAACTAATTCACCATGGGGTGAAAGAGTCACATTTGTTTTCAATTCAAACTCAGATTTAGTGGCAAAACCATTGCATGTTAGCCCTTTTATGGTACGTCTCAGCAGTTGCTTTACTTTTGTACTTTTTAGTTTGATATATTTTTTTTTCTCTCGTTTATTGCTTATTGCTTATTGCAATAAGGATATGATAAATTCTTTCCTATTGAGCAACACTGTTTTCTCAATTTCTCTCATATATGTTTGGAAGTTCAATAAGTTAATCCCTGTAAATTCTCATTTTCTTATGTTTTCTAATGTTTCCATTGGAATTGATTCCTTCCTCATCCAGATACATGCTGCAATACTCAAGGCATGGTGTTATAGTTTCATATGAATGTCGATGCTTCCTGTAGTAATTATACATATTATGTCTATGCTTTGGCTTATGATGAGATTGGATCTGCAGCGTCCCCATTGATGTGTAGAGCTTTCAGCTGTTGACTTGGAATGAGTGATGAGTAGGATAATATTTATAGGCCAATTCTGGTGCAGCATGGGTTTGCATTTGAAAAAGGAATCCTGAAATCTCATTGGTGAATAGTTGAAAAGTGCTCTAGATTGTTATGCAGAAATCCAGAGAGTTTGAGGACATTTGCCACATAGTCTGCTGCATCCAATTAGGTCCTTCGCAATATGCTTCAACATATATTTGCAATTGTTAGCTTTGGATAGAGGAGATTCTTTGTTATTTTAATAGTAGTTGTTGAGCTTTAGGATCTTGAGGGTAATTGATGAGCTCTTATTTATATCCCAAGTGAATATATAGCTAGATTAACTGAGCATGTCATCATATTAATATGTAGATAACAGTGTCAACAGATAAAGATCAAGAAGGTGAATGATGTGAGATTTTTGCAACCAAACCAAAACATAATGGCATACTGTTTGATTCAGTTTTTCTGCCGTGCAAAATCTTGATATTTCAATGGTGCTCATATTATTGTCAAAAGAGGTTCTTCACTCTTTAAAATGGGCATTGGTGGAATATTGCAGGACATGCAGGGAAATTGCAGCATCAGGGCAAATGCTCCTGGGGACAGCTTGTCTGTGGTTGTTTCAGTCCAACACCCTGAGCATGGTGACTATTTTGTGGCTACATTAAAAGCTAAGAGAATCACTTCCTTAGAGTGTGATCATAATTTGTTCTTCTGGTTGATGCCTCAAAAAGTTGCATTCTGGATATATTGGCATGTAAGTTAAGTTGAATAATTGCTGAATGCATGAGTGTGCTCTTGGTTGGAGTTTTATTATAAGCATCAACTCTTGTCTACTTTTTTTTTTTTTTTTGAAGAATCAACTCTATCAAATTAATTCATTTAACATTGTTACATTCCCTTAGGAAGTTGCACATCTGTTTTAGCCTCAATTGAAATATCTATTATTTTTAAATGTTTGAGAATACCTAGATCCATATTCATCATACTTTTGTGATCAGGACTGCTTTTGTTTGCATATATGCTATAAAAATACATTATGCAATTACGGCCACAGGTTGATGTGAAAAAAATATGTTTGTAATATAGATTCAGAATGACGAGAAATAAAATAAAGCAGTTTATGCTATTTCATCGTGTTTTCATGTAGGCTCTTAAACTATATTGGAAAAAGGTGCAATTTATCCAACACCCAAGGTACAGTAAACCTGAATACAGGGAGGAAGCACTACTACGTGATCAAAAGCTTGAATGCTGTTGGGAACCTGGGAGGGACAAGGATGAACATTTACAGGATGAAAGATTCAATGGCAGGAATTATATCCAACGTCAGTTCAAGTGGAGAGATGCCAAGTGGCCTTGGTGTTAAAATTCTAATGGTAAGCTTTTCATTGAATTGTATTATATCAAAAATTGAATTTTTTTTTTTTAATTTCAGTGTGTCAATATGTTGTGTTTATCTGCATAATGGTTTATAAATCTGAAAGGCAACAACATGTCGAGTTGCCCTTTCCTTTGTAGCAATAATCAAAGCTTAAATCGATGTTCATTGTTTCATGGATAAAACTCAATCTTGTTGGGCTAATTGATTATTTGAATATCAATCCGCTTGATTGGACGCTCATAAGTTTTTGCTACCAAAAATTTTTACAGGATCTTTTACCAAATGATTTTCCATTTGTTAGTCTTAAGGCGTGAAGAGAATGCGTTCATTAATTAACTAATTTAAATGTGAGAAATTGCATCTCCAGGGCACCACTAATCAGTTATCATATATTATGACAAATTGGAAACCCATTCTTAATTATCATCAGTGCCACTCAAGTCTTCATTCAATGAAACTAGTAATTTGATTTAGTCAAAGTCAGTTGTAGCGTGCTATGTGCATGTATTATGTCCTGCGTAACAGCGTAATTTATTGTTATACTGCGTTAGTCTGTGTGTGTATGTCGTATTACTTGTATTTGGTCTCAGAAAAGTATCACGTGGTGGTGATTATTGGTTCATGATCTTCAAGTTGTGAAGGATATTCGCTTCACTAGTTATTGCATAATACTTTACTGTTATGTGAGACTGGGTCATTACATTTCGTGTAATACATGCTTCGTAATAGTGTGGTTTGCACCAGACTTGGAAGTCTTCGTCTTCTAAAGGACAACAGTCGACCCGCCAATGAGACATTTTTAATAAGTTTCTCATGCTTATCTCACCTCATTTTTCTCCTTGCAGCCATAGCGTGCAATTCGGCTAAAATTATTATAGTGATGTTTAAACTAATGGATTTCTAAAGTCCATAAAATTGAAAATTTGACTTTTTGTGGTTTTCATGGATTTATGTGACCTTTACATATTTTAGAAAATTCATAGTGGGAGCATTTTTTTAATAAGAAAAAAAAAATTTTAAGAATTTTTCATTTATTAAAATAATGAATTCATCAAAATTCAACTCATGTATTTCAAAAATCGAAATTTCCCGACTGATAATAATCATTGATTTTATTTTCTTTTATTTAAATTAATCTGCAAATTTATGTCTAAAATATAGAAATGTTAAGGGTTTATATACTGTTGAAAAAATTAATTCTAAAAGTTAGCTTGTAAGGTTGAAGAATCTAATTATATATAAGATCATTCAATATTAAATATTTAATTAATGTGAGATTTTGTATCATATTTAACAGTCTTCTTCAAGTGGCAATTAAGTTATTTTTAATAAATCTAGTTGACATATCTGGCACATATCAAAAATTAAAAGAGAAATTATAATTTGAATTATAATAGAAAGGAAATTGAGATAGAAAAGGGGGTATAAGTATTATTTAGTTATGATATTAGTAGAAATATTGAGGATTTATAACTCTTGGAAGAGCTAATTTCAAAAATTAGCTTGTAAGATCAAATTACTAATTTGAAATTTCTATCAAATATGATAAAGACAACGTAGGCTAAGTCACCAGCTTTATATATTATAAAAAAAGAATTGATTATGATGGCTGGTTGTAGTCATACCTCAAGACTAATAAATCATGAGCAAATTTCATATATAAGAAGATGGAAATGGCTTACTTGCCAAGTCAACCAAAATCAGCCAATGAACTTTTGGTTCTTGTATGCACAATGAGATGGATATTCATGTTTTATTGTGTAACAGATTTAGAGAGTTAAATAGATTATATACAAGATATATACATTAAGCATCCAAGCAGTAATCCATGCTTCTATTCTAGGACACCAAACAAGTTCCCAGTGACTGCACTCAAAAATCAAAATATTTGGGAAAACTAAAAATATAATGTGCATTCTATTCCTACTAAATATATATATGTATATATATATATATATTATATCAAGATTACAGCACAAATAAATATTGCTAAAACCCTAAACATATAAGGAAAAAAGGGCTCCCAACATGATGATGGAAAAAATCAGACAATCAAACAAAATCTGTTTCTCATTATTTACCCTTTCCCATGGATCATTCTTTCTGATTATGGAAATGACTCAGAAGCCGCTGTGACTGCAATGCATAACGTGCAATTCGGCTAAAATTAAAGTGTGATGTTTAGACTAATGGGTTTCTAAAATCCATAAAATTAAAATTTTGACTTTTCGTTTTTTTCATGGATTTATGTAACCTTTACACATTTTAGAAAACTCATAGAGGGAGCAATTTTTTAATAAGAAAAAAGTTTAAAGAATTTTTCATTTATTAAAATAATGAATTCATCAAAATTCAACTCATGTATTTCAAAAATGGAAATTTCCCAAGCGATGAAATATAATATTTTGTTGATTTTTTTTCTTTTATTTGAATTAATTTACAAATTTATATCTAATCTATAAAATTTTCAAAGTGCTTATTTGAAATTTCCATCAAATATATGATTAAGACAAGGTAGGCCAAGTCACCAGCTTTATAAATTATTAAAAAAAATAGAATTGATTATGATGGCTAGTTATAGTCATACCTCAAAAGTAATAAATCATGAGCAAATTTTATATATAAGAAAATAGAAGTGGTTTACTTGCCAAGTCAACCAAAATCAGACATATAGGTTAAAAACCAAGAGAGAGTTTAGGAGGTGAAACCAAGTCAGAAATTATAATTCTTTTTTTCTGAAACAGTCAATTTTATTTTCGTTGGTTTGATCTCTTTCGTTTTACTTTAAAATTTTTGTCCTACTTGAAGATAAATAAATAATTAATCCTTAATTGGATTTCACATTTCAGGGGCTAAGCTGTCTTTGCAGAAGTAGTTGTTTTCTTATTTTTTGGCACTCTGTAAACAGTAACTTTTTAAAAGAAAAAATATACAGTAAAATTTGACCTTTAAAATTGAAGTTAAAATTCAAAATTTTCAAATTTAACTTTCATTACATATGTATTTTATTTAATTTTTGAATAAAATTTTTTAATTAATTATAAGAATAAAAAATTAAGATATAATTGCGATATTTTTACAAACTTACAATGTCCAATTTTAAAATAATATCTTTACCCAGCCATAATTATCACTTTTATAAAAAAAAAATTTATTTATCTTAGATTATCACTTTATATAATTTAAAAAATTAATTAATTTTTTTAATTATATCCTTATCATTAATGATTTAATTGGTGAAATGAGAGTGTAATATTAATAAATTAATAGATGTGTATTTTAGTCCATTTAAAATAATTTTATATAATGTATAGAGAATTTAATGACTTTCTTAATAGGTGCGTATGAAACTATGAGCTAAAGATGATAATTTCAACGGAACGAATAAAGTATTATTTGTCAATATTATTATTTGTGAGATTAAGCTCATAATTTTCATGAATAATTATGGCATATAATAGTTTATTAAAAATTTTAATAATTTTTTTAATAGGTGTATATGAAGTTGTAAGTAAAGATGACAATTTTAGAGAGACGAAAAAAGAATTATTTGTCAATATTATTATCAGTGATATTAATCTCATAATTTCCATGAATAATTATGGCATATAATAGTTTATTAGAGATTTTGTAGTGCCGTAGATTTGCTTATATTTTCTAAAAGGTGCGCTAATCTTAATAGCTCATTTCATTTTTATTTTTTTTATATACTAAACATAAACATAATTCAATGATATATTTATTTTAATAACAATATATATATATATATCCAAATTGAATATAAATTTTATCTCGAGGTTCCTAATTCTCCTAAAAATTAGGTGGATTAACCAATAAATAATGGATAGCAATATTATAAATAAAAATAACATCATTTTACACCTAAAAGCTAAATAGTATATTCCATATCGGAAAAACTAATAAGCATGTGAAAAATAAGGAAAATGATCACGTTTCATAAAAAGAGAATGAGAAGTTAACTTTCTTATCCAATACAAAAGAGAGGTGTTGTTTTGTGTACCTAAAAACAGATGGTGATTTAAATTGATATCTGAAATGGCCAAACTCTTCATTTTCCAATATAAAACCCTAAGATCGCCCACTTGACTTGTTTGGTTCACATGAAAATATTTTCCCACTTTCTTTTTCAATACTGGTTGGTTGCCGCATGTCAATTTTCTTTCTTTCTTCTTCTTCTTTTTTTTTTTAATAACAAACAAATTATTATTAAGCCATGTGACAATTGTATTTACTTCAAAAATATTTGTGCTGCTTGAAAGTTGGCTCATGCGGATGTTTATTTTGAGTTGTTTATGCTGGTAGAATCATCAATGGCAATTGCATTAATTTTATTTTGGAACAATGGAAAAGAATTAAATTTCAATTTTGATTTAACTACTAGAGAGCTTTACCTCTTGTTTGAATGATAGTTTTTAATGGTTTGATATAGGACAGTATGGTTTAGTTATATATTTATTTTGACTTCCAATCACATGGTATGATACTTCATAATTTTTTTATAGTTTAAAAATCATGACTTTTATCAAGTTTTTTAAACTACTAAATTGGTAGTTTGTCACGATTATGGAATCTTTTTCTTTTTTTAATCAAAATTTGCCTTAAATGGGATGGAGATTTATCATAATTTTCTATATGGGAATGAAGACAAAAAAAAAAATTATAACATATATACTATATATTTTGTATCTTCTATTTTAGTTATTTGCATATGTAAAAAAATTTTTAATTTAATATATTTTATCTCATTATATTTTTTGAATTTTATTATATACAATTATTAAACTATTATGCTATTAGATTTATAATTATTATAAATCATTAACTTTTTATATTATTAAATTTTAATTTAAAAAATAAAAAAACATAAATTCCCATGAGAATCTAAATCCTGCTAGAGCAAGGATGAAAATAAATTTGTCCTCGTTTATGAGACGGGGACAAGAACAAAGATTCTCGCCAAAACGGGGATGGAAAGGAGAATTATCCCTTGTCACATTGTCTTATTACCATTCCTATATCATAAGAATTCATTTTATCATCAAATAAAATATACTCATCCCACTAATTAACTTAAAAATGATAAGGGGTTAAATATTTTTTTTTAACTTTATTCTTATAAGTTGCTATATATTGTAAATTAGTTAGTATTACCCAAGATGCTTTTGTTGTATCTTTCCTAATTAAATCACTTCCTCTTGGCTATAGCCTGATCTAATTCCTTATAGAATCATCGTATGTTGGTTGATTTTTTTTTTCTGATTTCCCATTACAAGTCCAATATACACCGATATAGCAATGTGGGATAAAGATACTACTATAAGGATGTAGCGGATTACCGATAGATTTTTTCATTAGTAATCTTTATTTTTTTTGTCGATAATAATATTTACCAACATATTGCTGACAAAAAAAATCTATAGCCAAATCTTTAGCGGGTAATTGAAAAGCCGACGAAAAATAAAAATTTGTCGGTAAATTTTTCTACAGAAATAATCTGTCAGTAATTTTTCGATAGAAAAGTAGTCAGTAATATTTATCGATAGAAATTATTTTTGTCTGTACAGAAAAAAATACCGATAAAAAATTTTATCAGTATTACTGACAAAAAATTATCTGTCAGTAATATCGATAAACCGACGAAAAATTATCTGTTGGTAATGCCAACAAATAATTTTTCATCGGTATTACCGATAGAATTCCTATCATGTCGGTAATATTGAAGAAAATGCCGACAGAAAATAAATTTGTCGATAAAAAATAAATTATTTTTTAAATTTTAAAAATATTTTTAAATTTTATAATATATAAATGTATGTATAATTTTTTTATTAATAAAAATAAAAATAAAAAAATAAAATTAATATTTAAAAAAATATTATATGTAATAAATATTCAAATATAAAAAAGATGAACATAAAAATAATAAAATGTATATAACCATATGAAATTAAAATATCGTTGTACATATACAAAATAATCTAAAATTAAGTAGCAGGAGGTGGTGAAGATGGAGTTAGAGGAGCACCATTAGGCGAAAGTGCCGTGATGGATCGAAGATTCCTCACATGAAGTTGGACATAAACTCATTAAATTGCTGCTAGACCAACCTCTGCACCTCGATTTGCATCTGCGCCTGAATTCGAGATTGAACATGCGCCTCTACCTCCATCTGCACCTGTTTCTGGATCTGCTGCTGAACAGTCCAATCACGCTCCGCCAATTACTCTTTTAAATGCTCGATCTCTTTCCGTAAGGTAGATAAACTACTAGAAGATGAAGAAAAAATTGTGCTGACATACTGTGAGCCAAGTCCATATAGTTTTTTCTTCTTCTCTCTGTCCACAGCAGATCTAAATAAGTTATCATCGTCAATAGGCATATCGGGCTGAGAGGTCTCCTCCTGAGAAGTAATGAAACGATCATATATAATATAAAAAAGATTATTAATTTTATATTTTAAATTTAATTTTTATAATATTTAAAAAATTATGAAATTACTTACATTTACATCATGTGATCGACGATCCACAAATAAATGTCTGTCGTGATCCCGGGTGTGTGTATACATAAACAGCTCATAGTTGTTCGACGGCCGACCCATGGTTGACTCCTATTTAGAGAAAAAAATGTTAGTTTAATAACACAAAAAAATTATAAATTAAAATATATAAAAAATAGAAATATACTTACGAGTGTACGAGCATGATCATGATGTGATCGGCTGCCTTCCGTATGTGTTGATGGACCTGCACCATCCACAACACTGGACATCCTATTACGAGAGACAATGACAGAAAGTGTCTGCCCCTCGAGAGAGATCCACCGGACCTGTAGGTTTGTCCATAACTAGTCATCAATAAATAAAAGCTGCCTTTCCTCAGCCTTCACCCTACTCAGCATATCGTTGTACCGAGAGACGGTATTTTAAAAAACTCCTGCGGAGTCCATCTTCTGTGTCATGACCTTCTAAATGCGTCTAGTGGAAGCCCCAGCTAGATCCATCATGTAAATACAAAATTAAAAAAAGTACACATTTATTTAAAATAAACCGATTAAATTTTATAATTTAATATAAATATTATAAAAAATTAAAAATACTTACTCTGACTCCCGAACAGTCAAATGCTGCATCATATCATCACGACCTGTAACTAATGTTACACTACTGATATCACCAATATGAGCATCTAAAGTGGCTGGGAGAAAAGCAGCAACAAGATTCTTTATTCAAGCCGAATGAGAAAAAGAAGCATAATTTTTTGTCTAGGCTCGATGAGAAGTAAAAGCAAAATACTCTGTAAATATATCATCTATAGTCGCATTAATTAAAGAATCCTCGACAAATCTATCATTTGAGATATCACGTAACTCTAGACATTTTTTTAGGAAAAAAAAAAAACTAAACTAATAATGATAAACTGTGACTTAAAAAAATTGAATTGGAAACTTTTTACTTTTCACATATTTTAAAAAAAATTAAGAAAATCAATCATGCAAATATATATATATATATTATTTTCCTTCAAAAGTTTTGTAAACATAAGATTCAATTTATGGTTTACAACAGCAGTCAAACGAGATTATGAAATAGTGTATCTTATACATTTTTTGGCACTAAATAGCAAGTACTTATAATACTTTGTTAACACAAAAATGAATAATATTACTAAAATAAAATTTCATAGTTCAAGAAAATTAATAATGTTTTTATTTTTATCGATATATGATCCAGTATATTTTTAGTTAAAATTAAAATATTTAATTTTTTAACATTAAAAATGAGAATCAAAAATTGAATTTGTAATTATATATGGTTTATATTATATCATATTACATTATATTATATATGTGTATACATCTACTTCATTTTTTATATACTTACCATTACATATTTAATTTTTGTTATATAGTTATAATAACGCCTCAATTATCTCTCATTGAAATTAAAGAAAGTTGTATCTTAATGAAAATGATTAGTTACATTCATGTCTAATACGCAATCATCTTAAACAGATGAAAAATAGTGAAGAAATTAATGGTAAAAATTTAGAGTTGATTGAATGGAACTCAGTCTCAATTGGATGTATCTAAAAGACTTGGTTAAGTTTGCGCTTCATTTTCCACTATGAAAGCCATAGTTGAATTTAATTATTTATACCCTCGTGATTAATGACAATATATACAAATATGTGGAGTAATTAGTCTTCGTAATTATGATCATTATGCTCAGAATTTTGAATCTTGAATTTTATTTTTTTGGAAAGAAAGGTATCTGTTAATTAAGAAAAATTAATATTAATTAATAAGTGGTTATTTAATTATAGTTAATATTGAAAAACAAAATGAAATTTCTAAGCAAAATTTCACAGATGTACCTTATTTATTTATTTATTATTGAAGGAAACGTTTTAGAAATTTCGACATATGAAAAAGAAAACTCAAGTATTAGAATAATTATATACTATAACCGTTGGAGTAATAAATACCTACAACGGATCAATGAGATTCTTACACGTAGATTAAATGATTCATTTTATTGGTCCGTTGTAGATATTTAATCTACGTGTAAGAATCTCATTGATCCGTTGTAGGCATTTATTGCTACAACAGTTGTAGCATATAATTATTCCGAGTATTGGCTTTTGCCAGCCAAAATCCATGAAACGTCCCCATCCAACTTGCAATTTTTAATGCACCGCCACATTAAAAAATATTATAAATATTTCTCTTACTCTTAAAATAAAGCTAACCAAATTAATTAGAACTAAAATATTTAAAATTATTTTAATTCAAATTCTTTATTTCAATAGAGGCAGCCGTTAGCTGTCAATAAAAAAATAAATGTAATTTCTAGTATTTTCTGATACATAGATCGGCAGTATCATCAACTTTGACTTAATGAAGGATCTAATATATAAAAAATTTATATAAATTTTAAAGAGCTATCAATTAATAGCTAAGAAAAAGAGAGGATTTATAGACTGCGGTGTAAGCAAAGGAAATAAATAAAATTATAAATTTTTATAATTTATTGTTATAAAAATTAGAATTAAAAGGTAAAGAATTTTAAAAAAATAAAAATAGAATATAAAAAGATAAGAATTTTAAAAAAATAAACAAATAAATATTATTTATTATTATTTAAAATATATAATTAATTAAGAAATTAATTATTAATGGGTAAAAATTTTAAAAGTCAAAAACTTTTAGTTATAGATATAGATATCTAAATAAAAATTTTTCAACTCAAAAAATTATATATAAAATAATAGAAAGATTGATTTGAAAGAAATTGTTTATATTTTTTTTTACTCTTTTTCTTGTGGCAACAACCTTTTATTCTATTCTGTTAGAGTGCTGTATGTAATAAGGATTACAACGAGTTAAATATTTTTAGTTACTCAACCAATTTTGATCTATTTATATTGAACATAAGTAGTTTGTAAAATAAGTTTGGATGAGTACGGATAGCAATTTTATATCCGTAATAAATTTGAGTTAAATTCAGATACATATCTTTGGGTACTTGCTATCCGAATATCGATTATATATATTAACTATAATAGTATTTACGTAATGTTTAACGTGTTTTTAACTAATGTACATACATATAATAATTTTGAAATCCTATAATAATTTTTAAGTAAAAAAAGAAAAAAATAATAATCTTAAATATTTTTTATTATTTAATAATTAATTTAAAGATTATGGAATTAGCATTATTAAAATTTAATATGTTACATATATAAATTATTATAATTTTAATATTCTAAATTTTTTTAACAAAGCAAATCAATATAAAAATAAATTATTAAAAAGATCATATTACTGAATTTTATTAAAAGAAAAAGTATACACATATTGAAATGTATAAGGAACATACTCATGCAGGTATGATTTTAAAATAAAAATATAAATCATTTATCTTCTCGAGCTATCTTTTTAAATATTTTTATGAGTTTTTTTAAAAAAAATTAGCGTAGGTTGATTATATGTAGAACAGTGTTTATTTTTTGTATAGTGCTGTGAATGTGAATGAGAAAAAATTTATTAATTTACAATAATATAGAAATTAAATACTTGAAAAAGTGAGAAAGGATAAGAAGGAAGGAGGAAGATTTGTAAAAAATTTTCTTAAGCATAAGATAAAAAATAAGATATAAAAAATTAAATTAAATTATTGTAAGCAATATATATATTTTTAATTTTTTTACTAATAAAAAATATCTAATATACATTATGTCAATTCATAAAAAATATAGTATTTTAATAAATTTAATATTTTAAAAATTAATTTATATTATTAGATAAATAACTAATTATTAGATAAATATCTTATTAAATTTTTTAAAAATTAAATTATATTATCAAATAATAACTAATTATTATCAATATTAAATAAAGTATTCTGATCTTATTTGAAACTCTCTAAATAAATATTTATAATAATTAATTTATTATCTATTTTAATGAATAGTAATTTAATAGAATATTTAAGAAATATTAGTATTAAACAACGTGACACAATATTGTATTAATATTATATATTTTAGTATTAAATATATTGTATTTAATTTAATTTTAATTATATATTTATTATATTTTATTTTAATTATAAAATTATATAGTATAAAATTGTGATAATATTAATTTTTTATTTATAATTATTTAATTAAGAACATTATAATTTTATAATTTAAATTTTAGAATGATTTTAATTTTTTATAACTAGACTTTTAGAATATTAAATGGATTTAGAATGTATATGAATACTAAAATTATAATTATAATAAAATTTAGGATGAGTGGGTAATTTAAATTCAAAAGGGTTTGAGTTCAAACAAAGTAAATTTCGCCGTTATCCTATCCCTTAATCCTCATAGCGAGTAATTATATATAAAATGAATATGTGAGAAAATTTAATTTAATATAATTTATTAATATTATTAGAATTTCTACGTATACTATGTGATAATAAGTAATTATTTTTTTTATAATTTAATATATTATGTTTAATTTGTAATGAGTTTATTATGAAATATATAATAGAATAATTTTTTTAATTTTTTAATTATTTATTCATATATATTTTTATTTAAAATTTAATTTTTTTAATTTATTTTATTAACTATTGTGAAAAATATTATCAATGCTAAAAAATTAATTTTGCTAATAATTAAATAAAAAATTATATTCGTATATTGTATAACTAATAATAAAAAAATATTTAAATTATAAAAGAACACAAATTTAAATAATGATGAACAAATTTGGAAAAGCAATAGGCGAACCATGCATGGTTAGCCCACACGGCTCATTAATTGTCAAATGCATAAATTTCTTGAAACGAGAAATTTTATTATGTATTTAGTCTATATTTCTATTCATGTATTAAATTAATCAAAATATTAATTTAAATTATAATATTTTAAAATATATATTTTTATTAATTTTTGTTTTTAAATTATATTTTATGTTTTGCGTAGCCTATGATCAAATTTTTAGAAAACCATTTCAATTACCTAATAAGGAAAGATAACGAAAGCTGCTCATGGAAATTACGTTACATTTATTATTATTTTTCTAGGCGCTTTCCAATGGCCGTTCCTAACTTATATGGCTACCTTTTGAAATTTCCAAGTTCAAAAAAAAAACAAAGCTCTGCCATTTACACACATGAACAGATATTCTAGCCGATACCTAAGCTTTGCCAAATTACATGATCAGTTGTTCATAAATTAATAATTCAAACTCCCAAGTACTTCATGATAATATTCAGCAAAAGACTCAACAGTATGCAAAGACAGTATGCTCATGCATCGACCTAAATCATGTAAATGGTTCCACTAAAAACATTACTTTAATCCTTCTTTTTTGACACAATTAATTTATTACTCTTTTCTCAAAAAAAGGGGGACTTCTAATGAGAAAAAAAATATGACTCTGATCTTAATTTGGTTCTTTAAGCATGAAATCATACACATTTTTCAGGAAAAGAAAAAAGTAAATGGACTTAAGAGACTTAAAAAAAACATCTCCCAAAATAATTTGTGGCGAGAACCTTTGAGACTTGTCCAGAACTAACCATCTTTAGGAGGTACTTTGCCAATATTGGACATTAATTATATTAAAAAAAAACTATTCAATATACTAATAATTTCCTCATAAAATTAATATTTAAAAAATGAAAATAATAAAATTTTGGGATAGATAAAAATTGAATAGTAAACTATTAATTTGATATATCACAAATATTATGCATGATATTTTTTTAGAACAGAATTATACATGATATAGATATTAAATATAAACATGTTAAGCATCAAATTGATAATAATATATTACTCCACATAACATGATTTAATATTTAAAAAAAAATACATGTGAAAGTGAACCATACTATTGGATTATTCAATAAAATTTTATATCGGTAAAAGCCAACAAATTAAAGCACTCAAAATCACGACCCCAATCCAAAAATGCCAACTTGGAGAAATAAAATTGAAAACGCATGTATCGATGTCGACTAGAAAATAAATAAATAAATCACGTGCACGATTAATTAAATCTTCATTAAAAAGAAAAAATCTAACATTGAAAAAACAGTTGGAAAAGCAAACAAAAAAAAAGAAGGGCGATGAGCGGTGGCTCTTGGGCTTTACCCTGCGAGCCGTATAATAGAAAGAAAAAAAAAGATCATTTTCAACGTGATTAATAAAATTAAATGAATGGGTTTGTGCGTAACCGTTTACTGGCCGTCAATGAGCTAACCTCTCGTGTCCCACCCCCACTGAAGACATCTCATTGTCCTAATATCCAAACTTATTAATACATCTTTTTTCCTCTGATTTTCTCAATAATCACTACCTACCTAATTGATCTCCAGTTTTTGAAATTTAACACACAAGATGAATAGAAATTGCAATCTTGAACTCCAACTCTTCTCCTTCTCTGATTCTGATCTCCACCACCAATCTCTGTAAGTTTCTTTAACTCCTTTTTTTTTTTAATTTTGCTCCAACAAGAATTTAAAGAAATCCATAGTAATGTGAAATTAATTCTGTTTGTTTTTGAATTAAGTGTGGAGGAGTCAGATGAAATCCCACAACAACAACAGCAGCAACAACAACAACAGCTAACTATTTTCTACAATGGAAACGTTTGTGTTTGTGATGTTACAGAGTTGCAGGTGTGTACATATATATATTCTTGATTAGTTAATATTCTTTAAAGGGTCAATCAGATTTTGAATTAATTAAATGTATACAAGTCTTGATTACTGAAATTGTATGTTGTGTTTAAGCAGGTTAGAAACATTCTGATGCTGGCAAATAGAGAAATGGAAGATAGAAGTGGAAGCAGAAGTGGGTCACCGGAACCTACATCACCAACTTTGGCATCGCCGGTTTATAATCCAAATGGTCTATCCATGAAGAGATCACTGCAAAGGTTCTTACAGAAGAGAAATCATCGGATTCAAGCAACTTACCCTTACAACCTTAATAGGCGACATGAATGTTCGAGGAACTTTATCTGATTTTCTTTCTTTTGTTTCTTTCTTTTATTTTTATCCTTTTTAATGAAAATTAGTTATAATTTTCAATTTACAAGCCTTGTAAATTAAAGTTTGCTTTATTCTATACATGGAATTATAAATTTCTTGATTGTTTTATAACTTCAGATATATATATATATATATTCTAATTAAACTTTAAAAAAATTCCCATTATTAGATTTAATAATAAGAGTATTATATACTCTAAATGCCTTTTTCTTGTCCAAACAGTTAATATAGTAGTCATATCGATTGAAATTTCTACTTTTCCTTCTGCATATTTTAGTTAGAGAAAAGGAGAGAAGAGGCATCTTGATCTCTAGATATCATTTCAATTTAAGTACAGTTAAGCATCATATGTCAAATCTTAAACATAAATTATTCTATTTATTAACAGATATACTATTTCAAGATTTCAACTTAGTTCTTAATTAAATTTCACTAATTAAAGTAATTGAATTAAAATTAACTTTGCATAATATAATAATTTCTTAGCCACATAATACTATAATATACATTACGATTAGCAGAATTGATTTGATATTGTTCAATGTATATTGTCAAAAATAAATGAATAGTGTCACTTAATTTCAACATATATATTAACCTTATATTCATAGTATTATGAAGTTTTTATATTAGGGTTATAAAAAAAATTTAATTATGAAATTTTATATATCATATGGTAATGGCATTATTCTTTTCCAGTGCCAAATTTTTTTATTTTTAATATAAAAATTTTAAAATATATATGTTATTTAAATGTATTATATATTTCTCAGGTCATTAAAGGTGTTATATATTTCCAGTAATATATATCATTAATAAGATTTCATAAAAAAGAAAATAAATAAGATTGTACCCGATTTTGAAAAATTGCAATATTTTAAAAAATAAGATAATTTCAAATGTTCCTTGAATTCAAAGATTTTAAAAAATAAAGAAAATAATAGAAAACTAATTTTAAATGTGCTACATACTGGGCTTGATTAATAGCCCATGATCACCGTCCCATTCAAGCCACATAGGCAATAGTGTCTTGGAGTTTTTTTAAAAATATTATAAAAAATAAAAATATTTTCAAAAAAACCTACTTTTTTTTAATTTTAAAAATATCTTTTTTTAATTTTTAATTTCAAAAATACCTCTTTTTGGAAATATATCTTTGATATACATTTGATACACTAAAAATATATATAATTTTTAAAAATATATATTTAATAGATAAAAAATATATTAAAAATATATAATATTTTAAAAAAAAATAACAAGTGTACTATACAATTTCATTTCCTCAAATGTCATATAACATCTTTGCCATGCAAGCCCAATATTCTCTTCTTACAAAATATACCCGCCCAAAAACAAGATAGGGCTTTTGACGTAAATACCCTTACTTTTATAAATGTACCATATCTTAAAGAGTTATTCTCAAAATACCAAATATTTTAATAAAATAACATAAAAATATAGAAAGCAATAAAAGTTCCTCAAAAAACACAAAGAAGTAACGAAGAAGTCAACCCAATTTTTTAATATTTTTAATAATTTCATTGTAATTTTTTATTTTGAAAATTTAATATAACAATTTAAAATTTTTTATCTCCTTTTATATTTTATTTTTAGTGTCCAGCTAATATAAAAACTAGAATTATTTATAATAAATTTACAAATAATTTATATTAAGTTTAAATTCAATTTATAATAAGTTTATATTAAATTTACATTGAGTTTCTAACAAATTTAGCTTAATATACAAATATATTTTATTAAAAAAATATGAACTTTAATTTTCTTATAACAAACCTATATTGAGTTTATAATAAATTTAAACTACGTTTACTATATAAATATATTATATTAAAAAATTTAAATTTTTATTTACTTAAAATAAGTTTATATTGAATTTATAATAAATTTAAATTGAGTTTATTATACAAATATATTCTATAAAAAAAACTATACTATGCCCAAACCAAATTAATTTAACAAAATTATTTCTGGTAATATGCAACTCTTAATATATTCTATATCAGCAATAATATTCTCGGTTCAACTACATTTTTTAGTATTTTCAACTAATTGTTTATAAATAAAAAAAAATCAGACCACTAATTACTGCAAATCAATAACAAAGAAAAATAAAAAAAAACTTTTAAAAAAACTTTTAAAATACCTAAATGGCTCGTATTATAGGTGTTTATTGTAATTTACTTTTTTTTCTTTTCCCATAAAAATAAATATTCACAAATTTTAGATATAATCTGTTTGTTGATCAAAAATTAAAAATAGATCTATAAAAAAAGAAGAATAAAGAAAAAAAAAGATGGACGATTATAATTAAGAAAGTCATTTAAAATACTAAGAGAAAAAATAAATATAGTTGAAAAAAAAAAGAGGAAGAAAATGAATATATTTAGAAGTTAAGTCTGTGGCAAAAATATGTTATTGTTGTCTAACTTTTCATTGTGAAAGTGATAAAAATAAAAGAAATAAAAGAAGAATATGATAATTTTTAAAAAATATTTGAGAATGGTAAAAAAAATAAAAAAAGATGATATTTTTGTAAATGACAAACAACTCTCCAATAAAAAAAGAAAAAATTGGAGAAAAAAAATGTAGAATTAGATAAATTAACATTGAAATTAAGTATCGGACAACAAAATCTAAAATAAATCACACTTTATTAAACTGTGTTTAATTCAAGTGCATGCACAAATTAAGCCAAAATCCTTAATTAAGCCAAAATATACATAATTGATTTTTTTTCTCCTACAATATTTTCTGGATGTCGATAATAGCTCGATTGTGAGTACCGGCCCACTGTTTTAATTTTATTTTGTTTTTAAGCATATAAAAATGAATTTGAAAATGATTAAGTGAGCAAGAAAATGTCAAGATCATGGTGCCAACATTATTAAAAACATACATATTTGTATTTGTTATTTAATTTAGAAAACTATACTTGATTATTCAATGAGCAATTAATTATTAAATACATATTATTTTGTGCATTTAAATTGTTATGTCTTTGAATAAAATATATAGGTTTCATTTAATTTTTTATTTTCCATGAAATTAAGAAGTTTAACGTTCATATTTTTTTTTTTAGCTTTGTATATTTTGACAAATAAATCAAATATTGGCAATTGAGTAGGGAAAATTTAAATAAAATTGAAAATGAGCGGCAAAAATCAAAAGTAGAAATTGCGTGGTTGAGATGACCATATTACCTGCCAAAACACTTTCGCTGTCAAAACCTCAGGATAACATGTGTTATTGCATCGGGATGCGCTGACCTTTCCACCATGGCACCATGTGATTGATGCGTGTATCACAGGCCCTTCAGAATGCATGTTAAGGCTCCTCAAAAATCTACTAAAACTTTGGTCCAATTCTGCCAACCAACTCTAATACTTTTAAATAAATAATTATATATTTGCTCTTTTTTATTTTATAAAATTATAATTATATTTATATATATACGAGAAATGATAATAATAAAGTAAATATAGAATTGCGTTTCATTATAATTGCATGCTATCACGCAATCATATCTCAAAGTTTTATTTCACTCTTTTATTTTATTTTTCATTAATTAAATTAATTTTATTTGAATTTTAGTTTTTTTATTTGTCCCATCTGTTTCCTTTCGGTTCTCTTATTTTATATTATTTTCTTTTTAACTTTTTATATTTTTATTTTTAAAATAATTTTTAAATTAATATAAATTTATATTCGTTTGTTCTTAATTTTATTTTTTATATTATTTTTTTTAATTTTTTATATTTTTATTTATGATTTATATTTAAAATAATTTTTTAGATTAATATAAATTTAAAATTTAATGTTTGATCTTATTTTTTATTTTTTTATCTTTTAAAATAAATTTAGATATAATTTAAATTTTTGTTATAGAATTTTATCTTTTTTTATTTAAATATTATATATTATTCTCTAATGAAAATTTATTTTTTTATAATAGAGATTATTTTTCTTTTTTCAATGGAGATATTTCATTGAAAGATGATAAATTAAATGAGTATTTTACTGAAAGTTAAATTATTCATGTCATATTATAATTATTTATTATTTATATTAAAGAATTTAAAAATATCTAATAATTTTAATAGTATTTATATTTTATATACTTTAAAATTATATAATTTTATTTATATATTATAAAAATATTTTTTTAATCTATTAATAAAAATTTATTTCACATTAAAAAACAGTTCGTTAATTGATATAAATCCTTAAGTAATTGGTAAACAACATGTGATTGGTTATTGATATGATTTTTATATTGATATGTTATTGCCACCTTTTAATATCTATCTAAATCGCCCATTTTATTAGGTGCCAATATTTATATTTTTATTTAATTAAAATATTTTAAAATTAATTTTCATAACTTTATATATTACAAAATAAAATTTTCGTCAAAAACTTTTACATTTTAACCATTTCATTGACAAATAAAAATTGTTAATTTTTCATTTATAATTTAAATTTAATAAAAATTACCAACCTTTTTCTTATTTATTTTTTTTAAAGAAAAAGAGATCCTTTTTGTTGAATTTACAGAAATTTCAGGCAGAAAACAAGGACCTCAACAGCATTGAAGAGAAAATGATGCCGGTACGATGTTGCCATCTGGCAAAATTCTATGGAGAGCTGCAATCTCTTGCCGTGATGTACATACACGCATACCCTTTTTATATTTATTTTTTACATTGCCAATAAATAAATAACTACATATAAATTATCAAAAAAAACTATATATAAATATTATAGATATAATATTATATGAAATTTATAATCAAATCAAATATATTAATTCAATATAAATAAATAATAAATTTGAGATTCCAATTTCTATCTTTTAAAACCTCAATTTTAATTATACATAAGTATTGATTTTTATGAATATATAATTCGAATAATTAGGTCTAATTATGATTTGGAATTCACATATCCTTTATAATATATGCATCGCATTTATAAAATATTACTATTTAATATATTTTTTATTATTTTCAATCAAATTTAATATATATATTCACTTGAAAATCAGATTTAATTCTTGCAACAATATATATCATATCCAGGTTGAGAATATAAAATATTGATTAAATTTTATTTACATTTTAAATAACATGATTATGGCAATAATATATAATTTTTAGGAATTTCTTATGCATTAAACAAACACAATTACACAAAAAAAAAAAAAAAAAAACAACAACACGCAATGTCCCATAAAAATGATAAAAGAGAGAGAAGTTTCTTTAAAAGAAGAGTTAATGCATTGGGTTGGATGGGTAGGCCACCGATTTAATTGAAAAGTGAATACCCACAATAATTATGTGAGTAATTAATTATTAGAATATTAACTGTTCATCAGATTTTTAAAAGAAAAAATAAAAAAAAGATGGTGGGTTTACCGACATGCTGTAAAATCATCCAACCTTAATCTTGAATTATTTAAATAAGTTTGTTTAATTATATGCTAAACATGTTAGTTTTTGATTAATATTGTTATACTATTATGTATTACATATGAAAAAAGACGAAAAAACAAATTTCAACATTTTCTTCGAACTTCTTCGTCATTGTAGTACGTATGCATGTATGTTTAAAATAAAACTAAACTTAAATACTAATTTGAATTAACAAATTCTAAAACATAACATGTGTCGAATTCAAAAAATTAAGACTGATGTATTTTTCATTTATTTTTTGGTACAATAACAAAAGTTTAAATTATGTTTGAACTAGTTTTGTCGGCACATATATCATATGTGTACTCTATCTTAACTGAAAAAACTGCTTTAAATATTACATTCTATTTTTATTCATTTTTTAACAAAGTAAGGTTACATTATTCGGCAAGAAATTTCTCAAATTTAACCCATCATGAGTAGAAGGAGTGATAAAGTATATGGAGTACATCAGCGAGATTGTCAGTTCGAACTCTAATTTAAACAACACCTTTAACACTTAATGACACTAGATGTACTATAAGTGGAGTCTCGTCATAAATTCATATTGAAATAGAAGTTCTGACGGTGAATTGTTAGGCTAGTCTTATCAAAATTTTTCTTTGGTGATCAGGCTCCACTCCAAAAGAGTGGTCAGACTACACCAAAAATTCCTCATTACCAAAAAAAAAATTCTCAAATTTAATTAGTGAAATGCAATTTCTCGTAATTTTTTGTAACTTTAACCTAAGTTTTTATTGATAGAATTGCTCCACCAATATCTATCTATCTATCAATCTATATATATATAATACTAAAACATATAATACTGATATAATATTATATTATGTGTTTAATTTTTTAAAATTTTAAATTAATTTATTTATTATATTTAAACTAATTTCTTACTAATCCATGCGTTAAATTAGGAGAGCATATGCCTCTCAAATTTCTTACTAATCCATCATCATTATCCCTTTATTTTTACTTATGCATAGTTATCTTTATCCCTTTATTTTTACATATGCGTATTACATATATATTTTTTTTAATTTTTAAAATTTTAAATTTATTTATTATTCATTATAATAAATATTTATTTATTTACATAATTCAAATAAAATTAGAATTGATAATCATTATTATATTTATTTTAAGAGTTTAAATCCTATTTGATATAGAACTAGGATTAATTATCTATATATTATATAAAAAACCAAAACCAAAACTACTACACTAATATTTTTTTTCCTTCAATAGTATTTAGTTTATCACTTTAACACTATCACATTCTCTCACTTGCAAGTAATATATAATATTTGTCATATTTTTATTTTTATCAAATCAATTGATATTATGTATTATAATAGATATTTATTCATTTATAGAATTTATACCACAATATTTTAATTTTTTAAATAATAATATTTTTTATTATTTGTTATAATAGAAATTTATTTTTTAAATGATTTCTATTATTTATATGACATATTATGATAATATCATATGATGTTACAAATCTCTTTGTATTTTATAATTTAATAATTATAGATTATTTGCATAGATTTATTTAATATATGTACTAATTAATAAATATAAATATGTGATTCAATTAATATAAAAATGAGCTCTTTAATTTTAATAACTAACTTTTATATTTAGCTCTCTCAAATATATATATCAAAAGAAATTTAATCCAAACCAATCGTGAAAAAAAAAACCAATCTTGGAAAAAAAAAATCACATGGCTTTAGAGCAATGCATATAAATATCGAAAAAAAATTAAACTAAATCAAATTTAAACTTGTCAAGTATCAACTAAAAAAGAGAGTGTTAAGATTATCCTAAACTAAACAAACCAATAAATTATCCTAAACTAAAAAAACTAATAAATTAAATGTGAGTGATTTCACATTTAAAGGGTATTTATCTTAGTTTATAAGCTAGTCAAAAAAATTTATAAACTATAAATTTAAATTGACATGCTTGTTTAGACAAATTTATGATCTTATCAGTTAAAAAAATAACCTGTGACTATCAGCTTATTATTTTGATGCTTATAATTGCTTGGCTTATAAGCTAGTTTGACATAGTAATTTATTATACTGTCTCTATTTATTTTAATAAATATTTTTAATAATATAACTTTATATTCTTTTTAGTCATTTTAATAATAAAAGTACTTATTATTTTTTACCTATATTATTTTTTATTGCCTACATCTCTTTGTGATGGACTACAAAAAATTATAAATTCATTCTGGTGGGATAGTAAAAACGATGTCAGGAGTAATATTAGATGGCTAGCATGGGACCGTATGTGTGATAGTAAGCAGAATTATGATATGGGGTTTAGGGATCTTCATTGCTTTAATTTAGGCAAGCAATGCTGGAGATTGTTATCTCATCAAGATACTCTTCTGTTTAAGGCCTTCGAAGCTAAATACTTCCCTACAGGGGATTTTTTATCGGATCAATTAAGTGCTAATCCAAGTTTTACATGGAGGAGTATTATGAGTGCAAGAGATTCGTTGAAGAGTGGATTTCGATGGAGGATGGGTAATGGAGAAAATATTAGAGTGGGTATGAATCCATGGATTCCAAGGGGGAATGGTAATTTTTTCTACATACAATTTCTTGGAGGGGTAATGGAGAATGTGAAAGTAAGGAGCCTTATGAATGAAGAAGGAAAATGTTGGGACTGGAATAAGCTAGATAACATGTTTTGCCATGAGGATTTACAAGCAATTCTTATTATTCCGTTGAGTATGAGATGTTTGGAGGATAAATTAATTTGGGTCCATGATAGGAGGGGAGTATACTCGGTCAAGTCTGGATACTATGTGAGCCTAGGCTATTTGGAGAGGAGCAATAGGAGAGTTGGGAGGGGGGTGGTTTGGAAAAAGATTTGGAGGCTACATATCCCACCAAAGTTTGGGGATTTTATTTGGAGAGCCCGTAGAGATATTTTGCCCACAAAGGAGAGATTGGGAAGGAGAGGAATTAATGTAAATTTAAGCTGTGGGATATGTAGGTTGAGTAAAGATTTAAACCATGTCCTGGTCAATTGTAACTTTGCAAAGGAGGTATGGAGTTTCTGGCATAACAACTTGACTTTACATGACTCTTCATTTCAGAAGTTTTTTATTTAAATGGTGAAAAATGAGCCTCACACAAAAGCAGAAGAATTTTATACTATTGCATGGAAATTATGGCAATGCAGGAATGAGTTTCTCTGGAAGGGTTCATCTTTCTATTCTCAAAATGTGATTTTTGTAGCATTGTCTACTTTGCATGAATGGAAACACGCAAACCAATCAAAGAGAGGGGAAGTGCATGGGGACGGTAGGCTCGTGAATTCAATTGCTATAGATGAGGCTGACATAGAGGATGAATGGTTATGCTTTGTGGATAGGGTGAAATTTAATAATATCTACAGATATGGCTTTGGAGCTATCTTTCAAAATGCTGAAGGTGGGTTCCTAGAAGCAATATCATGCCATTTTGATGGGCTATGTGACTCGAGGATAGTGGAGGCAGTTGCAATTCGAGAAGCAATCAGTTGGGCTACTTCTCACTTCCAGGGCCAGAGGAAAATATTTTTTGATGCTCAGGCTATTGTGCTCGCAATTAATAACTAGAGTACTGATATTTCAAAAATAGGTATGATCAGCGGCGGAGGGAAGGGGGGGACGGTAAGGCACTTGCCCTACCGGCGAGTCCCTTGGTCGACGAGAGAGGGTGCCCCACCGACCGGCGAGTCTTCCTTCTAGAGTGCCCAGCCAGGCGGCGATGGAGATTGGCCCTGGGGAGCCGAAGTCTGAAGGAGGAAGAAGAAGACCCTGTTTGAAATTAAAACCATTTCTTTTATTTTTTTTTTCAATTTTTTTTTAATAAGGAGTCAAAACGTCACCGTTTTGACAAAAAGGAAAAAAAAAACGGGACAGCTTGAATATTAGACTAAGAGGAACAGCCAAAGCCCAATTAAAATACAAATCCCTAAACTAAAACTAGTAAACGTTTTCCCTAAACGGCTGAGGGCTTACCACTGCCCCCCCAAGGTACGAATCCTCCCTCCGCCACTGGGTATGATTGTGGATGATTGTCGATTTGTCGTACCTTGTTGGAGTATAGACCAAATGTTAAAGTCAACTGGGTGTGTAGGCAAGCAAATAGAGAAGCTCATATGTTAACAAGAGCGTCTCATTCTTATGCTAGCCTGTGTTCTTGGGATAGATTCCTTAAGTTTCTGTTTCTATAAAGATGATATTTTTTTTCAAAATAAAATTATTTTTTACAAAATATATTAAGTACTTATCATCTACTTATAAATATTCAAAATAATTACGTAATTATTTAATATTTTAAATGTTTATAAGCTCATGTTTATTTATAAACACCTGCTTATAATATAAATTTTATAAGTCAAGTCAAATACCTTTTTAATAAACACAAATATCACTATAAAAATGTAGCAGATTACTGACAGATTTTTTCATCGGTAATCTTTATTTTTTTTATCTGTTATAGTATTTACTGACAGATTATGAAAAAAATCTGTCTCCAAATTTTTTGCCGGTAATCAAAAAGTCGACGAAAATAAAAATCTGTTGATAAATTTTTCGACAGAAATAATCTGTCGTTAAATTTTTGACAGAAAAATAGTTGATAATATTTACCGATAAAAATTATTTTCATCGGTACAGGAGAAAAATTACCGATAGAAAATTTTGTAGGTATTGCCGACGACAAATTATCTGTCGGTAATACCGACAGATAATTTTGCATCGGTAGTATCCAATAAATTACCGACAGAAGTAAATCTGTCGGTAAAAAATAGATTATTTTTTAAAATTTTTTAAGTTTTAAAAATCTTTTTAAATTTTATAATATAATGTATGTATAAATTTTTTATTAATAAGAATAAAAATATAAAAATATAAAAATAAATTTAATATTTAAAAAAATATATTATATGTAATAAATATTTAAATATAAAAAAATTGAACATAAAAATAATAAAATATATATAACCATATGAAATTAAAATATCGTTGTACATATACAAAAAAAAAATCTGTGTCAAGTAGCAGGAGGTGGTGAAGGAGGAGATGGAGGAGCACCATCAGGCGAAAAGTGTCATGATGGATCGAAAGTTCCTAGTATGAAGTTGAACATAAACTCATTAAGCTGTTGTTGGACCAACCTCTGCACATCGGTTTGCATCTGTGCCTGAATTCCAGATTGAACCTGTGCCTCTACCTCCATCTGCACCTACTCCTGGATCTGCTGCTGAACTGTTCGATCGCGCTCTGTCAACTGCTCTTTCAAATGTTCGATCTCCTCCTCTAAGGCAGATGAACTACTAGAAGAAGAAGAAGAAGTTGCGCTGATATACTGTAAGCCAAGTTCATACAGCTTCTTCTTTTTCTCTCCATCCACAGCAGATCTAAATAAGTTATCATCGTCAACAGGTATGTTAGACTGAGAGGCCTCCTCCCGAAAAGCAATGAAACGATCCTATATAATATAAAAAGATTATTAATTCTATATTTTAAATTTAATTTAGGTAATATTAAAAAATAATGAAATTATCTTATATTTACATCCTGTAATCGACAATTCATAAATGAACGTCCGTCGTGACCCTGGATATACATATGTATAAATAACTCATAGTTGTTCGGCGACCGACCCCTGGTAGACTCCTATTTAAAGAAAAAATATTAGTTTAATAATACAAAAAATTATAAATTAAAATGTATTAAAAAAATATAAATATACGTACGAGTGTTTGGGCATGATCATGATGTGAGCGGCTGCCTCTCGTATGTATAGATGGACCTATATTATTCACAACACTGGACATCCTGTTATGAGAGACAACAGCAGAATGTGTCTACCCCTCGGGAGAGCTCCACTGGGTCTGCAGGTTTGCCCATAATTAATCATCAATAAATGAAGGATGCTTCCCCGCAGCCTTCACCTCACTCAGCATATCGCTGTAGCGAATAACTGCCTTCTTCATAAAGGTAATTCGGACAAGGCTATCAATTGCCTGGTCCCAGTAAAATATTTCTGCAAAAAAAAACTAAGATAATTAGTAACATCTAAATGTAAAATATTCACTTATACGTTTATATTAACTATCAAATTTTAATTTTTTTTAACCTTAAACTCTTTGATCCAAATGCGTCTAGTGAAAGCTCAGTTGAATCCATTATATAGCTGCAAAATTAAAAAAATAGGACACATTTATTTAAAATAAACCGATTAAATCTAATTTAATATAAGTAATGTGAAAAATTAAAAATACTTACTCTGACTTCTGAACAGTCAAATATTATATTCTACCATTACGACCTGCAACTGATGTTGCAGTATTGGCATCACCAATGTGGGCATCTAAGGTAGCTGGGAGAGAAGAAGCAGCGGGATTCTCTGTCTGGGCCCGATGATTAGTAAAAGCAGGAACCTCTCTAAGCTTATCTTCGATAGCCGCGTAAATCAGAGGATCCTCAACAAAAGGCTCATTTGAGACATCGCGCAACTGTAGACGTGGCTGGCCTATTCTACTAGAACCTCGACCTCTACTGGATCGACCGCTAGACCCCGATCAATCCAATCCTCTTCCAGGTCCGCGATACATATCTGAAAAAAAAACTATCAGTATAATTAATATGAATAAATAGTAACCATATAAATAAATTTTTAATAAATGTTATAGCTTATTTACTATTATTTATTGTTAGGATTCATCGTTGTCATCTGATTGGGATGATTTAAATTCAGAGTCCAGTAATGATTCATCCGATTCGGATTCTACCTCCATAGCCTTAATATCCATGAGTTCTCTAGTTGGATCATTTAAAGAACCTGGATCACTTTTATTTGTCCTATCAACTAACTGTATATTTTCAGGACTATCTTCTTGAAATGCAGTATCAATCTCCTGTTTATTGGCATACTGTTCGGGTAGTTTAATTCGTGATCTTGCTTTTATTTTGCAAATCGCCAACCAATCAGATGCGTCTCGCCTTGTACTAAGAAAAGAAATGTAATACACTTGGACAGCTTGACTAGCGAGTATGAATGATTCATATTTAACATATGTCCTCCTTTTGTTCACTTCCACCAAATTATATACTGGATGAACTCTTGTATCATTTATAGGGTCATACTAGTCACATTTAAATAATACCACCTTTTTAATTGGTAATGCCGGATATTCAATATATACAATATCTATTAATCGACCGTAGAAATCAAATGAGTTTTCACTATAGTTTGACCCCTTTATACAAACACCACTATTTATTGTTGCTCTCAAAGTACAGTGAGATTTAGTGTAAAATTTATAACCGTTAACAAAATATACCTTATAACATCTAACAGTTGGTAATATACCCTGGGCTAAATCCTTCAAATATTTTTCAAAAATTATATTCCCATTCTCATTTGCCTAAATCAATAAAAAAAAAAATATGCATAAGTATCAAATATGGCAAATTGAAGACATGACAGTTTTTCTAAATGTTAATACCAATGAATTATACTTACAAATTTTTGAAACCATAAGGGAAAATTATTCTCAACCTCAATATCAACTTGTGAATTCATTATATTTTCATCCAAATCTCGTAAGTGTTCAATGAATATGCTGAAATAGTTTACCAAAAATATTATTATCATTCAAAATTATTTTATTTTAATTTCGACGTAAAAAATTCAGTTTCGGATAACTATAAACTTAATAACTTAGTTGATATAAGGTGTAACTTCATCACAATTCAACAATATATAAGTATGAGCTGAACAATATTCTCTTTATTCCAATCTTCGGCTAGTTGGTTTGCTGTATGGTTGACCCGGATATTTGAAAATAGATAGAAGACATTCAGATTGGTCTTGTATACCTCCATCGTCATTCTGAGGGACTTGACCCAATTTTGTTATTACTTTAGGCTTGAAATAATAAAAACAGAAAGTTGATGCCTCTTTCATTATAAAGACATTATAAATTGATGCTTCAATTTTTATCTTATTTTTAACATTCTTCTTCAGATGTCGCAAGTATCTTTCAAAAGAGTACATACAACAATATTATATCGGTCCCGCAATTTTGGCTTCATATGGCAAATGAACCGGTAAATATTACATTGAATAAAAAAAACTAGGAGGAAATATTTGCTCCAATTTACAAAGAATTATTGAAATTTCTTCTTATAAACACTCAATTTGAAAAACTTTTAGAGATATTGCAGTAAGTTATCTAAAAAATAAGCTTAAGTCAGTCAGAGCTTTTCAAAATTTTTTTTATAATAACTCTCTAAATGTAATAGGTAATAATCGTTGCATAAATAAGTGACAATCATGACTCTTCATTATGAACAATTTATATTTCATCATATCAACACACCTTGATAAATTAGAGATATATTCGTCTGGAAACTTTAAATTTTTTATCCAGTGGCATATTAATTACTTTTGATTACGATCTAATGCGTAATTAGCTTTAGGATACCTCCAAGACATTTCATCTTATTCCAACTCCGACCTTCTACAAAATATCCTCAAGTCTTCTCTTGATTTGGCATTATTTTTTGTTTTATCCGGCACATCCATTATCGTATTAAACAAATTCTCAAATATATTTCTTTTAATGTGCATTGCATTTAGGTTATGCCCTATAAAATTTAAACTCCAATAAGGCAAATCCCTAAAGATGTTTTTTTTTCATCCACAATTTCGACATACACTGGTATTGAAATTTTTATTATATTCAGTTATCTTATGAAGCCTCGGTTGCTCAATTTGAAACAACAAATATTCCTCATTCAATATAGGAGGAGCATATTTCCTTACTGTAACATTCTTCTTGAAACCTTTTCTATTCCTTCCGAATGGATGATCTGCCTTCAAAAACTTCTTGTGATTATCAAACCAACTTATTTTACCCCCATTCGGTAGAGTAAAAGCTTCAGAATTAGTGATATAATAAGGGCATGCTAATTTACCCACAGTGCTCCATCCAGATAACATCGCATATGCAAAAAAATCACTTATAGTTCACATAAGTGCTGCTCTCAAACAAAATTTTTGTTTCTTAAAATAATCATAAGTCACGACATCCTCATTACATAACTGTTTTAACTCTACTATTAATGGCTGCAGAAATACATAAATTTCATATTTTGAGTTATTTGGACCAGGTACAAGTACAGACAGAAATAAATATTACTCTTTTCATGCATATCTGCAGTGGCAAATTATAAGGAGTGAGTATTACTGGCTAGCAAGAGTACTGTTGTCCTAATAACCCAAAAAGCTAAAAACTATCAGTACATAGACCCAATCTAATATTACGACATTCAACCGTAAAATCAGGATGTAATCGGTTAAAATGCTCCCATGCCTCAGAATCTAAGGGATGGCACATGACCCTATCTTCTTGCTCATGCTCATAATACCATCTCATGTGTTTTGTCGTAGCATGTGAAGCATATAATCTTTGAAGTCTTGGCGTGAGAGTAAAATAATACATTATTTTAAAATGCATAAACTTTTGCCGGCCTGTAACCCGACTCTGTTTGAATCTCGGTTGTTCACAAAACCTACATATTCTGTTTATCTGCATAATCACCCCAATATAATATACACCCATTTGTTCTGCAGTCAATAGTTTCTGCTGGCAAGCCAAGCTCCTGAATAATTTTTTTTGTTTGGTAGAAACTTTCAAACATTTTTATTATCTTCGGGTATTATCTCTGTAATAAATTGGATCCATTAATCGAAAGCCTTTTCGGACATATGCTGCTCAAACTTCATATTCAAGCAACAAGGCATGGTAGATGGCTTAGTATGTTTTTGACACCTGGGCCACACCTCTGTATCCAATGAATTCTACAAATTATAGAACCGTTGAGCCTAAATGTTAGGAGCCTCATCATGTTGCTCTTGATGAATCTCACTAGTTTCAGGTATATCAATATTTGGCCTGCCCAATCAAACAAATTAGACCCAACTGCATTATATATCATTTGTGGATATGGATTATCAAAGACAGATTTAATTGTACTATATTGTTGTGGAATAGATTGGTCGACTATATTCTCTTCACCATGTATATTCCAAATAAAATAATTCGGAACAAAATTTCATTTCACTAAGTGGTATTTCACTTCATCTACTTTGTGAAATTTACAATGTTGACATTTTATGCAAGGACAACAAATCTTATTGTCTTGCATATAATCCCCTTGACTAGATGTAAAATCAACAAACTTTTCTAACCCAATAACAAATGCCATAAAAAGAGTGCGATCCGTATTGAGTCATTCATATATCCAACCACGTATTGTGTTTATTTTGCCTATGTATACAAATAAGACGATGGAATTATATCATAGAAATTAAATCTCCTTATATCTCCTTTATAAAAGGGTAAGGCCCTAACCCATTCAAAAACAATTTTCTACATAACTTGCATACTATGATGTCTCACATTAATGTTAAAGACCCAATAGGTATATATTGTTGTTTTTAAACTGTCCAAATGAGACAATTCAATGAGTTCTAATTTTTTTAAAAATAAATGAGTAACTCACCAAACGGGTACTATGATTTATTATAAAATTACTTTCATTCAAACAAAAGACATTAATAATCAATATTGAGGTAGCACACTCTTTTTATATTCTAATCTTACATTTACTCATGCAATTTTAGAAACTATGACTAATCATGCTCATAAGGTCTATAAAATGTTGAGACCTATTATGCATAAAATGAATTCTTTTTATTGGATTAAGTGTTGTACTTATAATATTTATTACTCATGTATATTATTATTTTCATTGCATTTATTAGGTAAATCATAAATAATAAACTTGTTTTATTATTATTATTGTACTATTAAAATATTTTTATTTTTTTTTAGTCTTGGTTGGTTGTATTGTAATTGCCTTGAACTATATTCTAAGATTATTATTTAATAAATAATATATCGATTAAAGAGTTCTATAAAAAAACTTATTATAGATATAATATTATTAAATTATTTTCACTATACTATGTATATTTAATACTAATTCTGTTATTTATTATTTTCAAATCTGATCATGTCATATTTTTTATATTATATTTCTTTAAATATTAAATACAATTAATTTCTCTAAATATAAAAATTTTAAAAAATTACAAATGAAAAAAATTATAATAATCATCTTTTGCATTTATTTAGGCTTCTATATATTTTCTAGTAATATTTTAAAAAAATTTTAAATGAAATATCATTTTATTAAGATTTATTTCTGTAACATTAAAATTAAATCTGCGTGATTTTCGTCCTTTTATTTCTTTTTTTTTTCGCTGCATTAGTTTTTTTTCAATTTTTCTCTGCTTCAATTTGTAATCAGTATTCTGCTATCTAATTATTTTATTTTTGTCATAAATATATACTCTAAGTATATTTTACGTATTATTTATTTATTATTTATTATTTACATTCAACTAAATATTTGTTCATTGAATTTATTATTAACTATATATTAAATTTAATCGCAAACAATCAGGATACTAAATTATTTTTACTTTATTTTTTTTACCTAAATAATAACTATTGTAATTGCGGGATATACAAATTTTGTATATAATTTATAATCACGTTAATGTATATGTTAAAAATATACTAGAAATAAAAAGATCATTATTATGTATGTTAAAAAAATAAAAATTTTGAATGCTATAATTATTTGACCTTATATTTTTTTACTATTAATATTTTTTACTTGTTCAATTTATTGTATAAATTTATAATCAAATTATTCTTTTAATTATACTTTAAATGTCAGCAAATCACAATTCAATTTCGCTTTATCATTTTATCGTGGATTTACACATTAAAATTTTTTTTTTAATTCAAGTCAAAATAAAATGAATTTCATTATATCGCGTTTTATTATTAATGTTAGAATTATCGGATTATTAGTAAATTATCGTGTTTTTTTTTCGATAAAAATATTAAAATAACAATACTTATTTAAATCTATGAAAATGAAAAAAACATATATATATATATATCTAGATACAAATACATTAAAAAATATTAATAAAAATACTATTAAAATATTTCATAATTTTCTATTATTAAATATATATAAAATCAAGATTTAATTATTTAACCGCAACCTAACAATCACTAAAATAAAAAAATAGTATTAATTAATAATATAACCTCGCATTTTAATTCATACAACTAATATTCTATAAATCAGTAAGATAATAAAATATACCCTAAATTGTACACCTTTAAACTAAATCTAAAATACAGAAAAACACATTAATTATAATTTTTTAACGAAAAACTGCAAAATTACAAAAAAAAAATCATAAATTTACCTAAAATAAATTCAAACCCTAAATTATTTTTATTTATAAAAAAATTAAAAATTATAGCAAATATATTAAATTTTTTCAAAATATTTTATATTTTAGAGACAAAATTAATTCTTTATATGCAATGAAATTCTATAATTAATAAAAAATTATTAAATATTTTGTAAGATAAAAAATATCTTAATAAAAATTCAACAACCTAAAATTTTTCTGATTAAAAATAAATTATAAATTATACCAAAAGTTTTAAATTTCTCTAAAATATATTTTATAACGGTTAAACCTCCAAATTTTTATATTTTTTTTATTATAAAATTTATTAAATTAAATCTAATTTACTAAAATCTAAAAAAAAGTCTAATTTACTTAAATTAGATATAATTTATTAAAATTTTAAAAAACCCTAACAATAATCAAATAAACCTAAAATATTATTAATCATTATAAAAATTTTAAAAAATATAAATATTTTAAATTTACCTAAAAAATTATTTTGTGAAGTAAACAATCATCAATAATTTTATTCATTCTATCTTTTTTTTAAAAAAATTATACAAAAACCTAAAATCCTAAAAAATTATCAGTAAACACCAAAATAAATTCTAAAATATAACAATAAATATAATTTCTCAAAAAAATATTTTATAACTATTAAAAATATCTAAATTTTTATATTTATTCATTCTATAATTTATTAAATTAAATCTAATTACATAAAATTTTTAAAAAATCCTAACCAACAATAAATTAAGTCTAAAATATTTACATTTACAAAAAATTTAAAAAAATATTATTAATTTAAATTTGTTTAAAAAATTATTTTTTGCCTAAAAAACCTTATAAATTAATTTTTTTACTGTAATTTAAAAAATTAATTCATTCTATTTAATTATTTTATTTTAAAAAATTATACAAAAATCTATAACAATACACATATTATTTTTTTTAAACAATATAAATATCTTAAACCTAAAAATTTAAAACTACCCTACAAATTCAAATAATAAACAAATAAATATACATATCAATCTAAACTACACAAATATAAATAATAATAACATAAAATAGAAAATTTATTATAAATTAAAAATTTAATAAAAATAAAAATAATAAAAAATATTTAACAAAATTATTACAAAAATAAAATAAATACCTATCACGATCTTCTTCTTCTTCTTCTTCGTGCAACAGGAGCAGCGACCGGACTCTGTTTGGAGCAACACCAGCAACACAGGAACAAAAATAGTGTAGGAACAAAAATGGAGGAAGCGGCAGGGAATATAGGGATATATTATATTTACCGAGAGATTAATGTGTCTTTCGGTAAATTTACCGAAAGAAATTATAATCTCTTGGTAAATTCACTGACAAATGACTTTTCTGTCGGTAAATTACCTTAACTAATTGATTGACTGACACTAATAATTTACCGAGAGATTTACAATTCTGTCAGTATTACCGAAAAAAATATTTATATGTCGAATTTTTTTTTCAAAAGCCTGGCTATGTTAATTGTTTGACACTATGGAATTACCGACAGAAATGGTTTTCGTCGGTATTACCGACAGAAATAATTTTTTCTCGATAAATGCTTGACAATTAGCGGCAAAAATTTTACCATCATACTTTTCATTTACCGACAGATGTGTTACCGTCGGTAATTTATCGACAGAAAAAATTCTCTCGGTAAATTTATAAATTACCGAGAGATAAGATTTCTCTTAGCAATACTGAATTAATAAATCATTTATCGACAGAAAATATCTCCATCGGTACTACCGACAGATATGTGATTCTATGGGTAAAATTAGCAATAAATATAATTAATAATTATATTAAATTTTTTATTTACCGACAGTTAAATATTTACGTTGGTACTACCTATAGTTAAATATTCTCTAGGTAATAATGAATAAATAAATATTAATTATTGTACTATTCATTTATCAATAGACAATCTTTTCATCGGTACTGCCAACAGAAATTTATTTCTCTCGGTAAAATTAACAGTAAATATAATTAATAATTATTATGTTGAATTTTTCATTTACCGACAGAAATACTTTCTCTCAACAAATTTCTATTATTTACTGAGAGAATATTTTTTCATCGGTACTACCGTGAAAAATAGATTTTGGTCGATAAGTTTTATCGGTAAATTCACCCACCATAATATCTCGTCATATTTATCGACATAATTTCTGTCGGCAAATGGATCTATCGTTATTATATCGGTAATTTATCGGTAATTTTTAAATTTTATTTTTTTAATTTTTTTCTCTCGGTATTATCAATAAATAAAATTCTATCGGTAATTCGCTATATTCTTATAGTATATATGAAATAAAAATAAGCATTTCAACCTTAATAGATAGCTTTTAGATTAGTTCTTTTGAATATATATTAACAAGAATTTAATCCAAATCCAATCTTGAAACGAAGATTCCGCACTAAATAAAAACTAATTTAGAAATCAACCATTTTAGGCACTACAATGAAAAAATTTTGTAACTGAAATTTTTAGAGAAATTCGAAGTTTGAAGTGAATTTAGCTGCGGACTGATTTTGATGTTGAAAGGAAAAAGAAAATATTTGCCTTAATATTTTGTGACAGATTCTAATTTAGACACGAATAAATAATTAAAATTTGTTAAAAATAAATGTGAAGATGAAAATACAGATTTATCTATTGATGGCCACTTTTTTACCTTTGTATTTGATCGATGTTTTATTTATTTATTATAATTAATCATAAGTTATTTGTTAATAAAAATTAATATTTATAAAAATAAAATTAATTAATAAAAATTAATTAATTTTATTATTTTCCCTCATTACCCATTTTATAATGGGAAAATTAAATAAAATACAAATATATTTTTAAAAAAGAAATATGTTTCTAATTTCAGCAAGAGAATTTTTCAAAAAAAAAGGATGAAAATCTAAAATATTTTATTTACATTTAATGACTAATTTAGCTAATAAGAAAAATAGAATTAGCTTATTATTTTGTGGTTCTATCGCTATTCTATAGAGGTCTTTTTTTTTTAATAGCGGTGATAAATTAAGTTGCTAAATTGCAGTTTTATTATAGTATAAATATATATAACTAATATATACATACATATATATATATATAACTAAAAAGAATCTCACACGATGCGGTAAATATTTTTATTTTTTAAATTTTATAATTTTAAATAAATAATTATTTATTCATATTTATTAAAATTTGTTGACTAAATATTTTTAATTAGTTATATTAAATTTAAATATAATATAAATTTAATATATTACTTAACTTATTAAAATAATAAATAAATGATAATTCAAAAATAAATGATAAATATATTTATTTATTAAGAAAAAGAAATTCAAATCATCATATATATATATATATATATAGATGCGAGAACGAAATATTGTAAACATGATACATTGCTAAAAGAAATTTAAAAAAACATTAATAAAATAAAAAAATATATAAAAGACATGATACATCACTTGCAAGTATGAGAATAAAATAATATTGTAATTTTAAAATTAAATAATGTCGTAGGAAAAGAAAATATTAATAAAATTGTTATATTTTTTGTGTTTTTTAATTGATATAGAATAATTATTATTGTTATTAAATAAATAAAATAATAAATAATAGATTAAATAAAATATAAAAAATTATTAATAAAAATAAAAATATAAAAAAATAATATATTATACTGAATGTGAAAAAAGAGAATAATATTATGATTTTAAAAATAATAGTATTACAAAAAAAGAAAATATTAGTATAATAGTTATAATTTTTTTTGTGTGTTATATATATATAAATAGCTAATCATTATCAATATTTATATATCTAATCATTATCAATATTAAATATAATATAATAAATTCATTTACATTTTTTAAATAAATATAATTTTTATCAATATCAAATAAAATATTTTAATTCTATTTAAATTCTTTAATTTAATATTAATAATTAGTTATTATATAATAATATAAACTAAATTTTTTAAATTTATTATTTATTAGAATAATAATATAAAACTCTGCATGATATTATATAATAATATAGAACTCTGCATGATATTATAGATATTTTTATTTTTTAAATTCTATAATAATTTTAAATAAATAATTATTTATTTGTAATTATAAAAAATAAAATTAGTATATATATTAAAAATATAAGTAAATAATATTTAATTATTAAATTATAAAATATAGAGAGATTTGTAACAAAATGATATTATCATAATATTTTATATAAATAATAAAAATTATTTTTTAAATTAAATGAACTCAACATCATTAATAATAAATAAAAAAATACTTATAACAAAAATTAGAAGACCAACACCATCAAATTTAAAATATTTATTAGATAAAAATTAAAATTATGCCTCAACTTGGTTTGCATAAACTGAAAAATTAGCTTATATTATTATTTAAAAAGGAATTTAAATTTTAAACCTATAACTTTCTACCCAGTAAAAATTTGATCTCAATCATTAAACTTCTGGAACTGCATTGAAGGCTAATTTCGGAGTCAGGTGCTTAATCAGTGTTTAAATCACACGAGTCAAAAAAAAATCAAATTTTTTTATATTATATTATATATATTATTTATTATTATTATTATTATTTTTTAGTAAAAATTTTTTATTTATAAATTTTTTATTTATTTTTAATTAAATATCTAAAAAATTTATTTTATATTATTAGATAATAAATTATTATCAATATCAAATAAAATATTCTAAATATAATTATTATCAATATTAAATAGAATATTTTAGTTTTATTTAAATTTTTTAGATAATTAATTATTAAATAAATTTATATTATAATAAATAATAAAAATATTATTATTTAAAAAATAGAATTTATATCTAGATAAATGAGAGATATGTGACACAATATTATAGTAATTTTATCTATTTTAATATTATCCTAGATTTATTAATTTAATAAATAAACATATTGAGATAAAATTTAACAATAAATTAAAAAAAATATTTTTCTCCGTCTATATATATATATATATTAAAAAATATAACAAAGCAAAGGGACCAGCAATGGCGACAGGGCGAGGTTCCACTTGACCAGTTGCTAGCTAAGTCACCCCATTTCACATTCCACAAATAGATAATGACAAACTCCAAGCATTACTATACCAAACTCCAATTTATATTTTGTTCAGAAAAAAAAAAAAACTCCAATTTATATCATTTCTTCAAACTTCGGTAAAGGTTGGCAGTGCCAACACTGTTTTTTTTTTTTCTTTTTTTTTAAAGCATGGAACGAATTACTGATATTGTTTATTGATTAGTTACTAGGCTAGTATTTAATTTTTTACACATTTTTTAATTATAGATATTTTTCATATATTAAAGTTAAAATAGTTAATTAAGGGAAATTTTTTTATTTTTACGCATCATAAATTATAAACATTTAGGTCATTCAATTATATTCAAACTAAAGATCTTAATATTATATAAAAAAAAATCTCAAATTTTATGCTAAATTTTCAACTACCTTGTTATGATTTTTTTTAATATTTATTTTAAGACAAAAAGGTTTAAGAAAATTTGTCAAAATTAAAAGAATATATATATGTATGTGTATTTATAAATGTAGATATATGTATGTATGCATATCAACCGAGCATGTGAATCACTGAATGAACACTATATATAAAACCCAAAATCGCAAGAAAATGAAGAAATAAAAAATAAAAAAAAAGAGGAAAAAAAGAAGAAGAAAAAAAAAAAAAGAAAACATATTAAGCAAACGCAATAACATTTTTTGGGTAAGCTAAGAAAATAGAAAACAATAAAAGGGTAAGTTTCACGTGCAAAATAAAATGAACGTTTAGTTTCATGGGGCCTATGGTTCTTATATAAAATTATAATAATAATGTTAGTATATATATATATATGCGTGCAATACGTGCTTAATTTAAACCTTTTAATTTAGGAAAATTTATTGTGGTTGTGATATATATATTACACCAAAACCACAAAAACAAAAACAATATTAATACAGTCTCATGACATATGGTTGCTTTAATTTATTGTTTATTTATACCATTAAATTTCTCAGCTCAGCTGGCCCTTCTTCTTACCTCATGATATAATCTCATATTTGTTTCCTTTTCTCATGCTAGTTTTTCTTTGTAGCCATTTTTTAATTAATTTCTTCAATAAAAAAAAATGAGAAGGAACATTAATCTTGAACTCCAACTTCTTCCTATCTCCGGTTCCGACCACTACCACCGCGACAGCCACCTGGACCAGCCGATACTGTAAGTTATTTTTCTTGTAGTAAATTAAATGTTTGGGTTTGTTTTAGTTATTGCATTTATATATGCATAGAAATTTGGTGTTCAGAAAAATATATATACTTTGTAATTAGTGATGCAATTGACATATTTGAAGGATGGAAAAAGGGAAGGAGAAGGAGGAGAGTTGTAGTGATAATGAAAGCCCACAAAAAAAGCAACAGCTCACTATTTTCTATAATGGGAAGGTTTGCGTCTGTGATGTTACTGAGTTTCAAGTATGTATATTTTCCTTAATCTCTCACTCTCTGTATTTCTTTTTTATTCCCTTTTTCTGGGTTTGTGCATTAATTTGTTTAAGATTTTTTTTAATAATTAAAATCTTATAATAATATCGAATTAAATGTTTAAAGTTAAATTTAAAACAAGTTATGGATTAAATCCTCTCTTATATATATTTTTGAGTGTGAAGTTTAACAGAAAAAAGAAGAAGAGAGAGTTATATGTTAATGAATAATTATCTCCTAATTGTAAAAAATAAAAATAAAAAAAATAAAGCATTCTACTATTGAAGTTATTTCAGGATTATTTTTTTTAACGAAATTTATGAAAGCAATATAGTTGTTAATACTATTGAAGTTAATTTAGGATTATATACTAGATAAGAAATTAGGGGTCTTTACAAAAATACCAAAAAGTAAAAAATAATTTCAAATTTATTATTTGTTTTAAAATATTTTTAGATTTATAAGATTTTATGATTTTTTTATAAAAATATTAAACCCAGAAAAAGTTAAATTTAAAACAAGTTATGGATTAAATCCTCTCTTATATATATTTTTGAGTGTGAAGTTTAACAGAAAAAAGAAGAAGAGAGAGTTATATGTTAATGAATAATTATCTCCTAATTGTAAAAAAATAAAAATAAAAAAATAAAGCATTCTACTATTGAAGTTATTTCAGGATTATTTTTTTTAACGAAATTTATGAAAGCAATATAGTTGTTAATACTATTGAAGTTAATTTAGGATTATATACTAGATAAGAAATTAGGGGTCTTTACAAAAATACCAAAAAGTAAAAAATAATTTCAAACTTATTATTTGTTTTAAAATATTTTTAGATTTATAAGATTTATGATTTTTTTATAAAAATATTAAATTTACATAATTTATTATGAGTTTAATATAGACTGATTAAAAATATCTCTGATAAAAATAAATTTTTTTTATAAAAAATAGTGGAGAGTATAATTTTCTCTAGAAATTATCCATATAAGGGTTCAAATTAATTTTACAAACCTCACTTCCTCTCGTTCCATTAATAATCGAAACAAATTACATAATGGAGGATTGAAGCATATAGACAAGTATTTTAGCTTTATATATATATATATATTATTTTACTATCATTAAATTTAAATATAATAATTTCGTATCTATGATATCATATTTTTGGTGTTATTTGTTAATATATGAGAATGAAATTCGATGTATTTCTTTAAATAATAGTTTTTTTTTTTGTTAATTTATACTACGCATACAAAATAGAATTTAATAAAATCTAAGTAGGATGGTGTCGCACAAGGGGCGACAGGAACCGACGAGATATTATAGGTTTAATTAATTTTTGTCAACTTATATTTAATTATTATTTAATTATTATTATTTTTTTGTGTGTATTAAAAGTCACCACTAATCAATTATAAGATTTGATTAAACACTTAGTTATGGTATGCGTTTTTAAATTTGGAAGATTGATTATATATAGGGAAGAAAAAATACCCTATAATATCCAAAAATCAGTACTATAATTATTTTGTTAGAGGTCTATTTATTCCATTGTTGAAAATTGGACCATTACTCCTGCAGAACATAATTCCCTTCTCTTTTCTGTGTTGACTTTGATTCTTTTATGGCATCTACTTTAGATATATCTAAAATAATCCTATTACGGTGATTCATGATGGTCACAAGAGTGTGAAATGCTCATTTTTTAATAAAAAAAATACGCTTATTAGAGCTTAATAAATCATTATATTGGTATATAAATCTGTTTATAATAAATATTAAAATATTATGTTATGCAAAACTACAATACTATATAAAATTATAATGTCATGTGATGTAAAAATTACACAACATTTATAAAAAATGATATTTTATCATTAATTGCAGGGAAAGTTTCTAAGATAAAGAAAAAAAAGATACTCCGTGACTTGAAAAATAGCAAACGAATAGAGGAGCTTGAATGTAGATTTCTTAGTTGATTGATCCTAAACAGGTTTTGAAGATGATATAACAAATTTTATCCAAGGATATGAATAGTTGAGTTCTATTCCTAATGGATTCAACTTATTTCTCTAGGTTTGAGGTTCTCGGATTGCAAGTAATCTCACTGTCATTCATAACTTGGACTAGCGAGCTCTCTTAATCATTATATGGCTAAAAGACAGTCTGAGTAAGAATTTTTCGGAGGCCTTGCCAGGTTTTCGGTGGAGGCAATCCTACTTCATCCTCTTACTAAGCCTATTAGGATAATAGATCACTTTCTGACCCTTAAGTAAATGAGTGATAAGAGAATTATAGGTTAAAACACACAAATAATAATATGGACATAATTAAATATTTTACAAGTATATAAAAAAAATGACATTAAATAAATTTTTAAATGCAATTAATAAATAAAATATAAACATCACAATAATATATATAACTTAACCCTCTTTATTTAGTAATTAACTAGTTTCTCAGTGGTCGCCAGCTGTCGCACAGGGGGCGATAGGAGCCGATGAGATATTATAGGTTTAATTGATTTTTATTTATTTATGTTTAATTGTTATTTTTTATTATTAAATTTTTGTGTGTATTAGAAGTTGTCACCAATCAATTATAAGGTTTGATTGAACACTTAGTTTTGGTCTGCGCTTCTAAGTTCGGAGAGTTAATTACACATAGGGAAGAAAAAATACCCTATAATACCCAAAAATTGATACTATAATTATTGTGATGTTTTACTATCTATATTTTTATATTTGTAAAAGAAATTATATCTATTGCCTGAATATATATCTCAATTCTATTTTTTTATTTTTTGACTATTATATTAACTGTTTAAAAATAAATATTTTTTTATTAAATTTTATTAAGTTTTTATTTTATTATTTTTAATAATTTTATTTTTTATGGGTGTATATTTTATTTATTAGTTAATTATTTAATCCTTATATTTACCACCTGAATATAAATATTTTATAGTTTAATATTTATTAAATTTATAATTATTTTTTTTAAATTATGCTTACTCTCTGAATATAGCTGTCCAAATTTTATAATTTCTTTTATAATTTATTAATATATATATTTTAAATTTTTTTTTTAAAATGAATTTGAATTCGAAACTTAATTTTGATTGTCTACATATCCACTTGACGAAATTAAAATTCTCGTAATTTAATTAATTTATTATTATTGTTATTGATATTGATAAGTTTACTTTTAGAATATAATCTATCTATTTTTACTCATTTTTATTTTTATATAATTATTATTTATTTATTATTAAATTTATAAATTTATTTTTTAATATATCATTTTTATATTATTTTAATAATTATATCCACCTATTAAATATAATTATCAGATTTATTTAATTAATAAAGTTTTATGTGTGCCTATTTAATTTTTAAATAATTTTTATCGTTTAATTTTAATGTGATATTTATATTATATCAAAGAAATTAACCACAAAATATAAAATAAAAAAATCATTTTTACGATTAAATTAAAAATATTAGCTAATGAGTGTATTTTTGAAGTCCATTATAACAATATATTATTTTCAAAAAAGTGATTTGGTTCTTTTAAACATATGCAATTTATTTATATTATCATTTTTTTATTATATGTACGATTTAAAAAAACACTAGATTTTTTTTAAAATATATATATAATTAAATAAGTAATAAGTGAGTGATGGAAATATGTCCTTTTGTTTCCACCGCACAACAATAGTTAGCTTAATGATAATAATAATAATAAAAGTAAATAGTATCATTTCCTTTGGGCCAACAATCAATAGATCATAATTTTGTCGGCCATAATACAAAGACTTTATATTGTATTTATTTATTTATTTTACATGTCTAGTAAAATGATTTCCACTTCTCTCGCGGGTATTCTTTATTTTTAAAGAGAAAAGGAAAAAATTTGCTTTTCCCCAAAACTCACCATTTCCCTCTCTTTAAAAAGGCAAATTATTTCTTGAACCCTTCGTTTATCATCTCTTGCAGCCATGTTTTTTTTTTTTAAATCTCTTTTTCTCTTCATGTACGAATTTATGTTGGTTCGTGTCTATATTCTTGATGACCTCCTTAAACTCTAATTCTTACTGTTTGCTAATAAATACAAAGGTAAGTTGATAATGCAATCACGAGGCAATTTTCTTTAAATTATAGTAAGAAAGAATGTTTTAAATTATAATAGAAAATTAATAGTTCAGTTTATTTACCTCGTGGATGAACTATTTAATTGTTGAGTAAGTGCCGCTTAATTCTTCAGAATTTATTCAGTACTAGATAAGCTCTCTAATTGAAAAAAAAAATTAGAGTTTGTTAAGTGTACTTCTTACACTTTTTCTATAATTTTCTCTATCCTTGGAAAATCCTTGGAAACTGATTTTTTTTTTTATACTAGAAAATTTTTTTCTGTTTTCATATTTGACTTATTTTCCTTTTTTTTTTTTTTTGTTACACTTCTTCACAAAACATTGCATAAAATCATGCAGGGAATTAGGAAACTTTGCAAGAAAAGCAGGAGCCCTTTTTTCCTTGTTTTAAGTAGTTTTTGTCTATGAAAATTATAAATATCTTATTAACAATTTTATTCATTTATTCCTAATTACTGTTATTTATTTATTAAAAAAACGTATTACTACAGACGGGATTAGGAGATGTAAACATATTCCAATTTAGTTTGAGCCTTAATTATAATAATAAAATAAAATAAAATAGCATGTGAATATAAAATGGGACCATATGCCAACGACAAGTTGGTGAATAGCATTTGCATACCTTAATTTCATGGAACTTTCATGAGTTATACGCGGTGTTTGTTTGACTTCAAATTAATGCACGAGGTTTCCATGTCTTATTTTATTTAAATGTTTTTATTCATAAAGAAAAAGTAAATTTCTAAAATTTTATTTTTCCTTTTTAATTGAATAATTAATTAATTATTGAATGATATATATTTTGACACGTCTTATTTTTCTATAAATCTTAAAAAAATATTTAAATAAATGAATGTTTTTAATCTCGAAAAAATAGCTTAATTGGTAAACTTTTAATTAATTAGAATTTAAATTTTACTAATTCAATAATCAAATCTCGACTTTATATAAATTAAAATACGAATTAAATTTGATAATCCTTTGTCTTTCAGAATTTGATTAATTAACTAACTATTTAGTTTATTTATTAATGCTAGTCTTTTTGCGTTTGGAGCGAACCTCCTTCAAGTCAGGAAGGGAAGGGGTGATGTATCAATTCATGAATTTAAATAATGAATGTTTATTTTGACTAATAGGCAAGAGCAATTATAATGCTGTCAAGTGGAGAAATGGAAGAAAAATTGAAAAATCCGAATTTGCCATCTCAGATAGGTAGCCCTACTACTCCTCTTTCCATGAAGAGATCCATCCAAAGGTTCCTTCAGAAGAGAAACAACAGGATTCAAGCTACGTCTCCTTACAATCATTTACCTTAATTAATACTATAATTATGTGGGCTAATATTTAGTTTCATTTGATATTACTAGTCTACGATTATTTAATTAAGATTGATTAATCTGATCTCAGGATTAATTAGTACCATTTTCACAATGAATGGATATTTGTGGCATAGGGCTTGTGCATAATAATTAATGCTTTAAGCATTTCTTAGTTAATTGATTAAATATGTGATGGACATAAACATTATCAATACCATCAATCTATTGTCAATTGGCGCGTTTCATTTCAAAAGGGTTTATTTTTTTATTTAATATCAAGTTTTTTTTTTATGTAATTTATAAAAATTATCATATTATTCAAGTGGAAAATTAATTTATTTTTCAAAACTAAATTGGAGAGTAACTTGAACTATAGTTAGTGCCAATTTAAGCTAGAATAATTATAATTAGGTAATTTATTTGGCGGGATATAATGATATATATGTAATAGAAGGATTGAGAATTCAATTGTTGACGTGTCATATCCTATTTTCAAAAAGAAAATAAAAAATAAGGAGAGTTTTAAAAAGCTTTTTAAAGAAAATTTCATGTAATGTTTATTTGTTAAATTTGACATGATTATATTTATTTCACTGTATTTATTTATTGAGATTAATTTTTTTTTGTTATCAAATGAGTTGAATAACATATTTTTCAGAACCTATTGAGGTATGGATAGAGAAATTAATATTTTGATATTAACTTAAAATATCAAACACTTAATAACATTCACATCAGCTAATAACAATTTTTTCCCTGAGAATAATAACAATTGTCAATTTGCACAATTTATTTTTTTTATTACTATTATTACATGTTTGTATTTGCATATCCGACACATAAGAAAATTATTAATAGTTAAAAGAAAAGGCAGCTTCTGGCATGTTTCCTGTGAAATCTCTGTAGCGGAAGATGGGAAATTAAGAAACCGTAAACCGTTTGCCAATGCCAATGCATTATAATCTCTGAAAGCAACAGCTTAACCCATGCAATTCCCGTGATACTGAATTTCTAAATACAAAAAATTAGGATTTTATTTATTTACTTGTATTTTTTATGCAAAATAAATTCTCATTGATAATTTAAAATTTTATCTATAAACTATATACTAATAAAATTATATAATTTTAAAATATACAAGATATAGATAAACTTATTTAATATAAATGATGGATAATTGTAATATTTTATAGATAATTTAATTTTTAATGAAACACTTATTTTATCTGTAAAAACATATTGAATCACATTTTATGCGAGAATGACAATTCCATATTATAACTAAAAACTCTTCTTTTTCTTTTTATTCTTTTTTCATGAAAGGATATTCGTTTAAAAAAGGCAGAAACCTCATAAAATAACATATAAAATTTATATATAATAAGATTAAATATATATATATATATGTATTGCTCCAGCTTTCCCAAATTGATAAAATTACTTTTTTTATTTACCTCAAATTATAGCTTACTTGCTGTTTTAATAAGTTTAGTTAGTTTGTTAAATTTCTATTATACCTTATTTAACATTACTTATTATAAATAATTTTTTACTTATAGTAAATACTCTTTATTTTTTAATGTCATTTTTATCAATATGTGTTTATTTTTCAATGTTAGTATTTATTGATAATTTTAAAATTTGAAAAGTGATATTTTTCAATATCATTTTCAATGCAGATTAATCAACCTTAGACAATAATTAATGATTATATTAAAAAAATATATAATAAAAAAATATATAAATTTACCTTTTTAACTAATTAGATAACTAATTTTTCTCAATCTTTATAAAATAACAAGTGAGCCTGAATGGAGAGAGTATATTAATAAATTGTTATATATTTAAAATCTCATTAAAAAATTATTATAAGAAAAAATATTCTACAAATCACGAAAAAAAGATGAGAGAAAATCACTTACTAGCAACCCTTTGAACTATAAAATATTATCACTAAGAAAATGAATTACTGTTATTTTTTTCATAATTTTAAAGGAATATGAACTTTTCAATTCCATTAAGTTGAAATTACTTTTAATTAACATTTTTTTATAAAATTTATTACCCATTTCACCACGCTGAAATCATCGCATTCAACTCATGCACATATATTCAGAAAATTATTAAATTATTTAAATGTTATATAAAATTATTTTAAATAGACTAAAATACTCTATATTAATTTATTAATATTATATTTTTATTTTATTAATTAAGTCATTAATAATAAAAGTATAATTAAAAAAATTTAATTAATTTTTTTTAATTAAATAAATTGATAATTTGAGAGAAATAATTTTTTTTAATAAAAATAATAATTCGAGTGAGAGGGAATAAGTATCTTATAGAATAAGGGATATTTCAACATTCTCACGTGCAAAACCAAGAAAATCGGTTTTCTTATGTTTTCCATGTTGAATGACAACACATCGGTGCACCATCGGTTTCACATTGCGTATTTTCTGAGGGCTCCATCAGTACTGGATTAATGGTGGAGCTTTAAGATAATTGTTGTTGTTGTTGTTGTTATTATTATTATTATTATTATTGTATATTTAATTAAAATTAATTAATTATTGATGATGGAATAGACTTTAAAGACTACTCGAAATTGGTATTAGTAAGCTCCTTCACCTGTAAGATAAAGAAGAGAACCGAACTTCAATGGAAAGATTTCAATATCTAAGTTAGTGATCAATTTATCTGTAAAAAGAGAGTCCAACAAGGGAGAAAATAAATCATTTACCTGTGGAGATACTCCTTTATTTATAGTAGAAGGATATCGAATAAAATCTGTATATATCAGCAAATTTTTTAAAAGTGACGGTGCCGTATGCTTGCTATGTCAGAAGTCTATCCGCTAAATATCAAAGAGTTCGGAGCTTTGTGTCGAGATCACTGTTCGACCATGGAGCAATCAAAGAGAACATTTGAAAATGTTAGCTCGGTCAGAATGACTGAGCTTTAATAAACTAGTGGGTATCATCACTATCAATTTAGATTTAAGATTATACAATAGATCCAATTGTCAAAATCAAGAGAAAATGAATTTTTTCATTAGAAAAAAAGTGAGAATAAGTGGATAATAAAATAAGAAAATTTCTCCCAGAAGTAGCTCATCCTCCCCTCCATCCTCTTGACTTTACTTGCTCACCTGATTTCTCCTAGTCTCTTTCCATAAAAGATATTTTAAGGGTATGGTGGGAAGCCGTTTATCTTCAATTCACTTATAACACACCAAATTTTGTTCTAATTTCCCATTTAAGAATGTTCTGTCATTCTTTTCCTTCAAATTTATTTTTATCTGAGGATGTATGAGATGCGTGATTTGGGAAGATATTTACTTTCTATTCCATTTATGCTTCTGTTTTACAATTGTTACAAGGCTTTAGGCCTTGATTTTGATTTTGCTCGATTCACTTAATATCAACGACCGATCTATTTGAGATTAAAGTGTTTTTTTGTTAAAACCCGCATGGAGTAAAGGGAAGGTCTGTATTGAGGATAACTCTCTTGTACCAAGTCAAACTAATTAGTTTCAGATATTTGATTTTGTTTAACTGTAAATAGTTTAGATATGATTTGGAGATTTTCTGTATCTCAAATGTAATCTGTACACTCTATAAATATGTATATTGCTTCCTTGAATAATATAACAAACATTTACACAAGCAATCTGATCCTTTCATGGTATCAGAGCCCAAAAATACTCAAACGAGTTTTTTTTTTCTTTCGATCCCATAATGGCTACAACTCCTCAAGTTGCTTCTACAACCATTCCTGTTAATTCCCAAAATACTCTGATTACCATCAATGCTGCCACTCAGCTTCCGCTTAAATTGACCACCCTCAACTATCCCTCATGGCGTGCTCAGTTTTACTCCCTTTTAATTGGTCTTGACCTCACTAGCTACATTGATGGCACGTTGTCATGTCCATCCTCCACCCTCGCCAATGGCGAAACCGTTTCCGTCAATCCTGCTTATGCTCTTTGGTTTCGTCAAGATAATCTTCTTCTTCATGCTATTTTAGCCTCTGTTTCTGAATCACTGGTTACTCTTATTTCTTCGTCAAAAACATCAGCCGAGGCTTGGAATAAACTAGCCTTACGCTTTGCGAATAAGTCCCGTTCTCGAGTCATGCATCTCAAAGAAAGACTCTCACAGCCTCGTGGCACCAAATCTGTTTTTGATTACCTTCACTCTCTTAAATCCACTGCTGATGAGCTTGCTTTCATTGATAAGCCTTTATCTGATGATGATCTCACCATTCACATTCTAAATGGTGTTGGATCCGAATTCCGAGAAGTAACCACTGCCATTCGAGCACGGGAAACACCCATTGTTTTTGAAGAACTACATGAAAAACTCCTGGACTTTGAAAATGTTCTTAAAAAGGAAAATTCCCCAGCAATTTTCATTCAAGCCAATGCTACAAGACGCAACTACCAGCCCAGAAATTCTTTTCCAAACAATGGCACCAATTCCATTCAATCTAAAGGACAATCCTCTCGTTCTTCTCAACCACGGAACAATGGAGACTTGCAAATTCAATGTCAATACTGTGATCGGTTTGGTCATTCGGTCAAAGATTGCTTCAAGATTAAAAAAAGATCAACACCAAATCCAACTGCTAATGCCACTTTGACCTCGAATCCCAGCTCCTCCCCCTGGCTTCTTGATTCTGCAGCTTCCCATCATGTAACAAGTGATCTTGGTAACTTGTTTGTTCATTCGGAATACACAGGTCCTGACGAAATACTTATTGGTGATGGCTCAGGTTTGAATATAACACACATAGGCCAAACAAATCTTAATCATTCTTCTCTCTCCTTCAAATTATCTGATGTTTTATGTGTTCCTACCATGAAAAAAAATCTAATCTCTGTTGCCCAATTTTGTATTTCCAACAATGTTTCCATTGAATTTTTTCCTTTTCTTTTTAAGGTGAAGGATCTCAACACGGGGGTGCCTCTCATTCAAGGGAAGAATAAAGATGGCGTGTATGAGTGGCCAATGGTGGCTCGTTCACCGTTCACCACACCTACCGCTGCTGCTAGTGTTGTGGTCAATTGGCATCATCGTCTTGGTCACCCGTCTACCAAAGTTCTGTCTCATTTATCAAAAAATAATTCCTTTATTATCTCTTCTAGTTATCGTCCAACTCACCTTTAGATATTGTGTATTCTGATGTCTGGGGTCCTGCCCCTATTAATTCAATTAATGGTTTTCGTTTCTATGTTATTTTTGTAGACCATTATACTCGTTATACATGGTTATTTCCAATTAAACACAAATCTGATGTTTCATCTATATTTCAAACATTTAAAGCTCAAGTTGAAAAACAATTTCAAAAATCTATTGTTCATCTCTACACAAATGGAGGTGGTGAATTTCTAGCTCTCAAATCTTTTCTTGCCGCCCATGGTATACAACATTTACTTACTCATCCTCATACGCCACAACATAATGGCATTTCTGAAAGGAAACATAGGCACTTAGTTGAGACTGGTCTCACTTTACTACAAACAGCTTCTCTTCCTGTTCAATTTTGGTCCCATGCTTTTCAAACAGCTTGTTACAGAATCGCACATGGAGTATTGTTCATTTACCTGTAGGTAAAAATGTTATTGGATGCAAGTGGGTCTTTCGTATCAAACGGAATCCTGATGGCAGTGTTGCTCGGCATAAAGCGAGACTAGTCGCGAAAGGATTTCAACAACGTCCAAGCCAAGATTTTATTGACACATTCAGTCCTATTGTAAAGCCGGTTACTATTCGTGTTGTCTTGACTATTGCTTTGACCAATGGATGGAACCTGCAACAGTTGGATGTTAATAATGTGTTTCTTCATGGACCGCTTATTGAAGAGGTATACATGGTTCAACCTCCTGGTTTTGTTGATCAGACTCATTCCTCCTTTGTTTGTAAACTGCACAAGTCAATATATGGATTGAAGCAAGCACCAAGGGTATGGTATACAGCTCTTTCATAGTTTTTGTTATCCTTTGGGTTCAAAAATTCCAAAGCCGATTCTTCGTTTTTCATTTATTTGGCTGCAAGTTCTGTGATATATTTTCTTGTTTATGTGGATGACTTTATTGTTACTGGTAATAATAATCAGCTTATTTCGGATTTCTTGATGAGTTTGGCCAATAAATTTTCCATTAAAGATCCACAACAATTGCATTATTTCCTTGGCATCTCTGTTAATTGGTTTCATGGTGGGCTTCTGTTATCTCAGCATCAATATATTTTTAATTTGCTCAAGCGATGTCGCATGGAAGATGCAAAATATGTTGGCTCTCCTATAAGTTCAGTGACTGCTCTTCGTCTCAATGATGGCAGTACTGCAGTTGATCCAAAACAATATCGAAGTGTAATTGGATCTTTACAATATCTTTCCTTCACCCTACCCGATATTTGTTTTGCTGTCAATAGGCTCTCTCAATTCATGCATCAGCCCACTGAATTACATGCTTATCATGGTTTACATCTTCGTCCTTGTAAAAAGTTTTCAATTACAGCTTTCTCAGATGCTGATTGGGGGGGGGGGGGGGGGGGGGGGGGGGGGGTGATAAAGACACTTTGCTTTCTACAAGTGCATATGTTATTTTTCTAGGTACTGCACCAGTATCTTGACATTCAAAACGACAGCGTACTGTTGCTCGGTCTTCAACAGAAGTCGAGTATCGCTCAGTAGCAGCCACAACGTCTGAGGTTTCCTGGCTTCAAAGTTTGCTTCAAGAACTCCAGCCTGCAGTTATTTATAAGCCATTAATCTTGTGTGATAATATTGGGGCTACATACTTTTGTGCCAATCCTGTTTTCCATTCTCGATAACTAATAAAAATATACTATATAAATTTATCTAGATAACTAATTTTTCTTCATTGTTATAAATGAGAAGTGAGCCTGAATAGAGAGAGTATATTAATAAATTATTATATATTTTAAATTTCATTAAAAAAAATTACTATAAAAAATATTCTATAAATCACGAAAAAAAGATGAGAGAAAATCACTTACTAACAACCCTTTGAACTACAAAATATTGTCATTAAGAAAATCAATTTCTGTTATTTTTTTCATTATTTTAAAGGAATATGAGCTTTTCAATTCCATTCAGTTGAAATTACTTTTTAATTAACATTTTTTTAATAAAATTTATTATCTTATAGAATAGGCATATGTGGAAAAACCATGAAATTCGGTTTTCTTATGTTTTCCATGTTGAAAGATAACAATGCACCATCGCTTTTCACATTGTGTATTTTCTGAGGGCTCCACTAATAATGGATTAATGGTAGAGCTTTGGACCTCTTAAGATAATTGTTATTATTATTATTATTATTAGTTATTATCTTCATTTAAATTTTCATCTCACATGCACATATTAAAAAAATTATTAAATTTTTTTAATATTATATAAAATTATTTTAAATGAATTAAAATATAAATCATTAATTTAATATTAAAATACTCTATTATTATTTTATTAATAAACTCGTTATTAATAAAATAAAATTAAAAAAAGTGAATTAATTTTATAAAATAATAATATTAATGAGATAATTTTTTCTCAAAGGAAAGATTTAAACATGACGGTAGTATTTAATGAATTATTATAAAGTGGTGGTGTTATCAAATCAGATTTAATCTTATTATCCAATGGATCCAATTGTCAATATCAAGAGGAAATGATTTTTTTTATTAGAGTAAAAGTGAGATAGTTGGATGATAAAATAAGAATATAAATTTAAATCGGTTTGACTATTTGAAAAGAAAATTTAATAATAGGTTTATCAGAAATTAAATATTTTTAATTGGATATAGCTAATTAAAATGGATAGAAATAAGTCATTGGCCAAAAAAAAAATAGAAATAAGTCTAAAATTACATGAAAAAAAGTAATTTAAAATGATATCGTGACTCTATATCTCTTTCTTAAAGTATAACACATAATCATTTTTAGTGAAAAAAAGAAAATTCATAATATGAATTTTATATGTGGATTGCAATTAACATAAAATTAAACTTTAATTAAGTTGAATTAAATTTTGATTTTCATTTCACAAGGCAACACAGCCAAATTGTATCCTGGCTTTATTTGCCTGAATTTCCTTCACACTTACAGGCACAGGAAATTTTCACATTTTCTCTCCGAGTTCTCCAGATTTTGGGTCACCATTTATTATTATATTTTGTTTTCAATTAAATAAAGCTTTTAAATGTGTTCATTGATCATTGTTTTTAATTGGGTTTGAATTGTGGATTGTGAACTCCTCCGATTCTTGTTAGACTATATAAATCAATCGAAATTACGTAATCAGCATTATATTTGGACGTCATGCATGATATATATGTCACCTTTAAAAAATTTTAAATTAAACTATTTAAAATTTAAATAGTTTAATTTAAAATTTAGTTTAGTTTTTTAGTTCAAAAAAATTAAACTACATAAATAATTAAATATATTTTTATCATTAAATTACCATATCATATGATAAATTCACTATTGATTAATATCACAATGTTAACTATATATATATTTTTTAAATTTTAATTATTTATAGTGAGCAATAATTAAATTCAAATGCTTATCAAATTGTACAATTCGAATCTAGCATCAGAGTTTAAGGTCTCAAATATGATCGTTTGGATTATGTATCATTTAGTAAATGCTAATTAATTACATACTTATATCATCTTTTTATCTTTATATATAAAGTAAATAATCTATGTTAAAATCTCATTATTTTTAAAATAATAATCATAAATACTTTTATCTAATAATAAATATAGTATGTTTTAAGGCACGTACGATAAGCTTAAATTCCAATAAATTTCTATGGATAAATACATGCATGTCTCGAATATGTGGCCACCTTATTATATAGATACATTTTTATTTGATATTGCAAAACTTTAAGAAGATAGATGATTTCAGAAAATATAGAGAGAAAAACGAAGAATTATTATTTTTTATTTAGATAAGAATAAATTCTTATTTTTAATTATAATTTTTTAACACAATCGTAATTAATTTACGAAGTAGGGGTAAAATATTTTTAAAAAGTGTATAACAACAAAAAAAAAAAGGCCGAGACAGATTTATTGTTAATTTTCTAAAAATGGATTTCAACTTTTCGAATTAAAGTAAAATTATCTATTTTATAAAAATGAATGGCAATTAAAAAAAAATTAAAAAATGGAATGGATTTATTCAATAGGCATATATAAATAATGCTTTTGCATAGTGTTACAGTAAAATTTCCACTAAAAAGTTGTTATTTCTTGTTATTTTAATTTAATTATTTAAATTTATTTTCAAATTATAAGATGTAAAATCACCCATTTTTTATGAATTATAAGTAGGAGATGATTTTGATCAGATAAGATTAAGAAAGAGCAGAGCCACTAATATCTGTCCATTCTATTGCATTATATAAAATAAACATAATAATTATTTGTCAAATTTCATTAGGTCCAAATAGGCTTTTCCAATGATTACTGGCTCAACATAATTCATTTTTTATAAAATTAACAGAAAAAATTCTAATATTATGGATTTACAAATTTAGAAAAATATTATTAAATTTTACAAATTCACTAATTTTATATAATATATACAAAATTTATTGTGAATTTATTACAAAATTTACTATACATGTAATAATTTTATATATTTATTATTAAATTATCATAAATTTATTATATAATTTTATAAAATAACCAAAAAAAGTACTGCACTAAAAAAAGTTGAAAAATGAGGTAAGATCATATTCTTTAACAGAAAAATCAACTCAAGCTCCCAAATTCTCCTTCAGCTCAGGCAACTTCAAAATCTTGAGGTAATTGATTCTCATTTCTGCTACTAATGCATAATCTCAAGCAAATCCTACCTATGATGATATTTTCTATTATCACATTCAATTTTCCTTCTCATATGTAATTATAAAGCAGTGTTCATTTGTTGCTGCTGCTGATAGTTGTATGCTATTACTAGGTAACTATTTCTTTAATTATTGGACATTGAGTTGCTCTTTTTAACATTGCCCTTGCAGGCTGAAATTTCCTTGAATCATCACACTGAAGGCATCAGATCTGCATTGAATTAGATTTCTAAAACAAGAAAAAAAAATTAATTGAATCGTTGAAACTATCAACTGTAGTGAAGGTTTCACTATTTCCTTGCATGTTCTTTTACCAAAATATAGCACTGTTTATCACTGCATACAATGGAGCTTTTTGTTTGATGAGAGATTTCAGGAAGAAAGTTGGGACAACATTGCAAAGTTTGAAAAGTTTGTTAACATATTTCTTCGGTTTTCTTCCAATTAATTTGTTTTCTTGTTGTACATTGTGCAGTGACTATGCATACTGTAAGCTGTAATATTAGGAGCTGTGAATTTTATTATGTGAACCCCTTTCCAGGGAATGCTCTGTTTAAAAAAAAATTTCAGCTACTTTTGGAGGTAATCCATATCAAGATGGAAGAACTGAATGGGCGCGAAAAAAGATATCAAAAAATGGAGATTGATAAAGCCATGATGAATCCAAGCAAGAAGCTGAAAAGTGAGGTAAAAATTGTGGCTTAAACATGTGGACAAAGTAAGAAACGAATTGAGTAGCACAGAAAATGATATTTGTAAAGCTGGAAAATGCATGAAGGTTTGTTTTCCTAATTTCTTTTCACATTTCCTTTATCCCTAAAGCACATAAAAGGGCAGCAGGAAATGGTGGAATGAAATGGCTTGGTATGAGCCTAGTGCACATAGTTATCTATTACCTTTCTTTAAAGAAGATAGATAAAATTTCAGAAGAAAGAAGGCTAAGATTGTCAATTGGAACACTAATTATGCATCTTATTTTTATTTTTCTTGCTCACCAAACAAGAATTGATGCTTTTATAGCCTTTTAGCTGTGAAATTTCAACAACTTCAGTGTAGAACCATGCTTGATCTCTCATTTTTGAGAAGAATTATGCACTAGTTGTATGGCAAGTGTGTCTTACTTTGAAAAAAGATTATACAAGAAAAGCAGTGGCCATTCATATAAATACTATTGAAAAGTTCAAATTTTTTCAAATATTGATCATTCCTTCAAATCTCATATATGTGATTCTAATGACAGAGGGGCTCTCATAGAACTTCTCCATTTCAGTATGCAGAGTAGGGAGTGATGCCAACTTATAACCTGGCAACAGGGTGGTGAGGGATGTCCCAGTCAGTCACAATGTGGTTGCGGGTAATCTCCTTGAGCGAGCGGCAGCCACTTAATGCCATTGTTAGCTCAAACTCTTCACGAAGCATCTGCAGAACTTTCCTAACTCCAGCTTCACCTTCAGCGGCCAATGAGAACACAACTGGCCTTCCAATCTGAAATTCAGAAAACGGGGTTAAATTCAAAGCAAGAAATACCCATACACAAACTCAGTAGCTTAAATTTCATTATTATTTCCAAGTTGGATTAACTAGTAGAATGCCTGTTGAAGAGAATTTTCAGGAGTCAGATCGTTCAGGACTATATAGACTTACAAATATTCCAGATGCTCCTAGTGCCAATGCCTTGAAAACATCTGTTCCACGTCGAACTCCACCATCAAGGAAAACAGGAACTCGTCCTTGTGCAGCTTTGACAACCTGTGATTATTAAATATTATGCAGTAGTTATTTCAATATGGTTTTGAAGAAATAAAACATTTAGGTGAAAAATTAATCTATATATTTCAAGAAGGCAAAAATAAAATAAGTAATTACTTCATAAGATAAGAAAAAGAGAAAAAAAAAGATGAAACATAATAATCTTCAGAATTGGTTAATGTTCTTACACTTGTTAAAAATGTACTTGGAATACATTAATTTTATTGAGTACCTCTTCCAAAGCCATAATAGTTGCAGGAACATAATCAAGCTGACGAGCTCCATGATTGGAGACAATGATTCCCGCAGCTCCACTTTGTATGGCTATCCTAGCTGCATTGATTACCAAAATAATGTAAAATTTTGTTGGCTGTACATTAGAATGTTTAAGAATCAGGAAGCTCAAAAACATAATCAGATAGGTAAATAAATCTGAGATTATTCCTCTTTTCTTGTTTACTACTTTACTATTCTTACCATCCTCTGCAGTGAGCACACCCTTCAACAGGATGGGCAGTGATGTGATTGTCTGAAGCCACTTCACATCCTGTCCAAAAATACCAAAAGAAGCTTAAAAAAAACTCATGTCTATGGAACTGTAAAAGATCAATTAAAGGCATAATACCTTCCAGCTCAGTGTTCGGTCAATTTGGCCAGCAACGTATGAAGCTAGTCCTGAGTCATCAGCCTGCAAAATAAATATCATCTCCAGTCAAGAACTTAAAAGCAATATAAATATACATAGAAAAGTTGTACCTAAAATTGGTCAGCCATACCTTATCCATTTTTCCAAGATCCAAGCCCTCAAAGTTCTTCAAAGTCAAAAATGGTGGCAAGGTAAATCTGTATTGATAAACATTAAAAAATTATGCACTTCCAATAAAATCGCATACTGAATTTAGAGTCTTTTCATGCCACTTCAGCTGTGTAACATTAATTTTGTTTTGAAAGTTTACCGTGATTTATTCATATTACCGAACAAGAAAACTTGGAGTAAATTTTTCTATATATTTTTTATCTTCCATTGTTTTTATTATATTTCAATTAATATTCACCTGTTCTTGATATCAGCTTCTCTCCGGCCAAGTCTTGGAGTGTCCACGGTGAGGGCAATTGCCTTGAAACCAGCTCTTTCAGCCCTTCTCACAAGCTGAGCAACAACATTCCTATCTTTGTAAACCTGATGAGAAGAAAAAGAAAAGGAGCTTATACAGAAGGTAGAGAAAGTTTTTGTTAAAATATCAACAAAGCATGAAAAAAGCGCAGATGCAAAAAGAATTTCAGGAAACTTGTTGAATTTCATTAACAGCAACTGAAAAGAAATAGGAAACTAATTTATCAAACTCACATAAAGCTGGAAAAAGCGAATGCCTGGTCCCGTGGAAGCAACCTCCTCTACACTGGAAGTAGCCCATGAGGATAGTGTCTGAAATAATGAATCAGAAATAATGAATCAAGATTAACTTAATAAGGCACAGAAAAATACTCATTGATATTACATTGACAACCATAAGCCAAGCTGGTTTTTATAGTTTATAAATAAAAAGCTAGTATTGTAAAAAATACTTTTTAAGATACAATTTCAAAATTTACAAAAGAGAAAGGAACCAAACCATAATTGTGCCAGCTGCTGAGGCTGCCCTTGCTGTTGCATACTCTCCTGCAAGGAATACAATTTCCTAGTCAGAATCAATGTCTTTTTCCTTCTCTATGTTTAGAAGCTATTTACAGAATCAAAGGACTTTTTCTCAACATAATATTTATCATCTAATTCTTCAATGGTCAATTGTTTGCAACAGCATTTTAATGCTGGAGTAATCACTTGAGAAAACCAGTATAAGGTCTGTGAATACTTGTACATAATTCAGTAGCTGTATATATTTGAACTATATAATAAAGTACATTTGACACTTTATACTGGTGCTAGCATTGCACAGAAAACTATGTACTGGGTTTTACTGCTCTATTTGGTGATCAAGCCGTTTCTTTTCAGGCATGTCCCACAAAGATTAAACATTCCAAGCCAAAGTTATCTTAGGTTTGCTCACATCTTTTTAGGTCTACAAAGCCAGTGAATGCAAAGACTCACAGATGCAAGTATAGACATACATACTTTCTTCCCATCCTGAAGCAAAAATTTAATCAATTCTATGTAAACTTGTAAAGTGACAGGTACTTCAAAATTGGGTCATTTACCTTCAGGGTGAGCCATTTTCTGCATGGCTGTTGGAGCAATCATTATAGGCATTGAAATTTTGAAGCCCAAGACACTTGTGGTCATGTCAATTCTGCTCACATCAATCAGAATGCGTGGTCGAAACCTATTTTGAGGGGGAGATACAAGAGAGATCATAATGATAAGAACATCAAAATTAAATCTGAATTAAAATAGAACTCTTGATAAATGCAGCAGACAACAAAAAATTGCTTCAAGCAGACACATGACGAAAAAAAAATTCATGCTCATGTCTATGAATTATCTGATACAATAAAAAAAATAGGACATCCATAATTATTCAAATGGGAATAAAGGAGCTCACAGAATTCGAGAAAATGCATTGCGATTCTCTCTCAGAGTCCACTGGTCCTCTGCACCTGATGCATAGTAGTCAAAAACCATCTTTGGCAATTTCTGCCTGGCAATTTCCTCATATTCCATAACATTGGTAATTTCCATCTTTGGAAAGTGAGTATTTGTAATTTATCAGAATATCTGAAAAGTTCCACATGAGGCTATTAGAAAAACTTTAATTTCACATATAATTAATAGATTTATCAAAGATATATGAATATATAACACTATAATGAAATCTGAAGTACACTCCAACACTAAAATAAGTACCCTTGGAAGAAAAGAAGACTGAGCGAATCCTCCATGAAGAAAATTACGAACTATAAGAAAAAAGCAATTTTTTTAAGGTCATTACAGCAGTAGAAAGAACTGTAATCACCCAAAATTTGAAGTCTCCTGTAATTGCACTTGATGTGCTGCTTAAGTCATCTTTTAGAGAGAAAAAAAGATAGCAAATGCAAGATTCAAGAACCTCTAACGAGAACTCTGTTTCTGCTCTTGTTTTTTATTGCAGAATCAAAATCAGCCAAGAACTCTTTCAAGATAAAAAAAACTGGCAACGATATATTGTAAGTTTATGAATTATACGTTCAAATTTGATTAACACAGAAAGAAAATCACAAATATTATGTAATTAAATCCAACGAATGAGAAAAACAAAACCGAAACCAAAATATAAGAGAGTCTGGTGAATCCCACATCAAGAAACCATCAAAATATAACAAGTATACAACATGTGAATCAAATAAACAACTCGAACCCATTTTCACATGAAGAATGAAGATTGTGAAAACCAAACTATCAAACCACGATTATAAAAAAACAAAATCAAACCAACCCTGAAGTCAGAAAATGAAAAACTATTAAATTGTGAAAAGTAAAAGAGAAGTGAGAGGCAGGAGAAAGAAAGACAGAACAGACCTTGGGCAAACTCTACCAATAGGAGGAGGAGGAAATGGAAAGAGCTAATAATAAGAGAGAGTGCATATAATGCTGGAGAAAGAGACACAGACAGAGGGAACTCACAAGCTCTCCCCAAGTGATTGAAAAAAACAAGTTAGAGAAATATTAAAAAATGGGGGAAATGACAAAATTGATGGGATCAAAGTGAGAGAGATGAGTCACACAGAGGGCTAAAAGGATTAGTCTTTCAAGGTGAGAATTTGAAGCCAAATCTGTTTCATGGACATCAGAGACTTGTGTGGAGAGCATTTTTGTTGGATTATCGCTTCTCTCGATGCCCTATTGTTAATTATTATTATGTCATTATTGATTTTTCCAACGTTATTATGAAATGAATTCTATTAAATACAATTTTATCAAAATTTTAAATTTTTTATATATTTAATAATTTTTTAGTGATTTATATATTTATATTTATTTATTTAAAATAACGATTTTATAATTATATTTTGTCTAAAATAACAGCTTGTATATATGTATATGTATATGGCTTAAAATTTTTGTCTCACAAAATATTGGATATTGTTATCTGTATGAAATTATGCATTAGAAAAAATATACAAACTAAAGATCAATGATCCCTTAACCAATAGGCTATGAAATCAAAAGATTTCAAGTTCCAGTATTCAGATTTTTTTTTTAATTTATTAGAAATATTTTTAGACTTATTTTAACAGTAATTGACATCCAGTTTCATTTTTATATATTTCTAAGCGTGCATTCCACACTTTATTTACGCATTTAAAAATTATTTTTTGAGTGATAATCCACATTAAATTATAAAATTTACAACTTTCAATGATTAATTTATTTTTATATTTGCAAATTCTTTAAATCGATGTATACAATATATTTTATATCACATTTTCTTAAAGGATGACATCATGAAAAGTAATTATTGGCAATACGATGAAAAATACAATAAATGCAGCAATAAAATTTTAATTTCAAATTATTTAAAGTTGGTTATATAATTTTTTTTTATTCAATTTAATTTAGGACTAATATAATAAAAAATAATTTTAAAAGATAATTAATTAACAATAAAACAAAGTTGTGGTTGAGAAAAATAGAGACTGCATGCAGAAGCAGCTTAATCGTTACTATTGTTTCTGTAGGTCAAGAATGCAACAGCAATTCTTATATACGTTATTCTATCCACTGAACTAATTATAGAAAATAGAATCATTTATCTGAAAAAAATTTGTGGCTGATTTGGCTTTCAAAAACAATAACAAAGAAAAAGGAACTTTTATGATCGTAGAAACTCTAATTATATGCCAATTGACTCTTTTAAATTAGTATATGCTGAAATTATTTTTAAGATTAATAAATTTTAAATTAGAATTTTAATAAATTTTAATTTTCAAAAAATTAAATTTTGCATATAAAGGTTTCGATATTACAATGCATGGAGTGTTAATTGAGATAGGCCCAATTCTGAATTGATTGGTTTATGTTATTCACATGCTTTTGTGGTGTGTGCGTATAAGATATAAGATGACAAGTGCTGTTATATATAAATATTATTGATGGAGATTTGAACTATCTTAGCAGCCTCAGAAAATTCAGCCAAGATAGAGTAATGACTTATCAAATTTCTGGCTTGGACAATACGAGAGCTTTAGGAGATGAAGTTCATGTGAATAATTAATTGAGTTTATTATAAAATAAAAAAGGCAATTTCACTTGCAAATTGAGTTAATTTTTCAATATTTTGTTCTGTAATTTACTTAAAAGAAAATAATTAAACTATTGTGGTCAATTTTGGGTGCAAGGATATCTATTTTTTTTTTTTAAAAAAGAAAGAAAAAAAAATTGCGTTCTGAAATTGTGTGGCAGCGCTTTGTATTTTCTAATGTAAATTCTGCACAATGATTTCATGGCCTTTCCTTAAAAACAAAGCCAATTCCAATTTAAATACCAAAACAGCAAAAACAATTACGCAAGATAAGATACACGCTTTTGTATATACTGTTTGCTTCTGGGTTCGATTTCCGCACACAATAATGTATTGTTGGTATTTAATTGTATTCAACTTAAATTGTTAAAATTTATCTGTCATTATATTAATATTTACATACATTTGTGAGTGATATCTGACTTATATATTACTTTAGGAATTCATCTAAATTATACTATTTTATAAAGAGTTACTAAAAAAGACAAGAATATTTCTCAGTATTCAAAGCCCGCTTAAACAGAAAATTAAAAATAATCCAATAATCGATTCTCTTTCAAAAACTAGTTCAATTTCTCTAACCAAAACCTCTAATATATCATCTCTCAATATTTTCCTCCGTAGTTATCTCAAAAAAAAAAAACACGCACAAAGTTTTTTTATTCTATGATTTGTTCGAAGGAAGCTATTAATATTGAATTTTTCTACTATTTACTGCAACTGACACTGGTAAGTAGATCTTTTAGGGTTTTTCAATTGTTCATTTGATTTTTTTTTGTTTAAAAAGTAAACGATTTTGGACGTAAAATGGTTTATTATCGAATAAAGTTGATGCATGGATTAAAAGTATGATTTTTCTATTATTTGAGTTTTCATTGATGATAGTAGTAGCATATGTTTTCAAATGTGCGTTTGTTGATCGATGTTTTTTTGTTTAAAGTATGGAATTATCTATTATTTGCTTTATCTTAATGGTGTATTAATTATTTGAGTGAAACTAGCAGGGGTTAAAGGAAGTTAGAGTACAACAATAACTAACAATAATCGTCCCTAACTATTTCTAAATCTTCCTAAATTCAAGTAGTTACCTTTTAAAAGATGTTCATTATACTTTCTAACATACTATGCTGGACATAAGATTTGTTTGATTTCTCACTGAAAGAAAATAACGTATGCTATATTAAATTTCACCTAACTTTTTTTAACTGTCTCTAACTCCCACCTAACATTCACTATTATGACTTTAAATTATTCTAAAGTATTCCCCAACTCTATGTTTGTATTAAAATCTGAATTTAAAATATAATAAAATTTGTTTGATATTTTACCTGAAAAAAGTAATAGTAGACTGCTCCTAACTTTCTCTAATTGTCCCTAACTACTCCTTAACGTCAACTAGCATGGCTTTAAATCATTTTATAGTACTCTCCAACACTTTATTTGTATTACAATTTGAATTTGAAATGTGTTTAATATATCATTTGACAAAGTAATTGCAGACTACTTCTATTTTTTCCCAACTTCCTGCTAACTTCGACTTGTATGACTGTAAATCATTCCACATTGAGAGAGTTAGGGCATTTTTTACCACTTTTTCTCTCTTTAAAACTTAAAATAAATTAGAGAGATTTCATTTTCAGACTCAAGTATACATATTAAACTAGAAAGTGAAATAGAAGATTTTGAATGACAATTTAAAGCATTTTTATCTTGGTTAGAGGAAGTTAGAACATTTCTGAATATTTTTTTTTCGTTTAAAAATTAAAATAAATCAGAGATATTTTATTTGCAAAATCAAGTGTGTATATTGAATTAGGAAGTATAATGGAGGATCTTGGATGACAGTTTGAAGTATTTTCATCTTAGTTAGAGTAAGTTAAGAGGAATTAAGATATTTCTAAATATTTTTTCTCCCTTTAAAAATCAAAATAAATCAAAGAGATTTCATTTGCAAACTAAAATGTGCATATTAAATTAAGAAATATAATGAAAGATTTTGGAAGGCAGTTTGAAGCATTTTTATTTGAGTTAAAATAAGTTGGAGAGTTAAGATATTTCTTACCACTTTTTTTTCACTTTAAAAATTAAAATAAATCAAAGAGATTTTATTTTTGGATTCAAGTATGCAAATTAAATTAGAAAGTGTAATAGAAGATTTTGAATGGTAGTTTGAAGCATTTTCATTTTGGTTAGAGTGAGTTAGAGAGAGTTAGAGGATTTTTGAACATTTTTTCTCTCTTTAACAATGAAAATAAATGAGAAATTTTATTTACAGACTCAAGGGTGTAAATTAAATTAAAAAGTGTAATGGAGGATTTTGGATGACAATTTAAAGTATTTTTATTTGAGTTAGGATAAATTATGAAAAATTAAGGTATTTCGAAATACTTTTTTTTTAATTTAAAAATCAAAATAAATTAGAGATGCAAATATCAGTTAAATATAAAAAAAAATATTTTTTCGTCAAATATTTATCATTTTACAGTTAAAACAACTTAATAAAAATTGCATTATGCAAAATGAAGATCAAATATGTTTTTTTACAAGTTCTACTAAATAAAATAAATAAAAATAAACCACGTATAATAAAAAAAAGAGATATAATGACAAAGCTTTATTTTATCAATATAATGATATTATATTAGTATTTTAGAAAGAAAAAAGACAACAAGATGAAAGAGAGGGAGATAATACAAGAACAAGGTCACAATTCTTTTATTAGTCCAGAGTTTTTTTTTTATGTTATTAGGTATAAGGGTATTTTTATGTTTTTTATTTGAGGTTCATAAAATATTATCTATATAAAAAAAAGTATATTTAAAGTGAATTTCTTATTATTCTTATCCTTTTCAATTCATAAACATATTTTATATTTCATAAGAATTTAAAAAAATTAATTATTTTTATTAAAAATATAAAATTTTATATATTTTTATTAAGGCATATTTGCGTTTTATCCCAATAATCAATTAAAGGAAGAACAAAATAAATAAAAATAAATCAAGAAGAGTCCAAGTGGGCTTTAGTATTTGTGATTATTTGATATCTCGAAATTTTCAACTGTTGTGGGCTGGAAATTTTTGCACCACTCCATACCTTATTTAATTTTGGTAATTTATGCTGACTATGATTCTCATCATCTGCTTTCTGATTAAATTATTTAAAAATCTAGCACATCAAATTAGATGCTTGACATAAAATTTGACAAAGTTAAATTAAATATAATTGATTATTTATATGAATATAGTATATATTTCAATTCATTCATATTAAATGGACTAGTTGTATTAAAAGACAAATCAAATTAGTAAATTAAATTTATTTTAACTGATGACTATTAAATAATACGGCCAACCTGATCAAAAGCTGGCTTTGCTTCATCAATATTGATTTAGATAAGGATAGGTATTGGTTGATTTGGTTAATTAATTGATCAAATTGATCGATTAACCGAATAAAAATTCTTAAAAAATTTTATTCGAATCGATTAAATTTTTATTTTGATATATTCGGTTAATTAACAGAATTAAATTGATCGGTTTGATTAATTAATTGAATCGATTAATTTTTTTTAATTTTATAATAAAAATTTTATTTAGAACAAAAAATTAATATAATTAAATAATTAAATAAAATTTATTAAAAAAATAACTTTATTTTGCAATAAAAATTTATATTTATAGTAAAAAAATTTAATATAATTAAAGAATTAAATAATAAAATAATAACAAAATATAAAATAATAATAATAATAATAATAAGGTAATTAACAGCTCAAATATTATTTATATCAAACAATAATAATAATAATAATAATAATAATAATAATAATAATAGGTACAATGATTAAAAATGATGAATGGAAGTGGACAAAAATTGATGATTGATGATAATAGGTGGTAGCAATAAATTGATAAAAAAAATTGATGATTGATGATAATAGAGAAAAAAATTATTATTAAAGAATTTTTTTTATGTTGTTTCATAATTTTTAAGGAGTTTAGGTTATCATTCTTTTTTTTTTTTAATTATTATCAACTGAGTTATCATTCTTAGTAATAACTTTAAAATTTCTGCATGAATTATTTCTTTTTTATTGTACAGTAATTTATCAGGATCATTAAATATTTATCTTTCTAATTGTATATAAAAAAAAATTAGTAGCTCGGTGCTTAATATTGAAACCAGAATTATACCCGCCTAATCTTATTTTTATTTTCAAATAATGGCATAATTTAATAAAATTCTAAACTTAGTTTTTCTAATTTCCATTTTAAATTAACTTTTAATAAAAATAAATAATACATAATTTTTTTGAGAAAATGATACATAAATAAATGAATATAAAAAAAGATATTTAAATTTAATTACAATAATAAAATAAAAGTTGATAAAATTTAATTTTCAATCGTAATAAATAAAGAATTTTAAAGAATTTATTTTCATTTATATTTTTTTTATCCTTTTTGTATTTTAATTCAAAATTTCTTTTAATTTTTGTTTATTGTTCTGTCATTCTCTAAATATTTTCATATCAACTATATATTAAATTTAAATTCTAATAATAATTATGACTCTTACCTGAAGAGATATCAATTATAATTCAAAACAAAATTAGTAGAAAGCTTTTATTATTTTATTATATGTTAGAAGATAAAAATAACAAATTTACTTTTAAATTTGTTGTAAAATATTATCAAATTAAATTCAACTTTAAAAATTTAGGTTATATAAATTTATAAATTTAACTAAATGAATAATTGTTTTGGCTATTGATAGTTTATTAAATTTATAAAGTTCAAGAGTTGAATAAATTATAATTAAATTATGATTTTAAAAATTTACAGTCAAAATTTAATTAATAATATAGTAGGATAAATTTTGCATGTAAAATTAATTTTTAATTATAAAAAATAACAGTGTTACTTTTATATTAATTTTAATTTGTAGTATATTCTAAAATTAAAAATTAATTAGAGCATTTTTAATGAAAAAAAAAACGAAGAAGAAGAAGAAGAAACAATTGCAGTTACACTCCAAGTTCAATCCAAATTCCAAAGCCACCATTTTAGACCTAATAAAAAAAGGGAAAATTTTATGCACACGTGCTCTTTTGTTCTTTTATACATCACTGCCTGCGACTTGATTCGAAAGTTATATCACTTGCTGAGAGAACACGTTTACGCAGGTTCGAAGCAGCTTTCTCAACCTACGACATCAAATTTTTTTTTCTTATCTCGGTGGAAACTTCTTCTTTTATGTCTCTGATCTGTTAATACATATATATATATTTAAATTAATTCTAATTTCCATCAAGTCTAAAAGTACCCTCAATGGGAGAGCTTTTTTTATTTCAGTCCTTTCTTTAGATTGGGACTGTGAGAGTAAGTCTTAGGTGTTATATTTCTGGATAAATATTAGACCAAAAATTAAAATTTTACTATAATATTAAATGTTTAATTTTATTTTCAATTTATCTATAATTTTTTTATTTTTTAAAAAATTTATTCCTCATTCACTTTGTTTCTAGTTCTACTAGTAACGGTAAAGTATAACAATGGATTTCAGTTTTTCTTTAGACGTTCTATTTGGAATTGATTGATAAATTAATCTTTTCTTTTAATTATTTATCAACTACGAGACTCATATTTCACACCACCAAAAGGGCTATGATTTATATGTAAATATAAAATTATGGTGTTGACATTTGTAGATTTAATGCTATATTATAATATTGACATCATTAAAATTTGTGTATGCACTTTTAGTTTGTGTATATAGATATATGTATATAATTGACAGCATAATATATATGTATCCATATTGCAATTTTTTCGTTGGCTAGCATGTAAAATAAAGAACCAGTTTCGGTCTTGTTAGCATTGACTTTCGTGCATAAAAATATATAGTGGTTCTTGGGTGTGATATTACTTGTTATAAGCAAAACAGTATACATTTGTAAGGTGTATTGATTTATATATTTATTGTAATATTTTGCATATAGTAATAATATACATATACCGTTAAAATAAAGAAATAACTAAATTTTAAAATTTTATTTAGGGAATTTAAATTTAAATATTGGTAAGTTTTATATATATTTTGAGATAAATTAATTAAATCAACATATCACCAAAGTAATCTCTATGGTAAAATTAATTTGTTTTGAAATATATAAACAGTTATATATACGTAACTAATATAAATGTATATTGGCCCAAAGAAAAGTCTATATTTAATATAATTACATGCATATTTGCCGCAATAAATATTTGATAATTATTTGGTTTTATATGTAAATAATAAGTCAGCCCAAAAGAAGAACTATTATTTGAAATGTTATTTTATTATCATTGTTTGTTTAATGCATCAAAATATCACTCACAGGTTAATATTTTATCCAAAGATGAAATGTTAATGGAATGTTTGATATCTTCGGATGGGATTTACCTTTATTTAAATTTATTAGTCCAGTTTAGTTTGGTACTTATGTGAGCTTATTTGTTTTGTTCTTAATTAAGTTTTTGCTTATGCTGGTAATATCATTGCTAATGTCAACTCCATTCCTATGCTAAATGGCACAAATTTTAAGGCATGGTAAGAGAGTATATTAATTACTCTTAGAGTCATGGATTTGGACCTTGCGTTAAGGGTATCAAAACTCGTTGATTTCATTGATAAGAGTACCTTTGATGAAAATAGGGAGATGAAAAAGTGGAAAAAGTGTAATCGCATAAGTCTTATGATCATCAAACGTGCCATTCCAGAAGCATTTAAGGGTAATATGTCTGATAAGGTGGATACAACTAAGGGTTTCTTTGAGGACCTTGAGAAGAGATTTGATAAGAATCAAAAGGCTGAAACTAGTACAATCTTAACAAAACTCATCTCATTGAGGTATACAGGTAAAGGAAACATAAGGGAGTACATTATGGAAATGTCTCATCTTGCTTCAAAATTAAGAACACTTAAGTTGGACTTATCTGAAGACTTGTTAGTGCATTTGGTATTAATATCTCTTCCAACACAATTTAGCGAGTTTAAGGTGAGCTATAATTACCAAAAGGACCCTTGGTCTCTTAATGAGCTCATTTCAGATTGTATTCAATAAGAGGAAAGGTTGAAGCAAGAAATGATACAAAGTGCTTACATAGCCTCCACCTCAAAAGGTAACAAGAAAGACAATAAGAGAAAGAAAAATAAGGAAGCTGCGGATATAGCACCACAAAAGAAACAACATAAAGAATCAAATAAGGATAATTGTTTCTTTTGTGGCGATTCAGATGATATAAAAAAATAATGTACCAATTATCACGCATGGTGTGCAAAGAAATGGATGCCTGAATTGTCGAAAGCTTAATAATGGTGAAAGATACATCTATACTGGTGATGACAAGTCGGTGGAAGGTTAAAGCAATTGGGACATTTAGATTATTATTTAGAGCTGGATTTTATTTAAATTTGATTGAGTTGATATTATTATACCATCATTCAAACGAAATTTAATTTTTATTTCAATATTGGATAAATTTGGATCCTCTTGTTTATTTGAAAATGAAAAAAAAATTAATCTTTTCAAAACTTAAATTTGATTGGATCCAATTCTTTATCAAGTTATGATAATCTATATTTACTTGACGCAATTGGTTTATTTAATAAATCTTTACATGTTAATGCTATTAGTTGCTATTTTATTGGATACATTGAAAGGTCCAAAGGCTATCAGTTTTGTAATCCCACAACTAAGTCTATTTTTTGAGATAAGGAATGTCCTGTTCTTTGAGGATGTTGAGTTTGTGGGGGGAGAAAGAGTAAAGGCCTTTGTCTTTAAAGAGGATTATGCTAATATTTCATTAATTGTTATTGACAATTATCAAGAACAGTTTTCTATACTTGACATTATTTAAGAAGCAATTCCATATCAAGACAATGTTATTGATCCTCATACTCAATTTCAAGAAGTTATTCTAGAAAAATAAACTCTACAACCTCAAGAACTATTGCCATTAAAAAGATACACTAGAGAAAGGAGAAATGCAATTTAAGATAATTATATTGTATTTCTTCAAGAACATGATGTTAATATTAGAATGATGGAAAATTCTCAAGCCATAGAAAGTTTTAACTTTCAAAAGTGGATATATTCCATGAATAAAGAGATGAAGTCAATGAAGAACAATGACATATGGGATCTTGTCCCCTTTCCTGAAGGAACGAAATTCATTGGTTGTAAATGGATATTTAAAACTAAGAGTGATTTAAAGGATAATGTTGACAAGAATAAGGCATGTCTTATCGTTAAAGGCTTTACACAAAAAGAAGACATTGACTAAAATGAGACTTTCTCTTTAGTTTCATCGAAAGACTCTTTTAAGATTATAATGACTTTTGTGGCATATTTTTAAGCTACATCATATGGATATCGTGATTGTATTTCTCAACGGTAACACTGATGAAATAATATATACGTTACAACCAGAAAATGACGTATCAAATGATGCAAAGTTAAATAGTTTGCAAATTAAATAAATTCATTTATGGGCTTAACAAGCGTCTCGTCAATAGTATGAGAAATTTCATCAAGTTATTATCTCATTCGGTTTTGAGTTAAATTTGGATGATGATTGCATATACCATAAATTCAGTGGGAGCAAACATATTTTTCTAGTTTTATATGTCAATGATATATTGCTTGCCAGTAACGATGTAGGCTTGTTGCATGAAACTAAGAGATTTCTAACAAGGATTTTTGAGAAAAAAAATCTTGTTGATGCAACTTCCATATTAGGGATTCAAATACATCGAGATTGCTCTCGAGGCATTCTTGGATTATCATAGAAGGTCTATGTCAAAAAGGTTCTTAAGAGATATGGCATGCAAAATTGTAAACTATGTGATACCCTTGTGGCTAAAGGAAACAAATTCAGCCTTAATCAGTGTCCTAATAATGTTTTTAAGAAAGAGGAAATGCAAAAGATTCCTTATGCATCAACAATAAGGAGTCTAATATATACTCAAGTTCATACATATTCAGACATTACGTGCATTGTTTGAGTGTTGGACAAATATTTAACCAATCCAAGAATGGATCATTAGATAACAGCCAAATGAGTCATGAGGTATACAGTGAACAAAACATTATATGCTCACATACAGGTTGATGCTTTGAGGCATCTAATCATGGAATATAACTATAAAATTTTATCACTTGGCTGCAAATTACGGATGAAATTGAAAGACCACTTAAATTTTTATGACAATAAATCAACAGTCTTATATTCCAATAACAACATTGCTTTAGTAAGTCAAAGTACATAAACTTTAAGTTCATGATTGTTAAAGAAAGAGTTCAAAGTGGATAGGTGTCTATAGAGTATATTAACACAAACTCCATGATTGCGGGTCCGCTTACTAAAAGATTAATACTCAATGTCTTTCATGAGCATATTGCTCATATGGGTGTTATGTTATTTCAGGCTATATGGTTTCAGTGGGAGTTTGTAGTGTTTGTTTTTTCTCTTATAGACACATTTCATTTATTTTAATTTATGGATATTTTGAGGGTGATTTTCGCAGAAATAAAGTTTCTTTTAGTTATTTACACTTTGACTCTATAAGTTTTAAAGTGGAGAAATTGAAAATATACATGTTTAGATCACAATGCATGTAATTTTCATGCTACACATCCATACTTGATCTATGTTATTTCGTTATGTTGATATATGTGATCGGGGATAATTTTGTTAAGATGAATGTGATGAAAGACACATTGATTCTATGTTAACATAATTGATGGACGAAATTGTTCAGAAATCTCTTTTTATAATAGCACAGTTTTGAGTTTATAAGATTATTGTGACATATAATATAAGGTAAAATATATACATATATAGTTCAAATGGGAGATTGTTAGATTTATGGATAAATATATGTATATAATAATTATTTTTCATTTTTGTTATTATGAGAGGTTTGACCCTAATAATAAAAGTGATCTAATTCGTTTAAAATTATAATGGCCCTAATTTATATCAGAAAGTATGGGCTTATATGTGTAGATACTCTATTAGATATTTCTGATTTTTATGATGGGCAAAATTAAAAATAAAAAAATATGTACTACTATAAATAGGATTATTGTCCCCAAATTATAAATATATTTTTCTTTTCTGATATCCCATTATTGAAAAAGAGAGAAATCATTCTCTCAAATTCATACGTATCAATTTGGAAGATCAAAAACCACAAAGACTCAAGAATTCAATTGATAATATGAATTCAGGTACGCTTCCGCAAAATTAATTTATGTTCTTAATGATTTAAAATGATAGATCTTATCTAAATTATTCAAATTTAGGGTATTCATCCAACATCGTATCCCACCAAATTAGAGGAACCGTCCTACTTTATTATCTAATAAATAGCATTCCTTTATTAAAAAATAAAAAAAATTATAAATATAAATAAAAAATTTTAATAAAAATAATGACTTTTATTTGAATCCCACTAAATATTTATTTGATATTTTAATGAAACCTAAATTCCTCTCAATGGGAGATTGATGCTCTAAGTTCTGGGGAAGACTTAAAACATTCCAGAGCACAGGTATTGACAAGATAGATCAAGGTAGTCATCTTTCTCTCTCTTTGTAAGACATAAAAATAAAAAACCAAAACAGGTAATAAAAAAAATCAAATATAAGGGGAATGAAAAACTTTATCATCTTTTAATACAAAAATTGCACTTCAACAATATACCTATGGGAACAATCAATTAACATCTATAGCCATGCAAAAACTCACCAATTTACAACATCCTTACACATGCATGTTTGCCTACATAAAGTAAATGGCTTGTTATTCCCATTAGAGCTATTCATAGCAAAAGTCAATTTTCACTCTAATATTGAAAATCAAAAACCAATATGCTTTTCTGTCTACTGATAAAAGAAATAATTAGATATACTTATAGATAGATTCAGCCTATCATTGAAGTTGAAGCCTATTCTTTGGAAAAGTATCATTAATTTTGAGCTTTTTATTTAGTTGTTTTATAGATTTTATAATAAAACATATGAAATTAAAGATAAAATTGATTTTAATTGGCTGTTATAACATTTTCAACATAATATTCTTGCATATGCTCATATTGTTACAAAAAGAAAGGCAAAAAGGAAATAAAGAAAATACATAGAAGGAAGCTTTTGATGTGGACATGGTAGAGCATATGAAGTCATCTTTCCATGGTATAATGAAGGTTGAATTCCCATGAACTCATCTCATTTCTGATCTTCATCATGATCACGATCATTATCACCACTAATCCCAATTTATTCCAAGCAAGCTTTGGTCTCTAGATATATAGATATATTTTTATTATTGTTAATCTTATTGCCTGTAGACAATCCACTATTTCCTCTAACATCTAATCTTTTGCCAAGCCTTCCAATGAACTCTTATGGTAGTAAAAGTTCTCCCTTCAATTGATTGTTACTCACATTTAATTGATCAAGATTTGGAAGTGATCCCAAACTTGAAGGAATTGTCCCAACAAGACTATTGTTGTTTAAAGAAAGGGAAGTGAGATTTTTCAATGAAGATAGAGAATTTGGTATTCGCCCTGTTAACCTACATCCTGACAAACTAATTGATGTGAGTCTCTTGAGAGACCCCACAATTACGGGTATCCTTGAATTTATAGGATTATGATCAATAAGTACTGTAACTGGTCCAAACCTGAGAAGGTTTCAGGGATTGGTCCACTCATGAAATTACGACTCATATCAAGCAAACTGACCTCTTCAGGTTTCCCAGTTCTGGAGGCATCCTTCAGCTTGTTTGATTCCAAATCAATCTTCTGTAGAGCCTAAAGCTGACCTAAAGAATAAGGAACCTGTCCTTCTATATTATTCCAGCTTAAGTACAAAATGGTTAAGCTTTTCAAACCTCCAATTTCTTTTGGAATTTCACCACTTAGGTTAATATAACTAAGGTCTAATTGCTCAAGATTTACTAACTCACCAAGCTGATTAGGGATATTTCCTTGTAAATTATATTGGGGAAGACTCGGAACTTTTAGGCTTGTAATGTGTCCTAAACTTGAAGGGATTTTTACATAGAGAGATGGGTTAGAAACAAGAGCCAGGTGCTCTAAGAAGATAAAGAAGAAAACAGAGCAGGATCAAGAGTGGTGGTGAACGTACAAAACAGCTAAAAATTGAAATAACTTTTAAATAAGGTAGCTTTTGCAAGGAAATGGGTAAATGAGCAGAAGACTTACAAAGAGGGTCAAGAATATCAGGACCAATATCAATCTTAGGGACATGAAAGATAGGAGGGTGATCTTCTTCTTCTTCCTTTTCTTGAATATCATCATAAGCTATTTCACATTGAAGACCAGGCCATGGGGTGTCAGTACATGGTTGTGGGTGAACTTGAGCCCAAATTGGATCATCCAAAAGAGCATCAAAAACCTCAAAATTCCCTAAAAGCTCATCCTCGTTCATACCCATATAATCATATATTATAGTGCAATCACCTCATGCCCTATAAATAAACTAAGAAACATAGCAAAACAGAGCGACAAAGAAGAAGCCATGAGAGAAGCAATTAAAAAAAACAAATTACATCAAGGATGAGGGTTCTTGTTTGATGGGTATATAAATTATTATTCGATGGGAAAAGGAAAGAAAAGAAAGGAAAAGAAAATAATATTATATATATATATATATCTAGCAGTTTTTTGTTTGCACTCTGTTTAATCTGTATGGCTAGTAGCGGAACTAGGCTTTTACTGAGGGGGGTCAGATCTGCGGCTGCTCCGAGCAGTGGCCGGTGGTCGTGGTGGGTGGCGGTGGTCGGCGGTGTGGTGGCTGGCTGGCTGGCTGCTACTGTTGCTGGGTTATTTTGGGGAGGGAACGGGGAGAGGGAAGAAGGAGAAGGGAAGAGAAGACGCAGCCCTTTTTTATTTTTGAACTGGCCTAAGCGATTTTGAAGTATATTAATAATAAATATTATAAATTATATTAATAATTATAGTTAAATAAAATATAGAGAAAAATCAATAGTATTAATTTTAATATAGCACAACGATAAGCAATATATTATTAATGTGGAATGTGTAGGGTTTAAACTCTGGCGTCGTCAATTTAAAAAAAAAAAGATGAAGAATTGACGAAAGGATAAAATTGTTGCAAAAATATTAATTTAAGGATTTTAAAGTGATAAATTAAAATTTAAGGATATTAACATTATAATAGCATAAATTTAAAAATTATAACTGAAAATAAGTCGTTTATTTCATTTCAAATGTTATATATTCAACAATATATAGTTTTTTAAAAAATTAATGTAAAATTTTAGTAATCTATATATCAGTTTTACATGATATCTCTCCAATGTTAGTTTTTACTAAAAATCCTTAATGTGTAAAAAGGAATTTGTTGAGGCTTAATTTGAACAAATAAAAATTTATGGGCTTATTAATTAATTAGTCCTTTATCTGTGTGATTCGCTATAATAAAAATAATAAAATATAAATGAATATAATCAATAAATAAATATTATGTAATTCTTATATAAATTAACAATAAATTCTATTGTAAAAAAATTAAAATAAAATATTTACCTCGATTTTTATAACAGTTTCATTGAAATAATATTTGTGAGTAAATATAATCTTTTTATTATATAACCTGATACTTTTACTAATTAAAAAATAAAATTTATACATATTTTTAAAATAAAAAAATCATAAATTCTATAAAAAAATAAGAAAAAATAAAATAGAAAATTATTATTAATATAAATATTATTATACATAAATTATCAACATATTATTATTTTGTTAGAAAAATTAAAAGTCACGTTTTTCATTCTTTAAATTTTAAAATTTTAAAAGGATATAAATAATAATTATTATAAATAAATTGTTATTTAAATAAATTAATTATTTAAATAAATTATTGATGTATAATATATTTTATTTTTTAATTTTTAATTTTTTAAAATATATAAATTAATCATTTTTATAAATAAATTATATAATTTATAATTAATATATTATGAAGGCTAAGACCCATATTTTTTTAAACTTTCAATTTTTTTAAAAAAAATATAAATTAATTAATATTATTTAATTATATTAATATGTAATTAATTGATAAAAAATTAAAAGCCACAGGTATAGTTTATTTAATCAATACTATAAAATTATATTAATATATAATTATTTGATAAAAAATTAAAAGTCACGAATATAATTAATTATTAAATTTTATATAAATAATTAAAATTAAAAATTTAATTTAAAAAAAGAGATAGCAATATTTAAAAATTTGATGATATATCACTCTTAAAATATTTCTTTCATCCTTGGCTTATATATATACATCATAATATAGATAATTAAATAAATAAATTTGAAGTTTAAGAGTATGCTTTTCATTTTTTATGGGGAGTAAATGACAAATGAAGGCGTTTTTCCAATTTTATGGAGCGTAAATGACCCTCTTAAGCAAAATTTGAATATTTTCTTTGATTTATATATAAACATAGAAGATTCAAGAATGACTCATGCTAATGGTATAGACTAATTGTAATTAAATACATTTGCAGCATAACTAATAGATTTAAATTCAATTTTTCTTTCCCATAAAAAAAATGTAGAGGAGTGATGAATGATGAATGTATTAGTTAATTTTAAAAAAACGACAGTAAAATTGGTGTTTTAAAGGAAATATTTTTAATTAATATCAGTAGAACACTAATTAAAAAGACAACTAAAAGTAGTGTTATACAAGCAATGGGATAATGTTACCCTATTGTTGGATTTCTAGCAGAATAGCATAATTTCAATGTTAATAATGAGTGATTGTTTATACTATGATTTGATATTCTTTTTTATTGTTTTTTTTTTCCCTGAAAGAAATGGAATTTATATATTTATTATAAGAATTAATGATTTGCATGTTATAGCTTTTCATATTTGGGTTTATTTGCCCTCGCCAAAAACAAAACCTCCAATTTGCTAACCATTCTCATCAATTTGTCATCACTTTGACCTGTGTCCATACATTTATATATATATATATATATATATATGCAAAATGATTTGATTGCTTTTTTTTTTCTCCTTTTATTTTATAATTAGTTTATCTTTTATTAATTTCATCCCTAAACTTTTGCCATGTAATATTCATCAATGTACATAAACATTATGGAAACATATTTATAATGGAAGTTTTATTAATTTAGTAAGAGAAGAGTAATTTAAAAAATCCTTCTTTATTGAGTAGCTTATAAATGATATTACTTTCATTTAATATCCTTTTATAAAAATTTTAAGAATTAGGGTGTTTTGGTTAAAATTACAAATTAAGTGTTGAATAAAATAAGCAACATAATTTATAAATTTTAAAAATATTAAAAATATGATCAGTTATTATATTTACTATAAATTTTTAGTTAAAAATTTTAAGGTGGTAAGTATTTTTATAAATTTTTTTTAAATTTTAATAGCATTTTTTATAATAAAAACTTGTTTTGAATTTAAAATTTAAAAATTATAATTTTTTAAAACAAAATTTAATAAAAAAAAATTGTAATTGACTTATTGACTTTGTAAAAAAAGGCTGAGGAGTGGAACATTTTGGGCTGATTCTGGGCTACCTACTAGCCATTGGGCTGAAATTATTCTTTCCGGCATGCTTGACATCAGGCATATCATCAATGAGCCCACGGCGTAGATGACCCAATATTAACTGCCTTAAGTAACCACAAGAATAGTAGCAATTGGTTGCTCGTGTGTGTGTGTATGTATATATATATATGTATATATATCAATAATTGTAGCAATTCATTAATGTGCATATATATATATATATAATATAATAGTAGCAATCCATTATATATTTATTATATATATATATATATGAAAATTACACAAAAAATTATTTTTTTTTATTTTTTTAAAATACTAAAAAATACCATATAGTTTTTATTACATTGACCAAGTTGTTGATCAAGACATTATTTATAGATAAAAGAGATGATTTTTTTTAGAGAGTTTTGTCAACCCCCAAGTCAATTGCAAGCCAATCGGCAACTAAAAATTTTGAATTGGCCCGTTGACAAGGTACTCTCCTTCTCGAACCCTAGTGTTTCTCTTGTTCATCCAGCTAATTTTGCTCCAACTGCATACATATGGAGACCTTGGTAGTGCATGGCGAAATTTTGTAGAGTCTCGTAGAAGGCTCTAGCCTATTGTGGATATTTTTGGGAGAATCTCGAAGTCCCTAGCAGAATTGGCCTGGTTCCCCAAGAATCGTGAAGCTTGTAAGCCAATCTGGAAGGTTCTGCCACAATTAGCTGTCCAGTCAGCCTATCCCCCCCGGAAGCATCTAGAATGCCCTAGATTGTTGCCAGCCGACTTTGCTAGGTCGGTTATGTCGCCTATAAATATAGCATAGCTCATTTGTAACACATACATACAATTGAGTGTGTTAGTGAGCTACCGAGAGCATCCTTGTGAGCTATCGTTGTGCATACTATTGTACTGCCGATTCTTTTGTTAATAATACAATCTCCATTTTCCCTTTGACCCTTTTTCACATTTGTTGGTTTATTTGCCTGCTTTACTTCCATTTGCTAGCTCAAAGACTGAATTAGTAAAGCTTCAGGAAAAACTGCCTGCTAGTTGCCGCACTTGGACAAGCTGATTTCTCTTGCCCAGTGACAGTTTCCTCTCAAATTCTAAAAGTATTACATAAACAGAATTTAAATTTGAAATATTTGATTGTGGGAGAAAAGATAGCCATTTTTTCTCACCCTTAGGGTTGAAATAAACAATTTTATTATGTAAATAATTGTGTTCTAAGTAGAGAAGAGATTATTTAGTTTATATCCCACATTATTTCTATTAGTGCTCTCCCTTCTTTAGTCTGAACCTTATATTTCTATTTGAACCTAATCCAATAGTTTTTAGGACAATAAGTTTAACTAATAAAGTACTTATATATCAATTTTAAAACATAATAATTTCTCATTTTGATGGGTTGGTGTGTCCTATGAAATGCAGTAAACCGAACGTGAAATTTTAAATCGGTAAGCCCTAATTAAATGGATATTATCTAGCATACCCAGCAGCCACTTTTTATCTGTTTAAAGTGGAAAAAAAAAGAGTAATTGATTTTGAGAAAAACCATTATCATTTCCTCTAATTTATGTATGAGGAAAATCTAATACATAAATAGCTTGCAACAAAGATTCAAGCAGAGCAGCGGCCAATACCCAATGGCGAAGAGAGACAGACAAAGAGAAAAGTCACAGTTGTATCTCTGTAAAACATAATTATATTATTGTTCTCTATATATATAAATAAACTATTTTTATGTTAGGTTATGTCATCATGTTGCCATTTTTCCATTCTATTGCTATTTTGACCGTTCTGCGAAAATTTCCCCGTTTAGTTACTGCTTCTGGTCGGTCGACTTACGTCCTTTCTTTTCTCTTCCCTTTTCTATGCAACCTCTCAACCATTACTATCATTTTCTCCAGTCTCCACCACTCTTCTAATCAATTTATTGGATTTTCAAAGGCGACAACTTTAATATAGAGATACACACATTGCCATACACAGTGGCGGAACGACCATGGGGTCGTGTGGGATCACACAACCCCCCCTCATTGGCAGCCAGAAAGAGAAAATTCCGGCGGTGGAGTGGAGGCGTGGGAAACTCAGCCCCGTCAGAAGAGTTGCAGCGAGGGGAAGACGAACCCCTCGCTGCAAAAACATTTATTTTTTTTTTAGAAATTAGTCCCTGGCGAAACTCTTCTGACGGGGCTGAGTTTCCCACGCCTCCACTCCACCGCCGGAATTTTCTCTTTCTGGCTGCCGATGAGGGGGAGTTGTGTGATCCCACACGACCCCATGGTCGTTCCGCCACTGTGTATGGCAATGTGTGTATCTCTATATTAAAGTTGTCGCCTTTGAAAATCCAATAAATTGATTAGAAGAGTGGTGGAGACTGGAGAAAATGATAGTAATGGTTGAGAGGTTGCATAGAAAAGGGAAGAGAAAAGAAAGGACGTAAGTCGACCGACCAGAAGCAGTAACTAAACGGGGAAATTTTTGCAGAACGGTCAAAATAGCAATAGAATGGAAAAATGGCAACATGATGACATAACCTAACATAAAAATAGTTTATTTATATATATAGAGAACAATAATATAATTATGTTTTACAGAGATACAACTGTGACTTTTCTTTTTGTCTGTCTCTCTTCGCCATTGGGTATTGGCCGCTGCTCTGCTTGAATCTTTGTTGCAGGCTATTTATGTATTAGATTTTCCTCATACATAAATTAGAGGAAATGATAATGGTTTTTCTCAAAATTAATTACTCTTTTTTTTTTCCACTTTAAACAGATAAAAAGTGGCTGCTGGGTATGCTAGATAATATCCATTTAATTAGGGCTTACCGATTTAAAATTTCACGTTCGGTTTACTGCATTTCATAGGACACACCAACCCATCAAAATGAGAAATTATTATGTTTTAAAATTGATATATAAGTACTTTATTAGTTAAACTTATTGTCCTAAAAACTATTGGATTAGGTTCAAATAGAAATATAAGGTTCAGACTAAAGAAGGGAGAGCACTAATAGAAATAATGTGGGATATAAACTAAATAATCTCTTCTCTACTTAGAACACAATTATTTACATAATAAAATTGTTTATTTCAACCCTAAGGGTGAGAAAAAATGGCTATCTTTTCTCCCACAATCAAATATTTCAAATTTAAATTCTGTTTATGTAATACTTTTAGAATTTGAGAGGAAACTGTCACTGGGCAAGAGAAATCAGCTTGTCCAAGTGCGGCAACTAGCAGGCAGTTTTTCCTGAAGCTTTACTAATTCAGTCTTTGAGCTAGCAAATGGAAGTAAAGCAGGCAAATAAACCAACAAATGTGAAAAAGGGTCAAAGGGAAAATGGAGATTGTATTATTAACAAAAGAATCGGCAGTACAATAGTATGCACAACGATAGCTCACAAGGATGCTCTCGGTAGCTCACTAACACACTCAATTGTATGTATGTGTTACAAATGAGCTATGCTATATTTATAGGCGACATAACCGACCTAGCAAAGTCGGCTGGCAACAATCTAGGGCATTCTAGATGCTTCCGGGGGGGATAGGCTGACTGGACAGCTAATTGTGGCAGAACCTTCCAGATTGGCTTACAAGCTTCACGATTCTTGGGGAACCAGGCCAATTCTGCTAGGGACTTCGAGATTCTCCCAAAAATATCCACAATAGGCTAGAGCCTTCTACGAGACTCTACAAAATTTCGCCATGCACTACCAAGGTCTCCATATGTATGCAGTTGGAGCAAAATTAGCTGGATGAACAAGAGAAACACTAGGGTTCGAGAAGGAGAGTACCTTGTCAACGGGCCAATTCAAAATTTTTAGTTGCCGATTGGCTTGCAATTGACTTGGGGGTTGACAAAACTCTCTAAAAAAAATCATCTCTTTTATCTATAAATAATGTCTTGATCAACAACTTGGTCAATGTAATAAAAACTATATGGTATTTTTTAGTATTTTAAAAAAATAAAAAAAAATAATTTTTTGTGTAATTTTCATATATATATATATATAATAAATATATAATGGATTGCTACTATTATATTATATATATATATATATGCACATTAATGAATTGCTACAATTATTGATATATATACATATATATATATACATACACACACACACGAGCAACCAATTGCTACTATTCTTGTGGTTACTTAAGGCAGTTAATATTGGGTCATCTACGCCGTGGGCTCATTGATGATATGCCTGATGTCAAGCATGCCGGAAAGAATAATTTCAGCCCAATGGCTAGTAGGTAGCCCAGAATCAGCCCAAAATGTTCCACTCCTCAGCCTTTTTTTACAAAGTCAATAAGTCAATTACAATTTTTTTTTATTAAATTTTGTTTTAAAAAATTATAATTTTTAAATTTTAAATTCAAAACAAGTTTTTATTATAAAAAATGCTATTAAAATTTAAAAAAAATTTATAAAAATACTTACCACCTTAAAATTTTTAACTAAAAATTTATAGTAAATATAATAACTGATCATATTTTTAATATTTTTAAAATTTATAAATTATGTTGCTTATTTTATTCAACACTTAATTTGTAATTTTAACCAAAACACCCTAATTCTTAAAATTTTTATAAAAGGATATTAAATGAAAGTAATATCATTTATAAGCTACTCAATAAAGAAGGATTTTTTAAATTACTCTTCTCTTACTAAATTAATAAAACTTCCATTATAAATATGTTTCCATAATGTTTATGTACATTGATGAATATTACATGGCAAAAGTTTAGGGATGAAATTAATAAAAGATAAACTAATTATAAAATAAAAGGAGAAAAAAAAAAGCAATCAAATCATTTTGCTATATATATATATATATATATATAAATGTATGGACACAGGTCAAAGTGATGACAAATTGATGAGAATGGTTAGCAAATTGGAGGTTTTGTTTTTGGCGAGGGCAAATAAACCCAAATATGAAAAGCTATAACATGCAAATCATTAATTCTTATAATAAATATATAAATTCCATTTCTTTCAGGGAAAAAAAAAACAATAAAAAAGAATATCAAATCATAGTATAAACAATCACTCATTATTAACATTGAAATTATGCTATTCTGCTAGAAATCCAACAATAGGGTAACATTATCCCATTGCTTGTATAACACTACTTTTAGTTGTCTTTTTAATTAGTGTTCTACTGATATTAATTAAAAATATTTCCTTTAAAACACCAATTTTACTGTCGTTTTTTTAAAATTAACTAATACATTCATCATTCATCACTCCTCTACATTTTTTTTATGGGAAAGAAAAATTGAATTTAAATCTATTAGTTATGCTGCAAATGTATTTAATTACAATTAGTCTATACCATTAGCATGAGTCATTCTTGAATCTTCTATGTTTATATATAAATCAAAGAAAATATTCAAATTTTGCTTAAGAGGGTCATTTACGCTCCATAAAATTGGAAAAAACGCCTTCATTTGTCATTTACTCCCCATAAAAAATGAAAAGCATACTCTTAAACTTCAAATTTATTTATTTAATTATCTATATTATGATGTATATATATAAGCCAAGGATGAAAGAAATATTTTAAGAGTGATATATCATCAAATTTTTAAATATTGCTATCTCTTTTTTTAAATTAAATTTTTAATTTTAATTATTTATATAAAATTTAATAATTAATTATATTCGTGACTTTTAATTTTTTATCAAATAATTATATATTAATATAATTTTATAGTATTGATTAAATAAACTATACCTGTGGCTTTTAATTTTTTATCAATTAATTACATATTAATATAATTAAATAATATTAATTAATTTATATTTTTTTTAAAAAAATTGAAAGTTTAAAAAAATATGGGTCTTAGCCTTCATAATATATTAATTATAAATTATATAATTTATTTATAAAAATGATTAATTTATATATTTTAAAAAATTAAAAATTAAAAAATAAAATATATTATACATCAATAATTTATTTAAATAATTAATTTATTTAAATAACAATTTATTTATAATAATTATTATTTATATCCTTTTAAAATTTTAAAATTTAAAGAATGAAAAACGTGACTTTTAATTTTTCTAACAAAATAATAATATGTTGATAATTTATGTATAATAATATTTATATTAATAATAATTTTCTATTTTATTTTTTCTTATTTTTTTATAGAATTTATGATTTTTTTATTTTAAAAATATGTATAAATTTTATTTTTTAATTAGTAAAAGTATCAGGTTATATAATAAAAAGATTATATTTACTCACAAATATTATTTCAATGAAACTGTTATAAAAATCGAGGTAAATATTTTATTTTAATTTTTTTACAATAGAATTTATTGTTAATTTATATAAGAATTACATAATATTTATTTATTGATTATATTCATTTATATTTTATTATTTTTATTATAGCGAATCACACAGATAAAGGACTAATTAATTAATAAGCCCATAAATTTTTATTTGTTCAAATTAAGCCTCAACAAATTCCTTTTTACACATTAAGGATTTTTAGTAAAAACTAACATTGGAGAGATATCATGTAAAACTGATATATAGATTACTAAAATTTTACATTAATTTTTTAAAAAACTATATATTGTTGAATATATAACATTTGAAATGAAATAAACGACTTATTTTCAGTTATAATTTTTAAATTTATGCTATTATAATGTTAATATCCTTAAATTTTAATTTATCACTTTAAAATCCTTAAATTAATATTTTTGCAACAATTTTATCCTTTCGTCAATTCTTCATCTTTTTTTTTTTAAATTGACGACGCTAGAGTTTAAACCCTACACATTCCACATTAATAATATATTGCTTATCGTTGTGCTATATTAAAATTAATACTATTGATTTTTCTCTATATTTTATTTAACTATAATTATTAATATAATTTATAATATTTATTATTAATATAAATTATAATTTATAATATTTATTAATAAAATAATTTTTATGTATATTATTAATATAATTTAATAATTTTTATATTAAAATTATTAATAAATAAATACATATTATAAAATATATTAAAATTATTGACAAATATATATTATTAATAATTATAATATCTTTTTAATAATATATCATTATATAGTTATTAATATATTATTATAAATAATTATAATATATTATTTATAGAATATTATAATTATATAATAACATTTATTATATTAATAAATATATAATAATAATAATTAATATTGTATATAATTTAATAATTTATATATATTAATAATATAATATATAATATTAATAATATATTATTACAATAGTCATAATATATTATTAATAAAATATTATAATTATTAAATAATATTTATTATATTAATGGTATGCATAAATTATTAAATTATATTAACAATATTAATTATTATTATATATTTATTAATAATATATAAAATATATAAATTATAATTATTAAATAATATATATTATATGAATAGTCTGTATAAATTATTAAATTATATTGACAATATTAACTATTATATATTTATTAATAATTTATATATAAATATATATTATATTAATAATATATATTTATTAATATATTATAATTATTTTATGATATATATTTAATAAAATAATTTATAAATTATTAAATTATATAAATAATTTATATTAAAAATTATCTTATTAATAAAAATTATAAACTATAAATCATATTAATAATTATAGTTAATAAATACATAAAAAGTTAATAATATTAATGTTAAGCTAGCACAATGGTAAGCAATATACTAATACCATCAATTTTTTTTAATTAACATGAGAAGAAGGTGCTTATGTGGACATAATTCACTCGTCGCATAGCATTTGATAGGATGATGGTAGTTGATATAATACCATGTGGCACCACGTCAGTTTATGAGTGAAAATAAGTCAAAAATAAGCTTATTCTTTTATGGAGTGGCGAGGAAAACTCTAAAAAATTAAGTGTTAATTCATATGAAATAGTCAACAGGGCCGTAGCTAAGGGTGAGCAAGGGTGGACCGACGCCCAGGCTTGGCTGCCGAAAGTTTTTGAGTTCGACTGGAATGATGGGTGGGTGAGCGGCGGGGAGAACCTGCAACATGCTGATCTTGCTCAGACTCCATCAACATGCTGGCTACGCCACTGGTAGTCAACACTAATTGTGTCTTGAAACAATTATCCATACAATTCAGCAAATACTTTTTTTAGAATGTGCATATCATTGGGAAAAATGAATAGCATGAGTGATACGATGATTAGCGATAAAATAAATTTTTCTTCTTTTATAATAATTTTTATAGAAAAGAAAAAATAGCATAAATTATTTAATATTTTTAAACCAAGGGTACACGACTTCTCATCAATTTTAAAAAAAATTTAATGTAAAAATAAAGAGTAATGCTAAATGAATTAAATTAATTCCAATTAAAGGTGTTTTATGTATTAATTATATTAGAGAAATAATTATTTTAATCTTATATTTATTATTATTTTTAATAATAAATATAAAATTAAAATACTCATTTTTCTAATATAATTAATATATAAACACTTTGATCTGATCAATTTTATTTATATAATATTTTTAAAAAATAAACAAAACTTTAAATGCCTAATAAGCAAAACATATAATAAGTAAAGAGGTTGAGAATGAGATTCTCCTAAAAAATAAACTAAAGTATTCAAACATTGAAGGGCCACCGTAAATTTAGCCTTGTCTTTTGTAACACAAAATTATTTAAAAGATCACACGAAACACATCTTTGTCTTGCTGTCTTTGGCGTGTTCCTCTCGTTACTACAACGAAGTTAATAATTATACATTAAAATCTAAAAAACTTGATTATTGGGTCAATAATAATCTCATTTACAATCCCATCACGCAAGATAGAAAAGGTATTAACCAATTACCAAATGCCATTCAATCTTCAATTTTCTACCCCACAACTAGCGGTTTGCTTTCCTTACCTCATTATAATTATATAACAAGAAGTCACCAATTTTTGCTAGTGAAATTCAAGAAGAAGCAGGCAAAATACTACTAGAAAAATTAATCATGATAATTCATTACATATTGTAAAGTACAAAATATCTCATTAATTATGTAATCATTATGTAACTATGACTGATGTTAAAGACTTTGAATTTTCTACAACAACGTTAAAATATTTCTTTTTGGAACATTTTAAAAATTTGTCACATTTATACTAATAATTTTATTTATTTTTACACCATTTCTATCTTTATTTATTATTATTATTATTATTATTGTTTTTCCTTTGTATTTAATGTTAAAAAAAATTAATTGCAAGGTTTAATAAAAAAAATTATTTCCATTTTGAATTTATAAACATACTATATACTTTTTAAGTATTAAGCATAATATAAATTTCACACAAATTAAATATTAAATATTAAATAAGTTTATATATAATTAGATCATCCAATCTCAATATATAACTTTTGAAATTGACTCCTTTAAAAATATATAAACTCTTAATATTTATGCATTATATCATAATGAAATGATATTTGTACTCGCATTTTTTTATAATTTATATTGTGATTTATATATTAAATTTTAATATATTTTAAATTTGTACTCGTATTCTTTTATAATTTAGATTATAATTTCTCTTTTAAATTTTAATATATTTTAAATTTAGTATCATTTTAATTCTCATCTCATAGTGAATTTTATTTGTTTGATGATGGACTTTTAAAATTAAGTATAATACTAATTATATGTGAATTAATTATAGAATATTGAATGGGGTTTATATATATTTTTCAACTTTAATAGTTATATTTTGATGTTGATTCTCTCAATATTATATAAATTCCTAATATTCATACAATAAAAATTAAGAAAAATTATTATTTTATTAAAAATGTAAATTTAAATATATTTTTCTGTTAAATTTTTATTTTAATATTAAAACTAATTTAGTAAATAAATACGAATATAATAAAAATTTAAAAAATATGTTAATTTGTCAACATAATATCTGAATTATAATTTAGAATGAATAAAAAATTAATTTGGATGAAAAAAACATTACTTTTATCAATCATTATATTTTAACTTATGTTGTAAAATAAAAATATTTTAATGTTTATATGGGATAGGAGGGAGTAACATTCATAAATGCTCTAGTGTCACCTTGTTGGATTTGCGATACACGTGGCAGAAACCCAGATGAGGCTGTGGACTACGGACCCATTGGTTGGCGGCTGCATCAACCATGTAATACTAACAGGTCCAGATTTTAAATTAACGACACATGTGCAAGAAGATGGGTTTTAACGCCGATGAGATGGCGGTTTGGGGTCCACAACACCATTATTATGTTGTTGAAATATATGCAAATATAGCTCTTGACTCATGTGCAGATTTTGGGCGATGATGATGAAGAAGAAGAAGACGACGATTAGTATAATAATATGTTAGGCTTTAGTTATGTAATTTTCGATCATACATGTCTATCATGAACAGAAACTCTTGCTATGATTAACTTCGATATAGGCCTAGAGTGTGTCGTTGAAAATGCATTTAAACATTCACCAATCACACGTTGGAAATTCCACTTCTACTAGGTGGCATACAAGATTATCCTGGCCGTCTAACAATATCATTAACCATTTGAATTTAATGCTTTTTCAGAGTCAATATGGATAGCTATTTAGATTCAGTAATGGAATGTTTACTTTCATTATTATCTCATCAATTTAAATTCCTACAATGAACGACTGTAATTTTGTCACTAATGAAATTCTAGTGAATTAGCATTTTGAATGAGATTTAAAAATTTTAATGGAATTTTATAGATTTTTTAAATTTTTATATGATATTTATTTAATTTTTATTATAGAATTTCATAGATTTTGATAGAATTTTAATTTTTTATATAACTAGTATTTTGTTAAAAATATAATTTATTTTATCAAAAATATTATAAAAATATTATACTATAAATATAAATTTCATGATATTAACAAATGAATAAATATTATAAAATTTTATAGTAAATAAATAAAACACATAGATATCAAGTTTTTTCAATTTTATTATTGTAAAATAAAAAAATTATAAAATATAAAATATAAAAATGAATTGAAATATAAAATAATATTAGATAAATATATCAAAATATTTTATTATCCCCAATATTTATTATCATAAGTAAAATAAATTATATAAAAAAATCACGTGTTCCTTAAAGTAGAAAAATATTAAAAAATACAATTGAGTTTTTTTTATGCATAATTAATAAATATCTATTTGCAATTAAAACTCAAATAAATTATATATTTTCAAATTAACTAATACAATTAAGTGATATTTCAGAATTTATTAAGTATATCATCTAGCATACATATATATAACTATTTTTTTAAATTGATATATTTTTATTCATATTTTAAAATTTTAATATCATTTTGCATTATTAGAATATAATACACTTCAAATAAAGCAAAAAAAAACTTTTCTATAATTAAAAAGTATTTTAAATATATTCAACTTATATCACCTAAACGTCAATACATTACACATAATTATAAGCACTCTAAGTAATAAATTTTTTAATTATTATTTAAATAATTCTATACATTAAGTAATTCACTATAAAATATAATATGCTAACACAATCATTGATTAACTAATACAAAAAATATAAATTAATTTTACAAATTAATAATTATTTTCACACGTAATAAATAACATAAACTAATAATTATTATTTAATTCAACAAATTATATCTATAAAACATAAACTAATTAAAAAATAAATTTTATCATAACAAAAAGTTTTATTATATTTCTTTTTAATACAGAATAATAAGTAAATAAGTAACATTTTAAAAATATAATAATAATTTTATATAATGTTACAATCTCGTAAATAATACTAGTTTTTATATTTGTACATGTGGAAACTTAAAAGTAAAAAATTCAAATTATAAAAGATTATTTAAAAATATTTTTATAATTAAAGTCAAAAAATTTCTCCAAATATGCATTTTAGGTAAATATTTATTAATAAAAATTAATAGCATAAAAGTATCATTCTATAAGATAAAATTTAGTTTAACATTAGTATTGTAAAGTCTTATGTTGTATATGTTGAAAGAAATTTTATATTAAAAAAATGAATCTTAGTGAGAGAGATATATAAATATAAAAATTTGAGATGAAAGCTGGATTTATGAAATTTTTGGAATGAATATTAGATTTATGAAAGAATTTTTTTATTTATATCTAGCATCCTAAAATTAAATAAAATTTAAAAATATATAAAATTCATTAAAATTAATGTCTTTTTGAATATCATTAAATTTTAATAAAATTTTAAAGAGTCATTATTGAATATAGTTAAATTTTATGATATTCCAAATAAATTTTAATTGAATACCATTAAATTTTTAAAATCAATTAGAATTCAATAAAATTCTAATCTAATGCAACTCCCTAAGTGTGGTGAGGGAATAATTGAATTAAATTATTTAGAATTATGGAAAATGACATATTTGTACAAAAAAAAAATTAATGAAGCCACATGTTTCTATGAGCTGTAATCCTAAGATGATGACCATTGCTATTTGATGCAGTTGACGCTGTCAAATGTACGCAAATAATGTAATAGTTTTGCTGCTTCCACACAAAGCATATAAAGGAAAATTAGCAATTTAGTATTGAGAGATATTGATGAAATAGACAAAATATTTCTGCCAATAGTCAATTGTAATATTGATTATTGATGGTCAAAATTGTAGTTACAATTCAAAACTAGGATCTATTTGTAATTACAAAGGGTCAATTATTAGCCAGTCCATGCACACAGTAGCTATAGTTTTGCCCTATATAAGTCCTCAAATATTTTAGAAAATAATGAAATTCACCAACTACTTAGAATTATATTAATAAGTAAATACCCTGAAACCTCTCTCTGTCTCTCCTCCTTTCTTCCAAAAATGGAAAAACCATCACCAAATTTTGTGCAAAATTCACTCATCAATCCTTATAAATCTGATAAAGACTACTACCCACAAAAGGCTAAGGGCATATCTTTCTTTGCCTTTGTTTTCTTTATTTTTCTCTATATTTCTATCTTCTATATTTTTAATCTCTCCCCAACAGAGCTCTTTACTAAGACCAAGTTTTGGTTCTTCATTTCCAACACTCTTATTATAATAATTCTAGTAGATTATGGTGCATTTTCTTCCTCCAAAGACAAATTACAACATGATCTTTACCGAGAGTATGTAATGATGAGAAGGCAAGAAAATGCTCCATTATTTTCTCGACAATACAACCCACAAATTATTACCAAGACTTGCATTCCAGAAGAAGAGGCTGAGGAATCTCATGAAAAAAGAATTATTACCCATCAAAGTTTTCCTCAAGAAAAAACATTGACAGTCATTCCTGAAAGCACTAGCACCAGAACCAGAGCCAACTTCGATGGCAATATTGACGAAGACAATCATGAGAAGAAGAAGCTTATGGAAAAAAAATTTCAGCGTACTAAGTCGGAAATGGCTAAAAAGGTAACAATCGATTCAACAACAAACCTTGTAGACGAAGAAAATAAATATAATGACTATGCAAATATGTCCATTGAAGAACTAAATAGTAGAGTTGAAGAGTTTATTGGGAGATTCAATAGGCAAATTCGTCTTCAAAGAGATGTTTATTAGAAAAATTTAATAATTGATAATCAGGGCATCGAATTCGAGTTTCCAATTATTAATTAAAAACTTAAATTAGCAAGAAAAATTAATCCTCCTGTGATGTCAAAATTAATTAAAAAAAATATTATGAATAGGAGGAGAAGTAATATTTATTCCAAGGCATTTTGCAATTTCCTGTAGCTTATGTTTTTGTTTCTTTATTGTCTTCCACTAGCGCTCTCTTATTTTATTTCAACTTTGTCTTCTTCTTTTTTGTTAGAGTAAATGCTTTAGACTTTTTGTACCGAGACTTGTCTTTGTCAATAATATGTTTACTTTTCTTATAATCATCTCTTTCTAATAAACTTAGTTTATTAATTAATTATATATCCATTTTCTGCATCTGTTATTTATTGTTTTTATCAATCAATTGATGATAAAATTGTCATTATATTTTACAATTAATCACAAGTTAACATGATATTATCTTATTCTATTGACCGAAAAAAATGATATTATCTTATTCTTGACGTATGCAATCTTTTTTTTTTTGACTGATATATATATATATATATATATTATATATGCATTTTTAGATTATCAATCCTGTAAAACTATTGAGTATTTTTAATTTATATATAAACATCATTTATTCTTAAGACATTTATTTATAAATTTTAATTTTTAGATTAATTTTATAATTTCTCCAACAAAAAAATCATAATTTTTGAATCCTTATTTCTGTCTTTAAAAATTTATAATTTGAATCCTTACAAATTAGCTATGTGATGAAAGAAAAATGGCTAAAAATATTTATGTAAATTTATTTTTGAAAATTAACAAAATTTTAGAAAAAATTATCCAAACACTTAAATAATAAATTTTAAGAAGTTAAAACATCAATAATAATATTTTTTCTTAATTAAAAATGTCCATATAATAGTTTCTTGAATAATTTGCCGCCATTATTTCTTGCTTATTAATTATACTCCTCAAGAAATAATTAGTCAAGTGTAATGCTTTTTTTAAGCACTAATTAGGAATTGAAAACTACGGATTCAACTCTGTTTTTTTTAGAGATGTATATTATGATTAATATAATATAAATTGACTGATAAGACGATTAAGGATAAGTTACAACTTGGAAAACCTGTGTTTTACCCTCTCTCAAAATGATTGATGTTTGATAAAGCATTGCTATTGGCCAGACAAATTGCAAGGCACTATGGCAGCAGTCAACTGTCATTTCCGCTTTCCACAAAAATAACGATGGCTTTTAATATATATCTATACATGGCATAAAATGGTACGACACATCCTGGAATATACTTCTTCTCTATCCATATTTAAGGGATACCATATGGTCCCTCACTTTCCTTTTTTTTTTTTTTTGTCTTTCTTAGATTATAATAATTCTTTTTTTTTAAAAAAATACTTCATTAATTCAAGTTCTCTATATTTTTAAATACATTAAAAATATTTAAAAATATATATATTTTTATTAATTATATTTAAATTCAAACTCAAAATCTTAATAAGAATAATATACTTTTTTAGTTAACAAGTTACAAGTTTATAATATTTTTAGAATATATTTTAAAATTATTTTTATTTTTATGTATTTTGAGGAAATTGACAAGTTATCAATTAGTACTCGATGAATTGCTAATTACTAATTGAAGTGTTGTCAATTATAATTTGATAATTTTTCGGTTCTTTTTTGGGACCTCTAGCTATTTTGTAAAAAAAAAATTGAAAAACATATTTAAAACAATTAAAGTATGTTTAAATTTTTTTTATTACATATTTGAATGTCAGGACCAAATATCCGACTCACGATATAAAATAAAATAATAAACTTTTATGGACTCGGTTACCATACTATTATCATTATTATTATTTATTTTGGAAAAGCGAGGGGCCAAGCCCCAGGGGAGACAAAGCAACTAAAGGACTGCATTTCTGGAGTGACAAACTCCACAAAGATAATGCAAAAATAGTGGCAGCACCCAGCTGGTGGAACGATATATGAACAATGATACGAAGCGCTTTGATTGGCAAGCCAAATATACAGAATTGGCATCTTATATATGTTTAATATATATGCAATAGCAGATATTCTTGATGGTCCTAATAATAATAAGAGCAGAGTTAGCATTAGCAGAAACATTCTCTCCGTACTCATGTATATATATATATATATATATAATCAACCTCAAGCAAAAATTCTCGGACATATCCCCCCATAACTCGGCTCTGTGAATTGCCGGATAAGTTATTCAAGTTTATCACAAATCACCGCAAGAATTGCGGCAAGCACTGATTTGGCAAGAATGAAGTTAAGGACCAGCCAAAGATAAGGAATTAGCTTGCATTCCATGACAAAATGCTGTTTAACGGCCCAAAGGAATTTAGTGACTCTGCTGTGAAGCAATGGAACACATAGAACAGCGACCCAAATTACTTCTCCAACGAAGCCCCAAACAGTTACCAATCTTGTGTAGCATCAACAGAGCATATTGCACATTCTTGGAAAAATAGACAGACTTTCTTTAATTCATTTAACTTTATGGAGTACTCTGTTTATATTATTATTTGAACTTAGTTATGGCAATTTTAAAATGAATGCATTTCTAACATATTTTTTTGTGTTATTTTCTTTATAAATAAAATTGAAACTAAAGCCAATGTAATCACTAACCACACTAATTATTAGACTATGAACAGATAAATTTTTAGATATGCATGTTGTGTGTACCATTTTGTACATACATGCTTTCTTTCATGAAGCCTTTCCTAAGAGACATTTTCTCTTTAAGTTTAGTTATTTTCCGAGCTCCTGGGAGTGTGATTGATGGAGAAATATCATGGAGGAAACTAGAAACTTGTTAACTAAAAAGCTTAAAAATAAGTTTGTTTTTCTTTTTTAAATAAAGATATATTTTGCCATGACAAGACATCACTTCTTCAAGTGGTCGGTCGACTTCTGTTTTTATTTTTCCTTATACGTTCGCCATTTTTCAAACTCGAAAACGATTTGACATTGTCAAAAACTGTTTATAGATCTACACATTTTCGGTTGAGAATTTTTTTTTTCAAAGAAAAATTAATTCAAATTTTAATTTGAATAATTTTTTACACATTAAACTTTTTAATAAAATAAGTGTAATTTGAATTAATTAATTAATAAATCAATTAATTCAATAAAAAAATAGAAGAGAAATAGTATTTGTTAATAATTCTGCTATTTAATTCTATTTTCAGATTGAAAAATTAATCCTAGAAACTTTTTATTTCATATTACGACAAGAAGCACTATGTCAGCATTCAAGTATATGCTATTGGAGGATCCCAAAGCCAAGCCAATTTAATTAAAGGAGTTGCAATCACACCAATCAAAAGTGGTTTCAAAAGCACATGCTATTGTCTTTGATAGAGATATAAGATAAATTATTTCATAGCTGCAAGAAGATGCAAGAAACTTCTTGATGTCATATTCAAGTGATCTTTCAATTCGTATATGCATCTAAATTTGGGTTTATTTTAAAAAAAATGTAAGCATAAATTTTTTATTTTCAAACTTTAATTTAAAACATAAAATTTTTACAAACTTAACTTCGAAGAAATTTACGCTCTTTTAGTGTCAACTGTAAGTTATATATTAATTAATAGAATTGTAAAGAAAAATATGTTAATATGATTAAGCCAATTAATTAAGATAGTGTTTGGTTTAACTTATAAATTAGTTAAATCAACTTATAAATTTTAAATTTAAACCGATATATTATTTAAATAATTTTACAAGCATATTATAAGTTTAGCCTATAAGTTATAATAAAGCCTAAATATATATGTATTCTCCTAAACTTATTTCGATTGATCATTTTTCTTCTTAAATTATCGTTTTATTTTTTCTTAGTATTTAAACATAAAAACACTGAATTAGCGAATATGTGGACATCATGCATATTTGGGCGAGTAATGGCATCTACATCATCATCTTCTTCAAAATTTCACGCTCTCTAATCCTAATTTTTCAATTCATAAATCAATATTTTGCTTTTCTTCTTTTTCTTCTTCTTATTCTACTTCATTCCAAATTCTTTAATTGCTCTTCTTCTTCCTCTGAAATTTCTATAACATTTTCACATTTATTTCTTACTAAGAATTTCTTTAACCCCAGCATAAAGCACAACAAAAGTAACTCAAAATTTGATTTTTTATTTTCTTCTTCTTCTTCTCTTTCATTGGAAATTGTCAAATTGTCATTCTTCTTTCTTTAGTATTCTTATAACAACTTTGAAATTTTTTTTCACTAAGCATTTTTTTAACCCCAATAGAAAGTACAACATAATTAACATATTAATTGATCTTCTATTTTTCTTCTTCTTCTTCTTCTTCTTCTTCATTTTCATTCAAAATTCTTAAATTGTTCATCTTCTTCCTCTGAAATTCTTATAACAATTTCATATTTTTCCAACAAGTATTTTTTTAACTTAGTAGAAAAACACAACAAAATTAACTCATAAATTGATTATCTATTTTTCTTCTTCTTCATTTGAAATTCTTAAAGTCTTCTTCTTCCTCCTCCTCTTATTTTCTATGTTTTTGCCATTTAAATTGATTATAATCTGTAATCACTATTGAGATTGAAAATTGTGGTTTATTTATTTATTTATTTTTCAAAGGGTTACCATGTGTTAAAGCAAATTTTTAGAGTTAATCGATAAGAGATACTATTGTTTTATGTGCATTAAAAGTTAGGTTTTTATGTGAAAATTGATGAAGAAAAAAAAATGATGAGTTTGATCAATTTTCATTCTTTCAATAGTGAGTTTGATTAATTTTCTGTGAACTTCGTTTGGGAAAATGATGATGAAAAGCGTATGGGTTTCATCATTTTTTTTAATTTTTAATTTTTAATTTTCATTTTATTATTATTAAAAAAATATAAATTTCAAGTTTTTATGTTTCCTTTAATGTAAAAAATCCACGCGAACGTGCATGTTGTGCACGCACATCAAACTTAGCAATCTAGCTAAGAAAAAAGGGGGTTTAATGGACTAAATAGTTAAAATAAAATTTTTTGGAGTAAAGTGGTCAATTGAGATAAGTTAAGATGGCTATATATATATTTGGCCTAAAATAAATAAGCTAAGGGTACTAATTAATTATTTTATACTTATAAGCACCTAGTATACAAGTTAAATAATTTACTATATCATCTTACTTATTTTAATAAATATTCTTGATAATATAATTTTATATATTTTTTTAATTATTTTAACAATAAATATGCTTATAAACCATTTTTAACCAAACGTATTTGGTGGTTTATCAGTCACTTATAATAAATACTTAAAATAAATATATAATTATCTAGAATTTTAAATGCTTAGAAGCCTATATTAACTTATAAGTACTTGATACTGATAAACTAATTTTTATAAGTTAAGCCAAATATTTTCAGAGAGTGTTTGGTCTAACTCATAAAACTTAATATATAAATATTTAAAATTTTAAGTAGTTACATGTTTATTTTGAAAACTTATAAGTAATTTGTAATCACCTAATATGTTTGGTAAAAAAATAATTTATAAGTATATTTATTATTAAAATAATTAAAAATTATATAAAATTATATTATCAAGAGTATATATTGAAATTAATAAAGATAATATAATAAATTATTTGGTTGAATGACCTTAGAAGCCAAGTGCTTATAATTAAGGACCAGAAAAATAAGTTAATCCCCTATCTTATTATTATTATTTTTAATTTATAAGTTGGATTTATAAATTCATAAAATTATCTAAATTAATGCACCGGCTTAAATTTAGAACGTATGAGCTGATTTAACTAGCTTATAAGCTAAAATCCTATTCATTTACGTTGTAAATTTTTAGTTTTTTATTTTTTAAAAATAAAAACTATTTTCAATTTTTATTTTATTTTTAAAAACTCATTTTCTAAAAATTATAACATAATTTTGTTACTACACATATATAAAGACACATTTTTTTACTTATTAGAAAAATTATATATTATAATGATATATCATACTATTAATTAGATATTATATTTTATTATTAAAATAAAATAACATTATTAAAAATAAAAAAAAATAATATTAAAAAAAATAAACCTCTCATTTTATAATTAGATTTATCAAAAAATAAAAAAGAGCAAAAAAATATATACAAAAAATAAAAAATAGTAGAGAAAAAAAGATTTTACTGATATATGTATCTTTATAAAATAAAATTGTTAAAAATTATATTTTATGGACTTTATATTTATCCAAAATTATTTTTTATCTAATAAAAAATCCAAAATTCAATGATATTAACAAATGCATTTTTATTTTTTTCTTTAAAAAAAGCTAAAAACCAAAAATAAAATTCATCCCAAACGCACCCTAAGCTCCCTAAGCTGAACACCCTCCTAATCCAAATCAAATTAAAATTATATAGAATTGGTCATTGTTTAGAAAATAAGTGAACTAAAATTTCAATTTAATTTATTATTTAATAAGATTTTAAATTACTATAATCCGAACTAATTTGAAATATTAAATATATATAAATTATAAATTGTAATATTATAAAGAAGGATTATTAATTAAATATTAATCCATCAAAATATTTAATATTATTTTAGGAGATAATTTCATTTAATAATATCTTATATTTATTAGGTTATTTCATTAGTTTTTTAATTTCATTTTAAAAGTTATAATTTTAATTTAAATAAAATTAATATTAATTTCTTTTTATTTCTTGATCATATTTTCTTTTGTCTAAGCATAGCTTTTGTATCTTCCTTTTTCATGAAAAGTAACTTGTGGTTTCCATATCCCATTTTTTGGAGTGGTAAAATAAAAAATTTTAAGGGATTTCTCTATGGTGAACCCTGGTTCTAGAAAAATGACGAGAGGTAGTAAGCTACAAGAGGCTTTCTTTCAAGTTGCAAAAATTTTCCACACTTTTTTTCTCATTTTCTGAAATTTGTTTAAGAGTTTACCCCTGCTTGGTTCCATTGTTCAAGATTGAGGAAGTTGTCGCTCCAGTGCTTCATGTAATACCTACGAATTGGCTTAGCCTCCATGAAGGTTTCATTAGGCTCCCGCTTTGGCCCTTATATAGGATGATAAATCCTTGATTTTCCTTATTTGATTCTAATTCTGAGGATGTTAAGGGTTTTAAAGCTTTTTATACTTTCTTTTTTATTATTAGTTTATTGTGGTTTGTTTTTTAGCATCTTAAAGATCTGCTTTCAATTTCAATTTTCAGCCTTCTTTTTGTCTATCCATGGCTGTTGTTGAAGAGGTTGTTGGTTCTGAGCTTTGTTGACGCTGCTTTCATAGGGAAGAATGTTGTTCTTCTGTTGTACTTAATTTATTGCTGGTTTTTAGGGTGTATTCATTTGTTTATTTAATGAATCTATCTATATGATGCTAAAAAAAATATGAATTCCAGCTCCAAGCAGGCCAATTAATTTTTTTTTAAAAAATATACCTTATATTTTCACATGAACAGATAGCAAAAGCCGTTCAATAAGAAGCTGACATTCTTAAAAATAAGCATAGATAGGGAAATCCTCATTATCTGTTGGACATGGAGCCATTCCAATTTCCAAACCATGTTGAGATTATATATATAAATAAATATATATATATATATACTCATATATATATGTATGTATTAATATATGTGTATATATATATATATTTTACAGTTTCAAATCTACATTTGCATTTTTTTTAACACGTACTCAATATATAAATTATATTTTTGTAAATTTTTTTATTAGCTAATATTTTTTTTATTTACACCATATTTTTGTTTTTTTTTTCTTTTTGTAAGTCATTTCTGTAAACTGACATGGGCTTCGGGTTTCCGTTACTGGATAAGCAATTTTTGTTAAAGTTTCAGATTTTTAGATGAATTTTATCGAATTTGGATTTTCTTTCTGGTTAATGGGCTTAGCTTAAAAAAGGCTACTCTTCCAAATAGGTCCAGTCCAAGAACAAGAATTTCCAATTGTGAATGTACACTTATACAGTTTACCTTCTTTATCTTCATCTTCACTCCTGTGCTATAAGAAAAGATCAAAGGAAGGTTTTTCAGTTGGACAAACATGTGTGATTTTGGGTTCCTTGCATGCCATTCCTTCTCCATCTTCAATTCAGGGAACTACTTCTTCAAATTCTCAAGATTCTTCAAATAAGATACTCTTTCTTGCAAGGAGAAGAGCAGTAGCCTTTGGTTCCACTGTGGTGGTGGCGGTGGCTTATTCTCTGCTTAATTCAAAACTATCTTCATTCAATTCTGCTATTGCTCAAGAAGATGAACTTCAGATAATAGAGGATAGAGTTGTTAATCTTTTTCAGGTGTTTTTTCTTTTCTATCTGTCTCACATTCTGAATATGTTATGTCTGCTTAATTTTCATCTGCAGCTCCATTTGACGACCCATTTTGCTTCTTTCCTGATTTATTGATTAGCATGTGTTTTGTATTAGGGTTGCATTTTTGTGTAAGGTAATGCCTTCGTTTAGATTCTTATTTGTTTGGGTGACTGAATTTTATTCTTTTTCTTTTCCCAAATTATTGCAGATAACTTCATCATCAGTTGTTTTCATTGAGGACCTTGAATTGGATAAAATCCCTAAGAGCTCTTCCTTTGATGCTACAATTTCTGAGGATGAAAATGCAAAAGTTAAAGGGACAGGCTCAGGCTTCATCTGGGATAAGTTTGGTCACATTGTAGGCTTTTCCCCTTCTTTCTGTTTATCAAATCTAAATTCATCCTTTAGAATTTACAGTGATCACCATGTATTGCTGTGACTCATAATAACTTTGTAAAATACATGGCAGTAAGCGGCAATAGGTGTATAAACTGCTTTGCTGTACGAAGTCTGAAATGGTGAGCATGCTGGATATGAATCTTAGGATTTTTTCTATAAGCATTTATATTCTGATAAAGAAACTGTTAAAAAAGACTTTTAACATGTTGAAGATTATAGTTCATTTGAACTTTCAATAATCCTTGCATTAAAGCTCTATGGTCTGTCAAGTATGCAGGATACCTTCATTAGTTATGTTAATTATTGATCCAAAGCATAAACATTTGAAGGATAAAAATTTGCATACTTGCCATAACCAAGTGCATTGTTGGCTTAAACTTTATATAAGAGAGAGATTGCTTCTTAGATCACTAAAAAGTTTGATTCCACTGCCTGGCAGGTTACAAACTTCCATGTTGTTGATAAATTAGCCACGGATGGAAGTGGATTTCAGCGTTGTAAGGTCTTGTCATTTTGAGTTATCATATATATCTTATGATTATTAATTTTTATTTCTTAGTTTAAGTGATCAAACTGCATGTCTCAATGTCTGTCTAAGTAGCATTGTATTCTTGATCTCTTATTTTTATAGGTGTTTCTAGTTGATGCTGGAGGCAATGGCTTGTACAGAGAAGGCAAGATTGTTGGTTTTGACCCAGCTTATGATATGGCTGTACTTAAGGTATCTAGTTGGACCTATGTATTGCAAATATTTTGAACTTATCATCTATACATGGAAATTACATTTCAATCTCTTAGTCGGACCGAGTTATTCATTAACTATGAAGTTGTACAGTGATTTTGGAGTAGGTTTTATATAACATCCTACATCTAGCACCTGCTTAATAGATATCACTATAAATATTCAATAAATTTTGTGTAAAAGTACGAGGAACAATACCAGAACCTTTCTGCCAATAATCAGGCACCTATTTAGGGAAAGAGAGAAATTTGTTCAAAGGGGAAATATTATGAATAACATTTGCGAAAGGAGCTTGCTGGTTGGTGCAAAAGAAAATGGAAGATGGCATTATAAGTTGAAAATCATATAACTATTTAAATGGACCCAACTATCATTGACAAATTATTCACTTCAGAAGATGCTCTTGGATGATACTTGCTATCATAGATATTGTAACGCTGCAACTGCTGTGCAAGTAATAAAGCTTTCTGGGAATCTCACCTTTGGGACTAAATGGAAATAAGGACCAACATGTGTCAGGACAAGGTAGAAGTATTCAAACGTCAACCTTGCTGCTCCAAACGTGCAAGAACAAAGGATTTTCAGATAGACACTATATCCAAGAACTGTTGTGGACCTGAGATGCAAATTCCTCTATCATGCTGCTTCAGTATAGTAAAATTTATTACTGTAATCCTTCTATTGGTCATTGCTGCACTATTTTATAATAGTGAATGTAGTAGGTTATTTTAGATTCTATGTGAATTTCTTCAGCAATTTTGCAGTGTGGCAAGGAGATAAAGATGCTTTCTCTTGTTTCATCTGTAGGTCGATGTTGACGGGCATGAAGTGAAGCCTGCTGTTCTTGGTACTTCTAGAGATTTACGTGTTGGTCAAAACTGTTTTGCCATTGGGAATCCTTATGGATATGAAAACACGCTTACAACAGGGGTAAATCTTCAATTATGTGTCACACAGTTCATTTTTGGAACAATTCCCAATGTCTCTTTGTTTGCTTGTGTGGAGCATCCAATAGCCCTGCCAAGGTTCTTCTGTTTCTTTGATCAACAATTTCAAATGAAATGGCATTCTGGAGTTCATTGAGTTGAGAAGCAAGAGGCTCTTTTTGTGGGGTTCAATTTTGCTCTAAATTATTTTGAGGAATGTTTGTCCAGCTTGATGCCCTTTCTGGAATCATAATTAGATTTTTTTTAATATAGTTGTTCTGTGGGTAGAAAAGAATATGGTTATTGTTCACAAGCAGATGATTGTGTAATGCAATAATGGTTCAAAATGATGCAGGTTATCAGTGGCCTAGGCAGGGAAATACCTTCACCACATGGAAGAGCCATTCGAGGAGCGATTCAAACAGATGCAGATATTAATGCAGGTAAAATATTAGTTTTATCAACTACACAAGTTAAAAAAGTTTTGGTAAGTTCCTGATAGTTATGTTTTTATTCTGTTTCATTCTTCTTCTTCTTCTTGGTGGCCTTGTTAATAAATATGATAATAAGCCCAAAATATTGGTAGAGTACTTTCTAATTGCCGAGGAGTGCCAATTTGCGATATGAGTGTGCTTTCTTTCTATCCAATTTATACTTCCTCTCTCTTGATTGAGCTTATAACTATAACATGACACTAGGAAAATAAAATAATCAATCAAATCGTGGTTCTCACATTAAGCTTTTATCCTCAAATTTGTTGACATGATCCAAATATTCAGCTTTTAATGTACGTAGTCTTCTATACAGGGAACTCAGGTGGGCCGTTGGTTAATTCCTATGGGCATGTTATTGGAGTGAACACAGCAACTTTCACTCGGAAAGGTTATTTTTCTTAATCGTGCCTTAATAATAAACAAATTTATGAAATAAAGATCATCCTCATCGTTTTTCCTTTATTTGAATTGACAAATAATTCTTCGTTGACTCGGACTTGCTGATTTATAGGAGGAATGTATAAATAGTAATATAATCTCTTCTAAATCAGAATCATTTCACATTTAATTGTATTGCACACGGATTAGGGAGTTATGCCAGTATCTTTCGGTTCTAAAATAGCTTCTTCCTTGCATGTAGCTTTAAGCATATCACTTCATTATATTAACCCAGTACTGGAAGCTAACTGGCTCAGTTCAAAATTCTGAAAATACTTCTTAATTTCTTATATTCATTGCAGGAACAGGAATTTCTTCTGGAGGAAATTTGCAATACCAATTGACACTGTTGTGCGTACTGTACCATACCTAATTGTTTATGGACCCCTTACAGTGACAGGTTCTGATAATATTTGATGCTTCTGATGGTGATAAGTTCAGGCCTCTGGAATTATAGCAGCTTAAATAAAATCCTCAATTCTGTCCATAAATTAAAAACTACCATGGTCAAGTGCATGGAAATTTCCGTTGTGTATTTTATATGGTGAAACTAGTAATGTAAACAATAAATTTTTTGCAAGTTCGAAATGTACTGTATTATAGTACGTAGTAGGTCATGGATTTTCTAGGTTTGAAATGTACCAGAATGTTATGCAATGATAAAATGATATCCTGTTGCCTCTTGCTTAGGGAAAGCCACACTTTCTAACTGCTGGATAACTTTTAGTGATATACAAGTATATAATTATCTTGTATAGTTACTTTTTTGTATGCAAGTAAAAAATATCATGCAGAGACAATGTGAAAGATCAAGGTTATTTTAAAAAATCATGCAGAAGCAATGTGAAAGATCAAGGCTCTTTCTTATCCTTTTTGTTTTTGATATTTGGTTTTTATTTTTCTGTATTAAAAGTTATTAATTTTAAAAAAATGGGTTGATGAAAATAAAAAAAAAATTAACTTTTTAATAGTTTTTTCATTTGTTGTGATAATTTGTTTTCCATTTCAGAACATAAATAGTTAAAATAATTTTAACAATAATTTTTTTAATTGAGAAATAAAAAAAAAAACAATCTTAAAAGCCTAATTTTTGTAAGTCTAAAAAACCTAATAATAATAATAATATCAAATCTCTTTCAAAATATATTTTATAATATTCTAAATTATTAGTGTATTAATATCAAATTGTATATATTAAGAAAAAAATCTAGAATTAAAAATTTATTTCATTAGCAATAATATTTTAAATTTTATAATTAAAAATTAAATATTTAAAAATATTAAAATTAAGAATACACAAGATAATTAATATTTAAATAAAATATTAAAGATTTTAACTTTAAATAATAAATATCTAATTTAAAAATATGAAAAATAATATTAACATGGATGAAATTTGACTTTGAGATTCAAGCATAATAAAACCAAACACAAAGGCAACACAGTGCAGCATAAATGGGCTCAGGAGCTTCTAATTCATCAATTAGCTATCAGATTCTCGACATTCTAAATTTTTCTGACATTCCTATCATGGGTTTGGCCTCCGTTAACACGGTCAGTGAAGGCATGCAGCTCTGTGTATTTGATTTGAGAAGAGGGCAGGAGCTGGACAAGATCCTCTTCTTCTTCCCAGCCGATTACCCTTCTCTGCCCAACTTTCGGTCATCGGCCTTAGTGAAGGTTACTCATCACTTTTACGAGGTGAGTGATTGGCATATGGAACCCACCAATTCAATTGGATATTCTTGTTTTTTTTCTCCCTAATTGTCTTTTGAAGAATTACATGAATCATGTGCAGAATTTTCTCTCCAGAAGCAGTTTGTGAGGTCATTGAAGCAGAAAGGCATTCTCATGTTTTTTACGAGGCGGAACCTGATATCTGGATGGTCATGGTATTTGATTCTTTCCCTTTTAAATCAACTTGGGTTCGATATTGTCTCTTTGCAACGTGGTTTTGATTAAATTGTCTTTTTGCAATAATGATTGAATCTGATTTTGGTAAAGCTTATTAGTTTTAGTTTGGTGATTATTCTTGTTGTATATAGTGGAGAAAAGTAAGGGGCTGGAAGTTATATGGCGGATCGATGCGTTGCGAGAGGTTCTCAAGGAAGTTCACTCCCTTTTCATGATGTTTAATGGATCTAGAAGAGCAATACTTGAGAAAGAACCTAGTGGAGGACTCATTCGATCTCATTTATACCCTTTTATAATGGATTATCTAAGTGGTAAGACATTATGCAATTGCTTTGTCCAAATATATTTGCTTTATTACTATATTTTTTTTCTTTTTTTGATTCAAAATATTTCATTGTAAGTCACTAATTGTCAGCATGTCAAATGTGGTCTCCTTTGGAACACTGCTGCTGGGGTAATGCTGAAGTTGCTGTATCAAATGGCGACCATTGGATTTGAGCCGCCAAAAGTTTTGCTGAAGTTGCTGTATCTTGCAGTACCTTACATGTAACTTTTATCTTTGGGACAGATTTTCTTGTTGGGAAGAGACTTCAGTTACCATCTTTTTGTGACTGTTTAACAGAACGTAGAACAGTACAGATGTTGACTGTTGGGAGGGAAGCTGCAATTAAAGTTCAGGTTTGCCTTTAGCAAATGCTTTGAGTAATCATATACATTTGACATGTCATAGTCCATTGAAAATTTTCCATTGTAAGCTATTTAAAAGTCATAGGTGGTGTGAGACAGTGTGTTACAATCAGATGTTTTATATTACAAATGCACTGGATATAGTAAATCAGTAATTACTTGATAGAAACTCAATGTTAAATGCTTTACTGATTATAGAAATACCATTTTTACCTTGTGACTAGTAGTGTTTAATGTTAATGATTATGTTTAATTTTGGCCGTCGCTTGTCAGAACGCTAGAATCTTGTGTTGGGACCATTCCTTGCCAATCTCTTATTCTCTTTCAGGACCTGCTTGTCTCCACAACAGTTTCTCTTGTATGTTCCCTTCTCCCTATACATTTAATTTGATGGACTTTTGTTTTTTTATACCTTGCAGTTTGCCTATAATCTTAACTTTTATCTGAATCTTAAGACTTGATAACATTTCCTTCAACTGAGTTCTGATGATAATGTTGCTGGAGGGCTTTGTTTGGCCAAAATCTAACTTCCATTTCATTGTCTTGTCAGGATGACACCATAAATTTATTTACATATGCAGTTCTAAGGTTGACTCCTCGTGCTATAGCCTCTGGAGTAAGTTCCTGGTCATATTTACGCAAAGGAAACACTGCATCTCTTGTTAGTGCAGGGTCTTCCCCAGGCTGGGCTGCCTCTGTCTCAGAACATTTTTATCACACACATGGTAACTCTCCTGGCCAAGATGATAGTTACCGCGTAAAAAGACCCTTACAGCATGAAAGGTGGGCTACAGGGAAGGATGGTTTTCTTGTTACTAATATTTGGGGAACAGAGATTGGTAGCTCAATTTTAGCCACCCCAACAATTTTGCTTCGACAAGCAGAGGAAAGAATGTATCTCTGCGCTTATCAGTATAAGAGCCTGACATTAATTCTTCTAATTCTTGTTTCCTCCATTCTTAATGGGGAGCAAGGTGTTTCCTTAGCGAAGCAGCAAGTTCTTGAAAATGTAGGTGCCTGCCTGTGATACTTTGTGCTGCTTCATTTTATATAATTAAATTATCTTTGATTTTGTCATTTCTCAATAATTTCCAATACTCCTTTTTGCCACTTCCCCTTTTTTCCTAATAATAAAGGGGTTTTCCTTTATCATGTTATTTGCCAACCATTATCCTAATTTTTTTTCAGCAACACAAAGCTCTTTTGTTTTTTATTTTAAGATAAAAAGGCTCGTGCGACTCATATGACCAGGCCTTATAAAATTGTTCTTTTCCTTTAAAGCGTTCAAACTGCAAAATGGTACCTCATGGGGTTCTATTTTATTTTCACTGAACAGGGCCAGAGTGGCAATTTCAAATGTTTTTTAACACAATATTAAACTCTTTCCATATAGCTTTTTTAAATTTTATTGTGCACTTAATATTCATTTCTTATACCAGGCAACAATAAACTGATTCTGTTGATTTTTACACCTTCTGTTGTATGTGCAAAAATTTGCAGCATGCATAACCAAAATCTTAGCTTGATATTGTGATAGATGAGGCCATCTTATTGGTTTGCTGCATATTTGATTTTTCATATCAGCATGATGTTGCATGACTATCGTTTACCCAGTATCACGTGTATACCTCACAATGGAATCATGTTTAAGTACAGGAGAAGGGTCAAGCTACATTGAAGTTCTCATTTATTTTATGTTTCTACATGAAATTTTCCGTTCTGATATTGAGCTACTGCCAGGTTCTCATTTTATTTTGTGCTAATATACTAGGCATCACATAAGATTTTGAAAGTTGAGGAGAAACTATCAAAAGGATGGGGTGGTGAGAATGCTTATCATGTTAGCGGCTATCGTTACTTGCTACTTGATGATAATCAAAATGTATCTAGGGCTTCTCCACCAGTAAAAGTTACAACCCTTACAAAGGTAAAGCACCCTTCAATCTTGCTTAATGAATACATGTTTGTGTGGTATAACATGGCTAGACTTGTCCTATACTGAATTTGATAATTTATCTCTTCTTCCCGTACCGAAGCAATGTTATGATATTTTGCTATAGTTTTGATTTTTGAACAATAAGTACAACACCAAATCTATAATATATGAAGTAGGCAAGCTATTCACAAGAGATTGCCACGTGGCAATTTATCAAGTAATATAAATACCAAATAGATACCACATGAGAGCCAAATAGATGCCAACTGGATACAACCTGATATATATTAAATGAGTTAAAAGTGTCACATGTAATATTATATATTTTAATATTTTTTCATTAAACATTGATGATATATTGTAACTCATACATGATACTCCACCTTAAAGTTTTTTTTTTTAATTTTATACGGTATTTTATTCTTATAATATCAAAAAAAAAATAGCATATAATGGTAGTATTTTTTTTAAAAAAATCACGTGATTTGAGAATTTTGTTCTATAAAATAAAATAAGAAGATAGTAATAAATACTTCAATATCAAATACAAAATATGTAATTGTTTTAATCATTATGTGCAAAAAAAAAAAATCATTATTATGTAAATAAATATAAGCTATTATAGGAGAATGTATTAATCTTTCCGCCTAGTTATGCATATATAATGTACTATGATAATTTTCAAATATATTATTACGATAATTAAAATATTAAAGAAATATTAATCATTATGCATAATTATATTCAAAATTATTTGTTGATTTTTTCTAAGTTCTTTTATATTAATATATTTAAGTTTTAAATATAAAAATAACGTAATAACTTATTTTCAATTATTATCAACTCAACAAAGTCTTAATCCCAAGTCAATTGGGGTCGGCTATATGGATTCTTCTTTTTCACTTAGTATGATTTAGGGTTATCTCTTCTGATAGATGTAACATCATATGATCATTTTGGACCACCTTTGACCAAGTCAGTTTAGGCCTACATCTGTCTCTCTTAACTATATCTACTCTAACTTATTCGGTTTTTCTAACCGGCGCATCGCTAGGTCTTCATTTTCTAATGCCAAACCATCTCAATCTATGTTTTCTTATCTTATTCTCAATATGTGCTACTTTCATTTTTTCTTAATGTACTCATTGCGGATTCTATTCATTCTAGTATGATCATATATTCATCTTATCATTCTCATTTCTGCAACATACATTTTACTCATGTGTTGTCTTCTTACTGCCCAACACTCACTACCATACATCATCGCAGACCGTATTGCAGTGTGGTAGAACTTTCCTTTTAATTTAATTGGCATTTTTCGATCACATAGAACTCTTGTAGCACCCCTCCACTTCATTCAACCAGCTTTAATCCTATGATTTACATCTTCTTCACAACCCCCATCTTCTTGAAGAATAAAGCCAAGGTATTTAAAATGAGTACTATAAAGTACTGTTATTCCGTCTAAAATAATTTTGCCTCTTTCTCTATTCTCGCTATTAAATCTATAATGCATATACTCAGTCTTAGTCCTACTTAGCTTAAAACCCTTAGATTCCAAAGTGTTTTTCCATAACTTTAACTTTTGACTTATCCCTGTTTGAGTCTCATCTATTAATACAATATCATCTGCAAACATCATACACCAAGGGATGTCATTCTGTATATGTCTTGTTAGCTCATCCATAACCAAGGCAAAAAGATAAGGGCTCAAAGATAAATCTTGGTGTAATCCAATAGAAACGGAAAAATCCTTAGTATCCCCTCCCACAGTGCGGACACTGGTGATGGCTCCCTCATACATATCCTTCAAGACTTGGATATATCGTATACATATTCCTCTACGCTCTAGGACCCATCATAAAACTTCTCTAGGGACTATATCATATGCCTTTTCTAAGTCAATAAAAACCATATGTAAGTCCTTCTTCATCTCTCTATACTTTTTCATCAAATCTCTTATTAGAAAAATAGTTTCCATAGTTGATCGACCAGGCATAAAACCAAACTGATTTGGGGAGATACAAGTATCTAATCGCAAACAGTGTTTCACAACTCTCTCCCACAATTTTATAGAGTGGCTCATAAGCTTTATACCTCTATAATTTGAGCAATATTGAATATCTCCTTTATTCTTAAAAATATGTATCAAATTACTTTGTCTCCATTCATTAGACATTTTCTTTGTACTTAAGATCTTATTAAACAAAGATGTCAACCATGCAACTCATGTATCTCCCAAACATTTTTAAATCTTAATAGGTGTCACATCTGGTCCACAGGCTTTACCAACTTTCATCCTATTCAAAGCTTCCTTAACTTTCGAAAACTTAATCCGTCTAGTGTATTTCACATTTTTTCCGACTTAATATCTAAACCCTCAATGTTATCACTATGGTTACCATTAAGAAGCTCCTCAAAATAGTTTCTCCATCGTTCTTTAATATCCTCTTCTTGAACTAGAACTTTATTCTTTTTATTTTTAATGCACTCAACTTGGTTTAAATCACGGCATTTCTTTTTTCTTATCTTAGCCAATTTATAGATAGTTTTTTTCTCTTCCTTTGTTTCAAGCTTCTCATACAAACTCTCTAAAAATTGTGCTCTTGCTTGACTAGCTATCTTTTTAGCATCTTTTTTTCGCTTGTTTGTACTGCTCAAAAGCATCATTGTTATTACATTTGGTCAAACTCTTATACCATTCCCTTTTACTTCTTACCGCTTTTTGCACTTCCCCATTCTACCACCAAAACTCCTTCGAGGGATGTCCATACCTCTTAGATTCTACAAGAATCTTTCTAGCTACTCGTTTAATTGTTGTAGGTATGTCTATCCACATATCATTTGATGAGATACTCACATCTTTCTCTCACCCTCCAACTTTGATCAACTCATCCCTGAACAAAAATTGTTTCCACCTTTTTAAGTCCACCACCTAATCTTAGGAATATTGTTCCTCCTTGGCCTGCTAGTTAAACTCTTAAACTTGGTATCCAAAACCACTAACCTATGCTGAGTGGTCAAAGTCTCACCTGGAATAATCTTACAATTCTTGCATCGAGTTCGATTGGATTTTCTTGTGAGTATGAAGTCAATCTGACTTCTATTTTGCCCACTTTTAAAGATCACTAGATGGGATTCCCTTTTTATAAAATATGTGTTTGCCAGAATCAAACCGTAGGCTAGAGCAAAATCAAAGATAATCTTACCTTCTTCATTTCTAATTTCAAAACCATACCCTTCATGTACTTCCTCAAAACCTACTCTTTTTTTTCTACATGTCCATTTAAGTCTCCTCCTATAAAAATATTTTCATCATTTGGAATCCCTCGCATAAGTTCATCCATATCATCCCAAAATTTTTGTTTGCTCTCCTCATCCAATCCAACTTGAGGGGCATATGCACTAACTATATTGATGGTCTCATTCTGGAGCACAAGTTTAATTGAAATAATCTTATCGCTTACTATTTTCACCGCTACAACCGTCTCCTTTAAGTTCCAATCCAAAATTATAGTTGTTCCGTTTTTACTTTTATCTGTACCTATATACCACACTTTATACCCAGTATTCTCAACTTCTTTACTTTTTCCTCCAACCCATTTAGTCTCTTGTATACAAACAATACTACTTTTTCTTCTCTCCATAGTATCAACAAGTTCTCTTAGTTTACCTGTAAGAGATATAATATTCTCAGTTTCTATTCTGATCTTACTCCCTACTTGTTTTTTCTTATGTTTCTTTCTAAATAATCTTTTATAATTATCTGAACGTGTCTCTCATATTACTCGTATTTTGGACTAATTTTTTTACCTATACTCATCCATAATGTGAGAACCCTTGTTTATTATGCGCCACATCTGGACGCCGACATGGCGCGTCGTATTCGGGGAACGCCCTACGCCCTTGCTTATTTTTCACTACACTAGGGCTCGATGTAGCACGTCGCAAATAGGGGACGCCCCAACGATATTATTATTAGAATTTATATCATGAGATGTGGCAAAAGTTTTACACCAGCTGTCACCTACCGCAACCCTCTTCTTTTATTCGGGCTTGTGACCGGTTATACACAAGAAAGTCATCTATAGGCGGAGTTTTTTCAATTATTATCATTTAAACAAATTTATAACCTAAACTATGAACAAATTGTTATTACCATTATTACAATTAAATCATTAGCAGCTCATATAATTAGGATTTGTGACCTAAGAGAAATTAAAAGTTTTAAATTTCGTAAGTGCTGTAATTTAATAGACTTTGTAACATCATTTATGATTCTATATATATTCACACACATATAAAAGTAGGTTTTTGCAAGTGAATGGATATTAATTTTATGGCATTTGAAAGAATTCTTCTCTTTTACTCAGCAACATGATTTAGAATGTTAATGATGGTTTTTCTATTGAGAGTCTGCATTGTTGGTCTGTTGGGGTCTGCATTGTTGGTCTGTTGAAGAGTTCGTATTTTTGCAGGAATCTTTGCTTGCCATGAATAAGCTTAGAGAAGAGGTGGATCTGGAAAAGAGCAGAGCAAAAAGGGACAGTGTAGATCAAGAGAAAAGTTTGGAAATATGCATTAGAGCCAAAAACAACGCTTGGGTTATTGCTCATGCTACCAGAGGGAAGGAGCTTTATATAGTCCTAGAAAAAGCTAATGAGCCTTCTTTACGCTACCGATGCTGTTGAGAAGTTCAGCAACAGGTAGATCATATCTTTCTTATTAAAATAGAATGACATTGATTTTACCGGCTTCTGAATGCAAGAAAAATTTTCTTGGATATTCTGATGAATATGCAGGTATTGTGGTGGCAATTTCTCATTGGATTAGTGGAGAAATGCTGACTCTGATGGATAATCAGGATTATAGAAACTGCGGAGTGATCTCATATTCTTGGGTTAGGGTACTTGTTAATTAACGATCTCCTCTGTCATCTTTGCTTTCCACGTACAGAGGCATCCTGTAGAGTTTTGTATCATTAAGGTTGAAAATGAAAAATTTCATTGCTGTTGTATATATGCTATTCTTTTTATGGTCAGTCCATAAAATGTTAACATGCGGATTTGGTAGTTATTAGAGGAGATTGATATTATTTTATTGTTAATCAGAAGGTCAAAATGGCAATTAAATTTATTATAAATATCAAATGAATAAGAAACAGAAATATCTCTTCGATCCTACTATTATGAATATGAAAGACTATTTTATCGCAAAAAGGCGTATAAAATTGAAATACTCTTAGAGCAAGCGATCATTGTTGTGTGTTGATAATAAAAGCAGCACGTTTGATAATAAAAGCAGCACGTCTCTATTTTCATAATATACTTCTTTATCTAATAATTGATATTTTTTTTTCATCTCGAAATAAACAGAATGTCTATAACACATTTTAGGAAAAAAAGAGATCAAAAAGTTTGCGGGTAGAGAAAATAAATAGGAAAAAAATAATTCCTCTTTTATTTACAAAAGGTAAAATAATAAAAAAAAAAAAACAGTTTGGTACAAATGCTTTCGCAATGAGCGGAGTTTGGGGAAGGGTCGAATCTATTAGCTCTTTGTATGATGTCTTTTCTTGTAATTAATTATAAGAGACCGTTTTTACGATTCGAACCCGTGATCTTATATATATTACAATATGATAATACTTAGCGCTGCGCCAAACACTCTTCACAAAAGATAAAATAATATGAAAAAAAAAAGAAGGATAAGATAAATTAAATCAGTCTCATCAGAACTAAATCTTCTGTGAAATGCTTGGAACAAAGAAGGAAACAAATGGTTGGTTCCAGGGTCAGGGTAATATTTGGCATCACCATCAAATAAGAAGGAAAAGTCAACATGAATTATTATTTAGAAACTTGCATAAATGAGCTCCATTGACTCATATTTTGTTCAACAAAGAGTAGATTGCTTGCTTTTCTTTGTTGTTGTACTCTTGAAAAAGGAAACGATTAAAGAATGGTTTTGGGAGAGGTATTTCTTGGAGCTTTTCTTCAAGTGTTATTTGACAGACTGTCTTCTATTGAGCTGCTAAACTTTGCGAGATTGGGTGGAATTCAAAAGAAGCTGGAGAAGTGGAATGAAATGTTGTCAGCAATTAAGTCAGTTCTTGAGGATGCTGAGGACAAGCAATTAACTGATAGATCTGTAAAAAAATGGCTAAATGATCTCAGAGACTTGGCTTATGATGTCGAAGACTTGCTTGATGAGTTTGCGGCTGAGTCTATGAGATGCAAATTGAAGGTACAGAAACGTATTCCTAATTTTTATGCCAAATATGGTCCTAATTCTGTCAAGTTAAGTCTCAAAATGGGTTCTAAGATAAAGATTGTAACTAGTAGACTAGCTAATATTTCTAAACAAAGGCTCCAGCTTGGTTTAGAAAAAATCTCAGGAGGGACATCTACTAATGTTTGGCAAAGATCACCTAGTACATCTGTGCCTACTGAAACTCATGTTTATGGTAGAGATGAAGATAAAGAGAAGATTCTTGATTTTTTGTTAATGGAGGAACCAAGTGATGTTAATTTTGATGTTATTTCTATTATTGGTATGGGTGGGGTTGGAAAAACAACACTTGTTCAGCTTTTGTATAATGACAATGCAGTAGCACATTTTAATTCAAAAGCTTGGGTTTATGTATCTGAGGAGTTCGATATTTTGAGAATAAGCAAGGCAGTTCTTGAGTCAGTTACTTTGTTACCCTGTGATCTAAAAGACTTGAATCAAATTCAAGTTAAACTTAAAGATGCACTAGCTGGGAGAAAGTTTTTGATCGTGTTAGATGATGTTTGGAACAAGAATTATAGTGACTGGAATAGGCTACAGCCTCCATTTCGAGCTGGAGCACCAGGAAGTAAAATAATTGTAACAACACGAGACAACAATGTGGCTTTGCTGATGGGAGCTAGTAAATTTCACCACTTGGAGGAAATGTCAAATGATGATTGTTGGTTAGTATTTGCACAGCATGCATTTGAGAATAAAGACATAGACGCACAACCAAATTTGGAAATAATTGGCAGAAAAATTGTTAAGAAGTGCAAGGGCTTGCCATTGGCAGCAAGGACTCTTGGAGGCCTTCTACGATGCAAACAAAGAGATTATGAGTGGCAAGCTATACTGAATAGTAAATTGTGGAGTCTACCTGATAAGGAAAGTGAAATTCTACCAGTTTTGAGATTGAGCTACCACTATCTCCCTTCTCATTTAAAGCGGTGCTTTTCTTTCTGTTCAATACTACCGAAAGACTATGAATTCGAGGAGAAAGAGTTGGTCTTATTATGGATGGCAGAAGGTTTGATTCAACAACCTGAAGAAAATAAACACATTGAAGATTTAGGCAGTGAATACTTCCATGAGCTATTGTCAAGGTCGTTATTCCAACGATCAAATAGGGATCAGTCAAAATTTGTGATGCATGACCTCATTAGCGATCTAGCTCAATGGGTTGCAGGAGATGTATACTTTATGTTGGAGGAAAAAGAGGATGGTAGCAAGCTGAGGAAAATTTCCCCAAAAGCTCGGCATCTATCTTACATTTGTGGCCAATATGATGACTTCAAAAAATTTGAGGCCTTCTCTGAGGCCAAAGGTTTGAGAACCTTCTTGCCTTTCTTGCCACCTTATCCTGGAAAATGCTATCTAACCAACTATGTTCCTTTTGATTTATTGCCAAAGTTAAGATGCTTGAGGACATTATCATTGAGTGGATATAACATCACAGAGCTACCTGATTCAATTGGTGAATTAAAACATCTAAGGTACCTCAACCTCTGTCACACCAACATTAGAAGTTTACGTAAGTTGACAAGTTCTTTATATAGCTTACAGACATTGCTTTTAAGAGGTTGCCGTTATCTCAAGAATTTGCCTGCAAAAATCGGGAGTCTGATCAACCTACGGCATCTTGATATTACAAATGGAGAATCAATAACAGAAATGCCGTCAGGAATGAAGAAACTAACCAATTTGCAGACCTTATCTGACTTCATTATTGGCAAAGATAAAGGATCTAGCATAAAAGAGTTGATGGAGTTGACTTTTCTCTCTGGAACACTTTGCATTTCAAAATTGGAAAATGTGACTGATGCTCGGGATGCAAGGGAAGCCAACTTAAAGAATAAGGAAGATCTAGATGCGTTGTTTCTGAAATGGGATTCTGAATTTGATACTTCGCGAAACGAAAGAGTTGAAAAGGATGTACTTGACATGCTACAACCATATATAAATATAAGAGAGCTTACTATTCAATGTTATGGTGGAGCTAAATTTCCAATTTGGTTAGAAGATCCTTCATTCTCTTATCTGGTTTTCTTAAAGCTTGCGGATTGTGAGAAATGCTCATCCTTGCCACGACTTGGGCTCCTCCCCTCTCTCAAAGACCTGAGAATCACAGGAATGTCAGGTATAAAAAGTATTGGTCCTGAGTTTTATGGAGAGAATTGCTCAAAGCCATTCCCATCACTGCAGACACTATGTTTTCAGGCCATGAGAGAATGGGAAATTTGGATTCCTGTTGATTACGGAGAATTTCCCTGTTTGCGTGAGCTTTGGATTGAAAACTGCCCTATGCTAACAGGAAAACTACCAAACTGTCTCCTGTCATTGGAAAAACTTGTCATTCATGAATGTGAACAGTTAGTGGTTTCGATTCCAAGCCTTCCAAGGCTTTGCAAACTACAGATCAAAGGATGCAAAGAGGTGGTGCATGGAGGTGTGGTTAATTTCAGCTCAACAAATTCTATAATGGTTTCAAATGTTTCAAAGCTCACAAGCCTTACAGAAGAGTTCATGCAAGGGTTGAACAACTTGGAGGAATTGAAGATCTTTTATTGTGAAGGACTAACATCATTGTGGCAAAATGATTTAGCATTATACCAGTTGCTCACTTCCCTTCATACTTTGGTGATTGAGGGTTGTCCCAAACTAATTTCTTTGGTGGCAGAGGAAGATGAAGAGCAACTGCAAAAGAAGAGGGGCTGTGAACTTGAATATCTGGAGTTAAGGCAGTGTGAAAGCCTAGAGACCATGCCACAGTGCTTGCACAGCCTCATTTCTCTCAGAGAGCTGGTGATTGAAGACTGCCCGAGGCTCATTTCCTTTCCGGAGGCTGGTCTACCTCCCATGATAAGAGTGATTCGCATTAAAAATTGCAGCGCTCTAGCTCCTTTGCCAGCTGCAGTGATTTGCAATAGTATAAGCCTTAAAGATTTGTACATTGAAGGATGTGATTCTTTGATGTCCTTTGCGAGAAGCCAGCTGCCATTGACCCTAAAAAGGTTGGAGATAAGACGTTGCCAGGGTTTGCAATACTTGTTGGGTGATGGAGAGAGTTCTTCTTCTATGTCTTCCTCAAGAATGCACAAGCAGGATATCAATGCACCCGCTCTTGAATATTTACACATTTATGATTGCCCATCACTCTTGTCCATATCTTCAAGAGGTGACTTACCTGCTGCACTAATGCATCTCCAGATTAACAAATGTGCAAAGCTCACTTCCTTATCGGCAATAGGCAAGTTACCAGCAGGGCTTAAACACCTTTCTATTGAGGACTGCCCAGAGCTGGAAACTGTAGCAGAGAGGTTCCAAGACGATATGTCTCTTGAAACTATATATATCTTCAGTTGTGAAAGTCTTAATTCCTTACCAGAGGGTCTACACAACTTAAGTCATCTCCGTGAGATTTCCATTTGGTACTGTCCATGTCTTGTTTCCTTTCCAGGAGAGTTGCCTACCACCAACTTGAGAGAGCTCTGCATTTCTTGGTGTGACGAACTCAGTGCTCTGCCTGAACATCTTCACAATCTCTCGTCTCTTCAGGAACTGTGGATATACGATTGTCCAAGAATTATCTCCTTCCCAGAAGAGGGCTTCCCGACTAAGCTAACATCACTTACTATCACAAATCTCAACATTTGTAGGCTCTTCTTTGAGTGGGGGCTCCAGAGACTTAACTTTCTAAGAGAACTCTATATTGAAGGTGGGTGTTTTGATGTACTGTCCTTCCCACAAGACGAGACAAGAATGATGCTGCCGGCCTCCTTGACAAGCTTGTCCATCATAAAATTTCCAAATCTGAGATACCTATCTACTAGGGGCTTTCAGAGTCTCACTTCTCTTGAATATTTAAGTATCTCATATTGCCATAAGCTCATATCCTTTCCCAACAAAGGCCTGCCATCCTCACTGTTGCAATTATATGTCTATGGTTGTCCTTGGCTCAAGCAAAACTGCAAGAAGAATAAAGGACGTGAATGGTTTAAGATAGCCAATATCCCTTGTGTGAGAATAGATGGCAGATTCATTCATGATCAGTGGCAGTAGGCATAAAAACATGTCTAAAGAGAAGATAAAATATCTTATCAGCTTCCAGGTAAATTTGTTGCATGCTTTGTTCTGTTTTATACGTGAAATATTAAGGTGAAAATGCATTTTAACACATTGTTTTTGGTTTGTGATTCACTTCTTGCAGTGGAGGTGTTGGCAGTAACTTCGGTTTTTAAACTCTGAATTGCAGGTTAATGAAGTTACTGAATATTTTCATTTTAATGGGCAATTTTTTTTACAGAATTCTCCCCACCATTATAATGAACTCTGTAAAAATGAAGGTTTTTCGATTGTCTACTAAGTGGAATCTGATGATATTTGCTTGATTTTGGCATTTTCCTTGGTAAGATACAACTGTAAAACTTTCTTGCTTTGCCTCTGTTTGGTGTTTGCAAGTTGCGACTGGACCTAAATTCGATATACACAATTTTTAAGATATTCTTTTCCGCAGGATGCTTGGTTACCAGATCGGTCGAATCCAAAAGTCTCCACGGTAGCAAATAATGGAAAACCTGATAAAATGCAGTTAGTTTCATCCTTGATCAAGCAAGATTTCGATGAAAGAGATTGGGAGTTAATCTAGAGCATCCCTCTTGAGTCTTGAACAGAATTGTGATGGTTGGCAGTGGGCTTATGATAACAATGGGACTTATTCTGTCAAAAGCGGATACAGGATAATTGGATCACAAATCCATCACACTGAAAGTAATGAAGATGGCTGCTGGGATATGGTGTGGAAAATGCAAGTTTCTCCCAAAAGTAAAGAACTTGTGCTTGAGGACCTGCAAATCTTGTCTTCTTACAAATGTGCTACTGAAGGCTAAAAATGTGGCTGTTGAGACTCGATGCCCAATATGCAATCGAGAAGATGAGACAATGACCCATGCATAAGTAGGGTGTCATGTTGCTGCGGCTTGTTTACAAGACTGTGTCGTGTGCTGAGTGATCCTCAAATGCCAATTCTGGAATGGTTCAAGCTGCTATCTAAATGTGTTCTGCAAGAAACTCTCTCTCTTATAGCCATGATCTGCTGGTATGTTTGGAAGAACAGAAATGAAGTTGTTTGGCAAAACAATTGAAGAAGCCCCTCACTCACAACTGGTCAGTCAGGCGTTGAGATTTCATGATGACTGGAAGGCAGCCCAAGTTGAATATGGAGAGGTATTTACAGCAGATCAACATTGTGCAAACCACAGAGACATTGCAGCATGGGTAAAACCTGGTGAAGGTTGGATAAAATGCAATACTGATGCTGGCTTGAATAAAGAAACCAAAACAGTAGGTTTTGGGTGGGCGATTCGCAATTCACAGGGTGAAGCAATAGCAGCTTGTCACAAAGACTGCCAAGGAGTAATTGAGCCAAATATTGCAGAAGCCATCAGTTCTAGAGAGGCTCTTAGCTGGATTGAACGTAAACAATGGTCCAAGGTGGTGATGGAATCTGATTCATTCTTAACTGATCCGAGCTCTTCGAAATAAAGTGGCAGACAATTCTTATTTTGGTTGCATCATTTTGTATTGTCTTAATTTGCTTAATGAGATTAGTGAGGCTTCTCTATCTTTTGCTAAAAGATCAGCAAATTCCGTTGCTCATTTACTGGCAAAGACAGGGAGTTCTATGCCTGTTCTTTAGAAGTGGGGTCTTGTCCCTCCTGATTTTATTCTATGGTCGGATGCTATGAAATAAAACTTTCCATTTTGAACTGAAAATAAATATAAAAAAAAAAAGATATTCTTTTCCGCACTGGAGCTGAGGATCTAGACAGCAATTTTAACCGATCAACCATAAAAAACATGATTGCGAAATACATAGTTTCCTACAAGGACTTAATATGTAAAATCCAATTTGATGCTCAGCAATTTTAACCTATCAACCGTAAAAATCATGATTGCCAAATACATAGTTCCTAAAAGGACTTCATATGTAAAATCCAATTTAAATAATTGCTGTCTACTGTCTAGATCCTGTGCAGGTTAATGACAATTTAAAATCCATATGTAAAATACATAGTTAATACCTGGTTTCCTACAAGGACTTAATATGTAAAATCCAATTTAAAAGACTAGGAAGATCATCTTTATACATGGCAAAAGAAAATAAATTTATAGCTGAGCATTATCAAGTCACTTGTGCAAAACCATTAAGGAAAGAAAAAATTTCTATTTCTAAATCGTAGCAGGTCTGTTGCTCTACTTAAATTATAGTGAACCCATAGATGTAGTGATTTGAAGCATAAAATTATGGAACCAATTGCTTTCTATTCCTGGATCTTTAACAGTGACAACTGCTCTTCAATAGAACAATCCACATGACATGAGATTCTGCAAGAGGAAGGGATAAGAATGAGGCCAAGGCATCGTTGTTCCATTGGAGAAGGAGAGGAGCGCCGGGTGCTTCGATACTCTACAGCATCCTGGAGAATGATGTTCCCTTGCTTGTCAATACAATGGAATGTACCCAAGAAGAAGCGGCCATCTTTAATTCCTACCAGCATTTTGCGAAACAGAAGCTTCCTCACTCGAGATACAAGACTTGATATGTTTTTGTTAGCACTATCTGAGGTCCCTAGCAGTGTTGAGGGTCCCATCACTTGTTCCACATCAATATCCATGAGCTTAATTGATCACTGTCAATGAAATGAAAGAGCGAAAAGATGAATCTCAGTTTAAGTTTCATATCTAATTTCCATTGTGTGTGCATTTGGGTTAAGAGAAAGAAATGAAAAACAAATATTGCAACTTGTGGTGGGTTTATCCATGGATGCAGTAATGCAGAAAGCAAAAATACAGGGAGGGCAGTGAAGAAGAGGTGAAAAACTTGGATGTGCTGAGCTTAATGCGCCAATGTCTGGTTAGAAGAACCTTTATCAAGTTTATCTAACATATACGATTCTATAAAATAGCCTGTAACTATATTCAGTTCAGTTGGTTAATTGATGGATTTAAAAAAACAAAAATCAAACCAATATGCTTCGTTAAACAATATTTCAGATTGATCTTTTGATCTTTCATTTTCCCCCTTCACCCCTATTCCATCCCATAATGAATTGAAAATGCATTTATTTCAATTATTATACTTTTTTCGTTTATTGTTCATCCAAATCATATATTGGATGAGAAAACAACATTTCCACTTCCAAAAAGGAACCCAACAAGTCTTGGCCGTCCATAACAGGCAAAAATGAATCTGCAGCATGCACCAGACACAAACATAACAAAGGGCATGTGCAGCTAACTACTTATGGCAACATCCTTAGTAGCTTTTGTTTGACTTCCAGCAGCACACTTCCCATGACTTGATTAAAGAAAATAATTAATATGATTTGAAGCAATTTGTTTATATTTCAGCAATTCATGTGTTCTTGGAGTTTCCAGTTTATTTCACTAAGTTTTGAAGTACTTTACTGAAGCAACATTATGCAAAATAAACAAGGTTATAGTAACTTTATTTGTTATGAAGCAAGTTCTCCTATTGTTTGTTATGCAGCAAATTCCCCTAACAGAAATGTAATGTATTTATAGCAAGTTCTAAAATAATTACGTAATTGAGTTTGTTTGATAAAGGAGGAGCTAGGAGAAAACCGCTGATACTCTTCGCAGTTTCTTGCTCTTCTTCCTCTACTTCCTCTTTAATAAAATTCTAAGCAGTTTTTCTTCAAAATTCCGTTCATGACAACTTAACTTCCAATAGAAATCAAGTTCATTTCTCTCCTATCTTTCAAGTTATAATATTTTCAATAATTCTATCATTTCTCCTATTGCATCCCCCTACCTTCCTAGAAAGGCAGGTTCTTGAACATCAGATTTTACAAGGCTAGCCTGCATTACCAATTCACCTCAAATATCTAATTAGTCAGAAATGTTTAAACACCAAATACTCTATACTACTAATACACTACTGAGATACCAAGAGAGGCATTAAGCATTGGCTTTCCTTTTTCTTGTTCTTCCCCTTCTAGGGCCAAAATAATACAGTATTTATATTGATAGGTTATGCAGAATGTTTATCCAAAAAGCAATTAACACGAAAATCCACATCCATTAATGAACAAACACTCCTCTCCACTTATATTTTTTGGCAAATGAATTCTAACCTATGATTATGCTTCTTCAGAAACCCCCAACAAAGAAACACGATAATTTCTTTTTCTATATTGATTTGCTCTGTTTTCTCAGCAACCAAATTGCAGAAACGAACTGAACCTCCTATCTAAACCCTTAATTAACACCCAGCAACAGACAATAATCAATTCGTAAATTGAATAAAAAGAAAGGAAGATGGGTAGCACCTGTTCAATAATTGAATGAGGAGGAAAGCTTCTCCGATTTCGATGAAAAAGCGAGCTATTTGATGTGGAAAGAACTTGCCAATCAAATGGGTTTTTCTACGAAGAGAGAAAAAAAAAACAAAAATTTGATTACAAAATGTTGAAATAGACACTTAAATTATACTATAACTAATAATTAAATATTTAAATATTTTTTTGAGCTATTTAAAATTTTTTTATTAAAATTATAATTTATTTAAATTTTTTTATACTATTTAAGTTTTTTTTTATCAAAATATGATTATAAATTTAATATTAACTATAATATCTGTTAAATAATATTTTTTTAGACTATTTTTTTTAGTTTTTATTGAATAAAAATTAATATTTTAATATTATATATTTTTTATAACCAGATGATATTTATTGTGTATTAAAATTGATACTATAGATGTATTACTATAATTATTATTATTTTATACTATTATTATTATATTTTTGCTATTATTTTAGTATTATCATAATTATTATTATTAATTAATTAAATGTGCACCACCACAAAAAAAATAAATAAATAATACAAATAAAAGTAGAAAAAATATTAATTTGTTAAATAAAAATAGAAATAAAAATAATTTATTAATAAAAATAGAAATAATTTCATAAATAAAAATAGAAATTAATAAAAGAAATTATTAATTTGTTAATATAAATTAATAAAATAATTTATTAATTTTTATTCGATAAAAACTAAAAAGAGTAAGTATTATATTTATTAAAAATAATATTATTATTTGATAGAAATTATAGTTGTTATTAAATTTGTGTTTATTTAGCCTTATTTTAATAAAAAAAAAGTGCTTAAATAATTTTAAAAATATATTTAAGTGTTTAATTGCTATTTAGGCTATAGTTTACGTATCTATTTAAACTTTTAACCATAAAAAAATGCTTAAATAGTTTAAAAAAATTTAAATATTTAATTACTATTTAGACTATAATTTAAATATCTATTTAAATATTTGAGCATCTTTCATATTGTAAATGCATAAACACACACTTATTTATATTAACAATTAAAAAAATTTTATTATTATATTTATTTTCAATAAAATGATATTTCAAAACTTTATTGCAATTCTGATTTAAAAAATTATTGATATTATTCTATTTTATAAAAATATTGTTCTTATTTTTTTAAAAGATCAAAATTCAAGTTTTGGTATTTGATAATCTAATTATTTAATAATCCTTGTCTTAAAAATCTCATATTATTCTAAGTCAAACATAATTAGTTACTGTAAGGCATGTCATTATTGTGATTTTGAAATACTTGGTTAAAATTCTACCTTGACGAAAAAAAAGAATTAATAAATTATTTAATACAAAAGTAATTAATCAATATAAATAAAAATTTATTCAAAAAAATAATATAAATAAAAATTATATCATCCATAAAAAATATTTAATTGATAATTTATAATTGAAATATATTAATATGTTGTAATCTTCTAATATTTCAATATTATTAAGTATTAAATAAATTAACAAAGGTAATTGTAAATTTATTCTCAAAAAAAAATCAAAGGTGCTTATAAATAAAATAAAACTTAACTTGCTTATTTATTTACAGCGTTCAAAAAAATAATTGTTTATTGGTAAAATTGAATTCCATTTTCATAAAAACAGCCTGTATAATTAGAATCATATTTTTAATTAACTTAATAACAATTTACACCATCAAATAATCATATTATAGAATTATCCTAAGATGTAACTTTGAATTCTTACCATGTTTTAGCTCAATTAGATGCTTACATTTTAATAAATATGAACAAAATTTAGATTAAAATTTGTTTCACTTGTTTATGCACTTTTTACTACATAATTTTTTTTTTCCACACAATATGCTTGAAGAACTTAATATCTTTAGCAATCTAAAAAATTAAATACACACTAATAAAATATCATCGAAAGAACATCTTTTCACAAATCGATATAAATTTTACAAATTATTCAAACCACCACTTTAAATAATTATATTCAAAGATATATATTCTTTACACTGTGAATAGATTTATACAATCTCCATACATTTAAGTAATCTATATAGTCATAGATAGATTCAATCACTAAACAATATACATATAATCTGCTTGTAAAACTTTTCGAAAAATCTTTCTTCAATCTATCATTAATCTTTGAAGATTTATATCCATAGACTCTCAAAATCTTCACTTATTTACTGTACCTTCGTGTCAAAAAAATTTCAATATGCTAAGCTCATTACTTAGTAGTAATTATATATATACACTTTACTAATAGTTATAAGAACAAAATATTATATCAAATACACATATTGAAATCAAATCAATTAATTTTAATAAACTCTAATAATTGTGAGATAAATACAATTCACTTTTTATATATAAATTATGAATTCACTTTTTCCTCTATAATAATATATATATTATTATATGCTTAACTTAAAACACATCTATTATACTAATCACTTACATTTACTAGTTATGTTATATTGTAGAGTTTATTATGATTACACACACTTGAATTCTTTTACCATTTTCGTTCATTCAAATCATATTCTTTCAATATCATTCAAATCATATTAATATTAAGAAATCTTACTTGTTAATTAACAAATACATATATACGTATATATATATATATTTATAAAACATAATGATTACACTTATATAAGCACGTGTATTAATATTATGTCATCAATAACCTTACTTTTTAAGCCACTATAATTAAATTACTAATACACTTTATTATTAATAAATTTTTGTCCAACAAACACTAAATTTCAAATATTAGTTTTGGATAACGGGTCACTGATAGCAAGTAAATACCTATATATAAAATTTGGCCAATGATCTACTATGGCATGAATGTCCGTTGAATAGGATGGCACGGAGTGTCATATGATGGCACAGAATGACCATTATCACTATGAACGTCCACCCTCTAGCTAGACATTCAATCCGAATACTAAAATTACTAATAGTAATATTGGACAATATATTTATTTCATTAATCTTAATTAATTTATAATTTATCGTAATAATTATTATAAAACATTTTTTAATTATTTCCTTGTGTTTTACACTTTCATAATAGTATACTTTTATTTTTTTTATTGGTTTAATCTTTCTAATTCAATACACTTCATTAGTTATCATTTCCCTTTTCGTAATATTATTTATATACAGATACAACTCATACACTACATATATTTTATATATGTGTGTACTTTATTTTATTATATTTAACAATTAATATATTATCTGTAATAAACATTATCATTCTTTTTTTATATTCACTTTACTTCCTTAATCATTATTAAGGTTTAAATACTATATTATTTAAGATTTATAAATCTTTTAAAGTTTTAGGACACAGGCGTGTAATACACTAGTTCCACGCTCGTGCTTATTAATTCTTTATTGTCTCTTGTAAAAGAAATTACGCAACACCATTGTATCCACCCATGAACACACCCGTGTGAATCAATCCACCACTGTCAATCAGTAGTTCAAATAAGAAACACAACCATGTCAATCACCTGATCATGCCCGTGTGATCTTAATTGATATAACTCTTCAATTGCTTTTAAGAATAATACCTTATAACACTCTCATGCACAATTAAAACCTAAAATCATTAACTCTCACTGTTAACTTCACTTATTAATTTCAAGTAAACAATATTTATTACTCCATAAGCACAATCATATTTGAGTCCAAAACTGTCACAACTAAATTAATTAAACCAAATTCAAATATTATAAATATTAAACACTATATTTTCTTTTCTCCAAATAATTCTTGTTACTACACTTCCTTCTCTTTTACTGCACTTTTATTTATTCTTTCTTTGCATTATTTAACTTATACAATGTATATATAAATATTATTGGTGTATTTCACTACAATATAATCTTGTCATCTAAACTTCCTCTGTATTAACTTTCTTTTTTGTTACTTAATCATATATAAATGTTTCAATATTCAATTATCTTTGATCATTTCACTATTTTTACATTCACTCTATTCAACAAGAGTTGTATAACAAACCCTTCACACAAAGGTTTAGTTTTTTTTTATCTCAGGTCTTAGGTTAACCTCATTTTTATTTACAACAATTCCACAATAATACCATGTATTTTTAAATATATTTCAACAAATTATCACTATGTTTACACACTATTCTAACTACACAATTAAAAACCACACTATTTGAAATAGACATTGAGATCATATTTTAAACCTTATATGATATCACTCTCGTTTATTTCTTTCTTGCTTCAACCTAGCTTCTTTCATTTTGGAACATTTCGTCATGTAAATTTTACTTACTAAACCAAATTAATAATATCAAACTCTCTCTAATATATAGCTCAATTCAAGCCTTGGTTATCAATCAATAATACTAAAATAAAGTCTTTCAAAACCTTTTACTTTCCAAATTCACTTACTATTAGAAATATTTTTGCTTGACATATTATAATTAATCATTTTTCTCCAATTTTTACACTCTTTATCTAATACTAACTTTTCATGTTAACTAACTTTACATATTTATAAAATAAATATATGTTATAATAATTAATTGGTAAGAAAATTACATTAAAGAAAAGGGATAAAGTATTTTGGGATTGAAAAAAGAAGAAAACTAGGATTACATAGTAGACGTGAGCATGTCCAATGAATTCACATGCCTATGCATATAAAAATCTTGCTGAAAATGAAATTTCAAAAGCTGAAAAAAATCGACATGCTCATACTGAAAATATAAGCACGCCCATGTTGTTCAAAATTTTGTTGGAAGTGAAATTAAAAATCGACACACTCATGCTAAAAATATCAGTACGCCCATATTGTTCAAAACCTTGCTAGAAGTAAAATTAAAAATCGACACGTCCAGGCTGAAAATATCAGTACCCCCATACATTTTAAAACCATACTGGAAATAAAATTAAAAATCGACACGCCTATATTGAAAATATCAGCAGCCCATATTATCAGAAGCTCGCTGCTGGAAAAACAATAGGCCCATGTAAAAAATATCAATACGCCCATGTTATTTCGAGACTTCTCTAAATCCAAAAATTCATATTTTTAACAAGTTAAAAACAAATCCAACCCTCACTTTTGATCAAAATAATTTAGAAATAATTAAATTATCATAAAATACACTAAAATTAAATTTTTCATATAAAAAAATTTCACAATCAACTCTTCACTTCTTTAATATGCATCAATATTTTAACTTGTCTTATATCTCTATTTAACTCACAAAAAACTCAATAATTATTTAAAGAATCACTTTAGTTTGTTAATCAATAGTTTTTTTCACTTTAATATTATAAGAGTAAAGTGTTTTCCACTTATACTCTTCGCAAATAAATCAATACAGAATCAATTTACTCATTATACAATTTCTTTTGCAATAATTTATTCACAAGAAATTCAACACATAAATTCTTTCAAAACAATTTCATTTAACCTTATTAAATGATCATTTAAAATAATAAAACTCAAATAAAATTTTAAAAAAATAATAAAATATAAAGTATACTAGTATTAACCTCATTACATTACTTCCTTTTTTCAATTCTTCAAGATTTTTAGAAATCTTCCCCCTTCATTCTCTCTCTCTTTTTTTAAATAGGCCATGGCTTCCAAAAGAAGAAGAAAGAGAAAAATTGATTTTTTCCTTTCTTTTTATTAACTCATATATATATATATATTAAAATATTATTAAAATTATAAATATCTAAATATTTATATTTCTCATTCTTATCCATAATTTTGTATACTTATCTTTAATTTTTAACTTTTTGATTTTTATTTTAAAGAGACATGACCAAGTCAATTTATCTAACATGTCCGTGTGTCTTAAATCAACTTACTATAGACAAAATCATTAATGAATACACGTCTATATTTATCCATATACACGCCCATGTATTGCTTCTGCTGCTTTTAAAAATTTATTTAAAATATTCCTATCTTCCATGCCACAACCATGACACTCTAATGTCATATATGTGGGAATCAAATAACTACTATATACATATTCAAATACTCCAAACAAATATATAAATATATATATATATATAATACTTTAAATCAATCAGACTTATTATATATACACTTATTACAAAAAAATTCATAGTTAAAATTTTCAGGAAATTATAGTTGGTTTTTAATATTTTACATTAAAAATTATTTTTTGAGTAATCCAAAATTTTATTGATAAGAAACTTATATAATAAGTAATTAAAATTTTAACATATCTTATATTTTAAATCATATCACTTATATTATTTAACATTTCAATTTTATCCAATAATACCTTACATTAATTTAGTTTCAATAGCAATAATTAAAATTTTAAAATAATATGATCTTTAAATTAAAATAAATGAATATAGTCAAAGGTATTAATTTTAATTTTTTTTGAACACATGAGGTATCAATTTTAATTTTTTTTTTCAGAAAAGGGTGAAAAAAGGTAGTACAATTACCGTCCGCCGGCGGTTAAAATTACCTTGACTTGGCTTGTGAGTAGGAGTGGCGCATCTAGCGGAAGGCTAGTACTCGTTAAGCTCTCTCTATTCTGTTTAGGGTTTTTCTTTCATCGTTCTTCTAGGGTACGGACTTTTCGCCATTAGCTAATCGAACAATCTCAGATTTTTATTCTCAGATTTTTCATTTCGTTTCCAATTAAATTGCTCCTTTTTTTTTTTTGTCTTTGTTTAGGGTTTTGTTATACTTTATTTCACTGCCAAACCATTTGTTCTCCTGCTATTGATTTCTCTTTTTTTAAAAGAAAAAATTTGTTTATGTAAACTCATATGGCGTGAAATTAAGATGTAATTCAACTGTGAATGCAAGTTCTTTTTGCCTGAATTCAGTGGAATTGAAGTGAAGTTCTATTTTCTGTGTTTGGTTTTATTTCTTAAATAGTTATATCATGAGTTGAATATTGATTTTCTTTGTATTTTATGATTTTCTTTTGCAATTCAATCGTTTTTGCATGCGTATTTGTATTATATAATTCGGATTTTGTCAATATTGGTGACTCTTGATTTGATGAACTGGGTAGAACGTGGAAAACCGAGTCATTGCCAAGTCTGACAGGCTTATTAGTTGCATATAAGTTTATGTTTTGCTCGTATTGAGACTTGTTTTGTGTATTTGTTTTTATAATTTTCTTTGCAATTCAATCGTTTTTGCATGTGTATTTGTATTATATAATTAAGATTTTGTCAGTATTGGTGACTCTTGATAATTTTGATGAACTGGGTATAACGTGGAAAACAGAGTCATTGCTAAGTCTGACAGGCTTATTAGTTGCATAAAAGTTTATGTTTTGCTCGTATTGAGACCTGTTTTGCGCTTTCAGGAGATAGTTGGCCGCATATCAAAAAATGAGCGAGAGTGGGAAGAGATCTCGTTGGCAAAGGGATCATGATGGAGATAGTAAGAGTCAGAAGAGACGGGTAAATGACAAGGATGAAAGGGGCAGTGATGAATTGATTGCTTATAGAATACTGTGTCCTGATGAGGTTATAGGAAGTGTTATCGGAAAAAATGGAAAAGTTATTAATTCAATAAGACAAGAGACAAGGGCAAAGGTTAAGGTTGTGGACCCATTTCCTGGTGCTAAGGATAGGGTCATAACTATCTATTGCTATGTCAAGAAGAAAGAAGATGTTGAGGTTGATGAAGAATTTAATGACCATGAGCCATTATGCCCTGCCCAGGATGCTCTTCTTAGAGTCCATTCTGCAATTTCAAATGCAGTTGCATCAGCTGTGGATCCTGAAAAGAAACGTAGAGATAAGGAGGAATGCCAAATTCTTGTCCCATCTAGCCAGTCTGCAAATATCATTGGTAAGGCTGGGATGACAATAAAGAAATTGAGAAGTAAAACGAGGACCAATATTAAAGTTACCGCTAAGGATTCATCTGATCCAACTCACTCCTGTGCTATGGACTTTGACAACTTTGTTCTGGTTAGTTTGTTGAAAATTGATTCCTTTCCAATTCATGTTTAAGGCTTTCTTATAAGAAATTTAGGGTGTTATGTCTTTCCTTTTGGTAGTTTTAGGCTGTGGAAGTGACAACTGCTGAACCTGTTTTTTCCTTTGAGAGGAAGGACTGGAATCAGACATAAGATGGTGTTACAAACCATGACTGTCGAGGATTTTAACAAAAATCCTGCTGAGATTTGACTCTTATTGTGATATGACAATATACTTGAACTCAAACTGCTGAATGATTCTCTGAACCTCATGATGAGGTCACCAGTCCCAAATCCTTTCAATAATGCACTTGTGAGTAGAACATTAAGTTCCTGTGTAAAAGTTAGATTCCTTTTGGGTTGTTTGGTGATCATTGCTTAATTGTGGACCTCCATTTCTCCTGTCTAAATGGTGTATGGAACACTCATGCTTTATGTTTCTTCATTTGTTCTTTTTTAATTCTCACATTGATTGGTTTGAGTGGTACATTAGATGTTTTGGAGCTTAATTGTCAGTGCATTTCCATTTATTGTAAATGATATTTTACTTCGTCTGTGGATTGCATTGACAACCCCTACCAGCATGCTCTCTCTCCCTCACCTTATCCTTGTGTATTTTTGAAATTCATATTGTATCTTACTCCTATGATAAAATTTATCAATATGTGGTTTTGGCTTCACGTTCTATAAATTTGTAAGGCACTCCACACTCTTTATTATGATAAATATTCTTTGTGGGCTTACGATATTTCTTTTTTTGTTTTCCAATTTGAATAGATAACTGGTGAATCGGAATCTGTGAAGAAAGCATTGTTTGCAGTTTCTGCAATTATGTATAAATTCAACCCCAAAGAAGAAATTCCCCTCGAGACAAATGTACCAGATGCTCCTCCAAGCATTATTATACCATCAGATGTCTCTATTTATCAACCAGGTGGATTGTATCCAAATGCCGATCCAATTGTCCCTTCTAGATCTGTTCCATCAATCTTAGGTTCTACAAATCTACCAGATCTTCAGGGATATGGGGATACAGGGAGTTCATGGCCTGTATATTCATCCATCCTCCCTGTAGTACCTAGTTTTGGCAATGGCTCCCGATCTGAGGAGTTAATCATAAGAGTTCTGTGCCCCTTTGACAAGATTGGGCGTGTAATTGGCAAGGGAGGTGGCACTATTAAGAGCATAAGGCAGGCAAGTGGAGCTCGTGTTGAGGTTGATGATACCAAGGCTGACCGTGTTGAGTGCATCATTACAGTGACTGCAACGGAGGTGCATTTCTTGTCTTCTTTTTCTTGTTTTTCTTTTCTTTTCAATAGCTGTCTTTTCCTTGCGTGTGTATAATTTTAAAGAAGCATCTCACTAGAAAGATTCATCTAAGCATCTCACTAGAAAGATTCATCTAGTATTTTTCAGTTCTGTAGCAGGACTCAGTTACATTATCTCTTAAACTTATTTCAATGGGTGTAGCTACTTGTTTTTTACTTTTTCATTATCTGCTATTTCATATATTTTGGTGAGAATTCAGATTCTCATCAAAATAGTCGAGATACAAATGGAATTCTGGTTATAAATTGGAATGCTCTCATTGAATATACTGACCATTGATCATCGAATGCTTCTACTATCTTTGCAGTCACCCGATGATTTGAAATCCATGGCAGTTGAAGCTGTTCTATTGCTCCAAGGAAAGATTAATGATGAAGATGATGACACTGTTAGCTTCCGTCTCCTGGTTCCCTCTAAGGTTATTGGGTGTATTATTGGGAAAAGTGGTTCAATTGTGAATGAAATTCGGACGAGAACCAAAGCAGATGTACGCATATCAAAAGGCGAGAAGCCCAAGTGTGCTGATTCCAATGATGAACTTGTTGAGGTTCGATTTTTACGAATTTTTCCAAGCCTTTTGTTTTTCTACTTTGCTTTTCATATCTGGGTGAATCTTGAGCTGACTTTGGACCTCTATAGGTGTTAGGAGAAGTTGGTAGTGTGAGAGATGCACTTGTCCAGATTGTTTTAAGACTCAGAGATGATTTGTTGAAAGAAAAAGATAGTGGTCGTAATCCTTCAGTTGGTGCTGATTCTTTATATTCAAGTGGCTCTGCTATCCCAGTACCATCTCTATTGCCTTCTGTTCCTCCAGTTGCTCCACTGGCTTATGACCAGAGGGCTGACACTAGCAGTGGCTTGGGCCTGCTTTCATCAAACGGCCTCTATGGATATGGATCTTTGTCGGTATGAACCTGCTTGGCAAATTTTACTCCCACTAGTTTCATGATCATTTTTTGAATATTTACTTTATAGAGTTAATTATAGTCTCCATATAGCCATTCAGGAGTTTTGTTCCTCTCAATCAGGGATGTCTCTTTTCTTCTCCTGTTTTACTTAATATATTAGATTTTATTAGATTGCTGCTTCTGTTTCTCTTGCATTCATTATATTTAAGTGTGCTTCTTTTCCTTCTCTTCTTCTTTTCTGACCACTTTTATTTATAAAAAAATTGATGATCTTTTGCAGCTTTAGTGGAAATAATTTTTTATGAGTTTTCATGATTTTATTCTTCCTGCTTCTGTTAGCATTCATGCTTTATATCTTTTTCTGTTTAGATGGGAGAAAATGGCTATGGTTCCATATCCTCGTATTCGTCATCTAAGCTATATGGAGGGTCAGTACATTCTGTTCTTAAATTCTTACGGTGAACCTTGTTTCCTTTAGCTTCTATACCTTCCACTCAAGCTGTTTTTCTGTATCCATGCAGGTTGCATCCACCCTCAACCTTAGATATGTTGGTGCCTGCTAATGCAGTGGGTAAAGTGTTGGGCAAAGGAGGGGCTAATATAGGCAACATCCGGAAGGTTCATTTTTGTTTATTTTTACATTTTCTTATTGCTCTGGATGCACTGACACTTGCGCATAAATTTCTAGGGATTTTAGTATATGATGCTTACATCTGAATAGATTGAAGCCAACAACAGAATTCATACTGGATGCTTTGCTTTGTTGATATAATTTGTTGTTTATCTTATGGAAAAATGTGGGCCAACTACAATTCTGTCTAGGTTTTCTATTGGACTTGATTCCTACATATGCAGGGATGGATCTAGGATCAAAGTTGGGAGGTCCACAGTCCTAATAACAAATTATGACTAATTACATTAGCTACTCACCTGCTTCACCATTATATGTCCATATATTTTAATCTCAATGAACCGACCAAAATTTTAGAATATCAACAAATGATAATAATAATAAAGATTACCAAGATGATGTTGGACAGTTTGTGGGAAGGGGGGGTTGGGGGTGGGCGGTGGTGTTTGTTTGGGCCACAGCCTCTACTGGCCCTCCTTAAACCCGTTCCTGTACTCATGCAAGAAATGCGGGATGATATTGATTCAGTGCTCATGACAGTGAATTATTGGAAATGGGGATTAAGATGATGAATCCCATCGATCTACTGCCTTTGTTTGCTTTCTTTCCACATTTCAAGTTGTTAATAATTCACTTCTGGTTGCATTTTTGTTCCACTACATTAAGTTGTTTGTTATTCCAGTTGGTAATGTTAATTGATGTGGATCATACTTATTGAATACCTTTAAGCATATGGTGTTGATACAATGGACATTTTGGGGAAATTTAATATGCATGTGTGTTTTTGTGTGGGTATATTATGCAAGAGCTATACTATTTTAAATTGCAGAGAGGTTCTAAATCTTTATGGACATTAATTAAATTCCACTCTTATGCTTTCTTTCAGATATCAGGAGCAATGATAGAGATATCTGATTCCAAGTCTGCTAGAGGTGATCGAATTGCTTTTATAACTGGGACACCAGAGCAGAAGCGTGCAGCTGAAAACTTGATCCAGGCATTTATAATGTCCACATAAGTTTTGGGAATACGTGTTGATATTTGAAGGTGAATAGTTAAAATCTTGGAATTTTCTTCATCAAAGTCGTCCTTAGCTTCTTTAGGTTCCATCTGGAAAGGGCTTCATTTTCTAGGCTTCTACAACTGGATTCCTGCTTCTTCCATAACATTGCCAATCAAGATCGTGTGGGAGATTCACCGTCAGTTTATTTTGATAGCATAGTTTTCTGCCATTGTTGCTTGGTCTATTTCCCAATCTGCGGATCTTAGAAGTTTTTAGGTTTTTTCGTTCCCTTCCTTTGTTATATCAGTTCTTATCATTAACTAGTGTGAGGCTCATTCCATTTCCATTACTGTTTATTCTCTAATTTTATAATCTCGTCAGGAAGTGTTTTCAGTAACCATATTGCCAAACTCAATGAATGTGTTGTTTTTCTGGCCATACAATCTCTTGCTCTCTACTTGTTAGAAGATCTTCTCTCTTAACGATAAAAAATGCTGTAGTGTTGGTGTTGAATCCTGATTTACATTTTCCTGGTTTTTGCATTTTTAGTGCAGCTCACAATCACAAAATGTGATCAGTTCCTCTTCTAAGAAAGTAGAGATGACTCTGTGGAGCTTATACTTTCTTTGTTATCCTCTTAGAATCTGGTTTTTTCTGATTTATGAAGAGAATGATTTAGAGATATGTTTTAAGTTATGCCACCGTTTGGTTTCCAAGTATCTTTCAATGTCATCCTTAATGGATATGTCTGTGATTTACGTGCTATGGTGTTCTATAAAATTCAGCACATGCTTTGCCAAAATCTATTGGGGTAGGTTTTTTCCTTTCTAATATTCTTGGCCAAAAACCATTTTTTTCTTGAAAGTTTTTATTGCCCCTTCAGATACAAATCACATGGACATGTTCTTCTTTACTGTTGGGTTTTAACAGCTATTGATGTTGGTATTCACAGCTTCACCCATTTTTCCTGTAACAATCGAGTTGCTCCTTCTTGACAGCTGAGTTTGCTGTCTTAAATTTAATTGGCCTTTGATATTGGTGATGAAGAGTTATAAAGCACCTTTTTTGGATAACTTTTAGGGGTGTAACTAAATATTTAGCTGCCTAACTTATGCTCTTCCATGCTATTTTCAATTTTGATTTCACAGCAGGCTTCCCTTCACTTCAAATCTAGTTCCCTCTATTACGACCAGTTCCAAATAACATTTGCTTCTTATCTTATTTATGCACTGTTTTTTATCAAGCATTTCTTTTCTTTTACGGGGATTCTTCTTGCCATGGAACTTTAGTTTGTGTCAATAAAAATTCAAGGACTAATGATCCAAAAAAAATCCAAATATCTTTTTTTCTATTTTAGCTGATCCTTGTAATTTTATCATTTTGAGCCATATTGGTAACAGTTTTAGCCAATTTAGCGAGGGAACAGAAAAATCTATGCATAAATCCCCTATATCTATCTCAATTAGAAATATACACACACAGTTTTTATGTGCTGTCAAAATTTAAAATGTTATAAGGTATTTATACAATTCTTTTTCCAACTATTGATAAACAAAACTAGTAATTGTTTTAGAAGGAGAAAAGATTTAAGAAAAATAATATTTTGTATTAACAATGGAAAGAAATATACACTATTTTTTTATTAACTATTTTTTGCCTATTAAGAAGCTATATAAGCTTTATGAATATACACATTTTGTCGTGAAATTTGCCAAAATTACTTTATATTAAATGGTTAAACTAATTTTTACAAAAGGCTTGTCTAAGATTGTATAATCAAGCAAGTTTTACATTTGCTTGGTTTAGAATTTTTTGGTTAGGCTTTATTTATAACATGGTCCAATTAGTAAGCTAGTTGGTGATGGTTGCTTAATTTCCATTTAGCATAAGTTGGTCTTATTTTCCTATATGTCACCTGCGGCTGCTGTGCTACTGTGTCAGTAATATGTTAATACCTAGTTCTCGCTTCCTGTTTTCTTTAGTCTGGTTGAGGTCTATTGATCTTGGATTTTCTCAAAGAAGGATGCTTTCTCCCCTCCTATTCTCATTTATTATACGACTCTCCTTCCCTGCAAGGAGATTGCTGGTCTGGAATCCAATCCTAGTACTCCAATGTGATCCCCAGCGCTTTGGCTTGTGGCAATGAACAGTGTGGCCAACGGCCAAGTTCATATTGTCATATTTCTTGTGATCATATTTTGTATAATGTTATCAGCATTAATGCACTATGCATTTTTGCATGAATGGTCCACCTTCTTCCTTTTGCTATATTTGACAATCAAAATTGATCTCATTCTAGTACTGACTTTGGAAATTTGTCAGTAAAATACAAATTTCCATGCGTGCATTACCAATAAGGTTTTCATACTGCTGAATGTTCCATACAGCTGCATTCTTCTCATCATCTTAAAATGCAATCCAATAGCACCATGTGTTGAACATCACAGTTTCAATACTTAGAATCCTTTTTTAGTTGAAAGTCATAATTGCTATGGAGAGTGCCATGATTACAGTGAGTGAGTCGCTTTGCTGTGATTTTGACCTGGCATGAGATTTTTTTACCAGATGTCCAGCTTTTCTTCTTCACGACAAAGAGCTTTTTAGGTCAATTTAGCTCCTTATTTATCTGATTAGGATTGTGCTAGCTATTTTTCTCTGATAAACAAGATCTCCCACCTTTGGTTGCATCTGGTTACATGCAAAAAATTCTTTTATTGTGCCCCTTTTACTTGCATTGGAAAAGGGCGCTTCATGACCTATCATGTTAGTTTTTGGTAGATACTGTGGAGTGTTAATACCCTTGTACAGAAGCAGTGGAGGTCCATTGGATATTGGTAGTAGTTGGATGAGAAGAAATTTATTTAATGTTGCTTTGATATGGATATGTATTCTTTAGTTGATACCAGAAAGTTCTGTACACTTTATGTAGAAGACTTGTTGAATGGTGATAATTAAAGAACTTGCTTAATGTTTGAATTTAGTGGTTCAAAAAAAAAAAAATAAATTAGAGAACTCATCTTCTTGTTATTTGTAGAGGATGGACTACCTTCTGTCAAATGATAATGTTAAACGCGTTTGCCTTTTCTCCTCCTTCTTTATGTTTTTTTTTTCCTTATTTCTGTCTCTGCATTGAAATGTCATGGTGGTTCTATTGCATGAACAAAAATGTTAGGCATTGTTTTGTTGGTCGGCCTTGTAATGGAAAGAATTGATAATGCTACCTGTGATTGACATATGATTCTTTAGCTCATTTCCTTTGTTCGGTAAAATTTTTGGATCTTTAAAATGTTGCGCTGCATTTAAATGGCGGAACTGGCTAAGAAACATGGGTGAATTCTGCTAGAATCCATTTGAATAGCTAGTCATTTAGAATAATTGAATATTTGAAATTTGTCATTATACTTATTTGTATGGTTTTACGCGTCAAATTCTTGATATTTCGATTGATCACTTGTCCAATTGGATCCATGATTTAACCTCTCTTTGTTTTTTTATTTTTTTTTTCTTTGTTTGAACATTTGTTTGCTCTGGTTTTGTGAGAAGAAGCTGGAGAGATTGATACGGCGATATTCTTATTTGTTGCTGTAGTTATTTTGGAAGAGTAATTTTATTATTCTCCATTTATTTAATTGTTTCTTTAATTAGAACAAGGCCTCCCATTGATTTCTGATTTTGGGTTGCTTGCATTATAGCTTTAACCAGTCCAGTGTGCAATTAGTGGAAGGAAAAGTGATTTTATAGTTGCAGCATCTAGTAAAAAGATCTCTACGTAAAGCAGGTTCATAAGTATCCACTGAATGACTGAAATCAGTTGGATATTTGTCAGAAATAGAGAACAAAGAGCAACACATTCACTCTCTGGCCTCTGCCTTCTACCACTCCTGGCAAATGAAACAACTGAAATGCTATATATAGCATTTAAGCTTTAAATTATTTTTCTAAAAAAATATTTTACTTTTAAAAAAAATGTTAAATTTTTATGAGCTAACAAAAAGCCGAAGGATGAGTATCTATTGTTTATTAGCCATAGATTTCTTGTTTGGCTTTTGATTGGAAGAGAAACTTTTGCCAATAAAAATTGAACGTTTGGTGCGCTGAATTTCCACTTATAATCGTACTTTGCCCTTTAATGAGAAGACGCTGCGGCGGCAGAGTGGATATCCGACGGCAGAAGGGCACTACCATTCAGAAAGTGTCATAATATTCTATTGGATGGATTTGTTTGTTGCGCTTTCACATTTCACTTCGATTTGAAAATAAAATAACGTTTTCTTTATTTTTGTAGTATACACATATATAATTTGCATTGCATGAAGTGAATTAACAGTTTTAGTCTCGCATAAAATTGCAATTATTAGGGTTTTGTTCAATATGATTATTATTATTTTTTAATTATGACAGAAAGAGCTATTATTAAAAAAAATCAAAACATATTCCTATGTACTTGTAAATTGTAATTATACATTTATCATATTTTTTCAATTAATAATAAATTCAACTTTTACAAAGAAAAAAAAGAAAAGAAAGGCACAATTGATAATAAGTAGATAGAATAATATAAAATGATGGGTAGAATTTGTAACTTGTAGAAATGTAGCGCCTACGAAACTGAGATATCCAAAAGGGATTTTTTTTAAAATATCATAAAAAAATAAAAGTATTTTTAAAAATATTCTATTTTTAATTTTAATTTTAAAAATATTTTTTTAATTTTTAATTTTAAAAATATTTTTTAGGGTATATCTTTAATATATATTTAGTATATTAATGATATATTTTATTTTTAAAGGTATATATTTAATATGTATTTAATATATTAAAAATATATAAAAAATATAGGATATTAAAAAAAGTAAAAAAAAGTGGTATAAAATATTTTAATTCACTTAAAATAATTTTATATAATATTAATAGAATTTAATTATTTTTTAATGAGTATACATGAATTAAAAGTGATAATTTAAATAGAATTAAAATATTTATATATAACTGAATTTATTGATTGAATACACTTATTTAACATAAAATTTTTAATTTTTAAATACTATTTTATTATAAAAATTTAACATGCTAATTATTAAGATGATTATAATTTAAAATAAATAAAGTATAAATATATTAATTTGCGATGAAAATAGTATTAGATAATTTTTTTAAAAAATAAATTTATATATAATATTCATTTTGTTATAAATTTATGTAATTCTTTTTATATTTATTTTAAATTATAATTTATTTATTATTTTAATAAATTATTTAAATAATTATTTACTATGATTATATTTAATATTTTTTATTAAAAATATCAAATAAATATATCTCATGCTAATTATTTTTTATAATATTAATTTATAATTTCATATAATAAGGAAAATTTTATTGTTTTACGAGCTATAAATAAAATATTATGTGAAATTATTTTTGAAAATTAAAATTTTCATTGAAAAGAAAAGGTAGATATTAGTGTATTTTTTAATTTTTGTTATTAATTAACATATATAAATCATCATCATCATCCATGGAAGATAACAGATAAAGTAAATTATTCATAAGGTTTTTGATATTAATTAAAGATACTGAGTCCAATAGAATTTCAATTTCAATTTCAATTCCAAATTCCTTTCAATGGCATCAAAAACAAAGAGACCACTCCAGTGTTTGTTGAATAAAGTTTACAAAGAGAGTAGCAGAAGAAATTATGGCGTTCTTGCTGAAGGAACAACTCCTCCTTTTTCACAACAACTCATCGGCTTGGAATATGAATTCAGCGCTCACAAGTAACAAAATCCCTCTCTCAATTTGTATGGCATTTCAATTTTGTTCTTTCAATCGATTAAAGAGACTTAATTCTTGTTAATGTAGCTACCATCCAGTTCCTGTTGTATTTTCTCAGGCGAAAGGATCTTCAATTTGGGATCCTGAAGGCAATAGATATCTTGATTTTCTTTCAGCTTACTCGGCTGTTAATCAGGTATTGTTATTAATTCTTAATTATAATTAACCATTAAAATGAAATAAAATTTGAATTATCTTCCTTCTATTTGCAAGGCATTCTCATCCAAGAATAATCAAAGCATTACAAGACCAGGCTGAAAAGCTCACTCTGAGCTCTAGAGCCTTCTATAATGATAGATTTCCAGTATTTGCAGAGCGTTTAACAAGCATGTTTGGCTATGATATGGTTCTACCCATGAATACTGGTGCTGAGGGTGTAGAAACAGCTCTCAAGTTCGCCAGGAAATGGGGATATGAGAAGAAGAAAATTCCTAAAGATGAGGTGATATTATAATTTGCTTCATTATATAAGCTACTTGCCTTGTTGCTCTCTTTTCTTTTTGTTCTCTTAATAATGTAAATCATGAAATTTTGGGTTTCAAAGTTTATCTTTGAGATATTTATTCACACTTTAACCAATAACTTTTAGTAACTTGTTTCTTGTCATTGTTCAATCTCTCATGATTTGTTATTGCTTTTTAGTTTATTACTTGAAAAATGATCTTTGCTTGATATATGTTTTATGCATGCAGGCCATTATTGTCTCTTGTTGTGGCTGTTTCCATGGCCGTACATTAGCTGTTATTTCTATGAGCTGTGACAGTGAGGCAACTCGGGGGTTTGGGCCATTGTTGCATGGCCATCTTAAGGTTGGCTTTGGTGACGAAGCTGCTTTTAGAGAAAATTTTTAAAGGTTTGAAGCCAAAAGATTTTATTCGTGATCCTTGTTCCATTTGCATGGTACTGAAGTTCTCATAAAGCATTTCATTTTATGGATCGTTATATTTATCTGTATTACTTCAACTCTTGTGTGTAAGAGGGATATGATAATAAATTTTAGATTGTGCTCGTAAGTGGAATCTGCTGCTATGCTTGCAGAAAGAGGAGATCAGATAGCTGGCTTTCTTTTTGAACCCATCCAAGGAGAAGCAGGGGTATGTGTTTTTTAAAATTGAATTTAACTATAAAGAGATACACTACAGATTTTGGGATGTCTGTCTAGATTTTTTTTTTTGCCCAAAGAATGCATTAATTTAGTTTCAAAGGAAAAGTGAAGAATTGCTTAGTTGTTCACTTGTCCAATTGACTAAGCATCATGCTTCGTTTAGTGGAATGTTCACATAGAAGAGCATCACATGTACTTCAATAATATTTTATTTATATCCATATTATCTAAATTCAGAATGCATTTTAAGCAAACTAATTTATGTTAACGTTCAAAAAGCTGCTAGGGATGGAAAATTGGAATATATTTATCTGCTTCTTGTTGAGCATGTAAATTTATAAATAGCTAATTCAAAATTTTGCCAATTTTTTCTCTTTTTTTTACGTAAAAATTGTCTATAACATAACTCATTTACATCCAAGCTCACATTACCTGGGCAACAGCAGAATGGATTATACAACTTACCATTTTTTTTCTTGTGGAGAAGCTGATTTTTCCCTTTTAACCATTCTCACTTCTCGGTTTGTTTGAGAACTATATCAAGCCTTATGTTGAGAACTATATTAAGTGCTATCTCTCTCCATTTTAATTGTAGGTTATAATCCCCCTAGATGGTTACCTAAAAGCAGTCCGAGATCTTTGTTCAAAATACAATGTTCTAATGATTGCTGATGAAATTCAAACTGGCTTGGCACGGACAGGAAAAATGTTGGCTTGTGATTGGGAACAAGTTCGCCCTGATGTTGTAGTAAGGCTCTTTTCTTTCATTATTTTGATAGGTTTCCAAGTATTAGACATGAACAATAGTGGATTTTGGTTCCTTTGTTTGTATTGAACACATTATTGTCTGCACTAATAGGTAGGATTCTAAATTAGTTCAGAAGAAAATGCTGGCTCTTTGTTATTTACTTAAAAAACATTTGTAATTGGTTCATCATCAGGATATAACAGATTCTAGCTCTCTCTCTCTCTCTCTCTTCAGGATGAAGTCAATTGAGAATAAGCTTTTGATGATTCATATCTAGGACTCTGCATAAACCACACTCTTCGTCATGTAATACTAAAACGCAGAGTTGTGAATTGGATTAGCTTGAAATTGAATGATATTCTGAATGGACTTTCAATGTTTGTGCTTATCTATCTATAGAAATATATATGTGTGTGTGTGTGTGTGTGTGGTGCAATTGTAATTTTTATGTAGTCTTAAATTTAGGCAGAAAAGTCTGGGCTCAATCAGTTGTGATTTTAAGCTACCTCTTTAGAAACATGAACCAATTATTGGAACTACCACTTAGGTTGCATCTCTGATTATCATTCTCATGTTTTAAGTATTCTTTGGGAGTTTGATGAAAATAGAGTTTTAATGTATAAATTTTCCAATACCGTTCCAGTTTGTGAGCTGCAAGGGACAAGTACAGAAATTAGTTTTGCTAATTATAGGAGCAACATAAAATCAATTGCCTCTCAATTGTTGACTTGACCTGTATATATCATTTTCTGCAATAATTGTGGCCTGTTCTTAGACTGGAGTGACTAATGTTTATGAATGATAAAGCTAAATTGGTTGTAGTAATCAAATATATATAACTCTATATGTGAAATAACTTTTATGGTTGTCCTGTCATATACTAGGAAAAGCTTTGGGTGGTGGAGTAATACCTGTAAGTGCAGTGCTTGCAGACAGAGATGTGATGCTTTGTTTTCAACCTGGAGAGCATGGAAGGTTTGCCATTCTAACATTTGTTTTTATGTATCTGTTATAATCTACTTTTGCTTTCATGTATCTGATATCATCTAACTTTTACTTTCCCAAATATCTGTAGTTTTCTGATCTCTCTACTATCATTGTTCTGTTGCTTTTGGGGTTCTTTTACAAAGCTCTGGTGTTTTTATTTGTTGATGTTCTCTCAGCACATTCGGGGGAAATGCTTTGGCCAGTGCAGTTGCCATTGCCTCACTAGATGTCATCAAAGATGAGGGGCTTGCAGAGAGGTATTATATCCATTATCAAGATATCAAAGAATTTTTTGGAAGTGAAAAACTAATACTTGACAAAATGTTACTTATTGTCATTATAAAAATCTGAAAATTAGAGGATATAGAAATTTTATTGTCATTATGAAAATCTGAAAATTAGAGGATATAGAAATTTGAACAAACTCCATTAGTTAAAATAAGACCTGATTTTAGTAATAAAAATGTTTAATAGAGTTGGTAATCAAAGTGCATATCATAAGACATCCTCTATGGGAAACAAAACTTGGACATTCTTTGCATGATATGATAATGTCTTTCATTTATTTTGATGTTTTGAGTTCACATTCAAAGTTCTTAAATAGATGTCGTCATCTAAATTAAATTGCTGGAGTACCATTCTTGATAACAGCATTGGTGAAAACATTAATTATCCATTTTCATTTCTCTTTGTTTAATTTTTCTCTTTAAAAGAACATGCATATATACTGAATTTTCTTCAACTCTCTAGATCTGCCTATTTGGGTGAGGAACTTAGGAATCAGCTACTTAAGGTTCAGCAGCAGTTCCCAGACTACATCAAGGAAGTTAGAGGAAGAGGTTTGTTTAATGCTGTAGAGCTCAACAGCAAGACTTTATTTCCTGTTTCTGCATTTGATATTTGTCTGAAGCTGAAGGAGAGAGGAGTTCTTGCTAAGCCCACACATGACACTATTGTCCGGTTAACTCCTCCACTCTCCATGAGGTAAGGAAGCATTTTCAATGAGATTGCATCAATAAAGCCTGAAATTTTCCCTATCTATGAACTTGATCTCCTTCAACAATATGTTTTTGCCTAAGAACTAGATGAATAAATGAAATCAGTGATATTGGTCAAGTCAGAGGATTCTTTGATTCCACAGGATGAATGGCAACTGTAATAGAAACCATCCTGTAGTCCTTTTAGGCCTTTTCTTTATGGTGATATAACCTTGCCTTATGGGGCCAAGCTACCACTCTCCTATCAGTCTCTAATATTGCAATAACACCACTAGGGGAAGAATAAAAACAGTCTGCCCTAGAATCATATTAATTGCTTGATTCGCCATCCAGTGTGCGCTGAATTAGCTTCTCTAATCATATGGAATATCAGAAGCCATCTAAATCCTTTTAGACCTTTGAATTGGATACTTGGACCTTCAAACCTCATAATGGCAATCAATAAATGCTTGGGCTCATTAATTCATAATATATTCTAGACTAAGTTGGGCTGTCTTGGACTAGGCCATGGGACCATGAGAATGCTTTCATCTTTGTTATGGCAAATGGTGATTAATGGTATGGAGTAACCAAAAGATATATCCTGTGCAAAGAGATGATACATGACATTTTTGCATGATAAATTGTTACTGCACAACAATATACGTAGAAGAGTTATAGACCTTTTCATAGTTTCTATCATTTTTTGGGTCTTTTGCAGCTTCCATCATTTTACTTTTAGATTACTTCTCTTGTATTTCAAGTTAAAGGATTCTTGCAAATGTTGTCTTTTAACAGTAGTTTCTACTCGGCAGATTCGCTTCCAGATTAGCATTTTTCTTCTTTTGTACTCTATATTCCCTTCTATTTGATGGTAATAGAAAGCCTCTGGTAGGAAGTTGATGATAAACTCATTATGCTGTGAAATCTATGACATCTTTGTTCCTGTCCTAGTTTTTTGTCAATTTCTTCTAGACATAGGTGGTCTTGGACGAATCCACTTATCTGTCTTGAAATTTTTAACCAACCCCTAATACCCCTCTTCCAGTGTTTTCTGACAAGGACTTTTGTTGAGTATTAGACTACACTGTTGTGGACATTGCTAATTGGTAATCATGATTTTTGATTGCATGCTATTAAGTACCAGTGAAAATGAAAAACGGTTTACCTGCAATCATGTATTAATATATTTAAAGCAGATTGTTTGTATGGCATAATTTATGACTTGGATATTTTCAGTTTGGACGATCTCCAAGAAGGCTGCATGGCACTGTGCAAAGTTCTGGAACTTGATTTACCAAGCATGCAGAAAGCGAAACCAGAAAATAATTCCCAAGCAGCTTCTGCAACATGTGACCGCTGTGGGCGAAATTTTTATGGTTCTTCAGATTAAGATTTATGAATTCTGCATGCATATTTCAAGGCGATTAGACTCGTAATTTACATCCTGTTTACCACCATGTGGATTCTCTGAAGTAGTATCAGTTCGCTTTCTAATCAAGTGATTGAGATTTATCATCTCAATCTGGACTACGCTGTCTTTATGTGTGTTTTAGTATTCTAACCATCAGTTTAGTAGAGAAATAATATGAAAACAGTAATATGTCTCTCGATTTGTCCTATTCTTTTGTGTTGAATATTGTTTCTAAAACATTCATTGCACTTGGGGAAATTGAGCAGTGCTCTTAAAATGGAAGACATCAAACCATAATACTCAATCTGCAAGTGACAGGCCTATTCTTGGGTTTTGCATTTTTCATGAGATCACTGTAGGTTCATAGAACCATAACTAGCAAAATTATTGTGGAACTAGATAAAATTGTAATGTTGGCAACTGAACTTCTAACTACATTTCAACTCAGTCATTAAAAAACAGTGAACGAATCGGAAATTCTGAATTTTTTAAGACCAATCTGAACTTTATTAACCAGTAGTGCAATTTATTCATCTTTGTCTAACATAATGTGAAGTGAATCATTTCACTTCAACGCCAAGAGGCCAGAATTAGTTTGCCCCATTAATTGTTATATTACAACTTAAATATATCCCGAGTCTATTAGGTTTTGTACAATGTTTGTGTCGGTGCATTTTAGACAGAGGGAGAGTGGCTTTCCTGGCAGCATGATTTGGGATCCAGTTACACGTGCAAATGGAAGAGGAAATGTGAATGAGCAAAACAATGTTTCCTATATATGCATTCATGATGCACGGTTATTGACACATGACACTTGTGCAATACGTCACAAATACATTGATTCAATTATTCCCATCAAAATTAATTGTATATGTTATGCATATTATGTATTATGCAGAGAAAAAATTTGACATGATTTGATATTGACGCATACTGAAAAAATTAAAATTTTGATTTAAAGTGTCGATATTTTATATATACACTTATGTGCATGTGCACATGCTTGCATGCATTTTGCATACTGATTACATCTGCAACCTCGTTACAGTATGTGTAAATATCTCAGAATATAATATACTGTCTCTTTCCTGAGCTTATCATCACACAGGCATCACATGTATTCTTTATTGGAAGCTTCTTGATTTATGCATCCAATATTTCTGGTGGTTCCATTTTTTGTCTTTAATTAGAGATTAATATGTAATGATTTATTGAAAATTAACTGACCAATTCAGGTTTTATAATTTGCAACACAAGATAATTAAATTCATATCGCCCTTTCTCCTTTTGTTCTCTCTTTAATTAATTTGTTATTGAATATATATGTATGTATACATATTCCAGCTTACTTTTTTTCCTTTTATAATTAAATTTCTATTCTTGTGGAATAAATTATAAGCTCTAAACTTGTGTTTGAAAAGGTGTATGAATTTTATACACAATAATAAATTAATTATTATGAGCAATTTATTTTTGTATAATATGGTTGGAGAAACATAGAGGAGACAAAATAATAGAAAAACTTTTGGTGGTTATGTAATTATATAGCAAGAAACAGCTTCTTTTCCTTAATTATTTGATATACTTAGAGATTGACCATGCTACCACATTAGACACCCTTTTGTTAGGAGCCCCGTCTTATTCTAACGGGTCATGTGCCCTACAAATATATATATATATATATATAGTGTGTTTGTTTGTACCTTAGCTGGATATCATTATTGTTTACTGGAAATGGCTAGCTAGTGTGTTTGTTAGCTAAATTTGAAGAAATATAGTAACAGCGGCGCACCACATTCAAAGAATGAGAAGAAACCCTATTGATAGAGCCTATTAAAGCAATCACTAAATGATATGTAAGTTGGGTTAGTAGGCTCTATCAATTATTATTAATACCCTAGTTGATTATTTAGGTACAATTGAGTTTTTATTCCAGATATAAGATAAAATTGGGGTCTTGTTAAGAGTTGGAATTCATTATCAAGTATGTATGAATTTAAATAAAATACAACTTTGTCCTACTGAGAGTGTGAAATAGTCGATTTATCTCACCGATTATTATAGAAGAAATTTTTTTTTTAAAAAAAATAACAATATATAGCACCAATAAAAAAAAACTAGATAAGAAATGTGGGAATGGGAATCCATTTTGGTGGATGGTGTTGCTGAGATGTAGTCGGTGGGTTTATTTGATTTGATTTAACCTCAGTTGAATTTCTTGATGAATGGAATTAGGTTGGTGACAGTGCTTGTACGATCCTAATCTCTAAATTTGAGGCTAATATCATATTAAAATATATATATATATATGGACTTATAAATGAGTAAATGTATCGGGCAAAATTAAATAAATAAATAAATGAGTAAATTTTTAAATTCATTTATAGAAAATCAATATACTTTTGTTAGGTTAAATATCTATTCATTATTATTTGATCTGAAATTACTCCCCAACAGAGTTCATATCAGAGTCAGTCGTCGCCACTTTTTTTTTTTTTAATATTTCCATTAAATTAGTAGTAGAATACGTCACCTCATCGTATGAGGTGACAGTGATGAAAAATTTTGAGTTAGTAATTTATTGTATATATGATATTTAAATTATTAATTTTATTATTAGAAACCCAATTTTCAAATTATATACCTAAAGCTTCAAAGGTTAGTTAGATATACCGTTAGTTGGTTTTTTTTTAACAAAATGTTTTAGTTATTATTAAAGGGAGGAATGGTAGAATTCATAATTTGAACAAAATATTATTTGTTATTATGATTAATCATTTTAGGAAATTTTCCAATGCTTATATATATATATGAGGTATTATAAATATTCATATAAAAAAATAATTATGAGCTTTAATTATTACTATATATATGTATTTGATTAACTGAGTTATATAAGGGAGGATAACTTTTTCTTAAAATATTAATATTGCGTTTGTTTATATTATTCTTTTTTTGAAAAGTTAATTAAATAATTCATGTTAACTAATAATATTATATTTATTTATAAATAATTTAGATAAAATAAAATACTGGGCCCACTAAATTTTACCAGTCAATTTGTAAAATATTTTACATAAAAAAGAAAAAAAATTCACTATGAGAAGAGATTAATTAATGTGTTTCATATCAAAAAAATAATTATATCTTTGACTTAATTATCCAATCCTGCACATGATATAAATTAATAAGGGTAATTTAAATATTATTTAAACTTTTATAATAAAATTAAGTTATAATCAAATAAATTAATATTTTTTCAATCCACTTTTTTAATATTTTATTATATTTTCTAAACACTGTAATATAATCTTTTTTAATAAAATATAATCTTAGCAATACATATTTATAAAATATATTCCTAATAATTAATTTTATCTGTAATTTATCAAACGCACTATAAATACTGAAAAATACAATATAATAATTAATGTGTTTGCTGATACTTTGATTAATATTTCTAAGTATGAAACAACTTAATTTGATATTTAGTTACACGATAGAGACAACTAATGATTCTTATTGCAATTAGTCATTAATTTTAATATCATAACAAAAGAATTAAGGGTTTTTTCAATTTCTAATATTTTAAAATTTCAACATTTCACATAGAGTAATTAAATTATGAATTTATGAAATTGGAAAGAGAGAGCTAATTGTCTTTTCCATGAAAAAAAGATAAATCATAAGTAATAAATAAATGAATAATGTTCAATAATAATTAAGGAATTAATGTAAACTCTTGGAAAATAAGGTGAATTCCTAGCATGTATCATCAATCATTAATCTTGAGTAAGCATGCAAAACATCCCACATCATTCACTATATTATCACAAGAATTGACGATTATCTTTTAAGTGGGAGCCACATTACCAAATTTAATTAGCCTTAATTAAGATATTTTTTTTTTATTTTTGAAAGGAAGATAATATATATAATATTTATTGCCATACATAGTATATATAATATTTATTGCCATAAACAATTTTACTTGAATATTGAATATTTAAAGTCCTTATTGCAATGTCACATACCAAAAAAGAAAAGGAGATTATATCTACAATGGCTAGATATACTCAAAATTAAATAAAAACTAGAGGCCAAAGGGCACTAGATATTATTGGTACAAATATCAATTATAATTCTTTTAACGGCACTAACCCATTCTTGGTATATATGTCCTAAAAATGAAATAAAGATTAGGAAGGTTTAATAAAGAAATTTATACTGAATTATTCAATATTTTTAATTATATTCGTTTTTTACTCTAAAGTTTAACTAAATAATAGTTTTATATTAATTTGAAGAATAAAAATAAATTTGATTTATAGCTTATTATATTTTATTATAATTTAATCTTTTAACTTTGAAAGAACTTAATTGAATTTTCAATTTAATAAATTTGATAAATTAATAACTCAAATAAGTAAATTTAAAAAGTTAGATAATTTGATTGTTCTAATCAAGATTTAAATATTAAATTAGCAATTTGATTTTTAATTAATAAAATTGTCATGTAGGATAGAATTGCGATTAACATTTCAAACTAGAGTAGAATTGATAAAAAAAATAGAGTATAATAGAAAAATACATAAAATTCAAAATAAATTTATTTATTAATTATGCCAATTAAAATAAATATTTACTGAAAAAATCCCACCCTAGTGCTCAAAAATAATTTTTTTAGAAAAATATATATTTCGAATAAATGAATAAAATTTGATAATAATTATACTCAAAGATTATATAGTTAAAGGTATATACGATAAAGGTAAAAAAAGGCATATACGATTTTGTTGTGTATATATAAAATAAAGATTCTATATGAGTCAAAAAATAGAATTTTTTTTTTAAAAAGGAATTAAATTTTATTATTTTTATTAATTTTTATAGCAAATAGAACAAGCCTTTGTGATATTTTTTTTCTTGAAACATTTCTCTTTTTCCAATTGCCTATAGCTAGTAAATGACGATGAAGCTTCACCCTCCTTTCCTCATAGTTCGAAAAGACAATAAAATGGAAAGTAGACTATAGTGGATGTGATATATAATAATAAATTTAATAATACCTAAGCATCTGATTAATTATCTGATATAGCGAACCCAACTGCAATATAATGACATGACTTTTATGTTAAATTTGAAATATTGGAGGTCGTTTAAGATAGTGATTATTAAACTTAAAATTTAATTAGATTAATTACATTTATAAATTAAAAATAGACATTTTTGTTTTATGTTATAATGTATGATCTATAGGGAAATAATATTTGTTATTAATTAATATGCTGTATACAACTCTTTATATATAAGGATTCTACAACTAACTCTACAGAAGATAAGAGCAATAGAAATACAAATACAATTTACAGTTTGTAGAGATAAAATAGTTACAGCTAATCTTTATCCTTAATATGCCCCCTCAAGATGGAGGATCCATCGAAAACTCCAATCTTGGATCGAAAATGCTGAAACTGAACTTTGCTAAGTGACTTTGTGAGCATATCAGCATATTGATCTTTTGAACTAATATGCTCAACCCGAAGTTGTCCAGCTTGAATGCGTTCACGAACAAAATGGCAGTCCAATGCTAGATGCTTCATTTTTGTATGATATATCGGGTTAGCACAGAAATAGGTCGCTCCAATATTGTCACAATGAATAACCGGCGACACAAAAATAGGCAAACACAAATCATGAAGTAAATGGTGTACCCAAAGTAATTCAGCTGCAGCATTAGCCAAGGCTTTGTATTCAGCCTCAGTAGAAGAACGTGAAATAGTCCTCTGTTTTGTTGATTTCCACGAAATAACATTAGACCCAAGATACAAAACATAGGCGGTTGTCGATATGCCATTCTCAAGCGCACCTCCCCAATCAGAATCAGAGAAAGCAGTTAATTTATGAGTTGAATTCCGACGAAGAAACAGCCCATAACAAATTGTACCCTTTAAATATCGCAATACTCGTTTCAAAGCTTGAAAATGTTTTTGAGTTGGGGCATGCATAAATTGAGAGAGGCGACTAACTGCAAAAGATACATCAGGACGAGTGATAGCCAAGTATTGCAGCGCCCCAACAATCTGTCTATAAGTCTTGGCTTCAACCGAAGGTGACCCATCATTCAATACAAGTTTCTCACTGGCAGAAAGAGGCGTGCTAACCTCCTTAGCACCAGCCATGTCAAATTTCTCCAATAAGTCATAGATATGACGATGTTGAGAAAGGAATATCCCTGTAGTAGTAGAGATGACTTCAACACCTAAAAAATGATGAAGATGCCCCAAATCCTTAATAGAAAAACGAGAGGCCAATTTAAGAACACATGCATCCAAAAAACCTGTGTTATTTCCAGTCAACACAATATCATCAACATAAATGAGGAAATAAGCAAGAACATCTTTGGAGCTAAAAATAAAAAGTGAGGCGTCAGCATTAGATTTCCGAAAGCCAAGTGACTGTAAGAAAGTTGTAAGTTCAAGATACCATGCTCGTGGCGCCTGTTTGAGACCATAAAGAGATTTTCGCAAACGGCAAATATGATCTGGAAATTCAGGATTAATATAACCCGGAGGTTGCTGCATGTAAACATTCTCATAAAGAGTACCTTGCAAAAAAGCATTATTGACATCTAGTTGACGCAAAAGCCAACCTCGGGAAACAGCAAGGCTAAGAACCACTCTAATGGTGACCGGCTTTGTAACAGGACTGAAGGTGTCAAAATAATCACGCCCAGCTTCTTGAAGAAACCCCTTGGCAACAAGGCGTGCCTTATACCGATCAATCGTGCTATCAGGTTTTCGCTTAATACGAAACACCCATTTGCAGCCAATAGGTGTATGATGGGCCTTTGGAACCAACTCCCATGTTTTATTGTGCAACAAGGCATTAAACTCAGAATCCATAGCTTGACGCCAATGAGGAACCTGCATAGCTTGCTTAGCTGTGCGTGGTTCTAGAGCTTCCTGTATAGGATATTTAGTGGCCAAATTAACAAAAACATCATTATAATATCTCGAATTAAGCTTCCTTTGCCACTGAGATCGTTGTGGAGGAACAAGTGCCCTGTCAAGATCAGATGCAGGAATGATAGCAGACTGTAAAGCAGAAGCGGACGAATAACTTTGCTCACCAAAAGATGAATCTGGTATATCAGAATATGAATCAACCACCACGGTTGAAGAAAGATCTTACGGTTGAGCAGAAGTAGGAGACTGAACTTCTGCAGTAGCTGTAATTTCTGAGTCAGCAGGTGCAGAAATGACAGCAGGCTGAGTTAAAACAACTGGGGCTGATAATTGAGCATCCACAGGCTGCTGTATAACCAAAGAATTCAACAGCTGATCATAACTTTGAGGAGCCTGTGAAGTACCTGTGCAGGGAGCATTATAAAATAATTTGGAAAATTGATGAACATTAGTGCAAACTTTGGAAGGATAAACATTCTCAATGAACTTGACATGACGAGAAAGATATAGTTTCTTAGTAACAAGATCATAACACTTAAAGGCAGATTGATTAGTAGAGTATCCTAAAAAGATACATGGCTGAGAGCGAGGATGTAATTTAGAAGACACATAGGGACGCAACCAGGGAAAGCACAGACACCCAAATGACTTTAATCGATTAAAATTTGGTGATCGACCAAATAACTTGTAGAAAGGCATTTCCAAGGAAAGAGCAGAGGAGGGTAACCGATTGATTAAATAAATAGCTGTGAGAAAGGCGTAGGACCAAAACTCAATGGGTAAGGAAGCAAAATGCATCAAGGAAAGTCCAGTCTCTACAATAGAACGATGTCGTCGTTCAGCTGTCCCATTATGTTCAGGTGTATGCGGTGGAGAGGTATAGTGAGAAATTCCACATGACAAAAAATGAGACTTAAGTTTCTGATATTCTCCCCCATTGTCAGTGAAGACTGATATGATTTTAGTTTGAAAATATGTCTCTACAAGTTTCTGAAAATTAATGAAAAGATCAGAAGTGTCTGATTTCTTTTTCATGGGATAAAGCCATGTGTATTTAGTATAGTGATCAATAAAAGTGACATAATAAACATAGCCATCAATTGATTGTATCGTTGGTCCCCAAACATCCGAATAAACAAGTTGTAAAGGTTTAGAACTAATCAAAGAATTCTCAGCAAAAGGCAGTTTATGACTTTTGTTCATTAAACAAGAAACACAATGAAATTTAGACACATCTTTAGACAAAGAATCATGACCCATATTACGAAGAGCTAAACTAAAAAACTTATGAGATGGATGGCCTAGCTTGTGATGCAAAGCCGAGAGAGAAGACACACTAGTAGTATTCAATTGTGAAGAAACTTTAGGCTGACTCTGGGAAAAGTTTGCACAGTAGATGTCATCATTGTTCTCGCCCCGCAGAAGAACCACCCCCGTGCACAGATCCTTCACAAGAAAATAAAGTGGAAAAAATTCCACAGAAACATGATTAGTGTGACATAACTTGGCAATGGAAATCAAATTCTTTTACAAATTCGGGACACACAACACATTTGGCAGAGACAAATATGTAGAATTAGCGGATAAGTGAGTATAACCAGTGTGAGTTACAGCTAAACTTTTACCATCACCAAGTTGAATCTCATCCGGCCCACCATAATCAGTGTGACCCTGCAGAGAAGAAGGATTAGTAACGACATGGTGAGAAGCACCACTGTCAAAGAGCCATTGTTGTGGGGAAGTAACAGACATGGCAGTAGTGGCATTCACCGAAGGTGCAGCAGCAGTCGAGGTAGTTGAAGAAGCAGCAGAGTCTGTTCGAACAACCATATTGTTGTCTCGTAAAAAACGAGCCAGCTTGCGACACTCAGCAGCAATGTGTCCAATATTCTCACAAAACTGACAAGTAACATTCGACTGATAAGAACTGCGATTATGGACACCCTGTGAGGAACGACCTCTACGATATTTGAGTGAAGACTGATTCGAGCGTATATAGCTCCCTTGCTGTTGAGTTTGTCGATTACTGGACCGGTTTGTATAGTTCACAGTAGCAATAGGAGCAGAAGAAAGAATCTGGTCTTTATTTTGCAGTGAGCGTTCATGATCAGTAAGCTTCTCAAACAAATCAGAAAAAGAAATCGTTGTTTCTCTAACCTTTATAGCTGCAACAATGGAATTATATTCCTCACCAAGTTGAGTAATAATATGATCGATCAAGTCTTCATCGCTGATTGGATTCTGTGTCAGTGCTAACTCATCAGCAATAGCACGCATCTCATTCATATAAGCAGCAACAGATTTAGTTCCTTTCGAATTTTGAGCAAGCCTCGTTTTGAGGGAGAGAACACGAGATCGCGAAACATTAGCAAAGCTTTGGTGAAGTCGATTCCAGACCTCTTGAGCCGTATCTGCAGAAGAAATTAAAGGCTGAATAGCCTCAGAACAGCTTCCTAAAAGAGCACTAACCAGAATATGGTCTTGCCGAAACCAGAGAGTATAATCTGGGTTTACAGTTTTGCCTTCAGTTTTGTCTTTGTCAGTAAGAAATTGCGATGGAGAGGTTTTGGAACCATCAACAAAACAAAGAAGATCAAAGCCAATCAACGTTGATTGGATTTGCTTTCACCAAACAGGAAAGTTGTCTTGGGTAAGTTTAATAGGAAAGTGTGTGGGAGCATTTAGCTGTATAATAGAAGAAGACGTAGAAGCCATAGAAAGAAAATTAGGGATGATTGGATCGTTAAAAACCTCGTTAGAGTATTATTTTGGCTCTGATACCATATAGGAAAATAATATTTGTTATTAATTAATATGCTGTATACAACTCTTTACATACAAGGATTCTACAACTAACTCTACAGAAGATAAGAGCAATAGAAATACAAATACAATTTACAGTTTGTAGAGATAAAATAGTTACAGCTAATCTTTATCCTTAATGTGATCGCCTTGATGTATCAAAGGCCGGTGATGAATTCAGAAAAAAAAATCTAACTTTTTTTTTGAAAGAAAAAAAATTCTAGTTAGAATTTATGCAATAAATTTAAATATCAAAAATATATTTTTTAATTAGAGTCTAAATTTTTCTTAATTTGTTGGTGTTCAATGATCAATAGTCTGATCATCTTTATTTTATTTGTGTTAAAATTAGTTAGAATTATTGAACTCCACTATTATATCACGAGATCTGCGACTGTCAAAGGCACCAATAGATATCAAACTAATGCAATGTAATTAATCAAACTTGATTATAATAATAAGCTCAATTTGAATTTTTATTCATGTGTTAAAATTTTAAAATTCAGGTGTAAATTACTGGGATGGGCATAAATTAACAAAGTTTTAAAATTAGAAAGATTATTATTTTTAAGGCAGAGGATGTTTAATAGGGTCCGGAATTGTCTAATAAGTTTTTTATCTAAGAAGGAAAATTTCAAATCTACTTGTTTATTGTATGAGTGCTTTTTTTTTTGTTTGTCCCTATTTCATTTTGTAACGAGTTTCAGCAGGTTATGAATTCTTTTTGGTGGGATAAAAATCAAAGCGGTGGTATAAATATTCATTGGGCAACTTAGGATAAGTTGTGTTTTCGAAAGGAGGACGGAGGTTTGACTTTTCGGCTTCTTCACCATTTTAATTTGGCTATGGTAGATAAGCAAGGATAGCGTCTTATCATGAATCGACACTCTCAGCTAGCAAGAGTTAAAGCTAAATACTATCCTAACAAGAATTTTCTTAATACTAGATTGGGTCACAATCCTAGCTAAACTTGGAGACGTATATGAGCTGCTCAATCATTGTTAAAATTAGGGGTGCTGATTTGGATTGTTAAAATCAGGGAGGATCCATGGCTGCCTTTGTCAGATCACTTTATGGTCACATCTGCGGCTCGAGGAATTTTGTGGCATTTGTTGGAAGATTTAGTTAATGCTGAACATAGATATGGCAAGAAAAAACTTGTGACGCAATTATATATGCTAGTGGCTAAGCAATAACGTATTTGCGTGCATCAGACCATCTCCAACGGTTTGCACCATTTTAGTGCAAAACGCTAAAATAGCGTAATATCATCTCCAACCATTTGCACCATTTTTAACACCAAAAAGAATATTCTTTTCATATTCTTCTCTCTCATTAATATTTTATTAATTTTTAACTTTAACTTTATTTATTCATTTCACTACAAAAATTTCCTATCATTTTATATATTAACCTCATATATTTATATATTTCACGTTTTCATCCATCATTAAATATTAAGTAATTTAATTAATTATATATTTAATTAATAAATAAAATAAATACATATATTGGACATAAATAATAATACATTAAGTATAAAAAATAAGTTGGCACGTGATTAATTAAAGAATCACATGCCCATCTTCCTAATTTTTAACTAAAAAAAAAAACTTGCTGTTTATATTCTTAATGGTAACAACTAAAGCAGCAAGAAACAACTAACTATTTATGTTCTCAATAAAAACCAGCTACTAAAACAGCTTGCTGTTTATGTTCTCAATAAAAACCAGCTGCTAAAACAGCTAGCTGTTTATGTTCTCAATGGTAACAGCTAAAGCAACAAGAAACAGCTAGCTGTTTATATTCTCAATAAAAACCAGCTGCTAAAACAGCTTGCTGTTTATGTTCTCAATGGTAACAGCTAAAGCAACAAGAAACAGCTAGCTGTTTATGTTCTCAATAAAAACCAGCTGCTAAAACAGCTAGCTGTTTATGTTCTCAATGGTAACAGCTAAAGCAACAAGAAACAGCTAGCTGTTTATGTTCTCAATAAAAACCAGCTGCTAAAACAGCTTGCTGTTTATGTTCTCAATGGTAACAGCTAAAGCAACAAGAAACAGCTAGCTGTTTATGTTCTCAATGGTAACAGCTAAAGCAACAAGAAACAGCTACCTGTTTATGTTCTCAATAAAAACCAGCTGCTAAAACAGCTTGTTGTTTATGTTCTCAATGGTAACAGCTAAAGCAACTAAAAACAGCTAGCTCTTTATAAATAAATAATAATTTGTTGATTTTTTTTTCTCCTCATATTCAAAATTGATTTTTTCAAATAAAAGACTAGTATACTTTTATTTAATTTTAAAAACTCTAATATAATCATATTATTCATATTTAATATTATTAAAATATATATTTTTTATAATTAACATATAAATTATCTATCATCATTAATATACTATTTATGTAATAGTTTCAATAAACAGGTCTATTAATTATTAATCATTTATCAATAGCTTATTTATCCAATTTTGATAAACGATTCACAACTTATTTTAAACAATTTATATTCCATAAATATATTATAAATAATTTATTATAAAATACTACATATATTTAATATTATATTAATACAAATTAAATTTTCATAATTATTAAAAATATAAAATAAATTAATAACACAATATATTATATAAATTAAAACAATTAGGATCTAATTGAAAATTTTTAATAACTACATTAATAATAAAGGACTTAACTGAAAGAAATTTAAACTTTTATACTTAATTGAAATTTAACCAAAATAAAAAAAAAATAGCGTGTGCTACAGTAGTGCACCATATATGGCGCACCACTGTAGCAAAACTCTAAAATAGCGTAAATAATAGCGTAAGGTTGGAGGAATTAAAAATAGATTTATTGCGCTATTCTAAAGAATAGCGCAGCGTTGGAGATGGCTTCACAATATGCAAAATCGTCAAATAGGCCACTAATGCATGAATGAAACCAATGAGTGTGGGATTGGTTGATGGACTTGGACTCCTCCCCCTGGTGGCATTGAAAATGCAACGTAGATGGAGCCATTGATCAATCTTTGAATATGAGCAGTTTTGGCGAGTGTTGCCATGAAGCCTAGCTTTTTTTAGAATGCTTGAATGGCTTTGTCATTGGTGCTCTGGTCCAAGTATTATTGAATTAAATTCCCATGAAGTTTTTTTTTTTTAGCCTTACTTCGATTTTGGAAGATTGATCTAACTTTGGAGCTAATTTTTATGATAGTAAAGAGCTTTTTCGATCCCGCAATAATGTTTCTGTATCTTGATTTCAAAGACAAGCGAATACGGGTTGTTCATCGACTTGCTACAGCATCATTTTCATATGTTAGTCTTCAAATTTGACCTTCTATTCTTTCTCTGTATTGCTAGTTATATTTCTTAATGAAATATTTCCATTTTACTAAAAAAATTATTATTTTATTTTTTTACTCTTCTTGATGATTATATAAAGGAAAATTATTAATTTGTAAAATTGGTTTATTCTAACTGAGAAATAATTAATAAAATTAAGTAAATTTTCCCAATTCACGTGATATATAAAAAATTCTATTATTTTCTATTTTTGCTAAAAAAATCATCATATGTCATAATTCAAGTGATTTATTAATTGAAAAGAAAGATAAATATATATAAGACTACAAACACACACAACATATATTGATATTTTAGGTATTATTATAATTAAAATTATTAATATTAACTACTTAAATTATAGACTCTCACCATATATTAACACTTATATTATTTTTTTTTCAATTAATACGAAATTAATCTTAACATGATTTGTCATTATAATTGGAAATTTTAATTGAAATCACAATTATAATATATTTCTCATTCTAATTTTATCTTTTATTGTTTGGTTAATTAAGAGAAAAGCCAAAATATAAATCTTATGTTAATTTTATTGGTTTCTATTTAAGTTTATTCCTAGTGTTGAATCATTAGTTTGGTTTTATTCAATTATTTGTTATCTTATTGGTTATATTATTTTGTACAATATGTTTTCATATTATTTTAATGTAGTGTGGACGAGCATATCGCATTAAGCTAATACAATTATCTAAATAAATATTCAGTTTATAAACTATTAAAATTGCCTCAATCCCTTAGCTTATTTTTATTTTTTTTAGCTTATAAAAAATTGGGCTAAACACTCTCAAAATGATACTATGGATGAGCTTATTGTATTAAATTTAAATTTTTTTTAAAAATAAAGTGATATTGTACTATTCGATCTATAAATCTGAAAAACATTTCAATTTTAATTTTATTATTGAATCCACTTCATTTTTATTTACTATCTCACTTTATTTTTAAACTAAAATTTAATCATATTTTATATGAAACACAAGTATAAACACAGTGTTAATTTATCTTAAAAAGTAAACTATGTATTTCAATTTTTAAAGTAATATTGTTATAAATTTCTTTTTTTAAACGTGATTAATAGTAATCGCTCAATACATATTGAAATATAATATGATAATAAATATATATTTTTTAAATAATAGACTCATAATTAATTAATATATTTGTATATTGGCAGTGGCAAAACTAGATGGATCGAGAGGAATCAATCAATCTCACGCCCAAAGTATAAATCTCAGTGCCCTCTCCCCTGTCACCCCCTGTGAATTGCTAATTTACAGAAAAGTGAGAAGTTGAAGAACCCATCTCTATAGTATTTTTTTTAAGTTAGTCTCCTGACAAAATTGTATCATTTTGTCAAAAATTAATTATTTTTTTTTATTAGCCCTTAGCAAAATGGTACTTCACTATGAGCTAATTTAAAAAAAAATATATTAGCCCTTGGCAAAACGATATTATTTCACCAAAAGCCAATTTAAAAATAAAATAAAATGATGTAAAGAATAAATATGTTCTTCTCATCACATTCGCCCCCACCCTAAGAGAGAGAGAGAGGCAGAGAGTCCAAACACCACTAGTGAATCGTCGGCCACCCATTCTCTGTCGGATTTTTACGTATGCCGATCAGACTTAAAAGGTATTTATACCTCTTCTTTATTTTATTGTTTATTTATTTTGATTTATTTGTGTAATTAAATTTGGTTAAATTGGAAATTTTTTAAAAGATAAAGATTATGGTTTGATTTTTGAGAAATTAAGTATAATAGTTTATTTAATAATTGTTGATTAGATAATAATGAATGATTATAATGTTATAATTTGGGCTTTTTAAAAAATATATATAGAGTATGATTTAATTTATTAAAAATTAGGTATAGTAGTTTATTTGAATTGTATTTTTGTGGTTAAATTGATAATGAATTGTTGATTAGGTTAAGCTGAAATTTGGATTTGTGTAGTTGTTGTAATTTGAGTTTTTTTTTGAAATATAGAGTATGGTTTAATTTATTAAATACCAAACCAATACCCCCCAAAAAAATATATATATAAGTAAACAAATCTTTGCCATTTATGAGTCACCCTCTAGGCATAGTCAATTTAATAACATAAATTAATTATTGAATTATTATAATATTAAATATTCAATTTTATTGTTAACTTGTCTGCACCCTTCTTCTGGATGAATTTCTGATTCCATATATAATGTAAGAAACCCATTGGCATGCAATCTTTAAATTTTTTTTCTTAATTATCATATATAGTATTACTTAATAATTAAGGGATTTTAATAAATGTAACAGTTATATCATGCTCTAAAAAAATAATGAGTAATCATATTTGCTTTTTTTTTTTAACCCATCTCAAACAAATATTACATCTTTATTTTAGAAAAGCCTTGCAATAATTTGTAACACCTTCAAAAATAGACTTATTTTCGGATGTTAATAAAATACCATGATAAACTTTTGAGAATCTGTTTCAATAATTTTATTAAGACCATTAAAATATTGGCTTAACCATTCTAAAGCATTAACGAAAGCTAAAAATAGCATTATTTACTTTAAAAAATTGTGTTTGGATTTTTTTTAATCAATTAGAATCATCTTTAATTTTTATCCAGCTATTAATAATAATAATAACAATGGAGGTTCTAAAATTTTCTCATAAAGCCCGTCAATTAGGAATTTTTTCGTCATTTTTTCATGCTTCTAACGAAAAATCAGGAAGATTAAGAAACCAAATAAAAAGTAATATTTTTTTGGAAATGGTTGCCAAGATTTAAATAATTCATCTTTTTAATTAATCAGTACTCTATTAATTCAATAATATAATTATATCAAATTAAATAGTTATTTTTTAATTATAATTCAAAATTTAAATATCAAATAATTATTCATAATAAATATATAGCTAGAAACTTGAATTAAATTAAATTTCAAATATATAAAAATAATTGCTTAATTATATTTTTGAATTACCAATTTCGATTTAGATTATCAAAAATAAAAGATTAAAAATTAAGTACTTAATTTTATAGTCGAATAGAATAGTGCTATTTAGGAGAGAGTTCTCACGCTCTCCCTGTCTCTTTCCTATGAAGCTCCCTCTGTTTAGAGATCTACCGCGACACTGCATTTCCAACCCTAAATCTAGGGTGGCTGCTAGTGTTCTTGCCGGTGATAGCTCTAGATCTATCATATTTTCTTTTTAATGTTAATAGATTTAGTTTCTATTATTTGTTTTTCTATTTTAATTTGGTTCTTTATTGGAGTTTCTGGCAACCATAATTTCTATATGTAACCAATTGGGCTATAACGTTATTGAGCTTTTTTAGGTTATTTGACGGTGGTATCTGTTTTGCTTTATGTTTTGGTGCTTCAAGATCCCTCCTTTTGACCCATAAATATCACCTTTCATATCTTTAGATCTTCTCTATTTATCTATTAGTTAATACAAAGCTTTGAGGCCCTCCTTTGCAATTTTACTAATTATGTTCAAGGAAGAAGCTATCTGGTGTGGATCTTTTGGCAGATTTCTTCTTCCTTTATGGCCTCAAGGTAGAATCTTTGATCTTTTTTTCTTTCCCTTAATTGATTTCAAGACATGAGGATGCATGGAGTAGTGAAACTATTCATATTCTCACTTCTCGATTAATCGACTAGATTTGGTGGTCAAACTTCCTCATGGCTCTGCATTTTTTCTCAATTCTCGATCGTAACCTTGCGTTCCTGTGGCCGTTGATGGAGGGTCCCTTTTAAGAATCTGTGAGCTTACAACTTAAGGAAATATTTAAAAATCTGTTGGCTTATATTATGCTTGTTTGGTGATGTTATTTTCTCTGTTTATTTTATTTTCTGTGTTTTTTGATTGCTACTGTTTTGCTATTATTTCTCTTTGTTACCCTTACACTGTGTTTTCTATTTCAATTGAGTTTTTCTAATCTTAATTGGGTTTGTGTTTTCTTGTTTTAATGTTAATGAGATCTTTCTTTTGTTAACAAATATATATATATATATATATATATAGTACTATTTCAGCAGGAAACCTACATTCCCTTCCACGTCACTTTTTTTATGTTAAGACTGATTAATCCTATTATTTAAAGTTTAAATTAGTTTTTTTTTAGGATTCAGGCGACAGTTAAATGAGTCATCTAATCGAGTTTTATACGCTTTCATCAATTGGGACTAATTAACTAACATGATTTATGTTTACTATGAGGATAATTTCAAATTACGTCATTTATAATTAGCCAATTGTTGCTAAACTTAAAAGGAAAAAAAAAACAATTTCAACTTAAAATATACTATGCTTTGAGGATGCGTCATTCAAACAAAAACAAAATAAGATAAAATGAAAGAGTGTTACTAATAGATAATCTCAAACAAATATATAATTAATTTTTTTAAGTTTTGAAAAAACACTCTACCCTCAGCTTAAATATTAGTACAATGAACTATATACATATTTATAAATAATCTTAGAAAATAATTTGGTAAATTGTATCGATTTAATATAAAGCAAACGATATATATTGATTTAAGGAGTTATGAATTAGCTCAATAATAATTGTTTTTGTTTTCATTTTTTTTTTCTAATTTTAGTAAAAATTTAAGCGGGGTGTATTAGATTAGGGGTTTGATGGATTTTAATTGATTTTAAAATTTTAATGGTATTCAATTCAGATTTATTTAAAATTTTATAAAATTCTATAGTATTCAATAATAACTTTTTAAAAGTCTATTAAAATCTAATGATATTCAAAAAGTATTTGATTTTAATGAATTTTATAAATATTTGAATTTAATTGAATTTTAAGATTCTAGATATGAATAAAAAAGTTTTTCATAAATTCAGCATTTAACTCAAAGATTTTACAAATTTAATATTCATCTCAATTTTTCTATACTTGTATATCTTTTGCTAAAATTTATTTCTTTTTTTAATATAAAATCTCTATGATATTTAAAATTTATATATACCATGCGGCCTGTTACAATATTAATATTTGAACAAAGTTTATCTTATAAACTAACATTCTTATAGCACTAAATTTTTATTAACAAACATTTACCTTATTACATAAAATACAGATTTAGAAATATTTTATAGTTTTAATTAAGAAAATATTTTTAAATAATCTTTTATAAGATGAATTTTTATAAATTTTATGAAATTATAACATTATATAAAATTATTATCATATTTTTAAAATATATATTAAATAGAAATATAATAAAAAAATTTATTACAATGAAAATTATTTTTTTAATTAGTTTATGTTTATAGGTATTTTTTGTTGAATTAATTAATAATTATTATTTCATGCTACTTATTATATGTGAAAATAGTTATTAAATTATGAAATTAGTTTATATTTATCTATTAGTTAATATATAGAATTAGTTAAACAACCATAAGAAAATTTATTACTTGAAGTGTTTATAATTATACGTGATGTATTGATATTTATGTAATATAAGCTGATCATATTTGAAGTATTTTTCAGTTATAATATTTTTGTCGTATTTTAATATGTATTATATTTTAACAGTGCGAAATGAATTGAATTTTTTAAAATATAAATAAAAATATATTAATTTAAAAAATAATTGAATATATATACATATTAAGTGACATACTTAGTAGATATTGAATTATCATATTTGATAGTTTGAAAATACATAATTTATTTAAATTTTAATTACAAATAAATATTTATTAATTATATATAAAAAAAACTCAATAGTATTTTTTAATATTTTCCCACATAAGAAATATGTGAATTTTTTTATAATTTATTTTACATATAATAATAAATATTGGAGATGATAAGATTATTTGATATATTTTTCTAAGATTATATAATATTTCAATTTATCTTTATATTTTTTATTTTATAATTTTTTTATCTTACAATTATAATATTGAAAAAATTTGATATCTATATTTATATTTATTTACTGTAAAATTTATAATATTTATTCGTTTATCTAATATCATAAAAGTTATATTTATGGTTTAATATTTCTAATAAAATATATTATACTTTTATCAAAATATTAATTATATAAAAAAATTAGAATTTCATTAAAATCCATCAAAATCTATAATAAAATATATAATAAAATCAATTAAATTCATATATGATTCTAATAAAATCTATAAAATTCTATTAAAATCTTTAAATTCTATGCAAATCATCAATTATTTTAAAATCTATTAAAATCCTAATCCAATACACCCCCCTTAATTTTTTTTCCTTGTACATAAAATAACTTTAAGGGGAATAGTGCTATCAATGTTCAAACATGACTAAGCTATTTAAATTTAAAATTTTCAAAAAAATAATAATTAATTCAGTTTAAAAACCAAAAGGAAATTTACAAAAAATAATTTAGAAAGAAAAATTACAAAATATGAATAAAAAATTATAAAAAAATATATGAAAATAAAGAATTTTATAGCAATATAAAATATGTTGAGTATATGTTGTAAAAATGAAAAAAAAAACCATATTTTTATAAACTCAAAAAAACATATTTTTATAAACTCAAAACTATAAAATTATAAAAAAAAAGTATGAAAAATATTTTTAATGAAAAAGTTTTTATGTGATTTTCTTAAAATGAAATGTGCCTCTTTGACGACATAAATGGACCTTTGATCGCATAATGGGCCGGAACAGGCAGAATTTGTAGTTGAAGCCATGGCCCACCATCATCAAAGCAGAATCACAAGTCGCTGCCCTACTTGTTTAGCGTCCGTAGGGATGATGACAATGGGAGGAGGCGGGGCGGGGACGAGAAGCATTTTCTTCCTTATTTTTGTTTGCGGAAAATTTTGTCCCTCAAATGGGGCAATTTTACTTCTGTTTCTCTCACTGCAGGAATCTTTTCGAAAAATTTATTTTTTTATTTATTTTTATTTTTTTAATTAAAATATAATAATATAAAAATTATTAATTTATAATAATTTTATAATTAATAACACAAATTATTAATTTTTTAAAAAAAATTAGTTTATTTGATTTTAAAATTTAAATATTAAATATTATTTTTATATACGTAGATTAATATAATTTGTATAATATATGATATAATATATATAAATATAATAATGTAATATATTTTTTATATAAAAAAAATCAGTTTTCACGGGAACTAAGACGGAGATTCCTACGGGGCGGAGAGTATTCTCTGTCTCCGGCCTATCCTGACAGACAAAAAGAGTTTTCTCTCGATCTCTGTCTTTATGGAGGAAAAATAAAAATTTTCTACCCCAGTCAAAATAAATTCCAACAAAAAATAAAATTTTTTTGTCCTGTTGCCAACTCTAAGCGTCCAATGTCTGCCCATATCTAGTTACTTTTTATAGCTTCATTTCTCTGAACTTTATCATATTGAATTAAGAGAAAATTACACATCAAATTTTATAAAAAAAATTTCATATTTTATTAAAAAAATTACTCATTTTATAAAAATATATAATAAACTCATAATATATAAATTATCATATATATAACAAATTTATAATAAACTCAAAATTATTTTATTGTAAATTTTAGCTCCCTTCATTTTATCTAAAGAGTCATACATTCTTTTTCTCTTAATTTAAGATTTGAATTATCGTCAATTCATTAATTGATAATAGCTTTATTCACCTTTTTATAGCTTCATTTATTTTTTTTTTGCTTTTCTTTTTCATTTACTACTTAATTTTTTATGTTATTTTTTTAATTTTATATATTTTTATTTATAATTTATTTTTAAAATAATTTTAAAATTAATATAAATATGAAATTTAGCATTTATTTTTATTTTTATATTTTTTATTCTTTAGAATAAAACTGAATAAAATTTAAATTTTTATTATTTTTTATATATAAATTATATCTCATCTTTAAATAAAGTTTTATGATTCTCTAATATAAATTGTTTTTTCTTCTCATATGAAATATTTCATATGGAGAGTAATTTAAAGAAATTGATTATTTTCGAGTTTATTTAGCAGGCCAAATTAATAGTAAAAAATAAAAATTTATTTTTTTAAAAACAATTCCAATAACATTTGTTTCAAAAAAATAACCAATTGATTTTATAAAAATATATTTGTTAATTAATAAATTTTATTGGCAATCATATCTATAAAATGAGATTTAATTAAATAATTTAATTTAAAATTATTAAGAAACAATTGATTAAAAGTATAAATAATAATTAGAAAATAAAATAATCTATATATTATACTAAATCAATTATCGTTAGCACAATATTATACTACGTATCTTACCACATCTTAGTTTTCTTAAAATATAAAATTTTATTATTTATTAAAATAAATAAATATTTATATATTATAAATATTTATTTGAATAATTCAAATAGGATTAATAATTAGTTATTATCTAATAATATAAACTAAATTTTTTAGATATTAAATTAAAAAATTAAATATTAAATTATATAAACTAAAATTTTTAGATATTAAATTTTAAAAAAATCAAATATTAAATTATATTTTTAAATTAATATCAAGAACAAATAGGATATATTCATCCTATTAGAATTCTATTGATATTAATATCTTATTTATTAAATAATAATATATTTCTTTAAATTTAACTTAAAATATATTATGATATATTAAATGTAAAATTATATGTATATATTTCGAGTGAGTATTTTTTTGGAATTAAAAAGTAAAAAATAATTTTAAAAATATTAATTTCAGTTTTTAAAATATTTTTATACAAAATTCTTAAAATTTTTAAATATGTGAGACTCTATCCACCAGCTATGTATGGTATTAATAATTAAAATAGATACGATAACTTTGGCAAGATAATATGCATATAAGAAAAATCAAAATTGAAAAAAATTATTATGTTAATTCTATCATAACTTAATTAAATGATTAATGAAAGCATCATATGAATTTATAGTGACTGCATCTAACCATGTATAAAGAAAGACACAAAAATTAAAGTTCAAGGCAATAAAAATATGACACTAAATTCACTTCTAAGCAAAAAATATAAATATTATTTGATAATTTAAATATGATTATTATATAGAAAATAAAAAATTTTAAAAATTCTAAACTTTCATATTATCAAATTAATTATTTGATATTTATTTTCAATTATATTAAATATTTAAATTTATATAAAAATTCTAAAAATTTATAAAGAAAATAAATTGAAGTTATTGAGATTAAAACATGTAGAATGCACATTAAGAATGTGTTATTAACAAATTAATTAATGAAAATGTATGGATGTAAATTAACATTCAAGCTTTAGTCATAAAAATAACTAAAATAAGAAAGTGATATGATATTATTTCTGAAAAATATGTGAACAATTCTTGTACATGTCATCAATAAAAGCATTATCCTTCAAATTACTAGAATTCAAGAAAAAAAACTTTAATTATTTTTTGTTTATAATATTACAATTATTATTAATAGATAAAAAATTGTTAACAAACATTAATTTGACTAATAACAAAAAATGTTATAAGCTTGAAGAATAAATGAGAGGTTTACTAGCCTAACTCTTGCCAATATTTTAGATTGGGAAGATGACACCCTCTACTATTTTTTTCTAAAATTTTTATTTTTTTTATCATGAATATTTTAATCATTTTATTATAAAATCATGATAAGCCCATAATAAAAGTATCATAAACTATGTAAAAATTTTAAACTCATAATATATCCATAATAAACTAATAAAAATATGATATTTTGGTAAATTAATTATATATTCTTGTAAATTTAAATATATTTTAAAAATATAGCAAATTTAGAATATTTTTTATTTTTTGTCAAAAGCCCTTTTAGATTAGGGTACATTTTATTAGTGTATGAAACTTGAGCATTATATTTTTTTTGAAGGTTGAATTTCAAAAAATATATGGTATGTATTTTTTTTAAAAAAATATCTTATAGTTGCATGAATTTTTAAAAAGATATATATATATATATATTCAAATTTAACTAAAATAAATATTATGATATATTAGATTAAAATTATATGTATACAATTTAAAGTGAGTATTTCTGAAATTAAAAAGTAAATAATAATTTTTTTAAAATAATTTATAAAAACATTATTTTCACTTTTTAACATATTTTTATACAAAATTTTTGAATATGTGAATGTCACTCTCCACCAACTATACATGATATTAGTTGATTTCTACTAATTTAATTGCTTTTTTTTAATTTTATCAATTATTTATGTAAACATGCTAATAATAATAATAATAATAATAATAATAATAATAATAATAATAATAATAGATGTAATAACTTTGACAAGACAATAAGTATATTAGACTAGATAAAAAATTAAAATTGAAAAAAATGTTTATTTTGCTAATTTTATCTTAAGTCAGTTAAATGCTAGATGGAAGCATCATATGAATTTATAGTATCTGCATCTAACTAGATATAAAGAAAGCTAAAATTTTGAAATTCGAGACAATAAAAACAAAAGACTAATTTCACTATATATTAAGCAAAAAATATAAATGTTATTATAAATATTTTTTGATTAATTAAAATAAGATTACGATATAGAAAATAAAATTTTTTAAAATTTTTAAACTTTCATATTATTTATTTAATATTTATTTTTAAATATTTTGGTTTATATAAAAATTTTAAAATTTTATAAAAAATAAATTAAGTTGTTGAGAATGAGAATATATAAACCGCGCATTAAAAATCTGTCACTAACTGATTATTAATGAAAATGTATGGATATCAATTAATATTTCAAGTTTGACCAGCAAAAATAATTAAACAAAAAAGTAATATAATATTGTGTTTATTCATTCCTTTCTAAAAAAAATTGTAAACAGCTCTTATGTATATCATTGATGAAAGCATTATCTTCCAAACTACAATAATTCAAGACAAAAAAAATATATATTTTTTTTGTTTATAATGTTATAGTTGTAATAAATAAAAAAAATGCTAACAAATATTTGGCTAATCGCAAAAAAGGTATAGAAGTTTAATGAATAAAGGAAGGGTTTGCTTGTCCAAATCTTTCCAACTCTTTTAGATTTTGATAGATTCATTTTATTGTATATGTAATGATAGCTACGGTCTAGTTAATCGAAATCGTCTGTTTTAATTTATAAAAATTATAAATTATAAATTTAATCGATAAGAGTCAATTCAGTTTAAATTTAATTCATTGAAAAATTAGGCGATTATAGTTATGGTTTTGATTTTAATAGCCGATTTAAATTAATTTTAATAATTTATTTTTAATAAAAATAACTATAATTAATTATTATTTTTCAGAAGTTTAAATATTTAACTCATAAATTTGATGATATAAGTTAAATTAAATAACATTAATTATTAAAAATAATAATAAATTAATAATAATAATAATAGTAATAATAATGATAATAATAATGATAAATTTCTACAAATATAATTTTTTCATTATTAATATATTTATTTAAATATATAATTTTATATATTTAATATTGAAATTAAAGTGTAAGAAAAAATTTTAAAAAAATTACTATAAGATTTTAATTTTGGGAATTAATTAAGAAAATATATTTTTTATAAAGTACTAATAAATTTTAGACTATACTCATCTTAGATAGACCCTTTAAAATATTTTCTCCTGTAACTTTAAAAAAAAATATCTTTTACAGCTTTACTCATTTGTCTCTCTTTTCTAATCTTCTCTCTCTTTTTTCTTTTCCAATTTTTTTCTTTATCTTTCTCGATCGTCTCTCTTTTTTTCTAGTTTATGAAACTCCTTTCTCTTTATTTTATTTTATTAATTGCAGATTTGCTTTTCTCTTCTTTATTCTTGCAATTTGTAGCGACTAGAACTACTTAAAGATCCATTAAAAATAGTAAAGTTGTTTCTTTAAACTATATATATATTTTTATTTTGTGAATAAAAATTAAATCTGAACAAATATGATAAAATCCGAACAATAAATATATGTGTTTGGGTGCAAATATAATAAAATCCAAATAATACATGTATGTTTTAGGTTTTGAAAGTTTTATACTCAAAGAAAACTTTTTTGACTTTGATTTAGTTTGCCGATATTATAACATTTTCTTCTCGTAGTCCTCTGTTCTTCATTTTTTTGTTATTTTATTTTATTTTTTGGGGGCTTAAAGAGTTTGAACGGTGTAGGGCGTAAACCAAGTGTAAATTATTATGAGTTAGATCTATCATATTTTGTTAAGAATTAATATAGATTTTTAGGAGTTTTTGCATTTGTTGTGAAGTTGTTATAGGATTTCTATGAGTCATTGTAATTAATGATTGCTTTGTGGGTTGTTAAGAGTTATTTTGGGTAATTATAATTAATAATTTTAGACTGTGAAAAATATTGTTTAGTATGTTATAAATAGTCTAGAATTATATATTTATACATTAATATGGAATGCTATATGTGTTAAAAGATTATATTGAATTGAATCATTTTTTATTCTAAATGATATTTAGGTATACTAAAACTCTAGAATTATGTATTTGTATGCTAATATGGATTTATATGAATTGATATAGATTGACATGGGTTAATATAGATTTATATGAATAATATATGTATTAAATGATTATATTGGATTAAATCTTTTTCTGTTCTAAATGATATTTAGGTGTGATAAACAATCTAAAATTATGCATTTATATATTAATATGTGTTGATATGAATTGATATGGGTTGATATGAATTGATATAAGTGATATGCATGTTAAAATTATATTAAATTAAATCATTTTCTATTCTAAACGGTATTTAGGTGTACTAAATACTCTAGAATTGTGTATTTCTATACTGATATAGATTGATATGGATTGATATGGGGTTGATATAGATTTATATGAGTGATATGTATATTAAGAAATTATATTGAATTGAATCTTTTTTTGTTCTAAACGATATTTAGGTGTGATAAACAGTCTAAAATTGTATATTTGTATATTAATGTTTTGATATAGATTGACACGGATTGATATGAATTGATATGAGTGATATGTGTGTTAAGAAATTATATTGAATTTAATTATTTTCTACCACCAAGGACTTTAAAATTTATTATATGAATATGTACAATAGTTGAGTTAGATGCTGAATATCTCACCGTATTCGCAAATCGAATATTCTGAATATAATGTTCTAATTTGCGAATGCAGTGAGCTTGCACCCCTTCGAGTGTCATGAACATAAGATAATTCAAAGAGACGTTTTTATGGCTGTAGCAAATATGAGATATATTAAAATTTTAATTTGTTTTAGGTTATTTGTATTTGGTTATTGTGTACTCACATTATTATTGTTAAATAATGGATTTTATCATTTGGAAAAATAGACTCGCTGAGGAAAATATAAATTTTTTATTTGGGTAGATCCGAAAAATCATGAACGAGCTATAAATATCATCAATGCTTTATTAAGAAAAGTAAATAGATTGAAGAAGGGGAAGAGAGAGTTAGAGAAGACAAATACAATGCATGGGTTGGATAAAATTTTCTTTATTGGTGTTGTAATAGCTGCTGTGGGGATACCTATCTTCTCTTGTAAAATCATGAAGAAACAATGATAATAGTATATTTTTTCTTTGTTAGTAATTTTTCTCTTAAAGTTGGTGTAGTGTATTATTAAAGATATTATATGGTTGTTATTACTTAAAACTGGTATACTGAAAGTTGCTTTATCAAGAAATATTGTTATTGGCCTATATATTAGTGCAATTAAATTCTTATATGATGTGTTTATTTTTTTCTCTTTTATTAATGTAATTTTATCTTATATTTCTTTTAAAGTATAAATGAAATGTGTGCAGTGCTGAAAAATTAGCCCTTTCATTATAAAATACTTAATGAAATTGGCAACAAATATAGTTATTAAACAAATGATGTAGGATGATATGTATTGATATATGTTGATATGTCTTGATACGAGATGGTATGCCTTGATATGGATAGAAAATAGTTATTAAACAAATGATATGGGATAATATGTATTGATAGATGTTAATATTGATTGATATGAGTTATTATACAAGTGATATGGGATGATATGTGTTGATATGGGATGATTTATCTTTATATGAGATGATATGTCTTGATATAGATAGAAAATAGTTACTAAACAAATGATATAGGATGATATGTGTTGATATGTGTTGATATTGATTGATATGAGTTATTATACAAGTGATATGGGATGATATGTATTGATTTGTGTTGATATGGGATGATATGTCTTGATATAAATAGAAAATAGTTACTAAACAAATGATATAGGATGATATGTATTGATATATGTTGATATTGATTGATATGAGTTATTATACAAGTGGTATGAGATGATATGTATTAATATGTGATGATATGAGATGATATGTCTTGATATGGGATGATATGTCTTGATATAGATAGAAAATAGTTACTAAACAAATGATAGAGGATGATATGTATTGATATGTGTTGATATTGATTGATATGAGTTATTATACAAGTGATATGTGATGATATGCATTGATATGTGTTGATATGAGATGATATATGTTAATATGAGATGATATGTCTTGATATAGATAGAAAATAGTTACTAAACAAATGATATATGATGATATGTGTTGGTATTGATTGATATGAGTTATTATACAAATGGTATGAGATGATAAGTGTTGATATGAGATGATATGTCTTGATTGATATGTGTAAAATCTCAATTACTACAAATTATATAATGCTCAACAATCACACAAACTGTTCAATCTGTAAAATCTCGGCCTAATAAATTATACAATATCTATCAATCCAAAACAATATGTGAATAGTAATTAAATACTTTAAAGAAAATCAAACATCTATATCAATAACTTTCTTCAATCTGTAACATATCCATCTCATTTCTAATATCAATATTCATTCAAAGTATATCTATTCACCCTGTAACACATATATACATCTAACACTCCAACTAACATACACCCAAGGAAATTCACAGCACACAGATCAACTATATGATTGAACATATAAATGATTAATAAACTAGAATTATGATTTATATAATTCAGCATCTAAATCAACAAATTTACATATTCACAATCTAAATTTTGACATCCTTAGTGGCTCACAAAAAACACTCGACATCGTCATCATCATCCCCACTATAATAGATGTCCTCTCTCTTATTTGAAGTATGGACCCATAGATTAACTGTTGTGTTGTATCTGAATTTATCCATAAGCTGTTGTGTACAGTGCTGAAAATTTAGGCTTTTTGTCATAAAATGCTCGATGAACTTAGCAATAAACATCACGCAACCCATTCTACAACAACGTTTAAGTATTAAAAAAATTGATTTAAAAAAATATCAACAAATATCAATTACTATCAGTGAATAAAAAAAAATACTTTTATTTACCGTCTAAAACATCTAAATAACATATAGGAGTCAAATGCTATATATTTTAGGAGTCTTATATCAAGTCATATCAACACATTTCATAAAAAATCAACACATATCAGTTAATAAAATACTTTTATTTACCGTCTAAAACACCTAAACAACATATAGAAGTAAAATGCTATGTATTTTAGAAGGCCCACAGCAAGCTATATCAAGCCATATCAATACATATCAACCTATATCATTAAAGATCAACATATATCAGTCAATAAAATACTTTTTTACTGTCTAAAACATTTAAATAATATATATAAGTCTTATGTATTTTAGAAGTCTCATATCAAGCCATATCAAGATATATCAACCCATATTAAGACATATCACCGTATATCAAGCCATATCAAGATATATCACTCCATATCATGACATATTACCCCATATCAAGACATATCAACCCATATTAAGTTATATTAAGACATATCAACCCATATAAACTCAAATCAATCTATATCAATATACAAATACATAATTTTAGATTATTTAATATACTTAAATACTATTTAGAACAAAAAATGATTCAATCTAATATAGTCTCTTAACACATATATTACCCATATCAACCCATATTTACCCATACCAATCTATATCAAGTCATATCAAACCATATCAAGACATGTTAACTCATATCATCAAAGATCAACATATATCAGTTAACAAAATTCTTTTATTTACTATCTAAAATACCTAAACAACATATATAAGTAAAATGCTATGTATTTTAGAAGGCCCATAGCAAGTCATATCAAGACATATTAATATATATGAACTCATATCATTAAATATCAATATATATCAGTCAATAAAACACTTTTATTTACTGTCTAAAACATCTAAACAACATATAGAAGTCAAATGCTATGTATTTTAGAAGTCTCATATCAAGCCATATCAAGACATATCAACTCATATCAAGACATATCAACCCATATCAAGACATATCACCTTATATCAAGTCATATCAAGATATATCACCCCATATCAACTCCATATCAAGACATATCACCCCATATCAGTCCATATTAACCTATATTAACCCATATCAAGACATATGAACCCATATCAACTCAAATCGATCTATATCAATATACAAATATATAATTTTAGATTATTTAATACACTTAAATACTATTTAAATAGAAAATGATTCAATATAATATAATCTCTTAATACGTATATCACCCATATCAATCTATATTAATCCTTATTAATCCATATCAACCTATATCAATCTTAACAAACACATATTAATACATATCAAATCCATATCAATCTTTAATAAATACATATCAAATCATATTAACTCATATCAATCCATAATAATTTCATATCAACCCATATTGACCCAAAACATACTCGAAATTGAAGTATATCGACACATATTAAACTATATATATTTTTGTACTAACCTCTATAAATAGAATTAGATTAAGCTTTGATTAAAACTCCGGCGAGAATTAAAATTTTGACGATAATTTTTTACAGTCAAATAGATTAACCTAATGAAATCACATTCTTTCTCTTTTAAAACAACTAACTCGAAAAAAATTTCATTCTTTGAGAGAGTTAAGATTTTTTGTAGGAGAAAAAAGAAGATAAAAAATTATTATAAATGGATTTAGGGCATGAGAGAGGATGGAAAAAGAATAAAAAAGAGAGAGAGAAAGATGAAGAAGGAGGAGTGAGAAAGAAAGAGAGAGAAAAAAGAGAAAAGATACTTCTTTTAGATCGATTAAAACTCCGATAAAAACTAAAATTTTGGGCAATATTTTACTTCAAAATCGATTTTTAAATTGATTAACATAGTAAAATCACTTTCTTTCTCTTTTGAAACCATTAATCTAAAGAAAACTCCTTCTTGATAGAGAGTTTGAATTTTTTATAAGAGAAAAAGAAGAGAAAAAAAATGTTAATGAATTTAGAGCATGAGAGAGAAGGAAAGATGGTGAAAAAAAGAAAAATAGAGAAAAAGAAAGAATGAGACTTGAAAAAAGGAGAGAAGAAGAAGTGAAGAAATAAAATGAAAAGATAGTTCTTTTAGAGTAAATGATATTTGTATCTTAATTGGTCTATTTAAGATTAGTGGAGTCTAAAATTTATTATTATTTTCTTTTAGGATATTTTCTTGATTAATTCTCTTTAATTTTCAATTAAAAATTATATATCTTATAATATAAATTAAAACATATATATATTAGAATATATATTAATTTTATTTTTTTTTATTTATTATGGTTCAAAATTTACACTAATAATTTTAATTTCGATTTACAAAATGATAAACCTAAACCGAATTTTTATAACCTAGACTTGATTTCAATTTAGAATGAATTTTTTCAATTGCTATCTAATTTATGAATCTAATTGCTGATTCACGCAATTTATGATTCACTATGAATCGTGACCATAATTATATATATGCATATTTAGTATTATATTTTCTTCGAAGTTGAAATTTCAAAAAATATATAACATGTATTTTTTTAATTCCCAATATTTGATTTTTTAAAAAAAATAAAAATCTATTAAAATTATAAAATTTAATATTAAAATTTTATTAGTTTAAATTAAATTTTTATAATTTATAATAATATCCATGTCATCATGCAAATTTTCTTCTTATATTAATAATATAAATATATAATACTCTTTTTTTTTAATCTTGTAAACGCGCACAATAATATCCCATCATCTTCGTTCTTTCTTAAGATTGCTATAACAACATCGTCTCTCTCATCTCTGTAAAGACAAAACCGTGGATCTATCTCTTCCCACCATTTCCCTTCCCCTTTTCTTTCTCTCTCTACCCCGCTTAACAAACACCTTTCTCTCTGTCTGTGCTCAGACCTTACCAATTTTTGCAGTTTTTTCTTTCTTTTTAATTCATTGATTTGGGGCTTCTCTCTTTGCTTGAGATCTACCCTTCTTCTTCGTCTTCTTCTTATTCTTCTTCTTCTTTGTAAATCCCAGATCTCTGTTATTCTTACCCTTCTTCAGTTTTGCTCTTTAGTTTCTTAGAGATGACTTCTTTTCGCCCAGATCCCGCCCCCGGAGTCTACCCAGATCCGGAGTCTCCCTCTATCGACCACTTCGACCGCCTTCCTGACTCCCTTCTCCTTCTCGTCTTCAACAGAATCGGAGATGTTAAGGCTCTTGGCCGTTGCTGTGTTGTGTCGCGCCGTTTCCATTCTCTTGTCCCGCAAGTGGATAACGTTGTTGTACGTGTCGATTGTGTCATTTCTGATGATGATACTTCCCCTTCTTCTTCATTGGATAAATCTCGTTCTTCTAGTTCGTCTTCTGGGTTCTCATCGCTTTTTCGGTTGGTCTTTGGTGGCCTTGTTAAGCAATTTCAGGCTCTAGGTCAGCTTCTTGGACCAAGGAGAGAGATGTTAAATTCTTATTCTTTGCGGAATGGGCTTTTTTCTTCTTCTTCCTCTTCTTCGAGTTCTGCGCCTTCATCCTCTGCCCTTTTCGTTGGGAACGAAGACGATGGGGAAATGGATCAGGGCGGTGTTACCCATCATTCTCCTACTCAGGTTCTCAAGAATTTTAACGAAATTAGGTTTTTGCGGATCGAGTTGCCCAGTGGGGAATTGGGGGTTGATGATGGGGTGCTTTTGAAATGGAGAGCTGATTTCGGATCTACCCTTGATAATTGTGTTATTTTAGGTGCTGCTTCCGTAATCAGCAATGGCCATAACAAGAGTTGCTCTGTTTTGCAAGAAAATGGAGCTGATGGGGCTTGTGGGAATGTGAATAACAACAATGGTGTCGGTGATGATAATGGGAGCATTCCTGAGTCATTTTACACTAATGGTGGCTTGAAATTGAGGGTGGTGTGGACTATTAGCTCCTTGATTGCTGCCTCCGCCAGGCATTACTTGCTTCAACCCATAATTGCGGAGCACAAGACACTTGATAGCTTGGTGCTGACTGATGCTGATGGGCAGGGAGTATTGTGTATGAATAGGGAACAATTGGAGGAGTTGAGGGTGAAGCCTTTATCGGCTTCTTCTGCATCCAAGAGGACGCTTGTGCCTGCACTGAACATGCGGCTTTGGTATGCACCCCACTTGGAATTGCCTGATGGGACTGTTTTGAAAGGAGCAACCTTGGTTGCAATTAGACCTAGTGAGCAGTCCACAACCAAGAAGGAGGTCTGCGATGCATCTTGGGTTTCCACGGCCTTTGAGGAGCCTTATGGCACTGGCGCTAAGATGCTTGTAAAGAGGAGGACTTACTGCTTGGAGATGAACTCATTCTGAAGCAATGGAGCTGAGGTAATTTTGCAAATCTGTAATCATATGTTCGCGAAGTTAATAGTTCTGTATATATTGTGTCTCCTTCTGTGTAATTAGGCTACGATTGTGGAGATCAAAGGCATGAAGCATGCCATTATCATATGCAATTTCTTAGTAATGTCTGTAATGTGTATGCTTTGTTTGTCAACTCTGGTGCTTGTTAATTGCTCTGTCATGTAATGTTTGTTCAAATTATAATGTGTGTTCAAGCTCGATTATAGAAAATAGGAAATCAGTATATATCAAAGTGGAGAATTTATTTGTTCCGCTAACAATATTAGGACCAAGTATTGCCAAATGAATGTTGTTTTCTTCCACTTGCCCACTTGCTCTGAATTTGCTGGACTGCACTTGATCCATTGGACGTCTGTGTTGTGGAATTGTAACACAGATATATGGCATTTTCTACATTTGTAGGTGTTCAGTAATTTACCATGAATCACTTAAATAAAGTAATTTTAACTCGGTTTAACTGTTTTTATCGGCTTAACAGGGAAAGCACAAATAGTTTGGGGGAGGGTGGAGGTGCAAGATCTTTTGGAGTCGAGAACCAGATCCCAGTTTTGCTTCAAACTTGGCCTGAAGTGGGTTCACTGCCCCATGGAGCTGGATCTTGCATTTGATTGCCACTATGACACCCATCCTAAGTCGATAATCACTGCAGATCCACAATTATTCGACTTTTCTGTCGGTAAACTGATCATGGAAATGCATCTGCTGCTTTTTTTAATTGAGGCATATGCTTATAAGGGTGCACAAATGCAACTAAATAAATGTTGTAAGAGCTTTGTAGTCATTTACTTCAATCTATAATCCCTGTATGTGAAAATTGTAGGGATGAATATGTTGTGCTTATATTACACTTTCAAGACGTTTGGATTAGCCCTTAAACTCACCTCTCTCTTTCTCTCTCTTTCTGTGCTATAGTTAATGTTAGTTTGTAGCTTCTCTGTATTTAAAAGGCTTGATTAATTGACTTGTAGCTGAGGAGTGCGATGTTAACAATTTGCATTGTATTCTGGATGATGACAATAATGGATGGGTTACTAGACTTGAAAAAAAGGCAGATACGGTGGGTTTTAGGTGGAGTTGGTTAAGTAATAGGTGTTTAGGTCTTACATTAGTGGGGAAAGCAAGGAGATTGATGGTGATGTTTAATATCCCATTTAAGATTAGTTGTTATGGTTGATGGTACTGGTAACATTTTGAAGCTCGAAGATGGCAAATCTGATTAATGTATTATGAATTCTCAAGTAGACACACTTCTTCCTTTCCTTAGAGTACCAAATATCCTCAAGCTTACAACCAGCCATCTACAATTTGGAACTTGGAAGATGCAACTGTTGCCTTTCCATGTTAGTTGTTTAAATTTTCTTTTTCATCTTACATGACCATAATATGATTTAATAAATTACTAAAATAATTTTTGTAGTATAAGTTTTGATTTATTTAGCTGCAAAATGGCTGCATACTTGTTAGATCAGCTGACTAGCCTACGAAATAAAAGTGCTTTTTGTTTTCTTCCTCGCTATATTAATATTATTATGTTTCTATTAAAGGAAAAAAAATTTTTAAAAAAAATCGGACGGTACTGTGACTTTACATAATTGAGTTGATACAATTTGCGTTTTTAATACATGAAGCTGTTACGCAATGAATAACCAAAGGGCCACCATGCTTTTAGCCTTTGTTATTATTTTTCAGAATTGCATCCCTAATTGTCCTTTTGATTCGCAGCTTTCACTCTTTCATGGCCCCAAGCAATTATTATTGTTTTTTTTATAGAAATAAATATGATTAATTTTCATCATCTGTAGATTCTTCTATGACTTCACCCTTAGTTATATCAGATCATTGGCTGGCCAAGCAATTGGAAATTTGCATCATTATTTGCTTAATTTTCATCAAGAAGATGAATGTCTGCTCTGCCCACTCTCATTTCTTAAATAACCAATTTTCTAATTTGTTTTAATATTATATGAGAGGGAAAAATTAATTCTAAATTTATTATTAAAAAAATTGCATATTTATTGTTAAATTATATTTCAGTATACAATTAATTTTTTCTTTAATAAAGGAAAAATTGCCTCCATACACTTCAGGAAAATGTGAAATTTGATTTTTAAGCTCTTATGAAACAAATCCAGAAGCTTGTTTTTCATCTTTGCATGGGATTTCTTTTTTTTTTTTTTCATTTGTTGTAATATTGTTGTTTATTTATTTATTTTTTAATTTCTCCAATTAATTAGCTGGTTCTTCCTCTACCTTATATCTGTTGATCACATGATAGATCTTAGCTTGATACAATCCACGTGAAGAAAACCTGGACTCAGTTATACCTCACTCATTTGATTTTGTTCTATGATTATTATTTATCCATTTTTAATTATTCTTTTTGCTTTGTTTTTATATATAGTAATGGCATTAATTTAATTAACACTAATAATTAAAATTATAAAAAGCAAAATGTGATTGAAAAGCAGTACTCAATTTTCATAATTAGAGATGTCACAGTTGGCTTAATTATCATATAATAAAATTCATTTAAAGAAGAATAGGCCCTAGGTGGAGAATTATATATGATGAACAGATATTGTAAAATAATAAAGCCCCACATGCTTATTTATTAGCCGGCAATAGTTGTGATTTTAAATTAAATTAATTCTGCACACAAAGCAAAAGTAATTGGGAAGTGTTTGGAAACAAATATATTTTTGTTTTGTAATTTTTTTTTTAAAATGATTGTTTCTTCCCCATTATTCCATGTTCTTTATAGAAGCATTTCAAGTGATGTTCTTCTTACTTTTCAGCCACAAAATTTAAGGTTGATATCAATTATCATATGACTCGAACCTTCAATTCTTAGTAGTTAATATCACTAATTAAATTGAAGGCAGTGGGTTATTTTATGGAAAATTATTGTTATTGTCGATTCTTAATATTTGCAAAATTTTATTATTAATTCTTCTTAATAATTATTATTAAAAAAATAATTTCAGGGTATATCATACATTTTTTATTTTGCATAATTTGGGTATTGTTGGCGGATACTTTGTAAAAGTTGCAACTGCAAGCTCTTTTCTCACTAAAAATTAACCTCAATTTTAATGGGTTAGTTTCTTCTGAAAAGCCTGATAAAAATGGTAAATGGTCGCATGCACCAACTCTCACTTTTATATGATGAAGGCTGAAGAGTCTCTTACAATTACAAACATGCCTGCCTTTTCAACTTTTTTGTTTTTTAAAAAAACTATTTATATTGAAAATTCTTATAAAAAATTCTTACAATTATTGCTAATGCTTTCGCAGGCAATAGTCCCAAATCTCCAGTCATCTCTCCATTTTGTTTTTAGACTTTGTTTTTTCTGTTTTTTTCTTGTTTATTTTGTTTTTAGATGGGAGGTTACGACAACCAATTCTCCTAGTTAAAAACATCTTTCGATTCCTTCTTTTTAGGCTCTCTAGAGCTCTATACTGATATTTTTCTTCTGAATCGGGATTTTGGAGCTTCAAGAACACATCTTTTAACCCAAAAATTTTATCTTTTATTATGTATTTTGTTTTTCAGTCTCCCTCAAGTAGCTTACCATCAGCTTTTATCCTCTCATCTTTCTCTCTCTTTTAAAATTTTTAGTTGAAGCTCCTTAAGGAGCTATGGCAAATCCTTTTTTTGGGACCTCTAGCCCTTCTATTTTCTCAACACATTTAAGATTTGAGGTTGCATGGAGAAATAAGAGTTTTTCACTGTTTCACTTTTCTTTTAGCGGACCCAACTTGTTTGGGACTAAGGCTTAATTGTTGTTGTTGTTGCTACCGATTCTGGTTGTTTTTGTTTTTTAAGATCACGGCCTTTTCCTTGTCTTTTATTGCCATCCATTGGAGAATTCATGCAAGTTGTCTTTAGTGTGCCAATCTACAAGGAGTGAGATGAGGATCTAATGTGCTTCTGTTGTTTGTTATATTGATTGCTTTTATTTTATTTTATGTTCTGTATTCTCTTTTATTTGAGATCTATTTTCTATAATTTCTGTATTTTGTGTTTGTGTTCTTAGATTTATACAATCCTTTGTTCTTTTAGTGTTTGTTGTACTGTTGTTATAATTCTTAATGAAATCTTCTTCATTTTGATAATAAAAAAAAATTACTAATTTCATGGAATTATTTCTTCACATTAGGAGGCCTAAAGTGTTCTAGATGATTCTTTGAGTTAAAAGAAAATAAAAAAAAAAAAAAGAAAAATTGTGGGACATGGGCATATTTACCTATGAAATAGACAAATTTACATGAAATTTATGAAGGGGGCGAAAACAAAAGCCCACCCAGAATGGGCTTAAAAATGTAACTGCCCCAAGGCTTTTTGCAGCCTATCTTTTGCCTCAAGCTGGGCTGCATTTTGCTGCTTATATTATTATCCTAATCGTGGGGCATATTGTCTTCGTATTGGGGCCCTTTTAATTTTTATTCCTGTTGGGAACCATTCTACATTCCTATTACTAGTCATGCATGATGCATCAACGCTTTTTTTTTTCCCCAGTACTGGGCAATCAATGATAAATTTATTATTCAAAGAATATTCATTTGAAATTTAATCTTATTATGAAAAGTTTTATGTCTGGAGAAGATATAAAATTATGTCGAAAATATTTTGTAACAACTCAATTTATTCAATAAAATGCATCGTTGAAAATGTAAATATAATCCTTCCTAAAATTAAACATAAGTCTTTTTATATATTGGTAAAATGAGAAAATAATTATATATTTTTTTATACTTTTCAACTATCACAAATAATAAAATTCAAATAAAATTTATTGTAAAATGTATTCCAAATACATAAAATATTGCATCATGAGTTGAACTGAATTTTATTACGTTCTAATTCAATTATTAAATTATTACATATGAATTTTTGTAAAGAGTGCCATAAACAACTAATTTAAATATTGTAGAAAAAAAATACAAATGAAGAGATCAACTAAACTTATTCAGAAGGATTTATTGATTGCATATTTTGTTCCTACTCAAAAACCTGCTTGCCATCTTGTGGTTTTGATATAGTTATTCAAAAAGCAGCAGAAGCAGGAGGAGGAGGGTTAATAAGAAAAAGATCAAGAAGACTATCGATTGTGGTGTACTCATATTCTGGATAAAGAGCTGAGGCCTCTAGATCATCTTCTTCCAGTTCAAACCCCATCGTATCACCCTTTACAAACAAGCTGTGAAGTACAGCCACTGGAACATTTTTCGGATGTGGCAGCCCTGAATTTTATTTTATTTTATTAACAATATACTATATCAATGCATAAAAAATTAAATAAAAATAAATTAAAAGTCTTACTCTTAGTTTGCTCCACAAGATCTTCTTCATTGATATGAATTTTATTAAAAGTCTGACCAGTTTTTTTCTCCCAAAGAGAAATCAATTCAAGCTGAGTTATAATGTTCTTCTTTGGCCTGTATATCACTGTTCGATTTAGCGTTCTTGGATCATTTGCTACTTTTATAGTGTACATTGCTATGTCTTCTTCATAGTTTAGCACAGCTGATCAAGAGCAAACACATCGATGAAGATAGCATATTTATTTAATAGATCAATATCACACTTAAATTCTCTCCCAATAAATTCTATAAATTACAAATTCATACTAATTTTATTTAAAATTTTAAGTCACTAGTTCTATAAATTTATTTGTATTCGAGTTAATTTTTATGAGAAAATTGATAGAATTTATAAGCGAATAATAAATTAAAAAAATATATTTTAAAATTAAAACAAATCATATTTAATAAATAATACTGAATATGAGAAATCATTTATAAATTAATTTTTTAGAAAAATTTACAAATCAAGTAATTTTGTATTAATTTGTTTCAGATATTATATAATATTCTTTTTTATTTAAAACATATTTAATACTCTCTTCTTTCTATTCAAGAAAAGGGGAGAAAAAAGCTAAGATAAAGACACTGCAATTATTCTTCTACTTGATTAAAGGATTCTTAAAATAAATTACAAATTTATTATGTTACTTTAATATATATATATATATATATATATTTCTTTATTGAAAGTTAAAAACAGGGTAAAACCAATAATATATTAATCATTTAAATGTAATTACAATACAACTTTAAGAAACAAGAAAACATAAAATATATATAATTGTTAAGAATTCTTAAAATTTAAGATTTTATAGTTGAAATTAAAATAAAATAAAATAAAGCGATATATTAATAATTTTAATGGACTACAATATACATTTTAGTGGATATATATAATTTAAAACACATAAATTTTAAAAATATAAAATTATATTATTTTTAGGCGAATCACTGTAAAAACATCATATTTGTGTTAATTAGATAAAAATTATATCAATAAAATTGCTTTTTTTAAAAAAAATAAAAATGCTTTTAGGGTGCAAGTGTATATCAATATTTACGACTAAAGTAAAAAATATTAGTTGAAATCTTTCTTCTTATACTGCTAAAAGAAATAACGAATTAGAAAAGTGTTATATAGGAGTGAGGAAATAATTTACCTTTAGCTTCACCACTACCATATACTGAAATATCAACCCCGTGTTCATGTGGGTGAAGCAAATAATTGACAAAGTAAGAAGCAAAGCAATTAGCAGATACGAACGTAAATGGAATCCCAGCTTCTTCAACAGCTCTTCTAATCTTTCTCTTTCTCTCAAGACAAGCTTCAAACGGCGGTAATGGTTTCACTCTATCCTCTTCAACCCCGAAATCCGACGGAAAGAACCTCTGCAGTATCCATACATATATATACATATATTTAACAAAAAAGGCACAGTGCAATAAAATACCTTTATATTATACCCAACATGGCAACATCTAATTAATATTATTAATACCTTTATATTACCGGCAACTTTGATGGCATCTATGATCTTGAATTGATCAAGGATTTGAGGGAAAGCAAGCGTAGAGATAACTACATCTACTTGTCTAAGCAATGCTACAAGTTTGTCATGCTCATCCAATTCTCCCTGTCCAAAAAAATAAATAAAGTTGTCATTTCATTTTTTTTTTCAAAAAAAAAGTTATTACTATTATTATAATGGGGTGGAGGGGGAGAGAGAGAGTACATGAACAATGGTGACACCCATGGATTGGAAGTCTTTAAACAAGTGTAGTTTAGAGGAAGAAGTTTGCGAAGTAATGGGTCGAGCATAAACATAAGTTTGATGACCCATTAACACACTTGCCTTCACCATATACTTGCCTATGTAACCAGTTCCTCCAAATATTAATATCTTGCTTGAACTAGCTTTCCCCATTTCTATTTTATTTCTCTTTTATTGCATATATAATCTTACAAGTCACAGTGAATTAATGCTAAGTAATTCCTCAATGCATGTATTTATAGACGTATAAAAATAAAAAGGGGGAGAGGAACTCTTATCATAACATGGAGTGCAACTTCTTCTCTCAATCGAGGAAGTTGCTTCCTGGCTGCGCACGCACCTGATCAAATGAACTGCGCAGATGTCATCCGCAAAGAATTTAATCTAGAGTTTATTGAGTAGGAATTGGAATATTGGTCGGTCATAAATTATTATTAATGTTGGAGCGTTATTCTTGGCTTCTCCACTGTGTCAGTGTGCGGTCATCTTGTTAAATTATTAATCTTATTAATTCATGCAAATATATAGCCATTTATCTCTTGCCATTTACCAAGTCGGCCCCACATAGATAAACTTTATGAATTTTCTTTTTTAAATATTTTTCAGGTGCATGGCTGCTTTCAAAGTTCAAATTTGGATCCATAAGAATTTTTCGAATTGTTACAAACTAGACATTGACTGACTCCCAGCTTAAAATCAATTTGATCGGCTGTATAGTTTATTTAACCACTAGACGGTTGGTGATATATATTAATATATTTATGATAAATATAAGAGTAAAAACTGAAAAATAAATTCTAAGATGGTGATCTAATGGTCAATGATATGATTCCATCAAAAATACTTTTAAACTCGCTTTTAAAAATTAAAATATAACATGCGGTAAATTTTCGCCACAACAATATTTTTTTATCTCTAACTATATACATATACATATACATATATATATATATATAATATAATGCAATAGAAGAAATGTTTAATATGTTTTTAAGAGATTATTAAATTAGAATTATTTTACAATATGATATGAAAAATTTTATATCTATATATTATATTAAGATGGTTGTCCTTGGCATAATATTATTATGCAACATCTCTTGCTCATCTCTTGTCGTATGACTCAATTTTTTAAAATTTTAAATTAAATTATTATTTATTATAATAAATATTTATTTAATATTTTAATTAAAAAAATTAAATAAAATTAAGATATTTTATTTAATATTGATAATATTTATATTTATTTGAAGAATTTAAATATAATTATATTTAATATTGATAATAATTAGTTATCCGTATATCATATCTTTTATATTTTTGAACAAAATTACAGATAATTCATTAATTTATGTAAATAATAAAATAGAGTAGAATACAAAATGTTAAAAATTTTAGGCAAATTGGCCATTAAAATATTACTAATACAAAATATACATTGTAAGAGAATATTTAGTGTTATGCAACTTATTGAATTTACAATAGATTCTTGTCTTTTGTCTATCAAGATATATTTTAATATTAACTACTATACTATTCAATTTCAAAATCAAAACACTAATTCACTTCTTGTGTGCAAATAATTTCAAATTAATTTTATTATTTTTTTAGAGTAAATATTTATTTAATATTTATTTTGAGACTTCAAATAAAACTATTAAATTAGATATTTATTTCGATAGTTCAAATATAATAATTAAAATAATTGATAAATATAATATTTAATTGATATTTAATAAATATAATACTTGATATTTGTTGTTAATTAATTAATTATTATAGTTATTTATTTTGGAAGTTAAAATAGAATTAAAATATTTTATTTGATATTAATAATAATTATATTAATTTAGAGAGTTTAAATAGAAATATAATATTTTATTTATATTGATAATAATCAGTTAAATTGGTCATTAAAGTACTCACAACATGTGTATGGTATTTTTCTAATATTATAGTAAAATAATTAACTTTGGCACACATATATCATTGTCTCAATCGCACCACAATATTAATTTCTTAATATTTTAAATTAAATTTATTATTTATCATTTAATAAATATTTATTTAATATTTATTTAAAAAATTTAAATAGAATCAAGATATTGTATTTGATATTTATTTATTTATTTAAATAGTTTAAATAGAATTATAATATTCTATTTGATATTAATAATAGTTAGAAAGTTTAAATAAAATTATAATATCGTATTTGATATTGATAATAATTAATTATGTATATATATAATATAAAAAAAAATTGTAACCGCTATATTATTATTTTCTTCTCATGTAATACTATTTAGCTTAATATCTATATATTATACTAAAACAGTACGCTGATACAATATTATACTATATGTTGTCTCAATTACCTCGATACTTAAATTTGAAATTATGAAAATTAGGAATCTTGAAAAAGAAACTTGAGTTCCTTCCTAGTTATGATTTAGTTTTAGAGTGAACTCCCATTAGATAGTGGCCGACATCTTTCTTTATATTTAGTTTCACCATTGGATTAAAATAGATGCAAAGAAGGCAACAATATTTAAAAATGAGGATTAAGTAGTCCAACTTGATCGAACATATTTAGATTTTCCAGTGTGAGTCAGTCCGTCTATATATGCATGCATTTAGCCAAGAGAGGCACCACTTTGAATGTGTTTCGAGGATGAGCTAATTATGGATTAATTACCATTTGAATCTTGGACTCAAAACTCGATTCGCTAACATAATGTACATTTCAAACCCATAAGTAAGTTATTTTTTAGACAGAATTGAATTGTTTTATCTTAGACTCAATAATATCCCTTAATATATAGATGCCAATAATATATTTTATATAAATTGTTTTTTAATAAAAAAAAACAAAAGGGGAAAATCTTTTGGGATAGAAAATTATATATATATATGAGGCTTGCTTATGCAAATAGTAATTAATTAAAATTAGAATAAGATAATAAAGCATAGTAATTAGAATTATGTACATGCATGATTATATTGGACGTAGTAATTGTCTAATAACAATATGATCTTTATAATGACACTATTTTATTCTGTTTATTTTATATTGGTTCAAGGAGACTTGTCGAAAATATTGTTATTGTAGATATTCCTAGAGTGACTTGTTACTTGTCGTCATGTATTGGCTTATTCCATGCATGAGTTACTGACTGCGACTTGGCCAAAGGCAACTGTTTAATTGAAAAATAATAAAATATAATTATGAGAATTCTACTTTACTACGGCACTTTTTATTTTAAATAATACCATTAATATATTTTGAAATTCAAACTATACTTAATGTTTTAAAAAAAATTTATAATTTATTATATAATAACAACATTTTTAAAAAAAATTTTTTTGAAGAATATTTAATTTCTATACCAGTGCAAGCATCATTGAAAGAACAAGAAAAAAAAATCAACTTCCGATTTTTCTTTTAATTTTAACTTAATTATTTTTGTGATTCTTCTAATTGAGCACTAAGAATATAAAAGCAAATGCTTCCTGTCATTATTAATTGTAAGTTAGTTAGCTAGTTAAGAAGTTAAGTGTGTTAGTTACAAATTAGTTTTCCTATAACAAGCAAATATTTCCCGCCATAATTAGTTGTAATTCAGTTAGCTAGTTAAAAAGTTAGGTAAGATAGTTACAAATTAGCTTTCTTATTTGATATAATTAGTTTTCTAACGCAGACCCGAATCCGATCTTGAGATAAGTTCAGCAAGCTAAGCCTCTAGGGCATCCATCTAAGAAGGCAATCACAAAAAAGAAATCATTAATTTGAAAAAAAATTATATATATACAGATATAATTAGAGGAAACCAACTTCATTTTTGCATAAAAAATCATTTCAAATTTTTTTAAATTTCAATATTTAATAATAAGTAAACAATTAATATTAAATAGAATAGGGCAACTCAAATCTCTAGACCAGCCTCCTAAACCGCTAGTTGACGTCTTCTATATAATTAAGGAGATGTTGGTTAATTGTAAATTGATTTTGGCAATTTTAGAAACTTACAGTTTTTGTTCCTGAGGGCAACAATTAATTTCACTTTCAATTATATATATATATATATATATATCACATGGAGCAACCTGAAGATCGAACAGTAAGGTTAAGAAGCAAGAATCTCCGCAGTACTGTATTAAAATCTCAATATGATCCAACAACATTTTAATTATGAACATGTCGCACACAACGCAAGTGGTTACTAGAATTACAAAAATTCCATGGAAGGCTACTATAATTACAGAATTCCAGCTTCAAATCCTAGAATAGTGGATGGTGAGACTTATGGGGAACTATATTTTGTAGGGTTAAAGACAAAAATTAATTGCATAATTTTCTCAATATTTATTATTATACAATAAATAGGAAAAAATAACCCAATTGGTAGAAAATACTTTTCTATTTGTAATGCGGATATATGTATTTGAATTAGGTTCCTATTTGTAAACAATATATATATATATATATGCTTAATTACCTCTTATATATATTCTGTGATTAATTGTTCCTCGTATGAGGCTCAGGCTATAGACACCATGTACCATGTGAGCAACCAGCACCAATATCTCTCTTGAAAATTTATCTATCTACTATTTTTAAAGTACTCATTTACGAGCCCCACAAATCCATATATTCATTTTAAAGTACTCATTTTAAATTAAATCTTATTTTGATAAGTTTTACTTTTGGAGAAGATATAAAATTATGTCAAATTGAAAAAAAAAATTATAATAAGCTCAATTATTATTTAATTAAAATCTAAATAATAATTCTTCAATTAAATAAGATTCTTTATGTATAGATATTTATAAAATGAGAAAATAATTATATTTTTTATACTTCTCTCACATCACAAATAATGAAATTTAAATGAATTTAATTATAAACTGCATTCCAAATACATAAATTGCATCATGAATTGAACTGAACTGAACTTCATGACATTCTAATAGAATTCTTTTCAATTACGATACATAAGAATTTTTTAGAAGAGTTCCACAAACGAAAATATAAATGAAGAGATCAATTAAACTCATTCAGCAGGATTTATTGTTTTTTTTCTTATTCCTATCCAAAAACCTGCTTGCAATCTTGTTGCTATTTGTGATTTTGAGATAATTATTCAAAAGCAGCAGAAGCAGGAAGAGGAGGATTAATAAGAAAAATATCAAGAAGACTATCGATTGTGGTGTACTTAAATTCTGGATAAAGAACTGAAGCCTCTAAATCATCTTCTTCCAGTTCATAACCCATCATATCTCCCTTTACAAACAGGCTATGAAGTATAGCCACTGGAATATTTTCTGGATCTGGTAGCCCTGCAAGTTTTTTTTTTATTAGTAATTTACTATGTCAATACATACAAATTAAATTAAAATAAATTAAAAGTCTCACTCTTAGTTTGCTCCATAAGATATTCCTCCGTGATATGAACTTTATTATAAGTCTAACCAGTTTTTTTCTTCCAAAGAGAAATCAATTCACGCTGAGATATAATATTCTTACTCGGGCTATATATTACTACTCGATTTAGGGTTCGTGGGTCATCTGCTACTTTTATGGTGTACATTGCTATGTCTTCTTCATAGTTTATCACAGCTAATACAAAACAAGCACATCAGCGAAATCAGAATATTTGTTCAATAGATCCACGAATATCACGCTTAAATTCTTAATTTTAATATGAATACATTCTATAAATTACAAACGCATAATACTAACTTTACTACGGATAATAATTTATTTAAAATTTTTAGTCATTGGTGCCATAAATTTATTTGTATTTGAGTTAATTTCTATGTATGTATGTATGCTATTATTGAAAATCAGAATGAAATAAAATTAAGCAGTATATTAATAATTTGAGTGAACTACGATATATTTTTAGTCGATCATTCCATATTTTAATAATTTTAAACAGTCACTCTAAAAATATTATAAAATCAATATTTATATATCGTATATGTACATTGATCATAATTAAATCATATTAATAAAACTGTTTTTTTCCTATTTTTCATAACTTAAAAAATACAACGTAAGTGTATAGCTATATTTAGGACCAGAAACAAAAATTTAAATTGAAATCTTTGTTTTTATAGTGCTAAAAGTAGTGACCGAATTAAGGGGGGTCCTAGGGAGACTGGACCCCTTGGTTCATTCATATGTACACGTGTACATATCTGTATGTATATAATTTACAGGAAACTATCAAGCACATCAATAAGTATCTTGGCCCTTTTATATCTCGGGCCATGGTTATCAAGCACATCATTTATTGTTATATCTTGGCCCATGGAAATTATATACATATATATACATATATATATATATATTCATACATGTATATAATATATTATAATACATTATAATATATATTAAATTCTTATAATATATAATATATCCATGACATTATTGAGTCATAATTTTAATTTTTCTGTAATGTTTTTGCCTAATAATTTAAAAAAAAAAACTTAAAATTAAAGGAATTAAAATATTAAATTACATTACAAATTAATAGAAAATTAAATTTTTTTTTAATCCTTTCAAATTAACTTAAATAAAAATATTAATATCAACTATTTATATTAAATTTTTAATATAAAAATAACAACCGCATGTTTATGCGGACGAAGCAAGTAATTTACGAAGTAAGAAGCAAAGCAATTAGCAGATACAAAAGAAAATGGAATTCCAGCTTCTTCAATTGCTCTTCTAATTTTTTTCTTTTTCTCAAGAAATGCTTCAAATGGTGGTAATGGTTTCACTCTATCCTCTTCAACTCCAAAATCCGACGGAAAGAACCTCTGTCACATCCTTATCAGAGGCGGAGATAAAGGGGGTCCCATGGGGCCCTGTTCCCTCCTCAGTTAAAAATAAAAAATTTTTAGGTATATTTGAGAATGAATATTATATTGGTTGAGATGGAACAGCTTGGCCTTATTATGTGAGAGCACGCAACTTCGATCCACGCTCCCAACATTTTTCATCCTTTTTTTTTCCAATCTTTAAAACTGGGCCTTTTAATCAAGCCCATTACAAACAAACAAGATTTGTCAATGACTCTGCCCATTACAAACAAACAAGAATAACTTAATTGTGATTCTTTCTCTTCTTTCTCACGTTTCTTCTTCGTTAATTCCTTTTTCTTTTTTTTTTTTTTCAGATAACAGTTTCTTCCTTTTTCAATTTCATTCTTTCACCGATTGGCACCAGCAAGGCAGCGGCAACAAGTTAAGAATAGGTACACCACTTACTTTTAATCTCATATTTATTTTGTTGCAATTTTTTTATCTTGCTAAAATGAATTGAAATTTGAAAAATAATGAATTAAGAAATTGGCTTGAATACTCGAGGACATTATAAATTTGAAATGTTTAATTTGATTTTGTAGTATGAAGTTTTTTTTTTTTTTGAGAAAAGTAGTATGAAGTTAAATTGAAATTATTATTTTTTTGTAGTTTATAATCTGGAATTTTTTTATTTCTTTTATAATTTGATATTTTTAATGTTTAGTATTTAAGTTGAATTGGATCCCCCTTATCTAAAATCCTGGCTACGCCACTGTTATATGTACATATATATTAAAAAAGAAATGTACAGTGCAAAAACACCTTTATATTATACCCAGCATCTAATATATTATTGGTACCTTTATATTACCAGCAACTTTGATGGCATCTATGATCTTGAATTGATCAAGGACTTGTCTAAATAATGCTACAAGTTTGTCTAAGTAATGCTACAAGTTTGTCATGCTCATCCAATTCTCCCTGTCCAAAAAAAAAATTAAAGTCGTCATTTAATTTTTTTCAAAAAAAAAAAAGAAAAAAAGTTATTACTATTATTATAAGGGGGAGAGGGAGAGTACATGAACAATGGTGACACCCATGGATTGGAAGTCTTTAAACAAGTGTAGTTTAGAGGAAGATGTTTGTGAAGTAATGGGTCGAGCATAAGCATAAGTTTTATGACCCATTGACACACTTGCCTTCACCATTTACTTGCCTATGTAACCAGTTCCTCCAAATATTAATATCTTGCTTGAACTACTTTTCTCCATTTTTTTATATTTTATTGTATTTTATTTCTCTCTTATTCTATATATAATCTTACAAGTGATCACAGTGAATAATATATAATTAATTCCTCGCTGAATGTATTTATAGTATAGATGATAGATGTATATATATATATATATATATATATATATGGAAAGAGGGTGAGAAACTATCTTATCTTGGACTACAAATTCCTTTCGCAATCGAGGAAGTTGCTTCCTATCGTTTTAGGCAGCTGGCGTTAAGCCCCTGATAAAAAAAAAAAAAACAAGTTTGACACATTTGACTTTGCAGGAATTGGATTATGCATATATTGACGAATTGGTTAGCACATTAATTTGCGTATTTAGATTGCATATTATTTAGGTCATGTCAGACTCTTGATTTTATATTAACGTGAATTGAATATATAAAATTTTAAATATTTATAATTATAACTTAAATATAATAAAACAATTTATCAATATATATATAATAAAATAATTAAATGGAGTTTTAAAATGAAAATTTTTTAATTAAATTTTAAGGTTTATTTTATCTCATGTAATTTTAATAGCCTAATAGCAAACAATTATTGAAATAAGTATAAATCAAAACAATTTATGTTATACTTGAAATACAAAAAAAAAATGAATGTATTATTTCTTTTTAAATAAAAGAAACAAAATAAAAAATTTGAAAAAAAATTGAAGAAGGCTGATATAATAATAATAATTTAAAATAATTACTATAAAGTCATGTATTTATGTTAGTATAGTACTGCTTACAATATCTGTTAGAATCTGAAAATATAAATAATTTACTTATAATTAGGAATATAGGTAATTAACTTATTATATTATATCAATCCAATATATATGAAGATAATTAATTAACAATAATAAAGTTATTTATTCGTTTTAATTTCAACTCAAAGAAATTTTCAATCAAATTAAGGATATAGTGGAGTGTTTCATATTTTATATTTTAAGGGAAATTTTAAAAATCTTAATTTTAAGAAATTTTTATAATATATATATATATATATATTTCAAATTTGATAATTAAAAATAGAGTTTTATTATGAAGTAATTATCTAATAGATAAAATCAAATCTTAATTCATGCAATAACAACGTTTTAAATAGTTTTTTCATTATATTTCTACTTCATGATACTCACTTGGAAAAAGATCATATATATAAAAAAAGACAGCGACTTAACTCTTGCCACTTACCAGTTATATATGTTGGCCACAAACAAAGAATTTTTTTTTTCTTTTTAATCTTTTTTCTGGCGCATGGCTGCTGTCAAAAATTCAAATTTGCATCCATAAGAATTTTTAGAATTATAAGTTTGAACCTTGAAATTAAAATTTTTTTTTTTTACTCCGACCCGACCCTAAAGTCAATTTGATCCGCTGTACAATTTATATACCAACTAGTCGTCGGTTGGGGGCGTGAGGGTGTGGGTGCATGTGTCGGTGTGTGTGTATATAAAATGCAACAAGAATTATTTTATATTGTATTATGGTAAAATTAAAGAAAAAATAATTTACAAATGAAAAAAATAGAGGAAATTGATTTTAATTTATTACTTAATGGTTTTAGTTAAATATATACGTGATTACAATTGAATATAATGTTTTAAAAATTATGAATTAAAAGCAATATTTTTGTAAAAAAAAAACACATATAACTTAATTTTGATAAACAGTCATAATATTTGTTAAAAGAAATTATATCTTGATAAATTTTTTAATTTTTCTGTTGATCAAAGTTTGATTAAAATATTGAATTGAAACTCTTTTTGAAATGGATTTAAACTGTGAGATCAACAAATAAAATTTAATGTTTAAATTAGAGGATTAGTAACCTTGAGAAGGGAAATTGAATTCCTTCCTGGTTATGATTTTATTGCGGGAGAGAAGATGAAAAGTCAAAGAGTGAGCTCCCATGAAATGGTGGTCAATATGTTTCTTTATACTTGGGTTTCACCCATTGTCGTTAAAAGCGCTCAAGTTGAAATAATTATATGCTATAACCGTTGTAGCAATAAATGCCTACAACGGACCAATGAGATTCTTACACGTAGATTAAATGCCTACAACGGACCAATGAAATGAATCATTTAATCTACGTGTAAGAATCTCATTGGTCCGTTGTAAGCATTTATTGCTACAACGGTTGTAGCATATAATTATTCCTCAAGTTGCTCGCCTAGGCGTAAAAGCCAAACACAAATGACCTTTAGCATTTTTAGATGTTCAAGATTAGACGTCTTTAGTGAGTCGATAGCCTTTTTTTATTTATTTAAGCGATGCTTTTTAGAGGAAGCAAGAGGCAGAAAAGTGCGAAGTTTTTTTTTTTTTCTCTTAATACCTCTAGTATTTTTTTTTTCTTATTGGTAGCAAGCCGTTAGGGTTTTTAATGGGTCTTAGGATGTGTTTATTTATAAAAAATAATTTTTTATTTTTTTTTTCAGTTTTTTTTAAAAAATTAGAGTATTAGTTTTTTATAAAATATTTAAAAAATATGTTCACTTATTAAAAATAAAAAATTATTTTTTGACGCTAATATAGAAATTTTACATTTTCTATATTAGAAAATGAGACTCTATTATAAAAAAAATTTAGAAAATATCTTAAATATATTTTTCAAAATTTTCTTAAAGATATAAAATTAAAAAAACTATTTTTTATATGTACAAAAAAAAAAAACTATTCTATATTTTCTAACTTAAGAAAATTATTCCATATGAACATAAACTTTTATTTTTTATTTTCTTAATTTTTTTTTTGAAAAATTACTCTAATTTTTCATAAGTGAACAGCCTCAAAAGTCTTTTAGAAAATCTGATTTTTAATTTCATTCTAAGTTAGAAAATATATAATAGTCTTTTAGAAAATTCTAAGTTATTAGAATTTTTATAGGAGGAGTCTTAAATGGATACGTAGAAAAAGATAGAGTATATTTTGAGGAGATACATAGAGGCTATGATTTTAGAAGTAGAAATAAAGAAGATAAGAATATCCTTAATTTTGTTTTAGCCTATGGTTTGATTATGACAAACACATATTTTATAAAAAGAAAATTACATCTAGTGACCTTTAAAGTGGGCAAAATAAAAGTTAGATTGACTTCATACTCACAAGAAAAGCCAATCGAACTCGATGCAAGGATTGTAAGATTATGTCAGGTGAGGCTTTGACCACTCAGTATAGGTTAGTAGTTTTGGATGTCAAGTTTAAGAGTTTGACTAGTAGGTTAAAAAGGAACAATATTCCTAAGATTAGGTGCTGGACTTTAAAAGGTGAAAAATAATTATTGTTCAGAGATGAGTTGATCAAAACTGGATGGTGGGAGGAAGAAGTGTGCATGTCATCAAATGATATGTGAATAGGCATGTCTACAATAATTAAAAGAGTAGCTAGAAGGATTCTTGGAGAATCTAAAGGGTGTGGACATCCCTCAAATGAGTCTTGGTGGTGGAATGAGGAAGTGCAAAAAACTGGAAAAAGTAAAAGGGAATGATATAAGAGTTTATCCAAGTGTAATAATAATGATATTTTTTAGCAGTACAAATAAGCGAAAAAATGCTAAAAAGACCGTTAGTCAAGTAAGAATACAATCTTTAGAGAGTTTGTATGAGAAACTTGGAACAAAAAAAAGCTATCTATAAATTTGCTAAAATAAGAAAAAAGAAATATTGTAATTTAAACCAAGTTAAGTGCATTAAAGATAAAAAAAATAGAGTTTTGGTTCAAGAAGAGGATATTAAGGAACGATGAAGAAGCTATTTTGAGAAACTTCTTAATGGTAACCATAATGGTAACATTGAGGGTTTAAATGTTAGGCCCGAGAAAAATATAAAGTACACTAGACAGATTAGATTTTTGAAAGTTAAGGAAGCTTTGAAGATGATAAAAGTTGGTAAAGCTTGTGGACCAGATGAGATACCTATTGAGGTTTGAAAATTTTTGGAAGATATAAGAGTTGCATGGTTGACATCTTTGTTCAATAAGATTCTAAGTATAAAGAAAATGTCTGATGAATGGAGACAAAATAATTTGATACACATTTTTAAAAATAAATGAGATATTTAGAATTGCTCAAATTATAAAGGTATAAAGCTTATGAGTTACACTATGAAACTGTGGAGAGATTTCTGAAACACCGTTTGGATTTAGATACTTGTATCTCTCTAAATTAGTTGGGCTTTATGCATGGTTGATTAACTATAAAAGTTATCTTTCTTGTAAGAGATTTGATGGAAAAGTATAGAGAGATGAAGAAGGACTTACATATTATTTTTATTGACTTGAAAAAGGCTTATGATAGAGTCTCTAGAGAAGTTTTATGGTGGACCATAGAGCGTAGGAAAATATCTATATGATATACCTAAGTCTTGAATGATATGTATGAGGAAGTCATCACTAGTGTTTGCATTGTGTGAGGGGATACTAAGGATTTTCTCGTTTCTATTGGGATACACCAAGATTCAGCTTTGAGCCCTTATCTTTTCGTCTTGGTTATGGATGAGCTAACAAAACATATACAGGATGACATCGCTTGGTGTATGATGTTTGCAGATGATATTGTATTAATAGATGAGACTCAAACAATGGTAAGTCAAAAGTTGGAGTTATGGAGAAGCACTTTCGAATCTAAGGGTTTTAAACTAAGTAGGATTAAGACTGAGTATATACATTGTATATTTAATAACGATAATAGAGAAAGAGACAAAATATTTTAGACGGAAAAACAGTACCTTATAGTACTCATTTTAAGTACCTTGACTTTATTTTTCAAGAAGATAAGGGTTGTAAAGAAGATGTAAGTCATATGATTAAAGCTGGTTGGATGAAGTGTATGTGTGCTACAAGAGTTTTATGTAATCGAAAGATGTCAATTAAATTAAAAGAAAAGTTTTACCGTACTACAATACGGTCTGCAATGATGTATGGTAGTGAGTATTGGACAGTAAAAGGACAATACATGAGTAAGATGCATATTGCAAAAATAGGAATGATAAGATGGATGTGTGGTCATAATAGGATGGATAGAATCCGCAATGAATGCATTAAAAAAAAGTGAGGGTAACACCTATTAAGGATAAGATAAGAGAGTATAGATTGTGCTGGTTTGACTATGTAAAATGAAGACCTAGTAATGCGTAGGTCAGAAAAATTGAACAAATTAGAGTAGATATAGCTAAGAGAGGCAGAGATAAGCCCAAACTAACTTAGTCAAAGGTGGTTTAAAATGATCTTATAATGTTACATTATTAAAAGAGATAATCCTAAATCGTACTGAGTAAAAAAGAAAAATTCATATAGCCGGCGTCAATTAACTTGGGATTAAAATCTTATTGAGTTGAGTTTAGCTAAGTATTCTAAATCAAACTGCTCCTTTAACAAATAAGTATCTTTATATTAATTAAACTCCTTTTTTATTTTAATTTTAACTTATTTAAAACATGTTTGTATTTAATATTAGTTTTATTATTTTTTTAATTTTAGTTACCTTTTATTTTTTAGTAATTTTTTAATATTAAATTAATATAGCTCTAAATATATTTTATTTTTTATAATGTACTATTTTCTATTGCTAATAATTAGTATTTTATAAAAATATTGCATCTTATTTCACTCAACTCGTCGTCCTTTTTGCTTAATGCGATGTAAGGATATGTCGTTATAGTTGCGCCTTGCTTTTAACTACATTGGTTTCGCCGTTAGATTAAAGTAGTGCACACGTGGCAACATTTCAAAATGAGGATGAAGTAATCTAATTTGAAGGGACTCAGGTTTTTATCGTGTCAGTATGCGTATGCATGCATTTAACCAGGGAAGGCACCACTCTGAATGCGCCTAATTCACACATGCCTAGTTTGTATTTTATATATATACAGGTACTACAATTATCCAGTGTAGGCAATGTTGAGTCCGTAAATTTAGATGAAAGGTATATTTCACGGCAGATTTGAATTGATTTTATGGCTGTCCAAATCCATTGAACGATTTGAATTGATTGTCTAAATCCTGGAATATATTGACTCTTCAAATATCTTGGATTCTTTTTGATTTCCTAAATTTTTTGTTTCTTTGTAAGTTTTTTTTAATGCAAAATAAAATTTTATTAATAAATTAAAAAATATATCTATAAAACACAAATAAAATTATATAATTTTAAAATATATGATACACATAATTAATAAAATTACTTTATATTTTTAAACTTCACAAACTTATTTAATATAAACAGTAGATAATAATAATATGTCTGTGACAATCTAACTTTCAATGGATATTTATTATATATATCATCTGTAATCACCTTGTATACGAGAAAGATATATTCATTTAAAAATGATAGACAATTCTCATTAAAAAAGGACAAATTTCTATTGAAAGAGTACAGAAAATTCTCAAATAAAGAATGACAAAACTCCATCGTTTGAGAATGATATTCATTCCATCCGTTATATGTAATTAACTTACATACGAAAAAGATACCTTCGTCTAAGAATGATAGACTAACTTTATCAGAGAAAAACAAACCTCTATTAAAAGAGGAAATAAAACTTTCAAATAAAGAATGATAAAATTTCATAATAAAATTTAATTTGCATTCAGTTTTATTATAAAAAAAACAATATAAAATAAAAATAAACACTAAATTTTAGATTTATATTGATTTAAAAATTATTTTGAAGACTAACCATATAATAAAAATATACAAAATTAAAAAAATAAAAGACATAAAAATCCAATAATAGATTACGAAGAAATTAAGATGATAAAATATAGACGAAGTTCCTGCCTATCAATGAACTGACGATAACTCCACTTTCAAATTAAAAAAAATTATGAGAATTGAAAGAAAAAAAAAATGTGGTTATCTTATTGTAATGGTCTTATGGATGCACTGAGTTATGGCTCTGAATTTGTGTTATGGGTTCTTGTATGATTCATAAAGCTCAGCAAACTGTGATTGTAGATGGGGGTTTTGAATTTGGTTTACAATAATTTAAAAGATTGATCTCAGAATTTTGATTTTATCATAAAATCAAGTTTATCTGGAATTTTTATGGTGGTACGGAATATATATATAGATGTCAATGTTTTTAATTGGTTTACAGTTCAACTAAATTGACTCGAGTTTAGTAATATAATAATATTATAAATTTTTTATTTATAAATATTAATAAAAAATTTAAAAATTTTGTAAAAAAATAAAAAATTTAAAAATCATATAAATTTTAAAACAAAACTTTTAAAAAATAAAAATATATTTTATTAATTCAAAAATATCACATAATAAAAAAAATGAATCTAATTTTTCCTCAGATTTTGATAGAAAATACTTAAATTTAAAAAAAAAAAAAAGGTTGCGTCTAATTAAACTAGTTTTGCTGAATTTGATTGACTTTTGTAAACTCAATTTTTCAGTGTTTTTAAATTGAACCAACTTAAATTTCTAGTTAACTCGGTACGACTGGCTGACCCGATCCGATTTTAAAAATATTTACATGTATAACCAGATTATACTTGACAAGGCAAGTTGTAAAAGATTGCATGTATGTCTTTCTTATAAATTGAGATGCAGGCAAGTTCCAATGCTCAATTCCTTGGAAAAAGATTATAAGAAAATAAAAAGTTTACAAGAGATATTAGTTGGTAAATTAGCAGAGTATGTTAACAGAGATGGGACGTTAACCTGTAAAAGAGAGACAAACTTATGGGACGTTAACCTGTTAAAGAGAGACAAACTTAATAATTACCAAAATTTTATCAAAGGCCGAATACCTCCAATGCAATATATGCATCATAGCACATGAGCACCAGCTCCTAGTGGCGACAGGCACTTTATTTGTTCACATTACCACTTACGGGTGGGCTCCAAATTTGTACCTGGAGGTGCCCTTGAAAAGCAATAGGCCTCATTGAAACATTTTTTTTTTTTTTGCTAATGCTTCAAGTGGCTGCTCTCAAAATTCAACTTTGCTTGCATAACAATTTTAAGTTTCAACTCAAGATTTTACAGTAACCCCAAGTCACTGATTTGTACCATAAAATCAATTCAGGCTTACAATTTATACACCAAACTCTCAGAATCAAATCCTGCAAAAGAACTTCCAATGCTACCTGATCATACATACATGTGTGAACACTTGGCTTTTTTCATTACAGCAGTATATCCATCTCGTTGGGGTGTTAAAAAGGAAAATATGTTAATCCCCCCAGAAATTACCAAAACACACACACACACACACACATACATGTATATATTATAAGAAAAAGAAAAACAGGAAAAATTGCCCAATTGTTGTGTCCCAAGTGGAGGGTAAAATTAATAATGGCAATGATAGGAACTTTGAAGACTGAATCAGCAACTCTTTGCTGAATTAATGGTACAAACAATTTCAGAATAATAATAGACAAGGGAAAAAAGAATTAGCTTCCATTCGAATTGTTTCCACATATTTCTTCAAAAAAACACACAAAGCTTCGCACGCATAAACATACATTAATGCATCCTAACATGAGAATGCAAGCTGAATTGACTTAAAAATGGATAAACCTCAACACTCAAAAGGCTTAATATTTATGATTATATTGCCCAACGCTGCGAATTAAGGCAAATGCATTCGCTCATGGTCTGCTGCTCTTTCTCCATCTTCACATTCCTGAATCAATCAGATGGTTTTTCATTAGAAATTTTGTCACCCTATGGAAAAGAAAGTTAAACCATTGTTATTTGTTAACAAGTCCAAGATGCAACAGTAAATGCAGTGAAAATAAAACAGGGCATGTTGTAAACAAATTTAAAGCCAGATATGTATTTATGCTCAAATTATTAAAAGTCTAAGTTCAATTCGATAAATTACAAGTCTACGAGAACAAACTTAAGATGTCAGAACATAAGTGGGATATTTCAACAAAACTTTAAAAGTTACAGAAACGAAGCAATTGATTATAATTACAATAGCCTATTGAGAAAAATACATGACATGTAGCAACCTAAGAACAGTAAGGTTAAAAAATAAGAATCTCCGCAGTGCTGTTTTCATACAAAATCTCCTAAAACAACAGAGTGCCAACATCACAGGACACATCAACATCTAGAAATAGAAGCACACAACTTGCAGCAAGTTTTTGTATGAAATGATTTTAAAATGTTTCCCCTGTATAAACATGTTCAATAAATGTCAAACAAGGAAATTGCATTGTTAATCAGGAAATGGTGAATCATAAAATTTTGAATAATCTGACCTGTGATTTATTGATACGAAGTGAAGATGTAAAAAACAAAAAATTATACCACTGACTCTGGCTTACAACAATTTAGTAATTAAAACAAATAACATTCAGTTTCGATCAATAAAATAGTACGTGGCCACACTTTCCTTGATGTAAATATCAATAATTTTCTAACAAAGTTCTCAACCATTATCACCACAATAAAACAACACAGGAGTATTTGACAAAAGCTTACATTTCGTACCAGCAACCAGGTAATGCAAAACAAAAAAAGATTTAAGATTCAAGAAATATTGCACAAGACTTGCTGAATCATCTAAATCATATCCATGATGAGAAGTGAATCCCTTAACTCTATTCCATCAAATACAAATTAGTTTCATGCGGCGAATGCATATTATAAAACAGAAAAGAACGTTCAAAGGCAACAACTTCAATTATCTAGAAAGGTACAAGGGCCAGCATTCTTGAATTCACATAAGAGCACGATGGAAACTAGTGAAATGGCACCTCCTAATATAAATGCATATCCAAAAGTGGATTCACTTTCATCCTCGTCTACAAAGCTATCACTATTAGTTATCCAACTTGAGGTTGCCACCATGATACCATAAAATAAGATTCTCAGTTCCTCTTAGATACCTCAAAATCCTTGATTTGTTGGAAATGCACAACTCCATGATAGTATACATCAAGCTGCAGTATCTCACTCTTTTTTTTTCCTTTTATTTTAGAACATTGAGCATTGCTAATAATTCGACCATTCCCAGTTGGAGTATCAACAGGTTTAGCATTATGCATCCGAAAGCATTCCAAGTTTTTCCTTGTGTAAGTCTCTTAAGACAAACTTAAAAATTTCTTTACATCAATCTCTTTGGATCTTGATTCCTAATATAAAATTAGCTTGATCCACATAAATTTTAAATAAGCATCCTGAGATATTCGTTATAAGAAAATGACTTTTCTGACACCCACAAAAGAATCACCTGTGAATTTGTAGCTATTGATAAGAGCAATAATATCTTCATTCTAAAAATTATCAATTCCGCACTGATTACATTATTGGCAAACAGAGATAACTGAGACGTTGTCCAGTGTCTACTTTGACAAGCCCAGTTGCTCTCCAATCTCCTTTTTGAAGAAGTGGTCCTCAAAGGGAAACCACATTGTAACCCAACTCTAACTAGATCAACAATTTAAAGAAAACATATCTTACTCACAACATGTCATAGAACTTGCAGTGCAATTGATTTCATCAATAGGTTGATTATTATTCTGCTCTCACACAATTATACACGCATGAAAATCGAGAGGCCCCAATGGAAAATTTCCTATAAGCTTTAATTACTAAACATAAATTTTCTATATAATACAGAATCCGTAAAATACAAGCCCCATAAATCCAGGGAAATTCAGGGAAACATCATTCTATTAGCACACATCACGATCAAGCATAACCAGATAACATCTTATTGCAGAAAATCATGAACCTTGTTTTGAGTGAGGTTGTCAACCTAACAAGCTTTTCAGATACATTCTACAAATCCTCTATTCTATGCACCCTTATCACACTACATGCTTATCACACTACATGCTATGTGTGGAATCAACCACATTTTTTTTGTCTTACAAGAACAGTAGATCAAATAATTAATTTCGAAAAGATTGCAAAAATCTACCTTGCAAAGTGAGTAAATAATTTTAAATATAAATTTGGTGAAGATAAATCATGAATTATAGGAACAAAGAGCTCAAAAACCTTACTGTAACAATCCATTATAGAAACAAGCTATAGCAAATAATAGTAAATTGTGCTCCAATAAAAGAATTCAAAGGGTAACCAAAGATTGAGACGCCCTTAAACAAATAGATCACATCAATTATAGCCACAATATTTCGTCACATAATATAAAATAAAACAGAGGATATAGGCTCAAACCTTTACATTCTCTCCCTTACCAGAATTTGTAAAACCGAATATGCTCCTAACTACATCTTTACAATTCACGTTGACAAATTAATTGAGACCTTCCAGCGATATTTCAAAGAAATATATTAAAACAAAAGGCAGCATGTTTGCCAAAACTGAGATCTTAGTACCAAATCAATGGAAATGGACAACTGCACAATTGGGCCTATATTTTTACTTAAGTTTTGAACTGATCAAGCGTGTCTATACAAAGAAAATTTTTAAAATTACATGCATTCAGTTAAAATTTCTTGTGGAAATACAATAATAAACCAAATTACTCTAAGTATCACCGCACATAAACTATCATTTCATTAAAACTATCATTTCATTCATGTCTCTCACTCTCTTTTGTTTATTTTCTCATTTTTAATTATTGTTCCAACTTTCAACCTAGTGTTTCCATCCAAAATTTATTTAATTATGTTGAATTAAGATCTATCAAGTACGTTTCGGCATACTTCTCAAAAGGAAAAAGGTATGTTGGTATAATCACCCTAAAATGAAGTATATTAGATATGATATTTAATTTATTTCAGTATTTTATATTTTTTGAATAATTTTGTTTGCTAAAGTCATACTATCTCCCTCCCACGGTAATTATCTTAACTAGTGGACAAGAAATAAAATAATCATTGTATTATCATAATTTTATAAAAAATTATTTTCAATGCATTAAAATACCTTCCATTAAATTATTAATATTCAAATTACTATACTCTCATATATTTAATTAACTCATTAATAATAAAGCTTAATTAGCAAAAGAATTTATTAATTTTTTTAATTATATAAAGTGATAATTTTAATGGAATAATTATTTTTACAAAAGTGATAATTTCAATGACACAAAGTAGTACATGTTTGTATGCGTAACTCTTTCAAATTGCAATTGTTGCTAGTCCTATACACTATATGTCGAAGTAATTAGGCCAGGATGGTGATTGGTTCGCTCAATGTTCAATTTTTGTTAGGAAAGCCTAATTTATTATTGAAGTAAAGCATTATGAGAGTCTATACACTACGTTGCCACAATAATGTAAGAAAATTTTAATGATTTTCACATATTGACAAGTTTATAAAGATATCCACTTAGTGTTAACCAAAAAACCAATGATATACACTACATTATATATGAATTTCCTTTTTTAATTTATTCCCCAAAAATGAAAATTAAAAAACAATATTAAAACCCAATTTTAAAAACCTTTGCCAGAAAAGCAATTTAAAAAATTAAAAAACAATAATTAACCCAATATTTAAAGAACTTTAAAAATTTTAAGGAAATTGTCGGTAAATTTGCACTTTACATGTTTTGCACAAAGAACTGAATTCATAATCCTAAACCCTAATCTTTAACTTCATAAAATTCATCATATTTTGAGTGAAATTTTAGAGAAAATTGATAATTATTTCCAAATAAGTCTAAATTTAAATTGCTAGATTGTGCTTCAAAATGTTTAAGGGATTTGAAACAAGACATTTTTCCTATTTAATGCATGAGTGATATATATAAATTGAGTGAAAGATTTTTTCTTACATAAATTAAAAATTCTATTTTAATATTATTTTGAGTTGAATAAAGATCCTTTTTAAGTTAGGATCCTTATTTAGAATTACTAGTAAGTAATATTATAAATAAGTGGTGTATTGTGGACAAGATTTTTTGAAGGCGTTTGTTTAACCATGTAATTAATTTCGGCTAAATATTCGAGTAATACTTGAATGCTAGAGAGAGTTAGTTAATAGTATTATAATTCTAATATTTGAGAGTGATAAACATATTTGATGAATTTGGGACCACAGTTGTTGAATTTGAGATAAGGTTTGAGGATTATTTCCGTAACCTAAATTTTGTATCTTTCTCTAATTTAATTGATGAATTTTGCTTCCTCTTTTATGTAGATACAAGCTTATACAAAACTACATAAAATTTATCAATTTTTCTATTATGTCGTCGTATTTTTTTATATAATTTAAAATTATATTTTTAAATTGATCCTAACAAGTGGTACCAGAACCTAGATAATTTTATTTAGTTATAGCTACGACAAAATTTGACATTTAGAAACATGATTGCAATTGATCATGCTTTGTTGGCATGTTTAAGATTTTTTAGATTTGTTTAGTGTTTGTCATATTTAGACAAGTCATTGAGGTTTTAACGGAGGAGGTTGAGGAAAATATTTGAAGACTTAAAAGGTTTAATGGAGAAGGTGGAGAAAATTTCTACTAATTCGTTGAAGGTTTGACAAATTAAAAACTTTGAAGATTATATGGTCCTTCAATTTGAGACAAAATGGAGATTGTTCGGATTGTTAAGAATTACAAGATTGTGATATTTTGAGTCAAGGTGGAGATTGTTAAACTTTTTCCTATTTGATCAGTGAGAGATATTTCCTAAATTAAGCAAAGAATTATTTCATACATAAATTAGAATTCATATTTTAATATTATTTCTAATTGAGTAAATATCCTTATTGAGTTAGGATTACTAGTAGGTAACTTTATAAATAGGCGGCGTATTGTAGAAGAGGTTTTTTAAGTGCATTTTATTTAATCATATAATTAATTTTTACCCAATATTTAAATAATTCCTATATGTTAGAGAGAGTTAGTTAATATTGCTATAATTCCAATTTTTGAGAATAGTGAGTACATTGGCCGAATCTGAGGTCACACTTGCTGAATTAGGAATAAGAATTTGGGTGTTATTTCCTTAGCCTAAATTTTATCTCTTTAAATTTTATCTCTTTCTAATTTGATTAGTAAATGTAGATTTATGTCGAACCATAGAAAATTCGATATCTTCTTTATTTTATCATGATATTATTTTATAATTTTAAATTAAATTTTGAATCAATCTTAGCAAAAAAAAAATCTATTATAAAAGTAGAAAATGAATTCTTCATTTAATCCAAACATAAAATGCATATAAAAGTATATTTTTAATGACTTGCAAGTCAATTTCATGTTAATCCATTCCTACCAATGAAGTAAATTCACATCACAACTTGAAAGTGCCAATGCAACAATTTTTTTTCCTACATACGTTTTAGTAGATTCTATAAAGGAATAAAGGCTTGTTTGATTTAGGGGCAGCTGTCAACCTTTAGCTGTAAAATTCAGAGTATTTAGTAATATAGCAATTGAAATTTTAAATTAAACTGTAAAAATAATAAATAAAAATAATTTTTTGCATACTATATATCAATACTTTTACTTGTATATCATAAATGCTTCAATATATAATGACAATACAAATTTTCATTTTTTTAAAATAAATTTTATAATAAAAATAACTGTACATGCAATGTATATAGAATTCAGTAAAGTACTTAGATTTTCAATGGTATATTTTTGCAAAAATTAATTTCTTGAATTCGAAAGTTACAAATTCTAATTATAGGATTAAAAGCCAAAATCTAATCAACAATTGAAAATTTAATAATTTTTATCTCTCCCACACTTTGATATAGGTTTTTGTAACATACACTAAACCAATATGTGAAGAGATTTTTTTAGTCAATAATTAATTCTTATGTATCTTTTTTTTTCCCGGTAAAAAGATTCACACATCATTCTTCTTTTTTCATGCTTTCGTAATGTCATTTGCTTGGGGCACCAAGTACACGCAACACTTAAGTCTAACCAAAAATTCATTTCATCCAATGGGTTTTTAAGTAATTTTTTTTCTCTTCCAAGAAAAAAGGAGCACAGAGAATTAAAATCCAAACCTTTTCATTTATGAGCTTAATATTCCATGTTTAGACTACTTGGACTTTCTTATTATACATACTATATTGTTAAATTAGAAAATGAAACCATCCTGAAAGCTTGCAGGACAAATAGTCTTTTTCTTTTCCTTTTTTTTTTTACATGTAGAAGAAGAGAATTCAAATTTATAATTCAAATAAAACTGAAATTTGTAACTGATCAGAATAAACTTATAAATATAAAAAATTTGGGGCCAGAGACAACTCTCACATTAACAGAGCATAAACTCTCAATATAGCCATGTACATTCTACTGTTTTAATGTTTGAAGGAAGTTAAATAAGGTTACGCGCAATAACCACCAATGCATGCACAGTGTTGCAGTTAGCTCATTCAATTAATTAATGCAACTAATTTAACAACTAAAACCCTAAAGCTTGGCAGAACCGACGTAACGCCGATCAATTATTATGTAGCCCGGTTCTACAGGCACAAAAAAATTGGGATTCTAAAGCTATTAAGGTTTCACCTCGTAAAGTTTTAAACTTTATTCCAGTCAGTGCCGAACACATGGTTAGGCCACAGAAGCTAACACCTGGCTCTAGGATTACCGATGTCAGGGAGAAGGAAACCAGCAGCAAAACAAACAAGGAGACAACCAGCCGATTCTTATTCACTCTAATCTATGCAGGAATCATGAAAAGACAATATAATACATAACAACCATAAAAATACACCAATGGTTGACTTACTTTATGATTACCAAGAAAAGAAAAGGGAAAAATTGTCATGGTTAGTGTTACTATGCACATCACGGATACCCAAAAAATCTGCTGGAAAGAAGGAAATTAAATATCAATTTGACAAGGCAAACACACACAAAAACAGCCAAAGAATAGATTACTAATATAACAAAAATGCAAGCCAAGAAAAAGAAATTTTGCAAGATGATTAAAAATACAGATTTGGACTGTTTAGGCTTACCAGGAAAAGATGGACTTCCAAGCAGTTATCAGTTCTTTCCTTTGCCTTTCTGGTCAGAATGCCTGCTCCCATCGCCGTAGCAGAGCTGCAACCCAGCTTGGAACTGATGGTGGTGATGATTCTCCATAGGCGGTGGCGCTGGTCCAGCAGCACCAATGAAGAAAGGTACATTTGTTGAGCCGTCCATGGAAGAAGACGAAAACCTCTGGAGGTGAGGCAAAAGAGACGGTGATGATGAATTGGACTGAAGGGTCCCCCTATTGAAACCAGCAAGGCCTGAAGAAATAGTGAAGTTTAGATTATAGTCCCCACCGGGACCCGGCGGTGTTGTGGCCACTGGTATCAAATGATCGGAAACAAAAGGAAAATGCTGCAACTGCTCTTGGTGATTCTCCCCAGAGAAATTGAATGGCGGGATCGACATCGTCATTGGTTGAGGAATTGAATTCCCCAACTGGATTTGCCCTGAAAACCCTGATGAATGGTGGGTTGTCCGAGACGAGAACGGGCCAAGAAGCCCTGTACCGAAGTAATCCATTGGGGTCAAGGACCACTGCCTTGCTGTGGCTGCCTTGTTATGAAACAAGTTGGCTTCAGAAGCAGGACTAGTAGTAGCATTGGTATTATTGCTTACAGTACTAATCCCGGCCGTTAGAAGCTCAGTAAAAGTGGAGTTTTGAGAAATGGGGTTCATATTCTGTTGATGTGCAATGCGTGATTCATTCTCTTTATCCTTCTCCTTGGCAGTTCTCACCCTTGCTCTCTCGCGAGCTTTAACACGGTTCCCGCGAATTTCAGACCTCGAGAGTGACAAACCCGAACCTTTGCTTGTGTCTGAAGTGCTACTGCAAGCAGATTTAGACAATGAAAGATGCTGGTTCTGGTTCTGGTTAATATTGGGATCTTCGAGTTGTACATCAGCTGAATCAAACCCTTGTTCAGTGCCATCGCTGTTTCTTTTCTCATTGCTTAATTGCTTTGGAGTTTCAGGAAAAGAACCATTGAGCGAAGGGAGCTCATTTATTGCATCTGCAGCTGCTTTAATTAGCCATTCTACTGCTTTACTTGGTTGATCATAGCCCAGTCGATCTTGGAGATCGTAAAATTGTATGGCAGTGGTCACCGATAAACGGACCCTCCGGTCTCTTAGCCCCTTTGAAGTCCATACCTTGCTGTGCCGATCTTTCCCACCGGATGCTCTAGAAACCCTAATTATGCGTGACGAGGGGTACCACCCACGAAATCTATTAGCAGTGCCGGCATCTGCTCCAGCACCAGCGGCAGCGGCACCAGTCCCACTTCCAAGATTAGGCCTTTTGAGCTCTCCATCGTCTTCGTCATCTGGGTATTGGTGGTCACCACTCCCTTTTTGGCCTATTTTGCTAGTGTCGCTTCTGCCATTACCAACTCTAGAGAACTTACAAGGTTGTGTCTGAATCTCCTCCACCTCCATACCACTTTCATTCCTTTGTCAAAACAAGAACTCAAAAACCAAGACCCTCCACTTTCTCCCTCTTTCCTTGTCCTTGGCTTAGCTTGCTTTGTTTCTTTCTCTTAGCACTCTCTTTCTTATCTTTTGCTGTCAGTATGAAGAGAAGAAGAGTTGAAAATGGATGGGGTTTCTATAGAAAGAGAAAGAGAGAGAAAACGAAAAAGCTAACAGAAGTGCAGCAGGTGGGGCTGCCGCGTCCTATGCATTGATGACGATAATTCAGAAGAGTACTTTGGCCGTGTTGTGATAAAAAGACCTTTTTTTACTATTCGATATATCACGGTCCAAGTCAGTACAGAGAGAGAAAACCCCTTCTCAGCTTCTCTCTCGCTTAAGCTTTTTGCAGTTTGCAGAGAGGGCTTTAAAAAGCAAAGCATGCAATGGCAGCCTCAGCCCTGCAATAAAAATCACCAAGATGTTTTCTTTTTAGACCAGGAAAAAAAAAAAGGATAAGAGAAAAACAAAGCAACATGGGGCTTAAATGGGCACACAGACACATACTCAGCGGCTTTAACCATTCCCACATAGAAAGATATAGATATGTAGACATAGACTTAGTCATTTCGTAGCCTGAGATCTGACTCATTTGTACAAATATCATAGATAACCTTTATCATCTTAAACGTAAAGATTATTAGCTTTAACACAAGTCGAAACTACAAAAAAGAATACCCAACATGTGCATTTATATTAGATTAGATACACACAAAAACACATACTCAAACACTTTTTTATCTGTTCCTTTATGCTTCAAAATTAAGCTAAAGAAGCAGCAGTAATTGCGTACGGCTTGCCGATCTGAACCATCTCCTCCTCCTTCACCACCATTATATACAAGAACAATAAATGACAAAAATTCATTAATTAAAACACTGTTTCAAAATTACCAACAACGGCAAGAAGGAATATAGTTCAAAAGAACCAAAAATAAATAAATATATATATAAATGAAGATATTAGCTTACACTGAAACAATGTTGCTGGGTACAGTTACAAGTGTCAAGCTTTTAAAAGATTTTATTTTTTCTCTTTTTTTGTCCCTCCTTTCCTTTTCTTGCTTCTTCTGTTTGTTTCCTTTTTTTTCTTTTCACCAAATTGGTTAGTCACAGATCTTTGTTTGTAAGCATCCAGGAGTCACAGATCTGCAACCGTTGTTGGAGAATATTAATTAGCTTCAAGGATCAGTCCTTTTACTGCAAAACCACAAAACAAATAGGAAATTAAATTTATAAATTTATATACACAATTTTGGTTATATATTATAATCTCATTTCAAATTTTGTTTTAACAGCAAAATATTTTTTTTTTGCAATGGCAACAGAGAAGCAAACTACTTGAATGCATTATATTTTTAGCTTTGCATTTACAGTAAGCTCATTGAAGAAGGAAAAATAAATAAATAAATGAGTAAAAACCTTCTCAGTTCTCAGATCAGCTCCTTAAAAAAAACAATATAACATGAAAATTTTCAAAAAAATCCAAATAATAAATTCACTTCTGCTTTATGAAAAAAATCCTCCAAATTCTACTACATACAAACTCTATGATAAGACGCAGAAATTTAGCGAAGCCCTGGAGTTAGTTTTCAATTTGTTAGAATTTTCAGCTTTGGAGAATGAAGATTCTCAATATCTCAGCTTCAAAATGCAAACTTTAAAAAAAAAAACCTTTTTTTCATATTAATAAAATTAATTTTTCAGCATAGCTAAGCTCACCATTAACAGACCTTGAATTCAGAGAAGCAATTAATATTCACTCGCTCCCCACAAACACACACAAAAGCTCTCAACTCGTGCAAAAATTTTAGGGTTAAAAATGAAGGAAATTCTGCAGACATAAATTGTATAAGATAAAAATTAAGGAAAAATATGGTATGGATTTAAAAAAAATATAGAGTTTAGAAGGTTTTAAAGTGAAGAAACAAAGAAGAGGAGGAGTAGAAGAAGAAAAGCTTGTTCATACCCATTGGAGCAAACCACCGGGCTTATCGTGAAAGGACAGACCCAGCGCAGTTCCTCAGCCTCTAATATATCTGCTTTTTCCTTTCTTCTTTTGCCATTCTTTTCTTTAGTTATTTACTCTTATTGCCACTCTACAAACATGAAATAATATTGAAATTGATTTAAATTTAATAATAAATATATACATATAAATATATCTAGCTAATTAAAAAAGTCTACTTCAAAAATAACAATGTTTATTTTTTTTATTCTTCTTTTTTTAATTTTAAAAAAATTGTGTTTTGTTTGATTTGTTGGATTTTCATTATTTTTTAAATCAATTTGTTTAAAAACAAAAAAATTATAAGATTTTGTTAGATTTTTATTTTTTAAAGAAAATCATGAATTCAAGTTTTGCTTAAAGATTTATGCCAATGAAAGTAATTAGCAATTAACGAACAACCAACCCTTCATCAAACAAGTTGTCTTTTAAGAGCTATTATTTCATAAACCAACCTTCTTGAAGCTCATTATTTGCACATTTTGTTCCCATTGAAATATAAATATGTATTTTTTTTAACCTTAATATCTCAGTTATACCAATATTTTATTCAATTTTTTACTCTTTTTGGTACATATATTTAATCCAAATAAATGGTAATTATTGGACATTTCAACAACCAATATTTTGAACTTTATTTATTGTTTTCTTTCTTTCTTTTTCTTGTATGACCCATTTTTTAAGTAAATTATTGCGGTTAAGTATAACTATTATTATAGATTTAATATTTATAATTTTCTTCCACTATAAAATTTTTCAATGTATTTAAAAAAAGAACAATTAACACTGTAATACGGGATTCTTTTTCTTGCTTCTTAAACTAACAATAATTCAAGTCTCCACTGTAATAGAAAATAAGACCTGTAGATGAGAATCTGCATTGACATGGACCAACCACTATCATTATTCGAGTGAGCTGCGAGCTATCTATTTTTTATATATAAGTAGTAATTAATATTTTTGGTACAAAGTTTATACTCATCTTTCTTGTCAGATGTTTTGACAAATTTAAAACTACATATTCATATGACACAGTATTCTTGAATTGAACAAGCTAAACTTAGAACAATATTTAATTATCTTCATTGATTAAAATCGATCCATGGGCTGAATCATAGATCCTAGATGGTCCATAGATCCTCGTCCACGATGATAATATCATTTATATTTATAAGTATTAATATATTATATATTTTAAATATATCAGTATTCAATAATTTCTTTCTATTTACTATTGTCAAAGTTTTTACTTATCATTTATTTATTTCTCTTCTCTCGATTTATTTCATTGACCATTGTTATTTTTTTATTTATAATTAATATCTCAAATTTTAATTTTTTTTATAAAATTTTCTAATTTAATTTTTTTTCAAAAAATTCTATAATTTTAATTTTTTCTAGTAAAATATTTAATTTATTTTTCAACTAAAAAATAATTACATAAATCCATCACTGCATCGATCCAACCCAGGAAAAACCGTTCCTTTATTTATTCTAATATGCCTAGCTACCAATCAAATTAATTACCTTGGTGGAAAATTTTAAGCACTCGGGTCTACCAGTAGAATTGCATTTTTAATGAGTTCTTATACTAAGTTTTCTAAAATTTTCATTATCAAACAAACATAACCAAGTCTAGAAAAAAAAAAAGATTATTAGTGATTTTTTTTAGTATTTATATATGGGAGAGGGAGAATCAGTTTTGAATCTTTTACTCAGAGAAATATATTTTTACTGTTAGATTATGTTTTAGTGTGCTTATTATTAATACGTTTAATAATATAAATTATTTATTATATGTATCTTATGTTAGTATTTCAGTTATCAAATATTTTGAATTTTATTGATGCGAACTTCACGTCGGAATCTTATCATTCATAAATGTAATCTAATGTATTTATATATATGATGAATGTATGATATAAAAAAGATGTTAATACCAATTGTCAATTGGTATGCCAAGCGGCAGCATGAAAGCCATCTATGCCTAATAACAACTCGTGTATATAACTCAAATCAATATGAGTAGAGATTGATATGTGGGCAAGTTATTAACTAGAGAATTTTTAATTAATGAATCAAATCTGCCTAAATAAAACTTATCTTATGACCAATTAGCCAATAATTGATCTATTATTGAGGACTTAGTTATGCATAGAATAGCATGAAATTGGGTGGGAATTAGTTCAAATTTATTTGCGGTTGTTGAAACTTAAATATGCAATTATTTATTATGCATAAAAAATGAAATCAACATGTGGACCCATAATCAAAATTATTCACACCTGATATACAACATATATGGGCCATAACTCACTCAGGCAAGACATTTTGTAAAAGTCACAGGATTAAAAATTGTATTTCAGTACTATTTATTAATAGTAAATAAATCTCTGAAAATATCATTTTATAAACCCTAATTTCTAATAAAATATCTAAGTAGTTTTTTTTTAAATTCATATCAAGTTTGTACCACTAATTAGTTTCTACAGACCATATGCTAGCTTTTCAATTTGGTCAAAATTAGGCATTTTTTTCTTACGAAGGGGGGGAAGACCTCAAATTTGTGTTATTTTCTCAAAATTAATTTTCTATCTTATGTATTTAAAGATTATTTAATATAAATCTCTCTTACATAAAAAAAACAAATATAAAATTTATATTGTATATGCTTTAATTACTTGGATTATAATTAATACTTGGATTTGACGTTCAATTTTTTTATGAATTATATTAATTTTAATTTTCATATTTAATAATCAATTGCTTGAATAAAATCTTGCAATTCATGTTTAAAACCCTAATCAACTTTTTTGAGGATTAAGAAACTCCAAAACCCTAATTAATTAATTAGTTACAATTTGATGGCAATGGTAGCATTGTAATTGCAAGAAAATAAAAGGGTTAGTTTAAAGAAGGATTAATAGAGTGCACTGTCTAGGTTTGTAAAGCAATGCAAAATAATAATAATAATAATAATAATAATAATAATAATAATAACAATAATAATAATAATAATAATAATATTTTTTTCAACACCCAAATGTCCAGTTGAGAACTCAGTCTCACTCAATTAATCACAAACTTTTGAAAAAGGTTTTTGATGAAGGTCTTGTTTAAAATTTTTAATTGAATTTTTTAATAAAAGAATGATTTTATTAGGGTTTAAGGTGAATTTTCTTATTGGTCCGTACTAGTAATGATGTGTCTCTTTGCTGCCCATCCTTATTAACTAGTGTGTATATACATAAATAAATATAAAAAAAAAATATGAAAGGTAAACGACGGATGGGGTTGTGGAGGCAACAGCGATCAACAATGATCCCTTCGCTGACAAACAAAATAGCATCAGAGGAGGAGAAGAGGAGACCACTCCTTTGAGCAGTCTCTCTATATTTAAAATAATAATAATAATTAAAAGCGTTTGATCCATTTACTTTCTATTTTTTTAGCTATTAATTTATTTTTATGGACAATTTAAAAAAAATAATAGACATTAATTTTGATTTTAATTTTAATTTATTCACAATCACGAGAAAAGGCTCTAATTATAATCAATTTTTCAGGATACTAATTTCTAGCTGAATATTTTATAACATATTTTTATAAAATTTTAATTCTTAATAAAATCTAAACTATCTCTATCAAAAAAAAATATTTAATATATATAACAAACATATTTCATTCTTTTGGCGTGTTGAAATTAAATAGGAAATATTGGCACTTCTAAACCTGAAATTCTATTTCATGGTGATGTTCGTTTTAATTCGAATTTTTTTTCACATTCTTATGAGACTTTCGGTAAATTATATATATATATAAGATTATAATTCTTTTTTTATAGTTTTTGTAAAGGTTGCAGGGTAATCACCATTATATATATATAAGATTATAATTCTTTTTTTATAGTTTTTGTAAAGGTTTCACATTCTTATGAGACTTTTGGTAAATTATATATATATAAGATTATAATTTTTTTTTATAGTTTTTTATAAAATATAAAATTATATATTTTTAATCCCACATTGATTAAAAATAAAAAAATTGAAAGGTTTATAATAAAGAGAGAGATCCCTACAAATTGGCTTAAGTCAATTTGATTATAAGGTGAGCCCAACTTATTATAAGTCCAATTAATAATAAATGAATTTGACTAATTGATGAATTAACTAATGGCTCCTAGGGTCCAAATTCTTAACAAGGTATCAGAGTCTGTCGAGCTGGGATGCGAACCCGAAATATGAGGGTCGAGTTACTGTACCCTGACGGACCTGGGTTGGGCCGTCAATACTTGTCAAGTGGCCGAATTACCACTTGTGGGGGGAGTGTAAAGGTTGTAGGGTAATCCCACATTGATTAAAAATAAAAAAATTGAAAGGCTTATAATAAAGAGGGGAATCCCTACAAAGTCAATTTGATTATAAGGTGAGCCCAACTTATTATAAGTCCAATTAATAATAAATGAATTTGACTAATTGATGAATTAACTAATGGCTCCTAGGGCCCAGATTCTCAACAATTTTCATCCTATAAATATATTTTTCTTCATGTATTAATAAAATATATCACTTATTTTTCTTCATATATTAATAAAATATATCACTTTATATATATATATATATATAAGTCGTAAAGCATGATATGTTTCCCCACATTTGCTAGCTACTTTTTTTTTTTTTTTGAATATCAAAGCAAATGTATTTAGATATGAGAAAGAGTAGAATAAGATAAAGAGTCCCAAACATGAAAAGAAGAAAATTTAAAAGCGTTTCTTACTAAATTGTGTGCTGATGTATTATTATTCCCACTAATTCAATGAATAGAAAAAAATCAACATGTAACAATGAAAAATTATAAATCCCACCAATCAAGATATAATCTAAGAATAAATGTAAACCTAATATAAACAATAATATGTTCAAATTTCTTTCCTATAGTTAATGTTGAAAAAAAATCTTAATGTTGAAAAAAAAACTCACTATATTTTATATAATAAATTTAAATATTTAATATTTTAAAATTTTATAAATTAATATGTTTTTTGAAAGGGTATAAAAAGAGTTATGGATGTATTATATTAAAATTGAATAACAGTAGTAAATTAGTAATTTACCCAAAAAAGAAAAAGAAAACCAACTAAAACAATGTTGGTTCACATTATAATTTTTTAGTTTTTTATTTTTAAATTAATTTAGTGTTTATTTTATATTTTTTAAAAATTTATTTTATATTTTTAAAAACTATATCATAATTTTTTTACTGTACGTGCATAAATATACATTTTATTCATCTATTAGAAAAATCATATTATTTATTCTAATAATACATCATAATATTAATTATATATTACAGATGATCATTAAAATAAAATTATAAAAAACAAAGAAAATATTTTTTAAAAAAAATAAACATCTCATTTTATAATTGTATTTAAAAAATAATAAAAATAATAGAAAATAAAAAATAATAGAGAAATTTTTTTTTAAATAATAGAGAAATAAAAAAGATTTTATTGATATAAATCTTTTCTCAACATCAATCCTAAAAATCATATTTAATAAATTTTATATTTGTTTAAAACATTTTATTATCTAATAAAAAATCTAAAATACAATAATATAAATAAATACATTTTTATTTTTCAAAAAAAAAACTAAAACTAAAAAATAAAAACCATCAAATAGATGACTCCATCACATCCCGCATCCTAAAAGATTTTGCTAACCGACACTTTTTTTTTAATTTTTTTTGCATGATGCTAAAAAAAATTCTAGCACATGGAAAGTTGATAAAAGGAAGACATACTAATACTAGGTTTTTGCCTTTTTAATTAATATCGTTTCAAAAATTGAAATTAAAAAAAACAATTAATAGAAATAGAAGAAAAAAAATGCAAATAAGCTCCTAAACTTTTTCCAAAGGTATGTAATAGGCCTGAAAATTTTTTTACACTCAAATAAATATGATTTTTTTCATAAAACATCTACTTAGGTCCCTCCAATAACTTGAAAATAAAAATTATTATCTAAAATATGACGTGGCACTGTTAAATAAATAAAAATAATAATTTTTAACATTAATTAAGGGAGAAATTTTTTCCTTTTCCTTTGTTTTCCTTGTTCACCAAACAGAACCATCTAGTTTTTTTTATCAAAAATTTCTTTGTGATTTTGCTTCTTTTTTTTTGTCAAATGTGATATTTTCTATATTTAAAACGATTTCTATTTATCATTCAATTCATTTTCTTTACGATTTGTGATTAAAAAATTGTTACTGAAACCCAGTTTCTTGGTGATTCCAAATCTGTCATTTTTTTATGCATATTTTTTCATCTTCTATACTCTCCTTTCATTCCCTTTGTCTGCACTAGAGAAATAAGAGGGAGATTATGGAATCAATTTTTGCATATATAGAGAATGTGAGCATGGTGAATAATGAAATAAAGATTTGAAACTTCTGATTGTTCACAAAATCAATGGGTAAAATTCATTCAAAAATAAAGAATAAACCATTGCTAAATATTTAGGAAATATACTCCACAAAAATACATATCTCTACTAACTGTGGCAACTGCAAACTTTGAAAGAGCAAGAGAGTTGGTTGCTCCTCGGCCAAGAGGTTGTCTCCCATGTTCAAAATTCTCATTTCGCCCTAAATTAATTTTTGCTTCTTAGATTCTTTTCTTTCTCTAATTCTTTCTTTTGGCGTTAGATTGTGTGAGTATTTTGTGAGAGATAAATTAATTGTATGGGTGATTTTAATTATCGGATATCGGCAGGATTAATTTGGGGTTTGATTTTATTTTTATACAATGAATCTCGGTTTGTTAATCAATTTGGGCTTTCATCACTTTGTTTTATCTTTTACAACAATATATTCTTACTTTTTTTTCGATTTCAAATAGTGCTGAGCAAATTTTGATTAACTGACTAAATATTTGATTCGGTTAACCAAAAATATTATATATTGGTCAGTTCGATTAATAATTTTAGAATATTTTAATTTTTAATTTGGTTAACGGTTAACCGATTTGGTTCGATCTATTATTAACCGTTAATAAAAAATTTAAAATAAAATTTATTTAGTTATTATTTATTTAATTCTTTAATTATATTAATTTTTTACTATAAATATAAATCTTTATTGCAGAATAAAGTTAATTTTTAGTTTTTTAATAAGTTTTTTTAATTCATTTAATTATATCAATTTTTTTATTATAAATAAAATTTTTATTATAAAATTTAAAAAATCAGTTTGTTCGGTTAATTAATCGAACTAATTGGTTCGATTTAGTTAATTCATCAAACTGATTAAAATTGAAAATTTGTTAAAAAATTTTAACAAAATTAATTTAGTTAATCTTTGCTCGGTTGACAGAATACCCTCCCCTAATTTCAACTTTGAATTCTTTCAAATTTAGGTGCTTGCATATTTGAGTTATTTGAAATATAAATTCTTTCAAATCTATTATTTGATTCTTTTTTTTTTCTAATCGCGTTTTTTCTTTTTTGGTTAGTGTTTCTAAATTAATGATTTTAATGTATTTCTTTTATTTTTTAAGTTTTTGTTTTTGATTTTTTTTTCGACTCCTGCATATTTTTTGTTTAAATTCTTCACGTTATTCTAGAAATGAATATTTTTCAATTAATCGATCATATTCAATCATGGTTAATTTGATTAAAGAATTTAAATTAATTTAATTTTTAATTTGATTAATGATTAATCAATTTGGTTCTGTCGGTTAATCGTTAAATAAAAATAAAAATAAATATTTAGTTACTCATTATTTTTTAATTCTTTAATTATATAATTTTTTATTATAAATATAATATTTTATTACAAAATAAATTTTTTTGTTTAATTTTTTAATAAATTTTATTTAGTTATTTAATTATATTAACCTTTTACTTTAAATATAATTTTTTTATTAAAAAATTATGTCAGTTTGACTAATTCAATTTGATTCAATTAAGATTAATTATCTGAACCAATCGAATTAAAAAATTAATTAAAATTCTATTCGGTCAATTAATTAATACACTAAACAAATGCCCATTCTATGATCTTCAATTTTTTGTATTTTTAATTTTTAAAAATTTATTTGATTATTATTTTAAAATAAAAATTATAATTTTAATGTAGTTATATAATGGTTGTTAATGAGAAGTTTAAATAATTAATTTTAAAAAAAAAATTATACATAATTGAGCCTATAATTTTTTAAGGATTTTAGGACTATATTTGCATGTTCTTTAGTAGAAATGAGGTAAAAATGGTAGTTGTGGAGTTGTGGGCTGTACCATATTTTCTTATCCAAATCATAGTGATGTCTCCCCATGACCCCCACTTACCAAAAACAAAAAGAAGAGAGAGAAAAAAGACCCCATTACTGTTGTACGTTAACGGTAAATAAATAAATAAATAAAAGTAAAATCTGAAATGCAAGTTGTGTTCTCCCGATTCCATGCCTAATCACTTGCCGGTTAAAAAGAAGCTAACATTAATACTCCCCACTTTTAAAAAATCTTATTATAAAAATCCCCACTTTTTTAAAAAAATATGTTACTCATAATTTAAAAAATTAATAACCAAAACCCACATTTTACTTCTTTTTTTAATTCATGATCTTTTGATATCAAATTTTCCTTTATTAAAATGGGTCTTATGTAATTTATAAATTTAAAAATTATTAATGTTTGAAAAATAAGAATCAATTCATGGACATATTTAATCACTAATGTTAATTATTTAATTAGAATATAATTAAGCATAACACAATTAAGTAAATTAATTTCACCAAAAAAGTAAAAGCCACTGTGTAGCAGGTCAGTTAATAAAAATAATAAAACTAGTGAATGAAGCATACGAGAAAAAGTGGGTTTTTTTAGTAGTTCAATGAAAAAAAGGCTGAGAGAAGGAGAGTGACAGAGTTAGTGGCACGCTCGAGAGAGAGAGAAAGGAAACAGAGGCACGTGTCATCGTGTAATATATCAATGAGAATTATAGTAAAGTGGGGGCTGACTTCTCGATGACCAGACCACTGCACATGTCATGGTCTTGCTCATTATCAGCAACTTTCCTTTCTTTCATTCCCTATTTCCCTTATTCTTCTTCTTCATTACTATTTTATTAGGGTTAGGGTTTACTGTTCATTGATTTTGTTTCCAAACAAATTAATTATTGAAGAAGGCATCACTCGAACATCGTCATATGTTTAACCAATCAATCAAGATTAATTAGTTAACTATCAATCATTAATTAGTTTTGAGTCGACGTGTATAAAGAAAAATTATTGATTAACTATAAAACATTTATTTTTTAACTGTTTATAATATTAGAATTCAATTTTGAGTAATGAAGGGAGAATTTAATTTATGTTTATTATCTAAATTAAATTATATCTTTTGATTAATTACATACATATGGAAACACTTAAAAAATTTAAACTTAAATTTTAGACAAAAATAACATATACTCGTAGCCACCAAATTATATCTTAGTCATTAAAATTAAATTATATCTTCATATATATAATCATTTTCAATCATTAGCCTTCAAATATTACTTTTCCCATGAATGACACTATAATTATATTGAATAAGTAACATTGTTTATAACTTAAAATTTTCACTTTGAATATAATGGGCTAAAATTTTCACTTTGAATATAATGGGCGTTTAGTTAACTTATTATTTAAATGTTTTGAATTTTTTTATGCAATTGTTTTTTAGTATTGATCATAAGGAGAAGAGAAATAAACTTTAAATTTTGATATATATTTATTGTTAGATTATATCTTGGTGCGTTCGATATAATTAGTATTTAAAAACTAATTATCAATATTGATATTTGAGTTTATCTAATTATTGGCCGGTTTAAATTTAATAGAAGTATTAAATATATAATTATTAATATCTAATTTTCTCATTATTTATCACCAACTATTAACATTTTTAATTATTGATTATTATTAAGAATAGTACTTAGCTAGAGTAGTAATTGTAGATGTTAATTCACTCAATTGCAATCACTTTTTAATCGACCAAATGAATATGTTATTTTTTGTAAACAATCTCATACTCAGGTCAACTACAAATTGATATTGAAAGCTACCTTTTAGAAATGATCTTTAATTAGAATGCAAATCATTTTTTAGATTTAATATACGTGAGAAGTAACATTTTTAAATTTTTATTCAACATATCTCATACTTGAATTCTATTGGATAAGCCGATTCAAGTGATACAATGAAAAGGATAATTATACTTTATTAACATTTAAGGAAAAGAAAAAAAATCTATATTATATATGTAAAAGCTAAGGATGAAATAAGTCTTAAAATATTGACACATCATCAATTTTTTAAAATGATACTCTATCATTTTTTCTCATTTTAATTTAGTTTTAATAATTTATATAAAATATAAAGTTTAATATTTATTATATTGTAAATATTAGTCTTCTATTAAATAACTACACAATAATATAATTTCATAATATTAATTAAATAAATTATATTTGTGACTTTTAATTTTTTAAAAATTAATTACACATTAATAATTAAATATTATTAATTAATTTATATATTTTTTAAGAATTTTGAAAAGTTAAAAAATATAAAACTCTTAACTTTCTTAATAAATTAATTAATTAATTTATAATAATGATTAATTTGTATTTTTTAAAAATTAAAAAATAAACAATAAACAATAAAATATATGATTTTTTATAAAATATAAATTAATTACACTTTAATATAATTTAATAATATATTTATATTTTTTATAAATTTTAAAGGTTAAAAAATATATAAATTAATTATAAATTAAATAATTCATCAATAATAATATTTAATTTATATACTTTAGAAATTTAAAAATTTTGAAAAAAAAAATAATTTTTGACATTCATTATATATATATATATATTTAAATTCCTAATATAATTGAATAAGTCTTGACATGGTAACACATTATCAATTTTCTAAAATAATGCTCTCTTATTTTTTCTCATTCTAATTCATTTTTATAGTTTTAATAATTTATATAAAATATAAAATTTAATATATATTATATTGTGACTATTAGCCTTCTATTAACTAACTGCGCATTAATATAATTTTATAATATTAATTAAATAAATTATATTTGTGACTTTTAATTTTTTAAAAATTAATTTCATATTAATATAGTTAAATATTATTGATTAATTGATATATATTTTTAAGAAATTTGAAAAGTTAAAAAATATAAGACTCTTAACCTTCTTAATAAATAAATAAATAAATTTATAATAATAATTAATTTATATATTTTAAATTTTTTAAAAAATAAATAATAAAAAATATATATTTTTATAAAATATAAATTAATTACACTTTAATATAATTTAATAATATATTTATATTTTTTTTATAAATTTTAAAGGTTAAAAATATATAAATTGATTATAAATTAAATAATTTATCTATAATAATAATTAATTTATATATTTTAGAAAATTAAAAAATTAAAAAATAAAATATATAATTTTTGATATTCAAAATATATATATTATATATAATATTAATAATATTTATTTTTTAATTATTAATTTTTAAAATATATAAATTAATTATAATTATAGATAAATTATTTAATATATAATTAATTTATATATTTTTTAACCTTTGAAATTTATAAAAAAAATATAAATATATTATTAAATTATATTAAAGTGTAATTAATTTATATTTTATAAAAAATCATATATTTTATTATTTATTTTTTAATTTTTAAAAATATATAAATTAATCAGTATTATAAATTAATTAATTAATTTATTAAGAAGATTAAGAGTCTTATATTTTTAACTATTCAAATTTCTTAAAAATATATATGAATTAATTAATAATATTTAATTATGTTAATATGCAATTAATTTTTAAAAAATTAAAAGTTATGAATATAATTTATTTAATTAATATTATAAAATTATATTAACGTGTAGTTAATTAATAGAAGACTAATAATTACAATATAATAAATATTAAATTTTATATTTTATATAAATTATTAAAACTAAATAAAAATTAATTAAAATGAAAAAAAAATGAGAGAGCATCATTTTAAAAAATTGATGATTTGTCATCATTTATTGATGATTTGTCATCATTTGAAGACTTATTCTATCATTAGCTTATATATATATATATATCTTCATCAAATTTTAAGAATGGCTAACTAGTATTTTTTAAATTTTAATAATTTTTTAAATTTTAAAATGTAATAATTATTAAATTATATTTTTTTATAAATTATATATTAATATAATTTAATAATATATTTATATTTCTTAAAAAATTTAAAATGTTAAAAAATATCTAACTCTTAACATTAATAATAAATTAATTACAAATTAAATAATTTATTTATAATAATAATAATTAATTTATAAGTTTTAGAATTTAAAAAATTAAATAATAAAAATATATGATCTTTCTAATATAAAATACATATATGCATAATATAAAAAAATAGTATTTATTCATTTAGAAATTTTTTTTTATCAATATATGAATGTAAAAGATCGTATATTAATAAAATATTAATAATATTTTTAATTTAAATTATTAATTTATAAATATAAAAGTAATATATTTAATAAATTATTAATATTTAAAATTATTCATACATAAAAATAAAAAATTCATATATTTAATAAATTATTAATATAAATTTAATAATTAAAAATATTAATATATAAATATGAAAAGTCATATATTTATTAAAATTAATAAACTATTAATAAATATTTTAACTGAAACTACTAATATATGAAAATAAAATATCAGATATTTAACAAATTATTAATAAAATTATTAATAAAATTTTAACGGAAGCTATTAATATATTTAAAAATAAAAAATTTGATAAATTATTAATATATGAAGAAAAAATATCATATATATAAAAATTTATTGGTCAAAATAAAAAAATAAATAAATAATAGATTATTATGTAATATATATATACGATGTAAAAATATTATGTATTACAGTTATTTACTTTTTTATATATTATTTATGTATTAGAATTTGTTTAATAAAATTATTAATATGTAAAAATAAAAAAATTAGATAACATTTCTCTTTTATTTCTCTTTTATTTCCCATAACTATACTAAATATTATTAATTATATTAAATTTAAAATTTAATGACTAAAATTATTAATATATGAAGATAAAATATTATATATTTAATAAATTATTAATATATAAATATAAAATATCATATATATATAATAAAATTTTTATAGCACGATAAAAAAAATTACATTTACGCATTGCGCAAACATACCACTAGTTTCTTTATTAATTTTTCATTTAGTAATTATTTACATTCATTGTCAAAATGAAAAGTGTTGAATTGGAATATCAATCATATTTAAATTTATATATAAAAAATTTAACTTTTATTATATAGTTCATGATATATCAAAATTAACAAAGAAAAATTTTAATTTAATTACTTTAAATAACAATAATTATTGATAATATAATTAAGCCAAATATGTTAAAAATAAAGCTTGGTAAGATTTGTAACTCTCATTCATAAATCAAGGACTAGTGTTGGCAAAAGGGCACTCAAGCGAAAGCACGAGACCGCAATATATACAAATAGCTTTCTTCTTTGTCTTCCTAATTGCTTTAACTTTGCTTCTTTTCTACCCTTTGTTGCTCTTTTCGCTTTACCAAACCTCTTTTTTATTTCTCCTTTTCCTTTTTTTCTCTTTCACCCTTTTTTTTTCTTTCTTTCTTAATTTATAATTTTGTTTCTTCTTTTTCTCACTTATCTCAATCATTATTAATTAATTCTTAAATTGTTCAACGTTTCTCCATTAGAAAATCTTTGCTTTTTCTCTTTTTAAAATTTAAATCTAATAAAATTGATGTCTTTTAAAAAAAATTGAGGCATTTCAGTTATGAAAAGAAAATCTATCTTAAAAAACTAATAAACTATTAGATTAAATAACTTAAATTATGAAAAATATGTTATTTTTTTTATTTTTTTAGCTACTTGTATCCTCAATTATGGAATTTGGAAACCGTCGATTAATTTTAGGTTCAATGTGATTCAATATTGGATAATTAAAATCAAGAATTAACCAAATAAAAAATATAAAAAAAATCAGCTTTCTTGTATTTATTTTCTTAGCTTTCTTTGTGTAAGCAATTTTTTTTGATGAATATGTGTAAACATTTTTTCACTTGCATTGAATCTAACTAAATTAATATTAATATTCGACATATTAAATAATTAATTAAAGCTTTATTCAGCTTTTTTAAAAAAAGAAAAATCATCAAAACGAATATAAAGAGCCAAAAGCATCCAAAAAAATTAAAGGAAAAAGATTTAATCTATACCCTTATCTGCAAAACTTTATTTAGTTTTTTTAATATTTTTTTAATTTCATTTCATAGCAGGTTTAGAAGGAAGCAACAAAAATAAAAAGTAAAAATTGCAAATTTATCAAACAAAATCTCAATTAATATGAAAGCTTATTATTAAAATTTTTTGCATAAACTTTGTTTGGAAAGTGCGGGTCTTTCAATTTAATATCAATTTTACAAATTTCCATGGGAAAGACAAAAATTCGTTAAACTCAAAATATTCTTTAAAATTTGTGAACATATGCAAGATCCAAAATTTTTTAATGGTGAGATACCCAAGAGTTGTTATTAGTGATATTAGCCGTTAGTCTAATAGTCTATCAGTTACTTAACTCATAAAAATTTCTATAGAATTGTAAAAAAAATTGCCATGTTTAATAAATATATATTAATTAATAAATTTTTTAATTCACTAATATTATGTAGTGCAATGTAGGAGAGAAATCCTCTTTTTTAATTTATCATCACTAAATTTGTGAATTTTTTTTAATTGGGAATAACTGTTAAATATGAGAAAAACGAAATGAAATGGGTGTGAGATAAATTTCACATTGATTAATTATATAGGTTTAACCCAATAATTTTACCAATAAAAACAAGTGTTAGACATCTGAAAAATGAAATGGAATGGATGTGGGGGAAATAAACTTAATATTGGTTAATTATAAGCATTATAAATGACTTACAATTAAAAAATAAAAAAAGTAACTTGAGCTAAATGATTTAAGTCATTTTTGTGATGTAAATTCCAATTTATTATAAGCTTAATATTTTTTAATTTTACTTGTTGAACTTGATTGAGAAACATTTTCATGCTCTTAAAATAGAGTAAAAAGACCAAATCATCACATTTAATTATAAAATGTGTTCAAATTCATTCTCAAAAGAGTAGAGTTAAAAAAAAAAAAAAGGTGACAATTCCATTATTCTACCTTACCATTATACTATAGAAATGATATGACTTTGTTGACAATTAATCAAATCACATATATCCCTTTCATAAAAAAAAAGAGAAGAAAAAAGGAAAGAAATCCTAATGTACAAATAAAATTCAAAATCCGTAAAAGTTTTCCATTTTGAGAAAAGCATGGATAACTAGATAATTCCAAGTTAACTAGCTAGAAAAAGAAAAATAAAACAAAATAAAAAGAAGAAAATGATAATAAGAATTAATAAGTACTAGTATCTACTTTAACCCCTTCATGCTTTTCCTCGATTAGTAAAAGTTGAATGCATTTGATTTTGTTAAAATATAGTGGAGAGGTCCTGTCAATATCATGATTTGAGTGTCAAATTAAGGCAGCTATTTTAGTGAATAAAAACCAGTGTTAAACCCACTCTTCTCCTTGTATGTACAATGGCCTGACTTAATGGGCAAATATTCTTCTTTCTTTCATACTCTTACACAGAACTAAGTTAAATCAAAGATGTTCTTACTGGGTTTGACCATAATTATTATAATAATGTATTTACATCTATAATTCTTAGATTTTTTTTATTAGATTTGGAAAATAAAATAATAAGAATAATAATAAAGTTGTTGGTAGGATTCTGCAAGCAGATGGTTAACATTTGTTTTTTTTTTTGGGTTCCTGCAATTATTTAATTTGACTTGGTATATAAATGTGTTTGTCCAATCTTTGAGTCTTAATTTTATTCAACCTGTTTTTGTGGAGCATCTTCCTCCTCCTACCACCCACCTGCAGGTATATATGAAGTTGAAATTATTCTTTCTTTTATTTTCTTTTTAAATTAGGGTATGATCAAATATAAAATTTAAAATCTTAATCCCATGCCAATCAAGATTTGGTATAGTAATATCTATTATAACTAGAAGTAAAGTATTGAAATATCATTATTTCATTTTTCAAGTTTGATAGATTTATATTTTTTTTTGCTTATTTTAGCTTTATAATATTTATTATAATTGTCAATTAAACATTTGCTTTTGATATATATATATATATATATATATATATTATCTGTTGATTAAAAAAATAAATGGAAGAAGCTTGATCTCATAATCTCAGCAATATCTCTTTAAAAAGAAAAAGAAAAAGAACTCTTAGTTTCGCAATTTTACAGAAAATAAAATTCAATATTAATCGATAAATTAAAATTTATTTGATAAAATTGAAAGTTTATTTATATTTTATTATTAGTTTAATAGTTCTATATAATATTTATAATTTTAATATCTTTTGAGAAAAAATAATTTCATAATTCTATAAATTACTTTAATATTAATGATAAACTAAAGTGTATTTAGAGGAAGTTGAATGTTTTGCATTTTATCCGGTTAATATGTTAGTTTTTGTAATATTTAGCGGTTTTAATTAGAACAGATAAGTACTTATAAATCTCTATAAAATCATTATCACATTCATTAAAATATAAGATTAGTTTCATATTATTATTATTATAATTACAAAAATAACATATTTTGGGTAATAAGTTATTTGATTAAAATAAACTGATTCTTACTAAAACTTGAGAATTATAGTCTTCAATTAACATTATACCTGTAATAATGGGTCAATGGTACGATTAATAAGTTTAGTAGCTTGCCATTTTGAACTTCGATCAGAAAAATTTATTACAAATGCTGCAAGTGAACAGCTATTTGACTAATATTATACTATGAATTATCAGTTAACTACTCAGTAATATTTCTCTATTAAATAAGATTAATAACAATATGCCATTTATAAAAAAAAAATGAATTATCAATTTATTTATTAAATACTGAGTAGTTAATTTATTTTTCTGAATCAAATGTTTGGAGCTGAACTCTGATGAAGTCTAGATTTCTAAATTCTAACATTCTGTCTCCTTAATAATACTTAGAGGGTATTTTTCAAAACTTAAAAGCTGATCAAAACTGATTATAAGCAGTTTTTATATTATAATTTGTTTATTTAAGTGTTTCTGAAAACTTAAATAGTAGATTATAATCTGATTTTAATCAGTTTTTTAAAAGTTGAATTTTGCTACTTTTTTTTAAGTACTTATTTTTTAAGCAGTTTTGACCAAGTAAAAGACCATACTATCCCTACCTAATCATCAATATTCCAAATTTGTTCACCTATACACTTTAGTTTCCATCAAAATTCTTTTATTTTTAGGATTCTAATTAATATTTTTAGGATTCTAATTAATTTAGTAATATTTACATGGTAGTTTTTTATTTGTATAATTTATTGATAACACCATTATTATTATTATTATTATTAAATAAATTTTATTATTATTATTATTAAATAAAATTTATTATTATTATTATTATTAAATTATTATTATTATTATTATTATTATTATTATAATTGCAAAATAAATTTTGAATTGACATTTAAAAAATTATTTTTATACAATAAATAAACTCAGGGACAGTTTGGTCATTTTAACAGTTTCTGTAATTAAAAACTGATTATAAGCTGATTTTACAGGAACACTTAACTGATTATCAGCTGATTATTAACTAGTTTACAGAAACGCTTAACTGTTTATTTTTAATCTGATTATAATCTAAAAATCACTTATTTACAATAAGCTGAAAAGCTCCAATTTTGAGAAACACCCTCTTAATATGTGCGTAATTTTTCAGCTATTTATTTAATAATGGTGAATTAATTATATTTTTTTTAAGTATTATAATATTGGAGGAAGAAGAATCAATCCTAAATTTATTGAAAGATGTAGTTGGGCCTGTAGGGCCTTGGATTAAAACTTCTCGCATGTGAATGAATTATTAAGCCCATAATGAAAGTGTTTACCGTTTAGTTTTCCGACGTTTTGTTTCTGATTTCTCTGAATTTCTATTTTCAATCTTAAGTTCTCACTCAGCTGAATCAGAGATGGGCTCCGTAAATCCGAAAAATTTAAAGTTTCTATTTCTGTTTCTTAAAGTGAACATATAAAATTAGAGAGTTAATTGCATTCTCCAATTTTTTTTAACGGTGAATCAGTGATCAAGGTTCACACATTTGCCACAACAACGGCTGCAAGTTTATTTTCTAAAATGTTCCCGAGTTACGCTATTTCTCTTTGCTTTCTCAATATTCTGCAATCTTTGGCTTGTTTCTGTTTTTCTTTTCCTTTTTTGGTTAAAATTTGAGGTATTGACATTGGTGGATTTCTGAGATATTATGAACTGCATTTGATTCCTTTTAATGAGAGTAAAATTTAAGTTTTTGTTTTTTCAACCAAGTGGCATTTTTTTTTGTTCTTTCAATTGACATTTTTTTTCTTGTTGGATTGATTCATAATTTATTGGACACATGACCATTGGGCTTCTCATTGTCAGGAGTTATTGGAAAAAACTTTACTCGTTTGTTGGGCAAGCAATAATTTCTTGTTTCTGGTTAGTGGTTTTATTTTGGTTTGCTAGTAAAATGCTTTGGTTTCTTCAAGTGGTCAAAATCTCGTATAGAGAATTGAGAGTTGAAAGCTGTATCGGTTAAGTAGTGTTGCAAAGTGACAAGCATTCAATAGTTAGTTAACCAAAGATATGGGCTTTTTGATAATTCAAAATGCTTTTTTCTGGTTCCTGCAATTCCCTGCTGTAAATCATTGGAAAGAAGCAATTCTCTTGAAAAGCAATGTTTTCCAGATACATTAGTTATGCTTACTTTTCTTGAAAAATGATGAAAGTACAAGGCACTTTTTTCTTTGATTAGAAGCGACATCAGATTATCTTTAGGTCTACTTACTCAGTCCCCTAAATTTTTCGTTGAATCTGCTGTATCCTTTGTTATAAATATAAGTTTGTGGACTTCATTGATAAAATTAGCAGAATGGGACAGAAACATAAAAGGAACGAAAGTTCAAGATTTTTTTTTACCAGGCCATATATTTTTGAACTTTTGCAGCGGCAGAGGACTCTCATACAATGATACAAATGAGAGCTGTTATAGAAGTTGTGGACAATTCATGCGCGAAGAAGGTGATGTCTGTAGTAGCTCTGAAGGCAAGAAAGGGGCAAGATCGGGAGAACCTATAGTTGCTTCAATAAAGGGAGCTATGCCAAATGGGAAAGTGAAGAAGGAAAAGGTTGTGTATAGTGCGTGCTGCCATGCAACGGGCCATTGTGATGGGAGTGAGGTCAAGTTTGATCATAATGGTTGGTAAGCAAGGTTAGCCAGTTGGAACTACAGTTTTTGGGCCAGCTCCACATGAACTAAGGATGCAAAACCATATCAAGATCCTTACTCTGCAGAGCATGTTGCCTAAGTTATGGACCTCTTTGCGGATGAAAAATGTTGAAATTCGTGCATTGTTAGCGACTACTTTCTATTTTATATTGAGGGGGAATTTTTAAGGAAAAAAATTTGTTTTGTAGTCGTTATCTAAAAGCTGAAGTTGATCATCTTGCTTTAGATGCAGGTTGATGGCTTCATGGTAGCATTAGCATCTGGTCTCCCTCCTGGGCCAGTGAAAAAGCAGCTGTGATAGTAAAGATTTTTCAATGAGAATATAAATGAACCTAATTCGGCAAAATTTTTCAGTTTTTGTTGTTCCCATGGAGCCGTATGCATAAAGTAAAGATTTTTGCACTGTGACTATATCACATCAAATTTCAGTATTATTTTTTGATTGCCAATCTGAAGTTGTTGGATTAACTCTGCTCATTTATGGTCGAGTATTGCGAAAATGGAACTCTGAATCGTGCTTCTCTTGGCTGTTTGTTGACAAGAAAGATTTTCTCAAAAATGCAAAAACGAGAAAATGCATGAAATCTTCTAGACGATTGAATAAAAAGAGAATTTTTTTTCCATTTTACTCTAACGCAATAAAAAAGTGACGAATTGATTGAAGAAGAGTCATAGGTTAACATGAAGATCTATTATTACTTCTCCTCAGATCAAATAAGTTCCTCATATCAATAACAATGGAGCGAACTATTTTAATTTGAAACAATTATGTAACATTAATCAAGACTCAGATTTAGGATCCTATTCTTATATTTGCAAGGTTCCCAAAATTCAGTGTATATAATCCTGCTACTATTCAGACTTCTGGCTTCTTCTCATCAGGTTTAGGCCTTTCTTCCCAGAACTTGACTTGCAAAGATCTGAGCTCCAGCATCTTCTCAACCTCTTCAATTGGTAGCCCTTTAGTTTCAGGTACACAGACAAGGACAAAGATCAAGGCAATTACAGATATAACACCAAATATTAAGAATGTCCAAGAAGTCCCAATGGCTTGTGTCAAAGAAAGGAAGGACTGGGCAACTATGAGATTTGATATCCAGTTTGCTGTTGCAGCTATTCCTCCACAAACACCTCTGAACCTTAAAGGGTATATCTCAGAGTTGACAATCCACGGCACGGTACCCATTCCTGGGGAGAAAAATATTATGTAGAGTGCCAAACCGATGAGCGCAACCCATCCATATTTGCTTGGACATCCTCTTGTGTACCATTCTCTGTGGTCGTCATGGCACACATCTCTTACAGTGTCATTTGAGATTAAACATACCCCAGGCAGTAACTTCATTGAAAAGGAATGTTGGTTAGAGATAAAACTGCTAATAAAAATGATATCAGACAAGGCTTTTATATAATTACAGGTGTCTTTTACCTTGTCAGAAGCTGAAGCACAAAATCCACATTCCGGATGAGCTTTCAAGCACTTCATGCAATCCCAAGAAGCAGCATTTGTAGCTGTCATGTAATCAGGGCAGGTGAAATTTCCGAAACGAGCTTCAGTAGTTCTGACCATTGGTGAGTGACTTGTAGTCTCATGGAAAATTCCTGATAAAAGACCGAGTGAAAGTATAACACCAATCAAACTGAGGATCAGAAGCTTCTTCCTTCCAGTCCTGTCAATGAAGTATATGCTCACAATAGAACCAAGCGCATTGAGTCCAGAAGTAACAAGTGAGAGCATCAGAGCGGTTTCGTTAGATGCAAAACCAGCTAACTGAACTATGGTGGGGCTGTAATACATAACTGTGTTAATTCCCACAAACTGCTGGAAAACCTGAAGGCCAACACCAGCAATTAGTCCTCTTCTCACTGTTTTGGTTTTGCATAGTTTAATAAGGTTAATCTTTTCAGAATTTCCTTCTTCTTCAATTTCTTTATCAATTGATTCCTTTAGATCCCGGATTTCTGATTCAACTTCTTCAGCAGGATATATTTTCCTGAGTATGGCTTTTGCTTCTTCTTCCCTTCCCTGTCATATTAAAATATTAGAACTTGTAACTTACGAGTAAATAATTGCCAATAACCTGTTTAGGCATTCTAAGATAGCAACCTTCCGATATAGCCAACGGGGTGATTCTGGGAGAAGTAACATCAGAATGAACTGCAGCAGAGCTGGAACACCTGCTACGCCAAGCATCCACCGCCATGTCCCTGGTGCCTAGACAACAATTGAAAGAAAAAAAGAAAAAACATTACAGACGGATTCAGGAGCTTAAGGTTTTCAAAGCCAGGTAAGTGTTTGAAACTCTTAGTGACAAGTAGCTATTGTTCAATGATACAAAGAATCTTTCCTTATATTTTGTCTAAAATAAGTTTTTTGCAATAACAATCCCTAACAATGTCAAACTAACCCTTAATATCTCTGCCATAGTTTACCTTAGTAAATGCCAAGTTGATTAGATAAGAAAGAAACTGTCCGCCAGTAATAAGAAATCCATTAGTACTAACAAGGGCGCCTCGGATTTTCGCCGGAGAAGCCTCTGAAATATAGAGAGGGGATGTCATTGATGCCATTCCAACACCAAGTCCGACGAAAACTCTACCGATGATTAGAAGAGCAGGGCCAGGAGAAGCAGCCATGATTACAGCTCCAATAAAAAATAGGAAATCTGCTGTAAGGATGGAACTTCTCCTTCCATATCGATCATTTAACCATCCACCAATTGCTGCTCCTATGATTGCTCCAGCTACTGCCATGCTCACAATGCTCTCCTATTTTTTGTTTCATCAAAGTTATATTTTAGCATACATCACATAGTATTTAATTTACAATATACAAGTTGAAACTCTGTTTAAAACAACAAACATCTTGGACCATTTTGAAACTAATGTTTCGTACAAAATAGTATAATTTTTAAATATTACCATCATAATTTTCCCATAATTTTATCTAATATTTTTTTTCATACATGAAAATTTTTAAAGTTCAAACCTTGTAAACTACTAGTCTAACGTCCTATACATAATTATTTAAAAAATAAAAAAAATAAACTTAATATAAATCTGAAAATTTATTTATTTCCATTGTCATGCTATTTCCAAGATTGCCTAACTAGAACCAATTAGAATCGCATCTGCCAACACCCGGGGTCCTTGAAGATAATTCCAAAGACACCTTAAGCCCAAGCCCAATCCTAGAAACTTTCACTATCAATCCTGGTTGTACACTTGTCTTCTTTTCATGGACCAGTTTAAAGTTTCTGCTAAAATTCCCAATTAAATTCCTGTCTGAACTCTTATCAGTAAAACTCTGGATAAATTACTTATTTTATAATTTAAAATTAATAAATGAACAAAAAATAAATAAAAAAACCATTAAATATATACCAATGCAAACATAGACATGATGCTTAGCTATCCAACAAAATCCAGCTTTTCTCTATTTGATTTCACCATATAATATAAGATTATAGTCCCCAAATCTAGCTTTTTTATTAGATGTGCTGGAAAAATTTTATTTTTAGAACTAAATTAGATATAAAATTACAGATTCAAAAAAGTAGGTGAAGGGTAAAAATAAAACTATAAAAAAAATGAGAGCTGAAATAAATAAATAAAACACACGGATTAGAGAGAGACCAAAACGGGGCAGATTTTTGTAAAATTAAAAGAGTAATAAATTTTATAAAATCCATGAAAATTAGATAAAAAATAAATTTTAAAAAAAAATGTCACCTGTAACACCGTTTGACGGTCCACAGACTTAAAGTCATCTCTGATGTAAAGAAGAGCACCAGAAATTACTCCTGACCACAAAAATTAAAATTATCAAGAAATTTTAAATTTATAGCTTTTTTATTTTCTTTTTCTTTTAAGCATTGGAGAAGAGAAGGATTCCATCAATAATTATCAAATCACAGATGATAATAATAACAATCGATAAGAGTAAATTTGATTTACAGATTTAAATAAACTTCAAAAAAGTTATATTAATTAATCATAACTTGGATGTATATAATGGTTAAGATTCCTCCTCTCCTCTCCTCTCTTGATCAGAGGCTTAAAAGAAAAGAAAAATAACAGAGAGTAAGAGAGAAACTAACCAGTGTCATAGCCAAAGAGCAGGCCACCAATGCCAGCAGAGAAAGCAAGGCGAAGAACATAAGGATTCTTCCAAGCAAGAGAGAAACAATCTCTAAAAGCAGAGTTTTCTGTGCTTCCATGTATCCCTCCTTCCATTTTCTTCAACCCAAAAAATTAAACACGTGCACAAAGAAAGGAATTAAAAAAGGGTTGTAGATATATATATATATATATATATAAGAGACAAAAAATAGTAAAATCTTGAATTTGGGTTTTCCTAGAAAACACAAGAAACTCAAGGAAAATAAGAGAAAATGTGATATACGATGTTTTGGGGTTTGAAGCAGGAAGAGATGAGAATGAGATGATTATATATTGGAACTTGGAAGTATAAGGCCAAAGTCAAGTACCGCCTTTGTCGTTTGTCACTCCTTCTTATTTTTATATTTTTTATTTTTTTATTTACATAAAAAGATTCACATCTCACGGCGTTGTTAATATAGGGAACCAAAAATTGGTCTAATTATATATATATATATATATATATATAAGGAATCAAAATCATCAGTTAGGAAAAAGGATATGCAGTTTCTGATAATATTGATATATTCTACGTATGGATGAAATTAATTAAAGTTCAATTCATTATGTATGAGATGAAATTGGAATGTCGAAAATTTAATCTATTAATTACTAATTCTATCAGAAGTATTGTGAATTTGATTTATTTAGGGAAGTAATAATGGCAATCCCAATATTGTTTTTGAGAAAACAATATTTTAGCTTTGACGTTACAATTGGTAGCATTGATTCAAAATTTAATTAGGAATGATAAAGAAAAAATAATGATAAAAAATAAAATAGAGTTGATAAGGCAATAAATTTATATTATTAGGAATGATAAAAAATAAAATAGAGTAGATAAGGCAATAAATTTATATTATTCGATACATTATTCAGGAGCAAATAAAAGTAAAATTTACTAATCAATAATCAAAATAGAGGGATATATTTTTTTTAAAAAAAAGAAAATAATATCTAAACTCTCTCAAAATTAGCTCTCTCAAGACTTACTTAAATATTGGATAAAAATTAATTATATGATTGAACAAAAACTTTGTAAGGACCTTTCATATGATATTTTATTTATAATATTACTTACTACTAATCCTTATTCAATTAAAAATAATATTAAAATATAAATTCTAATTTATGTATAAAATAACACTTTCTCGTTTTAGGGATTAGGAATATTTTCACGTATAGGAATTCAAATTTTATTAGTATTTTGATGTACAATTCTAACATATCTTCTTATCCACATATACATATATATATACATAATTTTTGATAAGTGAATTAGCATTTCACGTTTATTCACTTCATAAGTTACTTTCAAAATTCTAAAAAGTATAATTAATGTTGTTTATTAATTTTGAAATTATTTTTGTTAACTTCTACAAGAAAAAGGAAAATTTTTTAATACGTTTTAATACTCTAGACACAATTTTATGTTATTTCAACATTATAATTTCGAAAAATAATTTTATTTTTTAAATGTTCAATCAAAATAATGTTAACTGTAAATAGTCTTGATATATATATATTTTTTCATTACATTATTTTCTTCTAACTTAAAAATAGTTTTTCTTGATTAACAGTATCATTTTTATTTTATTTATAATATATAAAAATAATGAAGTTAAAATAAAATAACATATTTATGTTTGAAAGAATTCAATATATTAAAAATATATGGAAATTAATGAGAATCTTTTAATTTTGAAAAATTAAAAATCATTTATGAGATCAATAAAAATTTATTATGGAAGATTAATTTTTTTAAATTCTAAAATATGTATAAGAAAGATAAAAGATTATAATTAATTATAAAAATAAGGATAATAGTAGGCGTGCTAAAAAAATTCAGCTTACCAAATCTTCAAATAGAAAACACATCAAAATTATATAAAATTAATGCTTTCGGTTTGTTCGGTTTATTAAAAATATAGTGTTTGATCGAGATTCAATTAAATTTCAATCAATTTTCAATTTAAATTAATTAGCATTAAACAGCACTTCTTTTAAATTTTAAAACTTATATGACCTTGGTTGAATTCTTCTTTTGTTTCTGGTTTTTTTTATTAATTGATTACTAATACTTTGAGATTTGGGTTTCAAAAAAAATTATAAATGTCATAAGGAAATGATTTTAATATATATAGAAATAATAAATTACGAAATTAAAAGAGATTGATATTAATTCTATTTAAATTAAAATTATGAGCATTTTAATAATACTTTGAGATTTGGGTTTCAAAAAAAATTATAAATGTCTTAAGGAAATGATTTTAATATATATATACGAAAAATAAATTAAGAAATTAAAAGAGATTGATATTAATTCTATTTAAATTAAAATTATAAGCATTAAAATAAAAATGAAAAACTAATGAAATTTTTTAATATACATAATACATTAATAAATGAAATTATTAAAAAAAATTATCCTTTAAAATATCATTAATTATTTTTATTATTCAATTAACAATATTTTTTTTATATTGTTAGAATTTCATAATTTATAGCATATGATATATGAAACTTTAAATTGGTTAGACTTATAATGATTTAAAATCTTATTAAAATATAAATTAAATTTAAGATTCAATTTGCTTTTTTTTTAATTATAATCAATTATATATTTTTAGGAATTGTAATTTTTGGTTTTATTAGATAAATTCAATGATTTGATTAATTTAAAAAAAATTATATGGCCCTACTGACAATTAGATTCAGCATTTTTTTTTTGACAAAAGCATATTAGGTTAGATATATATATATATATATACATCTTATATATGTATTTTTTTTATCTATTCTTTATTTTTATTTTATTTTTTGAAGGAATATGTGTAACCATGTTTCTTTTTTTTTAATTTTTTTTTAAAATTTTAATTTCATTTTATTTCTCATTATTATTATTATATATTAATTATTAAAGATTGAAAAAAATTTCATATATATAATATTAAAGAAGGAACATAACTAATTAGCTATGATATTACTAATTTATGAATACCATATTAGATATTATTATTTTTTGAATATCTCGTATATATGCATAAAATGCATGCACTTTTCATCTCTTTTAGTAATTTATTTTTTCTTTTTTGGTATGGAGTGAAATTCCTTTCTTTTTTTAATAGTGGAGTAATTTTATAAATATAATACCATATTTTCTCTTTTATGCTATCCATTTGTCTTAGAAATGATAAATTTTGGTTCTGCCTAAAAATCCAATTCGAAAAATTAGGATCAAAATTCAATTCCACCTAAAAATTTTAATTATTAATCCGATCACATTACAACTAACTAAATAATTTAAATTATTTTTACCTGAGTGTATCAAACCGATCTAGTCTGAAGACTGAAATGATCTTGAATGAATAAAAAATTTAATATCAAATGTTAATAATATATATTTATTATTAATTTATTTTGAATCAATTTATTGTAAAATTTATTGTTCAATATTAAATTATTTACATAATTTGTATATATATTTAATACAAAAATATACTTAATTATAAATTTATATTATTTTAATTAATGTAATTAATTGTATTATATTTTTAAGCTATTTTTATTTCATATCATCATTTAATATATGCATATAATTATCCGTACATTTAAAAATACACAAAAAATTGAAATAAGTTAAACGAATATTTATAATAAATCTTAATTCTCTATTTGATCCTCTTTTTATTTGAATTTGAACTTCATTATTTATTTTTAGCACTTCTTTACCATTTGAATTTGAACTTTATTCTTTGAGCATTACAGTATAGGAGGAAGCACTTGTGGGTGCAGGATTTGAAATTTATTATTTTTTAAATTTTATTATATTGATAAATTATGCCTATATATATATATTTTACTATCATTATTATATGTTCGGGTAATTAGTATTTAATATAAATATTATATATAAATACAAGAAGATCTAAACATGTCTCATTAATTAATATTTTACAAATACTAATTATTGAAATAATTATCTGTTAATTGATTAATCAATATTTTATAGTAACTATTAATTATTAATCTATTTATAATAGATATTAGATATTAAATCGTATAACTACAATTTAATTGGTAGTTAACATATCAATTTTAATCATTAATTGGGTTTCTTTGAGTTTACTTTGTGATTTTCTTACTTTTATGATTTAATGAATACAATTATTTGCAATCAATTTGAGTGTGTGAATACTTGTGCAAGAGCCATGATGTTACGGCCCCAAATCTGCGATCGAGTTATGAATCTTTCGTAAGTGGAAGTGGAAGGTGTTTGCATGGGTGAAATGAAGAATTCTTTTTACGACCTATTTTGAATAAATGTAAGGCTCAAGATGAGGAAACCTTAATACCTCTGAGTTGAAGTACTCAATACTGTAATGATTTTCAAGCTATCTTTTCATTGAATTCAACTGATTTTAAATACATAATTACAGAGATATTGTTCCTGTTAACAAGGAAACAAACTGCTTTAGTGGAGGTAAGCCTCCTACTAATTAGGAAAACAAAAAGCATGAACAGAAAGTGGTTCCTATAATACTGAAATCGCAACTAGAACAATAACTGAAATAAAAACTAACTTGACAGCTTGGCTTGGGACTGCCAACGTGGCAGCTTACTCTTAAGGCCATGGGTAAACTGTTTGTAAACCTGGAGTAGCTTGTAAACCGGCTTGCTAACATTACTCTCCTCCTCCAAAAGGAGCTTGTCTTCAAGCGTAAAATCAGAATACTAGTAATGGAAGTTTTGATCTTGCTTCATTTCAGTTGCATCGTCTATGTTGCCTTCTTCAACTAAATCAATCCAAAACAATTTCTTGCATTGATGCCCACGAACAAAGGTTTCGTCACAATTAAAACAAAGACCCTTCCTCCTTCTATCATCCATCTCGTCCTTAGTTAACCATTTCACCAAACGATTTGATTGAGGCTCTATTACCGGTGTGATTTCATTATCAGAGAATGTTGAAAAACTAGAGAATAATTTGCGCTCATACAGCCTGGACATACTCATCGCTATAACCAAATCCGTGGGATGATGGAGCTCCACTTCTACTGAGATTGCTGCCTGTAAACAGCTGAGATACAACTGAACCTTCTGGTTGTGTAAGGACACCAGAATCTCAAATTTGTTAAGATATTCCTCCACTGAACCTGTTTGTTTTAGCTTGGCTAGCTCCCCCAATTTGTTGCTTCGGATGGGGTCCAAATTGCAAGTTGCATTGATGGGCAAACTCTATCCAAGTGGGATCCGAAATATCCTGCATCATCTACATATACCATAGTTGAGCAACTCCCTCTAAATTATAAGAAGTCAAACTTCCTTATCTCCTTCAGTAATGGCTTGGTGACGGAAGAAGTATTCGCAGTGATTCAACCAACCTAATGGATCTTCTAATCCATTAAAATTTGAAAAATCCAGTTTTATGAATTTAGTAACGATGGAGCTCGCTCCCGACTATTCGAAAGCTGCCATACTTGAGTTTCCTTTGTCCTTGCGTGTTTTCCATGAGCCTTCTGAACTTGCGGAAGGTACCCCATTCTTAATTGACTCCAATTCTTGTGATATAGTGTCCAGCTTGGCACAAAGTTGATCCATTTTGTCATTTCTGGACTAGTTTGCTTGTTGCTTGGCTAAAAATAAATTCAGGAGTTTGGTAAGTTGTTCTTGGACTGTCTCCCATAACACCAGGCTCTGTACCAATTTATTATGGTCTCAAATCTGCAATCAAGTTATGGGTCTCTCATAAGTGAAAGTAGTAGGTATTTGCGTGGGTGAAGATGAAGAATTCTTTTTACGACCTATTTTGAATGAATGTAAGACCCAAGTTGAGGGAACCTTAATACCTCTGAGTTGAAGTACTCAAGACTGTAATAATTTTCAAGCTGTCTCTTTATTGAATTCTACTGAACTTAAATATATAATTACAGAGATATTATTTATGTTAATAAGGAAATAAACTGCCTTAATGGAGGTAAGCCTCATACTAATTAGGGAAACAAAAAGCATAAACAAAAAGTGGTTCCTACAACACTGAAATCACAACTAAAATAATAACTGAAATAAAAACTAACTTGACAGCTTGGCTTGGGACTGCCCACGTGTCAGCTTACTCTTAAAGCTATGGGAAAATAGTTTGTAAACCTGGAGTGGCTTGTAAACTGGCTTACTAACACATGAAGATCTCATGAAAATCTCAACAATTATTAATGCAGAGACCTGAATATCAAGAATAATTAGTCATGCATACTATCAAGTATAAATTAAGCGTCAATTACTTTTTTCTTTTAATCTTTTGAGTTTATTATTATTATTTTTCTATTCAAAGTATATTTAATTGCTTAATGTTTAATCCTAATGAAATTTCATATATTTTATGTCCTTGCTATGTGTTTTAAATTAACTAATTAATGGATTTTAATATTAAAAAAATTTTACACTATGAGACTTAACAAGAAATATATATATATATATATATATATATACACGCACGTGTACACACTAAGGTGCCGATGAATAATAATGATAAAAATAAATAATATAAAAAATTTAATTGATTAATGTAAATTATTTTTATTCACAGTTAATTAATTATAAATTATTATTATTCATTATTATTATATTGTGAATCACATATTACTTATAAATATGTATAATTTTTTTTATTAAGATAGTAAATCATATTATATCACACTTTAAATTTTTTAATTATAATTGAAAAATAAGAATTTATATTACAAAAAATTAATAATTTAAAACTATTTGAATTTACAAAATTAATATGACAATAATGGAGATTCCTAAATTTTTATATGAGATATATATGACTAGAATTTTTTTTCATATTCCTCATATATGTACTAATAATTTATAAAATATTATGACATATATATTTTATAAATTTTGTCTATTTAAAAAAATAGTGACAAATATAATCTCATTGCATCTTATTATTTTATTTTTTTTAGTAATAAATTTTTACAATAATATGTATAATTTTTAATAATTTGATATCCATATATTAATAGAATATATTATGAAATATATCTTTGAATTAATAATTTTTTATTTTATCTTACTTTAAAAAATGAAATTTTTTTTTACTTTTAATAAAAATATTTTTTAATAATTAAATATTTTTAAAATAAAAATCTATAATATTATATTGGTTATATAAATATTCTCATGTTTTTATATTTTCGTTACTTATTGGTAAATGGATAAGTTCAAAGTTGCTTACTGAGGACACCCAAATGCTACCTATTTCGGACTCTGTCTTGGAACTGCACCCTTTTGAATTAGTAACTACTTAATTTCCTTGCCATATTAATTCAAATATATACTAATCTATAACATAATTCTACATGTAATTATTTAATTTTTGCTTTGCTTTATATTCATGATTAAATATTATATTTAGTTTGTGCCGTTTGTCTAATTTTTATTATAAAAAAATAAATAAATTATAAACCCAACGTGATTAAACTAGTATTTTTTTGTGATGCTATAAAGGAATATATATATTTAAAATATTATATAAATAGATAGGAATATATATATTCATATCTTTTATAATTTAATATGAAGAATAAATTAATAAATTATAAGTATAAAAAGATTTTAATTTGTGATCTTTTGATAAGTGGGTGTCAGTACCCTTAGTTAATTGAATTAAGAATAATTAGGCAAAAGAATATTTATAGAGGTGATATTCTAAATCAAGGTTTAATTAAAATAAGCCACAAATACATAATAGTGTAAAATAAATTATTTTTTTTAAATTAATATTTTCAAATAAAAAAATATTTTAAAAATTGATACTTTAAACTCATTTAATAATATTATTTATTTGGCATTTATATGTTATAAAGTGCAATTTATTTGACATAAATTGAAGTCACTATATGCTACATGAGGAGTTTTAAGGATGAATTGACCTATTTTATATTTATACATATATTTTCTCTAAGGCACCTCGACTTTAAATTTTTGAAAAATAAAAATTCAAATTTTATTATATCCACAACTTTTTTGCTTTCTCTTTTTCTTTCCATTTTTAAAGAGATGTCAGCCTTTGGTTAGTGCTTCAGGCTAATCTTCATCGTGATTTTTCATAAATATAAATTCACTACATTTATCTTTAACGATTATCATTTTTTTTTCATACTTCACAAAGCAACAATTTCATATTTCTCAAGGGGAAAAAAAAAGAATCTTCACAAGCAACAATTTCCCAAGAGTCGAAAACCCTACAGTCTCTCCTCTCTTCAATTTTTCTTCTTTGTGCTTTAGTTGCCTGTGTATGTTTTGATGGGCAGCAAGTTTTTATTTAGCTTTATTTATTTTCTAATAAATTAAAATTTTATTTATTTTTTCAAACTCCAACTAATAATTTAAATTTATTATTTTGAAAATAGTTCTAATATAAGCTTAGGATCATTAAACAAAATTTTATTAATTAACTTCACTTTTAATGATTACTGTATAAAATTGTATTCTCATGTATATTAGCATGACTAATTTAATTAACAAAACCAATAAAAACTGATTAATTCTGAGTGAATTTGGATGTGGTTGAACATAGTTGGAAAAGGACCCATTTAAAATTACAGCACAATATTACTACATTATCAACTTATAAATTAAAACTCTCATTTTATATCACATCAATGCTTCATTCACATGCTTTGTTTCCTTGTCTCTCTGTTAGTTGGCTGGAGATTCTTTGAGGCTCAATTGCATAAATAGTTTATAAACTTTCGTAATTTTTTATAAAAATTTTTGAATTTTAATTTATTAATTAAAAATTCTTTAATTTTAATATTATACTAATTAAATTCATAAATTTTAATTTATTAATTAAAAATTACTCAACTTAAAATATCATATTAATTAAATATCTAAATTTAATTTTTAATTACCAGAGAGTAAAATGAGAAAATAGAATGAAAAAAATAAGATGAGAGAATGAAATAACAAATAGAAGAGTTTTAATTTATATTTAATTTTTTAAAAATTGACAAAAAAAAATTTAAATTTTAAGTTAGAATTTAAAAAGAAGAAGAATAACTTGTGACTTGAAAAATCAAATGAGATAGAAAGGAAAATAGTTAAATGAGTTTAAGTTATAATTAATAATAGTGAAGGTAAGAATTTTCTTTTTATTATTCAAATGATTTGAATTATCTCTCTTTTTATTTTTATTCACGTATCAACAGCGTATTTGTCAAGTTATTTTTTAGTGGCAAAAATTAAATTTATAAATTTAGTTAGTGTAACATTAAAAGTTAGAAAATTTTTAAGTAATAAATTAAAATTTAAAAATTTAATTAGTATGATATTAAAAGTTAAAAAATTTTTAATTGATAAATTGAAGTTTAAATATTTCTATGAGAAAATTATGAAAGTTCAGAGGATATTTATATAATTAAGCCGATGGAGCTTATATATATACACGCACCCGCGCGCGCGCACACAAAGGTTACATGTACCACTATTTAATTATGAGAACGAAATAAATACATGTTCCTTTTTTTTTGTAAAATGAATGAATTTATGGAAAACCGAAATGTTAACAGTTTCTTATTTAATCTCAAATTTTTAATCATAAAATGTGAAAAAAAAAAAATCTTGTCATCATTTAGTCGTTATTTTAATCCTTACATTGATCATTTATGGTAATTCAGTTCAATATAAATGTAGCATACCAATTACCAAATATTATCAATGAATTCTTTGTTATAATGATTTTAGAATTACAAATATGAGTTCTTACCTAACTAGTAAATTGACAATAGGATTTAATTTGTAGCATTATTTAATAGTAATTACATAAAATATAACTCTAAATATAAATTTTCTTCATTATTTTAAAACTAATATATAAATTTTTGCATTGATTTATTAGTATTGTGATATATATATAGGGGTAAAATTCATAACGAAATTCTTCTCATCAAAATTTTTTTAATTAATATTCAACGAGGAAAACTAGATATTCAATTAAATAAAATACGATTTTCATATTAAAAATTTTAATTATTAGACAATTTTAATTTCACACACACACACAAATACATATATTTATTAGAAGTTCCGGTTGCGATATTATACTATGTGAATTGATGGTCATTCATCCACCCGTTAAATTTTTAATGAATATTGATCATTGCATATTAATCATAACAAATATTGCTAAAATAATTTAAAAGATAATTGGTAAGTGCAGTGCAACAATTGAAATTTATTTATATTTCAATATGTAATAATAAAAATTCAAATTTATATATTTTTGCTCTACAATTAAATTATTATTACATTTTTTCATAAATAATCTTTTGATTACTTAACTAAAATTTTGATTTTTTATTACTTTTGATTTTTTCAAATTTTTATTAACTCTTTAAGATATTCAATTAAATAAAATACCAAAATTTTTATAATTCTCATATTCCCCCCATGGTTTGATCAATGCAGAAAATCTGCATTTTAACCGGACAGGTCAGATCGGATTCCCCGCTTAAATGCTGCGGCCACTTTGCCATTCCTGCTCTAAACCTTTGCTGATTATAAAGATAAAATATTTTGCTGTGCCTGTAATAAAAACAAACAAAACCAAAAAAAAAAAAAGAGGATAAATTGAATGGAATGTTGTTGGGATGAATTTTAATTATTTAAAAAGTTTTATTATTCTCAATTATTTTTTTTAAGTTGTATTATTTTATTGGAATTTATTTTTTTATTGCAAATTGATATTTTCAATTTGATATTATTTAGAAAGGCATATTTAATAAGATTTTCAATTCTTTTGGGTTAAATAATTAGGAATTCTTTTTGAATAATAAGATTTGTATTCTTTTTATTTAAGTCAATTACTTTTATATATAGTCTTAAGATATAGTTTTTTTTTTGTGTAAGCAAAATATGTAGCCATTTTATAATTTTTTATTTTAGATTTACGGTGTGATTTATAATTCTGTAAGATTATGTAAAACTATTAAATTAAGAGTTTTGAGTATTTTTTTTTATTTATTGTACTTTTTTTAGTTTTTAATAAATTTTGTTCTTTTTTGCCTATATTTTATAGGATTATATGAGAATATTAGATTAAGAGTCTTGATTATTTTCTTTTATTTATTGAATTTTTTCAATTTTTAGTAAATTTTACTCTTTTTTATCTATAAATATAGGTACATACCGAAATACATTAGATTTTTAGTTACTTTTTTATTTTTCATTTATTCTATTAATTTTTAATTTATATTTTATCATTCATATTAAATCAACCCATATAAATATTTTTTTATTTCTTTTAATCCCAACAAATGTGATTTATAATCAATTTTCAAAGAAGAAAAAAAAAACTCAAATGTTGTTGTTTGCTTGGGCCCTATGAATTAATGCCAAAGGAAATTATATAAATAAAGAAAATGAAATCTTTTTGGACTAGACAAGTGTGATACATACGTATAATATATTACATACATGTGGATGGATAAGCTAGAATATAAAAGTATGTCATATGCTAACGGTCAAATTAATCTCGATTTGGTAGTTAATATATAATTTATAGTAAGAAATTTATGCTTAATTTAACTTCCAAACTTGACTTAAAAAATTTTAAATATTTATATGTTCGAATTATCCTTTGTTTCTTATTATAAGAAAGATGACGACATCGATAGCCTAAATTTCAAAGTCCTTGCAATTTATAAATTCTCCTTTGAAAAAGCTATCATTAACATTATTGTCTCTCAATGACATCACCTTCTCCCTTAAATAATTGAGATGAGGCTCCCAGTAGTTAAATCTTGACATGTGATGCAATTCCATGGTGAGAAAATATTTTCTTAATTGTGATTATAATGATAGTGCACTACAAAAAATTAAAATATATTATTATGGGAATATTAATCTGTCACGACCCAAACTGGGGAGTCGGGACCGGCGTAAGGCTATACCTAAGTACAACCTTACAAGCCTAATTTAAATTTATTATTAAAGTGCAAAATTACTAAGTTCAATAAATTCATTCTGAAATCAAGTCATCAATAGAAATGATACTATTAAAGAATCAAGTTCAATAATTAAAACTCAAACTAGATGCAAAGAAACAGTTTACTCCTTAATACAAGAAAAAGGGGTTCAGACACGGTCCGCCCAAAATTATTCAGAAATCTCTATGAAGAGAAGTAAATATGCGGACGAACCAAAATCCACAACCAAACTAGAAGATCCACAAAAAGATCGACCGAGCTCACTAAGGAAAATAACTTCAACCTGCAAATCAATCTATAAGGGTGTGAGCGATATAAATACGCTCAGTAAGCTCATGAGAGGCAGAGAAACACTAAAACAATCAGAGTAATATATATCAAGTAACAACCACAATAATCACATACATGATGGTGTATCGGGGTCTACAAAATATAACATCCTCCTCTTCCAACCATATCCAAGAACAAGTAGGCACGTGGCCCCAAAAGCAAGTAGGCATAAGCCCCAAGAACAAGATCGATATCGATATATAAAATAATCTCCATAATCACAATCCGCATCCTCCGTCCCCATTAGACACACCATCGCACATCACAAAAATATTCAATATCACATCAAGGCATTTAGCAAATAGCATACAAGTTTCTCTGTCTCCTATTCACATGCAAGGCTAGGGCAAGAAAGGATAATATATCGAAATTAGAAAGAATAGTATATTCGAAGGGTTTATATAGATATAATAGTTTAGTTAGCAAGTAGCACATCACAAACAATACACATACACCCATGAACTTACTTGGTATCCAAAGAAAGCTTAGCCAAATCCTCACGACTTATTGACCTCGAGCTTCAGCCGGATTATTGCCTAAAGAAAGATAATTACATAATCCAATAGTCAAACCCACTATCTCATCTATCATGAGGGATGCAATGCATGTTATGAATGCAAAAAGACCAATACTCAACCAACAATTAACCAAGATAATCCAAAATCAAAAATCAACCCGACCAAACTCAAAATTATGGTTCAACCCAATGGTTAAACCGATCGTACCACAAAATACAAAATCAATTAATTAATTAAAATTTATTAGAACCAGAACCTCAACTCAATTTTTTTATAACTCATTTATCAAATAATATCATATCATTCCCTATGTAAAATCATAATTCATACCAACACCCAAAACCGATAAAATTCTTAAGTCGTCCCTATAATTCAAATATTTTCAGAAAATAATTCCATCATTCAAAAACTCTGGAAAAATTGCAGTAGCTTCTCCAACATCAAAATAATGTGTGTGCAAAATTTCAGATTAATCCAAATTTATTTGATCCTCCAAAAATATTTTACAACATTCTGGTTCTGTTTGAACCACTAAAAATCAGTACAGCAAAAATCATCATAAATCCCTCACATTTCGTTATCAAAAAATTATTCAAATAATTTTCTCATATTATAGACATCAGTATGGACAACATATAAAAATTTCATAATTTTTCAAGACATCTAAGACCTTCAAAATAATTTTCAAATCAGACATCATCAGAAAACCCTTAACCAACAGCAGTGTCAATTTTTAATTTATTTTGGAACTTAAACATTATAACCAGACTCAAAATTATTTTTCCCAGATTAAAAACATCCAAATAAACAACATATCAAAATTTCATAATTTTTAGAAACCTCTAAGTCCCTCAATTAAATTTTTAAAACGGATTCACACAACCAGTTACCATTCTGGCAGCAGTTGAGAAATAAATTTATTTCGAAACACAAACATTTGAACCAGACCTCAAAATATTTTTTTACAAACACCTAAGATCATATCCTAAAACATATCAAAAATTCAGACCTAGATCATTTACCAATAATTTTTAAAAATTCGACAAAGTTACTGAAATATTAGTAATCAACAGCAGAAATAATTTTTCACTTTATTAATGAATTAAAAAATATAAATCAAACATAAAAATTCAAAAATAAATTTCTAGATCAAGTATAACATCCCTAGAACAGATTACAATTGTCAAAAATACTAGATCATTAACTCAAACTCACAAATCAAATATTAAACATCAAAAACCTCTAAAATCATCCTACAACTTTTAAATTATTTTTAATTAATTAAAAATCGAAATAAATCAAAAATATTATTTTCTAACACCCTAAACATTATACAAACATCCAACAACACAAATCATGCCAAGAAGTTGGAAGAAATTGAAGAAAAAATTGAAAAACCTCAAAATCTCGAAACTGCCTGAAATTGGAAGCCCAAAACGACAATCGGCGATGCAGCTCGCAGCACGCCGAACGACAGACCACAGCGCGCCGAACGACAGGGACTCGCACGCCGAACGACTCCAGCACCTCGCCAAACGACACCGGCAATTGGCACGCCCACTGACGAAACGACAGCTCTCGATTTTTGAAGAAAAAATTCAATTTTCTGCCTCTTTCTCTCTCTGACGGCGTAAATAATTTTAGACACTCAAATGGGTGCCCTAACACCCCTATTTATACAATTTTAAATTGGTAAATTACCAATATACCCCTAAATTAATTTATTTTATTTAAAAAATACCCTAAAACTCTTTAAAAATTTAAAAAAACACCCCAACTAACTTATAAAAATTTACAAATAACCCCAAATTCAATTATTTTCAGAATTATTTAATTTATTTATTTTATTTATTTTATTTTAATTAAAAATTAATAAATACCCGAAAAATTCCCGAAACACAAACCCTAGCAAAATTATACTTAAAATAACCGTAATGACATCACGGTCACCAAAATGACATCAAAAACAGCAAAACGAAACCCGAAAATTTTCCGACCGCCAAAATGACCAAAATACCCCCCGAAGCCAAAAACACAATATTATACTCAAAACAAACATCTCAACACCCACATTATAGAAATAAGCACCAAACGTTATAAAATTCACCCGAATGTGAATTGAAGGCAAAATTACCATTTTGTCCCTAACTCCAATTTTTTCAAAAATCAAGGGTTTTACAATCTAACCCCCTTAAACAAATTTCGTCCTCGAAATTTTTACCCAATAACATACTAATAATCAAAACACTTTTATATTTCAAGTTATACACAAATCCGGAAAGCATACCTCACTTAGTACATGTTGTTATGGTTGATCAGGTCATAACTCCACAATACTAAGCGCTATAGACTGTTCCAGTTTTGCTCAAGATTATGTTTATTATAAAATCAAACAGAAGCATTTTCTTTTCAACTACCACTCATCAACAATCATCATAAAAAGTCAAAACTCAAGTGTTCAAGTCAAACCCAAATCAACCAAAACCATTACTAATATAACACTTATCCATATGATACTCATCATTATACCAACAACTCAGACTTATTCAATTCAAAAATAACATCCGATCTCAACAAACCAAGATTTTCAAAAACATCTTCCAATAACTAATTTAATAGCAAACTATCATAAATAATACCAGACAAAACACATATACATTTATGATGTACAAAAGATATAATGATGTAATAATGATGTAATGATATGCATGCATATGGTGCTATATCAAGACTATTAATAACTACACTCTAACCCCCTTAAAATGATTTCGCCCACGAAATCAATAACGCACCTGAAGACTCAAACAAATGAGGGTATTTTGCTAGCATGAGTTCCTCTGCTTCCCAGGTGCATTCCTCAACAGAATGGTTACGCCAAAGAACCTTTACTGAAGCCACATCCTTTGAACGTAATCGCTTGACCTGACGGTCCAAAATAGCTACAGGCTGCTCCTCATAAGTACAATCATCAGTAATCTCAATGGTCTCTGAATGCAAAACATGATTGGGGTTCGATACATATTTTCTCAACATCGAAACATGAAAAGTCGGATGCACAGCTGCTAATTCGGGTGGCAATTCTAGTCTGTAAGCAACATCACCGACACGTTCTAGGATCTCATAAGGACCGATAAATCTGGGAGCCAATTTTCCTTTCTTACCAAACCGCATAACACCTTTAAAAGGTGAAACTTTCAGAAACACCCTATCACCAACTGCAAACTCAAGATGCCTTCGCTTAAGATCAGCATAATTCTTCTGTCTACTAAAAGCAGTACGGATCCGATCCTGAATTACCGGTACAACCTTGGCATTATACTGCAAAAGATCGGGACCCTCAATACGACGCTCACCGACCTCCTCCCAATACAATGGGGTTCTGCACCGTCTACCATACAATGCTTCAAAAGGAGCCATACCAATGCTGGCTTGATAACTATTATTATAGGCAAACTCTACCAATGGAAGATGATCTGCCCAACTTCCCTTAAAATCCAGAACACACAATCGCAACATATCCTCCAAGGTCTGAATGGTTCTCTCCGACTGTCCATCTGTTTGAGGATGAAAAGCCGTGCTATAATGAAGATCTGTACCTAACCCTTTCTGAAGCTTCTGCCAAAATATGGATGTAAATTGAGCACCTCTATCAGATACAATAGAAACTGGTACCCCATGCAAACTCACAATCCGATTAATATACAACTTTGCATACTGAGACACTGTGTACTTGGTATTAACCGGAAGAAAATGCGCTGACTTGGTCAATCGATCTACAATCACCCAGATCGAATCATAGCCGCCATGAGTCTTTGGCAACCCGACAACAAAATCCATAGTGATTCTCTCCCACTTCCACTCGGGTAGTGGTAACTCTCTCAGTAAACCGGCTGGTTTATGATGCTCATACTTAACTTGCTGGCAAGGTAAACATTGAGAAACAAACTCTGCAACATCATTCTTCATTCCTTTCCACCAATACATCTGCTTTAAATCTCGATACATCTTAGTAGAACCAGGATGTATAGTATACTTGGTAGAGTGAGCCTCTTTTAAGATCTTTTTCTTTAAATCATCCACTGAAGGTACACACAACCTTAAACCGAACCGCAAAACTCCTTTTTCATCAATCAAGAATTCTGTGGATTCACCTGACAAGACTTTCTGGCGGATCGTTGACAAGTCCTCATCCATATTCTGCGCTGAAATTATCTCATCAAGGAAATCAGGTTTGACTGTCATATTAGCCAACAACACACCTCTATCACCTTCAATTTCTTTACCATACATATGAAAAGTTAAACCATCACCTAGCAGTTGATGTATCTCCCGTATCAACGGCCTTCTGGAAACTGAAATGTGGGACAGACTACCCACAGACTTACGACTTAGAGCATCAGCTACAACATTCGCTTTACCCGGATGATACTGGATGCTATAGTCGTAGTCTTCAAGAAATTCTACCCACCTTCTCTGTCTCAAATTCAAGTCTTTTTGGGAGTATACATACTTGAGATTCTTATGATCAGTGAAGATCTCACAAGTAACTCCATAAAGATAATGTCTCCAGATCTTGAGTGCAAACACAACTGCAGCCATTTCTAAATCATGGGTAGGATAGTTTACCTCATGCTTCTTCAGCTGTCTAGAAGCATAGGCGACTACTTTACCATGTTGCATCAACACACAACCCAGACCAACGCCTGATGCATCACAATAAACAGAATACCCCTCAGTGCCTTCTGGCAACACAAGTATCGGTGCAGTAGTTAATCTTTCTTTAAGAGTAGCAAAACTCTCCTCGCAAGCATCATCCCAAATGAACTTAACACCCTTACGAGTGAGTTTTGTTAAAGGTGCGGCTATTCTGGAGAAATCTTTGACAAACCTTCTGTAATATCCTGCTAACCCCAGAAAACTCCGAATCTCAGTAACAGTTTTCGGTCTCTGCCAATCCATCACTGCCTCAATCTTCTGTGAATCAACCTGAATACCCTCTGCGGATATAACATGTCCTAGAAAGACAACCCTGTCCAACCAAAACTCACATTTGGAGAACTTAGCGTAAAGCTGATGTTCTCTTAAAGTCTGCAACACCAATTGCAAATGATGCTCATGCTCTTCCTTGGATTTCGAATATATCAGAATGTCATCAATGAATACGACAACAAACCGATCGAGATAAGGGCTAAACACCCTGTTCATCATGTCCATAAAAGCAGCAGGAGCATTAGTAAGTCCAAAGGACATCACTAAAAATTCATAATGCCCATACCTCGTGCGAAAAGCAGTCTTAGGTATGTCACTCATTTTCACCCTCAACTGATGATAACCCGACCATAGATCAATCTTGGAGAAAAACTTTGCTCCCTGCAACTGATCAAACAAATCATCAATCCTGGGCAATGGATATCTGTTCTTCACAGTCACCTTATTCAGCTGTCGATAATCGATACATAGCCTCATTGATCCATCTTTCTTTTTCACAAAAAGAACTGGAGCACCCCACGGTGAAGTACTCGGTCTGATATATCCCTTATGCAATAAGTCATTCAATTGCTCTCTCAACTCCTTAAGCTCTGCTGGAGCCATCCTATATGGAGGCATAGAAATAGGATTGGTTCCAGGTACAAGATCAATGGAGAATTCAATCTCTCGTTCCGGGGGTAACCCCGGTAAATCGTTTGGAAACACGTCCATGTAATCTCGTACTGTCGGGATATCTTCAAGTTTTGCTTCTTTCTTGTTCACATCCCGAATAGAAATAAGGTAGGCATTACAACCCTTTCGCAACAATCTTCTAGCTCTCATAGCTGAAATTAGCTGACTGGTCCCATTGATTTTAGAGCCAAAAAATGTCACAGTCTTGTCGGCCTCATATGCAAACACCACTACCTTATCTTTACAGTTCAAATTAGCTCCATGCCGAGCTAACCAATCCATACCCAAGATGACATCAAACTCTAACACATCTAACGCCACTAGATCCGCAAGAAGTTCAACATTTTCAACTTTAACAACGCAATTCTTGTATACTTTTAAAGATTCTACCTCCTCTCCTAAAGGTGTATGAACAACTAATGGCATTTCCATAGGTTCAGATGTAATACTCAGCCTAGATGCAAAACTAGGTGATATGAATGAATGAGTAGCTCCAGGATCTATCAATATGTGTGCATCTTGAGAACAAATAGAAAGAGTACCTTGCACCACATTGTTGTCAACTAGAGCTTGCTGATGATTTAGGTTGAACACCCGAGCATAATTCTGGTTTTGGCCCTGATTCTGATTCTGGTTCTGACCATTACCTTGTCCCACTGGCTGAACTGCTCTACCATTCTGTTGGTTTCCATTATTTGCAGCACCCTGGTGTCCACGACCCTGCTGATACTGCTGACCCTGGTAGCCCTGATAACCGCGACCCTGCTGGCCCTGGTATCCTCGGCCCTGCTGGCCCTGATATCCTCGGCCCTGCTGGCCCTGATAGCCTCTGCCTCCAATATAACCTCGACCACCATGATATCCGTTACCATTAAACTGTCCACGGCCACCATTACCTCTACCATAACCATTCCCATTCTGATAGTTACCCCTATATGCTTGATTGCCAAATGGTCTGGACTGAGTATGCTGACCTGCCTGAGTCTGATTGCGCCTAGGAATTGGACAATCTTTGACTTGGTGATCCATCTGTCCACAGTTAAAACAAGCTCCAGTCTTCCTTCGGCACTCTCCCGTATGGTGTAAGCCACAAGACTCACAAGTAGGGGCTCTAGGACCCTGTTGCTGATAGCGCCCACCATTATCATTGCCTCTCTGACCACTATACTGCCCCTGATAACCTGACAAATTCCCTGGCTTGTTCTTCTTTCTGCTTGATTCTCCAGTATCAATATTCCTTTTTCTGTTTTCTAACCCCAGAGCAGCATTAACAGCCAAATGTATCTCCTTGTAATTGTGACTGGCTATTAACTCATAGTATTTGTCATTCAGGCCATCCACAAATCTATCAGTCATAGATTCTTCATCCTGAGACACACGTGTAGCATACTTCCTTAGCTCTTGAAACTGCTCCCAGTACTCAGCTATAGATTTGTTGCCCTGAGTCAACATTTCAAACTCCCTTGCTTTCGCTTTCATCACATTCCGAGGCATAAAATTTTGCATAAACATTCTTCTGAAATCTTCCCATACCTCAACTTGGCCTTGGACAGAGATCTTATACCATTCTTCAGCTGATCTTTGCATTTGATGCCCAGTTAACTCTATGGCTCTCTTCTCAGTACATTTCAAGGCATCACAGATCTTCTTAACTTTATTAAGAAATGCTAGAGGGTCTTCTGTAGCAAGATTGGAGAATGTAGGTGGATCAACTCTAATAAATTTGTGTAAATCCAGGTCGTCAGTTAATCCATTTCCTCTAGCTGCAGCATGAGCATTAACATTCATATTGTTACCCATGCCTTGAACAACCCGAACCACTCCCTCAGCGAGAGCTTCCATAGACCTCTGTAGTGTTAGAAGTGTGTTTAAATATGCATCTGGGTTTCCTTGAACTGGTACTTGACCTGGCACATTCACATTATCAGGAGTTGGAGGTGGTGGCTCCTGATCTTCATTAAGTGGTACTTCAAATAGTCCCTCATCCTCCGGTACAAAATTCTGATCTTCCATCCCTTGCACATTTTCATCTACCACTCTCCGAGGTCTTCCACGTCTACGTGGCTGAGGTGGCTCCTCAACATAAGTGGCTGGCTGATGCTCAGCTTCGAATGATTCCCCAGCGTTGCTGGTCCCACCAATTAAAGGAAAACGAGTGTTTCGTTGAGACATTGCACCTGCTAGCAGAGAAACATGTTGATTAACGCAGAAAGGAAGTAAAGGATTTGAAATGAAGTATCCTAATGATTTCTGGATAGTATTTAAACAAAATCGAAACCTAGTGCTCTGATACCACTTTTGTCACGACCCAAACTGGGGAGTCGGGACCGGCGTAAGGCTATACCTAAGTACAACCTTACAAGCCTAATTTAAATTTATTATTAAAGTGCAAAATTACTAAGTTCAATAAATTCATTCTGAAATCAAGTCATCAATAGAAATGATACTATTAAAGAATCAAGTTCAATAATTAAAACTCAAACTAGATGCAAAGAAACAGTTTACTCCTTAATACAAGAAAAAGGGGTTCAGACACGGTCCGCCCAAAATTATTCAGAAATCTCTATGAAGAGAAGTAAATATGCGGACGAACCAAAATCCACAACCAAACTAGAAGATCCACAAAAAGATCGACCGAGCTCACTAAGGAAAATAACTTCAACCTGCAAATCAATCTATAAGGGTGTGAGCGATATAAATACGCTCAGTAAGCTCATGAGAGGCAGAGAAACACTAAAACAATCAGAGTAATATATATCAAGTAACAACCACAATAATCACATACATGATGGTGTATCGGGGTCTACAAAATATAACATCCTCCTCTTCCAACCATATCCAAGAACAAGTAGGCACGTGGCCCCAAAAGCAAGTAGGCATAAGCCCCAAGAACAAGATCGATATCGATATATAAAATAATCTCCATAATCACAATCCGCATCCTCCGTCCCCATTAGACACACCATCGCACATCACAAAAATATTCAATATCACATCAAGGCATTTAGCAAATAGCATACAAGTTTCTCTGTCTCCTATTCACATGCAAGGCTAGGGCAAGAAAGGATAATATATCGAAATTAGAAAGAATAGTATATTCGAAGGGTTTATATAGATATAATAGTTTAGTTAGCAAGTAGCACATCACAAACAATACACATACACCCATGAACTTACTTGGTATCCAAAGAAAGCTTAGCCAAATCCTCACGACTTATTGACCTCGAGCTTCAGCCGGATTATTGCCTAAAGAAAGATAATTACATAATCCAATAGTCAAACCCACTATCTCATCTATCATGAGGGATGCAATGCATGTTATGAATGCAAAAAGACCAATACTCAACCAACAATTAACCAAGATAATCCAAAATCAAAAATCAACCCGACCAAACTCAAAATTATGGTTCAACCCAATGGTTAAACCGATCGTACCACAAAATACAAAATCAATTAATTAATTAAAATTTATTAGAACCAGAACCTCAACTCAATTTTTTTATAACTCATTTATCAAATAATATCATATCATTCCCTATGTAAAATCATAATTCATACCAACACCCAAAACCGATAAAATTCTTAAGTCGTCCCTATAATTCAAATATTTTCAGAAAATAATTCCATCATTCAAAAACTCTGGAAAAATTGCAGTAGCTTCTCCAACATCAAAATAATGTGTGTGCAAAATTTCAGATTAATCCAAATTTATTTGATCCTCCAAAAATATTTTACAACATTCTGGTTCTGTTTGAACCACTAAAAATCAGTACAGCAAAAATCATCATAAATCCCTCACATTTCGTTATCAAAAAATTATTCAAATAATTTTCTCATATTATAGACATCAGTATGGACAACATATAAAAATTTCATAATTTTTCAAGACATCTAAGACCTTCAAAATAATTTTCAAATCAGACATCATCAGAAAACCCTTAACCAACAGCAGTGTCAATTTTTAATTTATTTTGGAACTTAAACATTATAACCAGACTCAAAATTATTTTTCCCAGATTAAAAACATCCAAATAAACAACATATCAAAATTTCATAATTTTTAGAAACCTCTAAGTCCCTCAATTAAATTTTTAAAACGGATTCACACAACCAGTTACCATTCTGGCAGCAGTTGAGAAATAAATTTATTTCGAAACACAAACATTTGAACCAGACCTCAAAATATTTTTTTACAAACACCTAAGATCATATCCTAAAACATATCAAAAATTCAGACCTAGATCATTTACCAATAATTTTTAAAAATTCGACAAAGTTACTGAAATATTAGTAATCAACAGCAGAAATAATTTTTCACTTTATTAATGAATTAAAAAATATAAATCAAACATAAAAATTCAAAAATAAATTTCTAGATCAAGTATAACATCCCTAGAACAGATTACAATTGTCAAAAATACTAGATCATTAACTCAAACTCACAAATCAAATATTAAACATCAAAAACCTCTAAAATCATCCTACAACTTTTAAATTATTTTTAATTAATTAAAAATCGAAATAAATCAAAAATATTATTTTCTAACACCCTAAACATTATACAAACATCCAACAACACAAATCATGCCAAGAAGTTGGAAGAAATTGAAGAAAAAATTGAAAAACCTCAAAATCTCGAAACTGCCTGAAATTGGAAGCCCAAAACGACAATCGGCGATGCAGCTCGCAGCACGCCGAACGACAGACCACAGCGCGCCGAACGACAGGGACTCGCACGCCGAACGACTCCAGCACCTCGCCAAACGACACCGGCAATTGGCACGCCCACTGACGAAACGACAGCTCTCGATTTTTGAAGAAAAAATTCAATTTTCTGCCTCTTTCTCTCTCTGACGGCGTAAATAATTTTAGACACTCAAATGGGTGCCCTAACACCCCTATTTATACAATTTTAAATTGGTAAATTACCAATATACCCCTAAATTAATTTATTTTATTTAAAAAATACCCTAAAACTCTTTAAAAATTTAAAAAAACACCCCAACTAACTTATAAAAATTTACAAATAACCCCAAATTCAATTATTTTCAGAATTATTTAATTTATTTATTTTATTTATTTTATTTTAATTAAAAATTAATAAATACCCGAAAAATTCCCGAAACACAAACCCTAGCAAAATTATACTTAAAATAACCGTAATGACATCACGGTCACCAAAATGACATCAAAAACAGCAAAACGAAACCCGAAAATTTTCCGACCGCCAAAATGACCAAAATACCCCCCGAAGCCAAAAACACAATATTATACTCAAAACAAACATCTCAACACCCACATTATAGAAATAAGCACCAAACGTTATAAAATTCACCCGAATGTGAATTGAAGGCAAAATTACCATTTTGTCCCTAACTCCAATTTTTTCAAAAATCAAGGGTTTTACATAATCACTCAAGAATAAACTTGATTGTAAGAATATATATTAAACCGAATCTAAATATATAAATTGAATATAGATAGAGTAACCTTGAATTTATCTAGAAAAAAAAAATTGTTGATTGATGCGTAAAATAATTGAAATTTTTCTTGATTATTGTTTAGATATAATAATTCATAATATGTTTTATGTGAATATTGTTTACATGATATAAATTAAAGAGGTTGAAGTATTAATGATTTTTTAAAATATATATTTTAATTAAAAATATTTCAATAATTTTTATAACCAATTAAATTACAATTCAATATGAAAAATGTAAGTCGTGTAACTCATCATATGTTGCACTAATATTACCAACTTTTTACATGATAAGAATATGCCGAATTACTTACCGATAGCTTTCGAGAGAGAGATTTTTGCTCCTAATTATCGATAACTTGATGTCCTTAATTATAGACCAACTATCGAAAGAAAAATATTTAAAATTATTAAGAAAATATATTGAGAGAATATCAGCTATGTACCAAATAAAATATTTATCGATGAAAAAGATATTGTGAATGTGAATCCCACATTGGTAAGGGATGAGCAGCTTCAGTCACTTATAAGACTAGACAATCCTCGTACTGTCAATTTGGATTTTCAGGATGAGTTAGGCCCAGCTCTAATATGGTATCAGAGCAATTAATGCCCAAACGGGTTAGATCCTGAGCCAAACCCCCACATGACCGAAGCTGATGAAGAGATACCAGCCGGTTCGCCCAAACGGGCTTGTATTAGCAAGTGTCAACCGAAAGGTCCGGTTGCACTTGAGGGGGATGTTGGGAATGTAAATCCCATCTTGGTAAGGAATGAGCAGCTCCAGTCACTTATAAGACTAGGCAATTCTCGTACTGTCAACTTGGATTTTCAGGATAAGTTAGGCCCAAGTTGACAGTACGAGGATTGCCCAGTCTTATAAGTGACTGGAACTGCTCATTCCTTACCGATGTTGGGTTCACATTCCCGACAAAAGATATCAGTAAATGTGATGCTAAGAAGAAGTGCCATAGTGTATCAACTATATTTATAGAGCAATACAAGAATTTATTGGTAAATTATGGCGCAAAATTATGATGCTAGCTTTTACTAACAAAATTTTCAAGAAAAAACTAATCTCTAAGCAAATTTAAAAGAAGATCTGAAAGATAAAAATGTTTTTTCAAGAGAACATTATATTCTCTCGCTATTATTGAGAGTCCAAGAGTTTCTCTCGATAATTATATATTTAAAAATTTAGAAAAGAAAAAAATATAGCGAGAAATGTATACGGTATTTTAAAACTACTGAAAGATTGATATATTTTCTCGATGAATATGTGGAACTGATCTCGTAAGTTAAGCTTACCGGGAGATATAACAATTCCCTTGTTATTATTGGCAAAATGTCCTATTCACTTAGTAAATAAAAAAATAAAGTGACAAGTCTTTAATTATTATTAAATTTAATAATCGAGAGATAATTATTTTCTAGTGATACTACCAAGTGATATGAAATTCTCTACATAAATGAAATTAAAAAGACACATCTTTTAAAAAATATTATAAGTCATCACCAAAGACAAATCTATTTTCTTGATACATAAAAATAAACAGGCGCATTTTTAAAATATTATTAAATATAATTATCGAGAAACTAACTCGTTCTCTTTGTAAATAAAATATCTAATTTTAAAAAAAATTATCTATAGAGAGATAAGTTTTTTCTCTTAATACTACCCAGTGACAAACTTATTATCTCAGTATATGAAAATTAATAGGCATATTTTTTAAATATTATTAAATTCAGTTATCGAAAGACACAATTTTTCAGTAAATAAAAAATCACAAAAAATGAAGCTTTGTCTCTCGATGCTACGATGGGATAAAAACGTTCTATTGATAAATGAAAATTAACAGGCATATTTTTTAAATAATATTAAATTCTGTCATCGAAAAATAAATATATTCTTTTAATAAATAAAAAATCATAATGTGAAAAGTCTTTAAGTTTATCGAAAAAATGATAATTTATTTTTTTAAATAAAAATTAATAAAAATATTTTTTAAATATTATTAAATATAATATTTGTCGATAATACTACTTATTAATAAAAAAAATTGAATTATGGATAAAAATTTTTGTTGATAAATTCTTATGGTGTTTGATATTATAACTATAATATTTTGATCAGACCAATATTTGTGTTTAATAATATAAATTAATTAATAAATAATTGATTGATTTTAGGAATTATTATTATTATTATTATTATAAACCATGTGCTTATTTTTTCATGGATATAAATGAAAGAGTGAATGATACCAAAATGAAAAAAGTGAGCGATATCCTAAATTGAGTGAGTGGTATATACAGAGAGAGCGAGTAAAAAATTATTTATTATTTAGTTAGTTTTTTCTTTCTTTCTTCATCTTAGCCAAATAGTAAAAAAATAATAATAAAATGAATGCATGTGTCAGTGTCATCAAATAAAATATGTTATTATAATTTTTTTAATTCCGGGTATTAAATCCTTCAATTCTAATATCTTAAATTTATTGTTTTTATTTATTTAACATATAAGCTATCCTAGCCAAATAGGCATATTTTTATTAATTAATTATTTGGGTATGATATAATACATATGAAGATAAAAAAGATAAAGTTATTGTACTCAGATTGGAAGTATAGTGTCATCAAATAAAATATGTTATTATAATTTTTTTAATTCCGGGTATTAAATCCTTCAATTCTAATATCTTAAATTTATTGTTTTTATTTATTTAACATATAAGCTATCCTAGCCAAATAGGCATATTTTTATTAATTAATTATTTGGGTATGATATAATACATATGAAGATAAAAAAGATAAAGTTATTGTACTCAGATTGGAAGTATAATGATTGAAAATAAAATTTAAAATTTATTGATAAAATTGGTATGCATAATAAAAATATTAAATGAATAAATTTAATAATTATATTCAGAAGATGAATATAATTATTAAAAATAATAGCACATAAATTTTTTTTAAATAATAATAGTAAAATAATATATATATATATTAAAATATTTATATTCAAAAAATAGACTTAATAATAATAATAATGAAAACAAACAAATTATATAAAACAACAAAAAAATAACAAATCAAACTATGAAGAGTTTGATTCCGTCAAATAGATACGTGGGTAATCGAAATCAAAATTTAAATTTAAGTTCACTTTAATTAAAAATTTTTTTTTAAAAAAATATAAAAATTAGACAGTTATATTCAGGGAGTGAATATAATTTTAAAAAATAATAATTATAAATTTAATAAATATTAAGTTATAAAATTTTTATATTCAGATAATAAATATAAGGATTAAATTATTAACTAATAAATAAAATATATATCCACAAAAGATAATAAAATTATTAAAAATAATGAAATAAAATTATAAAATTTAATAAAAAAAAATATTTATTTTCATACAGTAAATACAGTAGTTAAAAAATAAAAAATAAAAAAATATATAATTAAGATTTATATTCAAATAATAAATATAATTTCTCTTATAAATAAAAAATAAAAAATAAATATTATAATAATTATAGTATTAATTTTTTAGTGTTATAGAATATTTTTATTTTGTATATGTAATTAATTTTCAGACTTAAAAATATAGACTAAAATTATATATTTAATTAAATATTATAATTAATTGGTGACAATTTTTAAAATATATATAAAATAATAAAAATTAAATATAAATAAATTAAAATTAAATTAAAAAATATCTCATCGGCTCCCGGCTCGGCAGCTCGTATACGACAAATTATATCATGGAGGAATAGTGTAGGAGAGTACCACTCCTCGAGTACAGACTCAGAAAAATACCACTCGAGTGATTTTCTAATATTTATCCTTACATTCTTTATAATTTAATGGTCTAACTTAGCAACATATATATATTTTTAAATTAGATGAATTTGAATAGTTGACGTGGTTAACAAAATAAAAAATAAAATTAATTTAATTTATTATTTTAAACAAAAATATAAATTGAAAAGAAAAATAATTTAATCCATCGTATGAGGTGATATCTTACTAGTAAAAATATATTCATTCATTTATTTAATTAAAATATTTTAAGAAAGGATTTTTAATATATAGAAACTAGTAGAATTCTTTTTATTTATAAGTATCTTATTAACTCAATATGTTACTTGTGTCCGTAATCCCAAAAATGAAATTACAATTATTATACTATTGAATCATTGATCAATTATTTATTTTAATTGCGTAAAAAAAATTATAAATCGAGATATAATATATATCCAAAACTACAGACAACTAAAATATCTTATTTGCAAACAAGTCTGCTAGCTGATGTATATGATCAACAATATTATAATTTAGAAGTAAAATTGAATATATAAATATTTGGATGTTCGAATTAAAATGGCAATTGGATTGCTATTAATGCAGAGTTGCTGTTTGGTCTCTACCAATTAATTTCTTCAGCACGTGCACTGACTATGAAGACAAAATGATGTGAAACAGACAATAGTTCTCCAACTTATAGATGATGTTATTGGAGTGCCCATCCATTTCCACTTTTCTTTTTTTTTTTTTCTCAAGATTTATCTCCTCTTATTCCCATTTTTCTACGTTTATAATTTTATTTATTAATTAATTCTCCCCTTTCTACTTCTTTCTTTTTCCTACTCTCTTGAAATCAAACTATAATTACGATTGTGGTTATTACAATTAAATTAACCATACACTAGCTAGCAATGACAAATTTCAATATGATAACCACTATTAACAAATCTTAAATTTCAATAAAATTGAAAAATAATTATTTTTAAAAGAAAAAATTTTAAAAAATATCAATAAATTCTACATTGAAAAATTATAAGAAATATAGTAGCATATAAATAGTATATATTGGATTTTAATACGAGCTAATTGATTTTATGTTAGATGAAATTTTAACCACATTCATAAGGCCATTGTGTATTTGGCTCAAAGCTCCCAAAACCCATATAGTTTCTAAAAATAATAATATTTTTGAAGATAATTTTATTTTTAGAATATTTATAAAAAATCCCAATTTAATGTAAGAATTATTTTTTATAATAGTAAAGATTAGCCCTTAATGAATTATATGTGGGAATAACACTAGAATTGTGATGAATTTATCTTAAAAAAACAAGACTTGACACACATACACACATGCATAAGCAAAATAATTTTATTAAATAACAAAGATTAGATAACAGTCAAAAGTTCAAATTTGAGAATTCCTCAGCTGCAACCAAAATATTGCCAATGTTTGTAGCTAAAACTGCCCAAGGATAAACTAAAATTTAACTTGAAAACAATGAAAGTCTACTAATAGAAACGAAAATCAAGATTAAACCCAATCCTAGAAATTAATCCATATTACAAGAGACAAAACCGAAACCTCAATATTCTGTTGAAAAATTAATAATCCAAATGAAAATATCAATGAGCCAGCCAGCCTCGAAGCCAAGACCACAAATGATACATATAAACACTCATAAGTTGTACACTCGACATTATACAATTATTGGGGTGTTGTAAAAATAATTGAGATGTAGAAAGACAGAGAAGATCAAATAAGAAAAAGCAAAACAGGATTTGTTTTGATGTTAGACAAGGCATTTTCATATTGGCTTTCCCATTATCAACTTTGATTGGGTTTGGTAGATTACTAAAAAAAAAAATTGATTATTGAAAACATATTTTACAGAGATATATTATTAAAATTATATTTTACTAAAAAAATTATATTATCGCATTTAAAAAATATAATAAAATACTAAAAATATAAATTAATTAGAAAAAATATTAACTTGTTTAGATACAATCCAACTTTACTGAAAAAGTGTGAATAATATCTAAATTACTTTTATAACATCGCTTTCTTGTTTTACCATATCTTAAAGTGTGATTATAATTGTCTTTTGACATGTGACCCCTTAATCTTATTTTCTAGTAAAATATTTTTTCGTATTCTCGTTGTGTAAAATATTTTATCAATTAGTTAGTAAATTTTAGTAGACTCAATATTTTATTTTACATTGATTGTTTGCAAATAAATATGATATTGTTGATCAAAGAAGATTATATAGTCAATTTATTCAAAATTTTAATCCAACCAAATGCACTATTAGTGGAAATCTTATAATTCCTTATATATATATATATATATAAGAAATATTTTTTAAACATGGTTTATTAATATTATATAGTTTATTGATATTATAATCAATGATATGTAAGAATCTATATAATCAAATGCTATGATTCATGTTGAATTTTCACACTCACACACTTACATAATCTGGGGAAAAAACGTGATACGATATTGCTTGTTTTGCTTGTCAAGACCTTCACCTATGTAAGTCATCAAATTTTGTCAAATTAAGACACGAAATGTAGAAATTATTATATATATTTTTTCTATAAACTATATCTAAGATTATTGTTTATATGATTATCTAACTCTTATATATTAATCGATTTCTAATCTTAAACTCTTTTTCCAACGAACCACTAATTCAGTAATACTTTCAAAGTTTTTTTTTTCTTTTTTGAATGATCAGATTCTGAATAATTCCTAAAGCTAAAAAAGAAATAGCCATTGTGAAAGATTACTCTTTTTCTTTACTTTATTTTGATTACATCTCCCACTTTGCTTTTGCAAGGCTATCTCAAGAATTTTGGCAAGGTAAAAATAGAAAAGATCCCCACCCACCGAGTGAGATGGCCTTTCATATGACCAATCATTATCATCAAACCCCACTAATTAATTAGCTGAGGTGAATCTACTAGAATTTAATTAGGGTCGACCAAATTAAGCTTATATGGAGAATTCTTTGCCAGTTGCTACGCCAAATCAAAAAAGGAAAATTAATTAAAGAAAATGATATAAAGGAAATTTTTTTTTGGTACATTAGAAATTATTAAAAAGATAAATGGCTTATCAAGATTTTAATCCTAATTAATATCAATTTCAAAAATTCTGTCAGCAAGTTGCCTGTTTTAGGGTTTTATTATTGTAGCAGTAGTATTATTATTTTTATAAGATCTCTTATGTTGGAATTTAAAATATATATATCTTTGGTTTTTTACAAAACTATAAGAACAAATAATAAAAAATTACAAAATTTATCAAATTTTTAAATTTTATAATTAGTTTATAAATTTATCAGATTTAGTATGAGTTTACCATAAATTTATTATACACTTATATAATATAATTAAAATATTTCTAGTAAAATATGTAAAAATTTTACAAAATATAGCGAGGGCGTAACTATACCTGTATGTATCTTTTCTAAAACATTAGGCCCGTTAAAAATATGTGGATGTTTGGGCTTAACGAATGTATGTATGTTTTGATCAGATCACTCATTTGTTAGGCCCATCGTTTCAACAGAATGCCAATCCGAACTTCAGTAGTTGTAGCAGAAAGCAGATATCTACGGTTTAATTTGTTACTTTCAATCGTAACTTATTTGGTTGCATTATAATATCTGAAAAATTGACTATATACTCTTTTGTTAATAATACTATATTAATTTACAAATAATTTATATAAAATAAATATCAATTGCACTAAATTTTATGAATCAATTAGTAAAATATTTTACATATAGAAAGTAAAAAAAATATTTTACAAAAAAAAAAGAAGTTTGAGAATTTCTGTATCAAAAAATAATTATACTTATATTTTAATTATCCAACTTTGCGTATAACCCAAATAAATAAAAAAATATTATAAAAGTAGTTTAAATATTATTTAAATTTTAAAGATAAAGTTAAATTGTAACAAAATAAATTAATTTTTTAATATATATTTTAGGTATTTTATTATATTTTTCAAACATGATAATATAATTTTTCTAATAAAATATATTTTTAATAATATATTTTTATAAAATAGATTCTAGTAATTAATTTTTATATTAATCTACTAAACACCACCGTCAATGCGGTGATATAACTTGATTTTATTTATTTATTTGAACAGGATATTACTTGGTTTTAATTTGAGATTCAAAGATATTAGATTTTACCAATTCCAATTAATTTTCAACAATCTAGATTTTATAAGCCAAATTTAATGGATCATTAATTTTCAACAATCTAGATTTTATAAGCCAAATTTAATAGATCAAATATATAGTTACGATCGTCCTATAAAAATTATTTACTATTTTATTTAAAATAATTTTATATAATATTTTAAAATTTTAATAATTTTTTTAATAAATATGCATCAAATGAACACGGTGATTTCAATATTACAAAACGGAATGAATATTATTTTTTATATAGAAAAGGAAAACACTAAATTATCAATGCCTCAATTATATTTTTTTCAAAAATTTTAAAAAGAATGCAGCAGTCTTTTTTAGACAGATAAAATAATTATTAGAGATTTTGGTTAAAAAGTAATCATATAATTTCCTAATAACGCTCGCTAAATCCCAATTATAGGTTTTGGAGAAGACATATTTCTATTAGATGGTAATTACATATTTATACAGATCTCCTATCTATAGATGGTAATAATTACAGCTAATACATATCAATTCTACAGCTAATATATTAACTATCCAAGATATAACAGATTGACATTCCTTTTCTCTAACATGCCCCCGCAAGTTGATCTATCGGTGTGGTTCGATAGTCAACTTGTGTTTTAACAAGACAAAGCGGCTTTTAGTTAATGGTTTCGTTAAGATGTCAGCAATTTGATCTTTGGTAGACAAATAACGAACCTGCAATTCTTTATTAGCCACCTTATCGCGAACAAAATGAACATCGATTTGAACATGCTTCATACGGCTATGGTAGACCGGATTAACCGTTAAGGAAGTAGCTCCTAAGTTGTCACACCATAGCAGTGGTGTTTGAACCGAATTTCCTAGTTCATTTAGCAGATTTCGAAGCCACACAAGTTCAGATGTTGCATTAGCAATTGCCCGATACTCTGCTTCAGTGGAGGATCGAGAAACACTCTTCTGTTTTCGTGAACTCCAGGAAATTAAATTTCTACCAAGATAAACAGCATATCCAGTTGTAGATTTGCGATCTTCAACTGACCCAGCCCAGTCAGCATCACTATAAGCTAGTAATTGATTAGTAGCAGTTGGTTTAAGAATTAAACCATGATCAGACGTTCCCTTCAAGTACCGGAGAATCCGTTTGACCTCTTGCCAATGTTGTTCTGAAGGTGCCTGCATGAACTGTGCTAATCGATTAACTGGGAATGCAATTTCAGGTCTTGTAAACGACAGATATTGCAAGCTCCCAATGGTACTGCGATAAACCGTAGCATCAGAAAGGAGTGTTGAAGCTGCTGCCGTTTCTGATTTAACGACCGAAGCAGGTGTGGACACAATTTTGGCTTCATGCATTTTAACTCGGTGAAGCAAGTCTGTGATGTACTTGGTTTGAAACAAAAATAAATTTCCACTTTTCCATTCAGCTTGAACACCCAAAAAATAGTGCAATGGTCCCAAATTTTTTAATAAAAACTTCTTGCGAAGACAATCTTCAATTTTGCCAGCTAGAGTCATATTATTTCCTGTCAAGAGTAAGTCATCAACATATACTAAACAGTATAGAACTGAGGTACCTTGTTTGAGAATAAACAGAGAGTGATCAAGGCGAGACTGTTGAAAACCACACTCTTTTAAAGCATCTCGCAAACAGTGATTCCATTGGCGGGGAGCTTGTTTCAAACCATACAAGGAACGATGTAACTTGCAAACAAAAGCTGGTTTAGAATCATCAACATAACCCGGTGGCTGCATCATATACACAGTTTCATTAAGCTTTCCATGAAGGAAAGCATTAGACACATCATATTGGGTCACGTTCCATTTATTAGACACGGCAAGGCTGAGAATTGTTCGAATTGTCGCAGGCTTCACAACAGGGGAAAAAGTTTCAGTAAAGTCCACACCCGGACGTTGATGAAATCCCTTTGCAACCAAACGTGCTTTATAACGAGCAATTGACCCATCCGCATTTTCCTTCACCCAAAACACCCACTTGCAACCCACTATATTTGCATGTTTTGGTGGCTCAACTAATTCCCAAGTGCCAAGTTGTAAAAGTGAATTAAGTTCAGATTCCATGGCTTCTCTCCATTCTTTGAATTGCTTTGCCTCTGTAACAATAGCTGGATTTTTGGGTGGTACCAAAGTTGCCAAAATTTTTGGTTTAGAGTTTCCAGTCTTTGACCGAGTCAGCATAGGATGTGAATGAGTCACCACTGGCTGGAAAGAAGCAATTGGCACCGGCAAACCAGTATTTTCAGTTGCAGCAGTTATGTCAATAGCAAGTGGTATTTCAAGCGTCTCTTGAGGTGAGCTACTACTGAGAGGCGAAAAATCTGAATTCCCAAATCTGTCTTCTAATTGATCGGCAATAACACCAGCCTGTGCAGGGGCTGTTTGTTGCAAAGTTGTATGTTCAGCTGGATGGTGTTGCAAATTTGTAGACACAGAGGATGGAAAGATTCGTGACGTGCGATCCAAAGGTGCCGGTGGTGGACCAAGAATTCCAGGACTAGTGTTTATAGGTTGCATATGTGGTGAATTAATTATAGTGGTCGGCACCTGTACTTGAGAGAAATAAAAATTCTGCTCATCAAAAAGTACATCACGTGAGATATACAACCTGTTGCAAGAAACATCCAAGCACTTGTATCCTTTGTGAACAGTACTGTACCCAACAAATAAACAAGGGACTGATCTATTTTCAAGTTTGTGTTTATTGTATGGCCTTGTGAGTGGATAGCACATACAACCAAAAATACGAAGATCATGGAGACGTGGTTTTTGATTAAACAATTTCTCAAATGGTGAGCAATTAGGTAATAAAGATGTGACAACTCTATTCATCGCATAAACAGCAGTTTCAAACGCAAAATCCCAATATTTTAGAGGAACAGATGCATGATTTAATAAAGCTAAACCAGTTTCGACGATATGCCGATTTTTTCTTTCAGCACAACCATTTTGTTGTGGTGTGTAAGGACATGACACTCTCAAGGAAATACCATTCTCATGAAGAAAAGGTGCTAACGACCTAAACTCCCCACCCCAATCGCATTGAAACATCTTTATCTTTTTGTCAAAGAATTTCTCAACAAAATTTCGAAACTTCACAAAGGTATTAAAGACATCAGATTTTTGTTTTAAACAATAAATCCACGTGTATTTGCTGTAGTGATCATAGAATAGAACATAGTACCTATTACCATTAGCAGAAATTACAGGGGATGGGCCCCAGACATCTGAACAAATAAGCTCCAAAGGAGCAGAAGCATTAAATTTCGACAAAGAATATGGTAATCGATGGGATTTGGAAACACTACAAGCAGAACACAAAGATTTTTTATTCAAATGGAAAGGAATATTATTCATTTTTAACGTTGAAATAACAGCTCGGTCATGGGCATGTCCCAGCCGAGAATGCCAACAAGAAAACGAAATATGATTAACAGAAATCAAAGAACATGGTGAAGGAAAAAATTTGTAGAGACCACGATCAACTGGACCTTTGTGAAGCACTCTCCTCGTGTGGATATCCTTAACAAGAAAATATTCAGGAAAGAACTCAAGTGAGACCAAATTATCTCGAGAAAAAGAATTAACAGAAACAAGACTAAAGGGAGATTGCGATGAATAAAGAATATTTTTCAAGCGAAACTTAGAGTTGTCACATAAAGTAGTACTACCAATATGAGAAATTGGAATAGAATTACCATTGCTCACAGTAACCTCGTCAGGTCCATGATACTCAGCTTCGAGAGATAAATTGTTCAAAGATCCAGTAAGATGATGCGTAGCTCCGGAATCCATAATCCATGGTTGTGCAGCAGATGTATATGGAGAAGTATGATGAACTTGTGGAGATTTGCGTGGACTGGGACATTGGCGTGACAAATGTCCAGAACCATTACAATTGTAACATACAACAGTCCCAGTTGAACCTGTAGATCGTGAACCTCTGTCAGAGAAATTAGACGAACGCCCACCACCTCTTCCACGTTGAGATCTGCCACCTCTGCCCCTGTTATTTGTATTGTAGCGAGATACATTTTCTGAACTGCTATATAAAACAGTCGCAGGTACAGGAGCAGAAACGGTTTCATGTTTCTTAAGTTGTTGTTCTTCAGCGAGTAGCAAACCACGAAGGTCATCAAATCGGATGGGTTGCAAACGCGCTTCAATTGACCGTGTAAAAGGTCGATAATCCGGACCAAGTCCATCAAGAATGGCTCCAACAAAATCTTCTTCAGAAATAGAACTTTGAAGCGCCTGCAATTGATTAGATAGCGACTTAGCCCGCTGTAAATAACTCTCAATGGTGTCATTATTTCTTTCAAGATGATGGATCGCACTCTTCAAATGGCGAATTTGTGTTCTAGATCCGGCAGAAAACGATGCTTCTAAACTTTTCCATGCTTCTAGAGCAGAATTGACGCCAACAACATTATTTAACACAGGTTCAGTTAATGATGAGTTGATCCATCCGAGGACAATTTGATCCTCGAGATACCAGGAGGTAAAAGCTGGATTAGGAGACCGATCGGCAAGAGCAGGTGAAGGAGGAGTAAAATTCAGATCTATGTGTTTCTCAAGATTATATCCTCTTAGGATTGGCAAAAACTGAGTTTTCCATAGAATGAAATTACTGGATGTTAACTTAACAGTGAGTTGATTACTCACATTAGGGACATTTGAAAAAGAGGTAAGCAAGGAAGAAGAAGATCCAACAGCAGGAGAAGTGAACGAAGAAAGAGAAGGGCTGGTAGAACTCTCAATCACACTTTCTGTACTCATGGCTATTAAACCAAGTGAGGCTCTGATACCATATAGGTTTTGGAGAAGACATATTTCTATTAGATGGTAATTACATATTTATACAGATCTCCTATCTATAGATGGTAACAATTACAGCTAATACATATCAATTCTACAGCTAATATATTAACTATCCAAGATACAACAGATTGACATTCCTTTTCTCTAACACCAATAAAATTTAATTGGATGTCGAACTAAGAGGTTGAATATTAAGTTCAAGATACAAATAAAAAAATATTAATGAGAAATAAGAATTAAATACGATGTGCTGAAAATAAAAACTCATATTCTAAGAGAACGAACAATTACTTTAGTAAATTTGACATTAATTAAATTGACCCATGGTATAAGTGTTGAGTAAAAAAAAATTTTGTTTCGCCTCAATTATCATTTTTATAAATTTAAAATAATATTAATTATAAAATATCAAGTTTATTCTTATGAACTATTAAAAAAAAGTTTATTCATATGAATATTAACAAACAATGGAAAAGAGATAAAATGAGTACTACTTTCATTTTATTTATAATGTTGTATAAGAAAAAATTTTATTTCATTTTAAATATTATTTTTAGAAATTTAAAAGAGTATTAATTAAAAAATTTCAGTATTGTCCATTAATTAAAAAAATTTAGTATTATCCTTATTAATTAATAAAAGAGAATAAGTGGAGTGAGAAAAATACGAAGAGTATTCAGTTAAATTATAATAAAATTTTTATAAAATTTATATTGGTTAATTATTTTCTTGGTCTGTACAAATTTTTTTATACGACACTTAAAATGAAATTAATAAGAAAATAATAGTTGAAATGAGTAATTAAGTAAAATACTACAGTTTTTATAAAATTTATAATCATTAATTATTATTTTGGTATGTATAATTATTTATAAAATTGCACTTAAAATATAACGAATGGAGTATTATAAGTAATCAACTGGTAAGACGTGTAACCTTAGTTTATGTTCAACCAACTGTAATTATTATTGTAACATCTGTATTTTTACTAAAAATAAAAATTAAATTAAATAAATAATTTGGAGAGTTAATTAAAGTGTTGAAAGTAAGAAAATGTAAAATATATTTATAAAATATAAAGAAAATATATATAACATATAAAGTCAAATGGTAAATAGTAAAAAAGTTAAAAGTTAAAAAATTTAAAATTAAAATAATTTTAAATAAAAGATGAAAAATAAAATATTTAAATAATAAATAATTAATTAATCAAAATAATTAAATAATATATATATATAGTTAAAACTGAAAACAAAATAAAAAGTCAAAAATTAATTAACATCTTCTTCTTCCTCTCTCTCAAATGGTCAAATTCTCCATGGACAAGCAATAAAGGTTTTTGCTTCCTCCAAACATCAAGATTTACAAAGATTTTTAAGAATTAAAAGAAGTTTTGGTGGTTTTCCAACTAACTAGTAAATATTTTCTTGAAATTTTGAAGTTTCTTTGAAATATATGAATACGTGAGATATAAATTTTTGATGGGGTATGTTATAATTGTTGGAATGGGTATGGATGATGTTCATTTGATGAGGAGACAATAAATTTACAATTAAATGGTTGATTTGTTTAAGTTTGGTTGAAATTTGAATGGGTTAGTGAATAATTTAGGATTTTTGTAGAACATGGTTAAAGAGTGAGTATTAATGGTGTTTAATTACTTAAATCATGTTATAATATGAATTTAATGGTAGAAGTGAACTTAAAATGCAATTTGGATTGGGTTGGAATGATTTTCTAAAATTAAATAGAGTTAGTGCAAAATTTGGATGTTTAAAGGATATGTGTTAAATTGATGTTTAATGGTTAAAATATCTGAAAATGTGATTCAAATTAATTGCATACGCTCATAATTTGATTAGGAAGTAAGTAAAACCAAATTTATATAACAAAGTGGTGAAGAGCAATAAGAGAACTTGGAATTGGGTGATTAGGTTATGTTACTTGAGTTTTGATGATTGTGTATGTTAGGTATTGTTTAAAATGACAATGTTGATTTGTTTATGGCATAATAAGCCATTAAATAATGGCTAATAATAATGATATGTATTGTAAAAAATGCTAATGATGCACTAAAATGTGAAAACTATTCACATTTGCAATGTTGATGATAAAGATGTTGAATATGAATGGAAAATTAGAAAATGAGTATAAAATGTGGAAAAACATGAGAAAAATGGAATATGGGGAATCTGATTTACATATTTACCTTATATAGAATCTAGTTTTGAAAAAGTTATTTTTTAATTGGTCTAGCATTATCATATATCTTCGGACGAGACATGCTGATATCATGACTGTAAATACGTCATCAGGCAAAACACGCTGGTGTCATGATGACTGAGTTGGATCAAAATAATATTTCTAAAATTAGACCAGTATATAAGAATTTTTGGGCCCAATGTGTATGGATAATTGATATGTTGATAAATCTTGTGTATATTGCTTGATATAGGAGCACAATGCATTTTATAATATTATATATAATGTCATTTTTAATATCAAAGTATATACCGGTAGATTTTAAGTTTAGTGCGATTGAATTTCATCGCGGATGTAACAAGATAGATTCGGATGGTTATGCTATACGAGACTAGGTCTATATTTTAATTATTGTACTGAAAGTTTGTATCTGCCATGAAATTAGACGACTAGTGTATCATATATATATATATATATTTTGTACTTATTTATGTGCATTAAATATGATAACTTATATTAATGTTGTAAATTTTAAAGTTTGTTGATGTAAATTAACTATTAGGATAATTTGAATATATATATTATAATGTTGGATGAATTATTAGCCTTTGGATATTTTTGGAGAAATATATGAATAAATAAATTTTTTGAGGGTGTAAATTTTATTGCAGGTTGATTTGTAATTTTGAGAATATCTAAAATACTGATAAAAGCCTAAAGAAATTTTTTTTAGAGATTTTTTTAAAATTTATATTTTTAGTGATTAAAATTCTGATACAAATAATTATATATATATATATATTTAAACTATATTTTAACGATTAAAATAATTTATTTGTTAATTATGAAAATTTTAAATGCTTGAAATTATAATATTCTTATATTATATATATATATATATTATATATGAGTATATATATATTATATGTTTATATAGTATAAGAGTGTTTCAATTATAATCATAAATCAAAATTGGATTTTCAGATTTTGGGAGAAGGTAAAAAAATAATTGTTATTCTTTTGGGCTTGGTTTTGGCCTTTACATCATTCCATTCATTTTGCATGGCAGAGTGCTTTTATTAATCAATTAATGTGCAATTTAATTAATTAATGTGTAAAGTATGTATTCTGCAATGCAAATATCATAGAACAAATGTTAAATAATGAATAGATCATTTGCTTCTTGTTTTTTTTTATTATTATCCTTTTTAAAAGTGATGCAAAACTATTTAATTATGCTATATATATATACAAAAAAAAACCTTTTACAATTTGTAATATTATAAATTACAAATTCAAAGTTTAGTAAAGTTAAATTAGAAAAAAAAAGTTATTGATTAATATATTTTAGTATTGAAGACATTAATTTTAGTATGAAGTTAATGTCGAGTATTAACTTAATTAAAAATTAATTATAATCATTCTTTCAGAAAAAAAAAATTATAATCGTGAAAATAAAAATAAGTTAGAAGAGGGAAAGTGTTTGACCAAAATGTAAAGAGGATGAAAAAGGGGGAAGAACCGGACTAAAGGAGAGCTTAAGCATGATCTGACGGCGTCACTTTCCCAGAAAATAGCAGAACAGAAGAGCAACGCAACGAAAGCCACTGACTGATACTCTGACTGATTCCTTTAAAACGACGGCGTTGCAGGCGCTCCTTGTCGGCTTGTCGTCTCTTCCTTCCTTCCATTTATATCTGTCTTTCTCAATTGGAAGACCAATTTCACAAATCGTTTTGCTCATTATGGATTGGGCTTTTATTACCCTTAATTAATTAATCAATTAATTAGTTAATTTCGTTCAAAGCTAGTGTTGAAAATGATCGGTACAGAAAAGTGCTCACGCGTTCCAAGAGCTCAAAGGCCCAAAATACAATACTTGTCTTCTCTCTAGTTTTTGATCCATTAGCGTGACTTCTCTCTCTCTCTCTCTCTCATATCCTTTTCTGTTGGGATTTTCCTGGGCCCCCCTCCGGTCCCATTCTCGCTTTATAGCAATAGAATTATATTTATTATACATAATTTTTTATATATTTTATCTCGATTAAATTATTATTTTTTTAAAATTATTTTACTAATATTTTTATTTTATAAAATTAATAAAAATAATTATTATTTTTTAAAATTTTATTTTATTATTAATAAATTAATTAATAAAATATAAATATAATATTTTTTAATATTAATGAGTTAATAAATATATTTTAATTCATTTAAAATAATTTTAGATAATATTAAGAGAATCTAATAATTTATTTAATAGATATATATGAATTGAGTATGACAAATTAAATATGACAAAGATATTATTAATTTAGATGTATACCGAAAAAATATACTCTTAATATAGATACAAATTTTCAATATCTTTTTTATTGAAAATTTATTATATTTTATAATTGAAAATATGAATTAAAGGGAGATTTCATTATAACACAATTTCCTTATTTAATCAAATATTAATATTTTTATTGTAAATATAAATTATTATTTGATACTACCTCATATTCATCTGCTTAAAGATTGAGTCTGATATATTATCAACTTTAAGACCGAGCTCTCATAAATTGATGGACCTCCATATTGGACATTCGGAGTTTGAATGAGCTTTCAGTGTCTGGGAGATAAATTTCTAATATAATCATCGTATGACACTGATACTTTCTGAAAATTCGATGATATATTCATATTTTCTTCCTTACTCCTTAATTATAAATAGGAGTGAATCATCACAGGTAAATAAATTTTTTCTCATTCTTTTTTATTATTTATTTGCTGACGGATCAAATATTAACTTAGACATCGAAATTTTTCAACTGAAGCTCAATACCTTCTTTTTTTATTTTGTAAGTAGGTGAGCCAACCCATCATACTTGAACTCGAGCTCTAGGGTTTGTGGAAGTCCACATTATTATTATTATTATTAATGTTTACATACTCCGGCTAATATCTACAATATATATAAATTCAAGAAAAGGAGGACATGTTGATAGATAAAAAAGTCTTATTAATTTTTCAGATTTCTTAAATTAAAAAACTATTATCATTATATATTATATTACTTTTACACTAAGAAATTTTACTTATTTTTTAATTTTCTAGAAAAATAGCAAATTTATCTTTTTATTCTTTTTACATTTCGTATCAAATTTTAAAGATTTGTTGGATTTTTCACATATCATTTTATTTAAATTCAAGATTGATATATTTCTCATAATTTATAATAACTGTGTATTATATTAATAGAAAGTATAACTTCCATTTCATGTTTTTGATTATTTTAAATTAGAATTTTTAGACATTAATTGTCATTTTATACATTTATGTATATTATATTACTCAAAACATCAATAATGGTTTAAGAAATAGAACTGTAATTTTCTACTTTTGCTTTCAATTAAGTCTTATTTTCCATTACCTTTTTATTTTTAATTGATGATCACTTAAAAAAATATTTTAATATATCTCTATGTATGTATATATAAGCAATAATTTACAATGTTATAAAACATACTAATTTTTTATTTTTTAAAATACTAACTATAATTCTTTTAACGATAAAATTTCATTGAAAAATATATATTTCAATAAATTGTTATATGAATTAAAAATTTATAGTATTGTAGAATATTTTTATAAAAATTTACAATATAATTAAGCATATAAATATTTTTATGTCATTTTTAAATTATTCTTTATATATTAACAAATTAACAGTATATATTATTTATACAATATAAAATATCTATAAATTGAACAAAGAAACTAAAAAAAATACCACGTAATTTGTTTTTTCGCTACTGCTGCTTCTGCTACTGCTGAGTATTTGCTTATCTATAAATAATATAATAATAGTAGAGTAATAGATGCACGTCTAAAGGAAGAGCATGCTTAGAAAGAAAGATTGATGATTAGAGCGGTCTTTGCTTGTACTATCCCTTAGAAATAATATCAGAAGATCGATCAAAGCCGTCAGATTTTGCCGGGTAAACCAGAGACTTCCCTTTCTTTTTCTCTCTCAGGTTTCTTCAATCTTATCTTCTGATTCTTTATATATTTTTATGTATATAAATAACACCAAGAAGAATCAGAAAGCCAAACCTTCAAATTTTTTGTTGGGTCTTTCTGCAAATTTTTAATTAGTACAATACTTGCAAGTCAATCTCATAAAAACCACTGTTTTTGTTTTCTTTTTTATTGTAATTTACAAGGGTTGCGAAATGGCGAGCAGTTTGGCAATTAACAACAGCGAGCCACCAACATCAAAGCCTGCAGTACTCAACCAACTGGATCAAAAACATAACCCATATCAGATCGTTACCCATCTGGCTTCAAGTAACGCCGTCGTTTTATTCAGTATCAGTGGCTGTTGCATGTGCACTGTTGCCAAACGCCTTCTCTTTGGTCTCGGAGTTGGGCCAACCATTATTGAGCTTGACCACCACTCTTTTGGCCCTGTAATTCAGGCTGTTCTTTTCCAGCTCGCCGCTTCCGATGGTGATCAACAGCCAGTTCCGGCTATCTTTATTGGTGGGAAGTTTCTTGGTGGTATTGACACACTTATGGCTTGTCATATCAATGGCACGCTGGTTCCGCTTCTTAAGGATGCTGGCGCTCTTTGGCTCTAATCTAATTATATTATATCATCGTCATCAATTAATTATCTCATTGTTATTACTTAATTGTCTTTTAATTTTTAATCTCATCTCTAACTCACTTACCTGCTGCTTTCTTCTTCATTTCATTTCATATTATATATGGTTTTATTGTATAGACAACAATATTACAAGTTAATGTTAAATTATAGTTTATTATATTCTTTTTTTTTGTGATCATTAAATATTATTTTCTGCGAATTTTAGTAAATATATATAATGTCGGATTCCGTTGCCGGATTTAGTTTGGTACGCCGGCCGGCTGGAAGGTATGTCTGTGTTTTCATGGACAAAACTGCTAGAATACTGGGGTGGTGTCACTGTGTCAGCAAGAATATAATTGTATGATGTCATGGACCGTACAGCATATTGAAGGCATGAGGAAACTAATTAATTTTATTTTCAAGTTCTTTTTTTAATATAATATTATAACGCTATCTTTTTTTTAAGAAAAAAAAAATAAAAGTAAATTATAACGCTGTCTTTAGATTCAAAACTCGAAAGGAAATAAATTAAAATACGTTTATATAATGTTCGATTTATATTTGGAAATAATGTACTTCGGATGTTACTCTTTCTCTATCAGTTTTCTTCATTTTGCTTGGTGGTTGTAAAGCTTAGTAATTAATAAGGTGTTGAGTTTATTTGAAGTTCTATGGTATATGAGTTTATCTATGAAGATGTATTGATTGAATATAATTTGTTATTGGAGTTGAATCTTTTTGTATTAGACCCTTAATAATTATATAAATAAATCAAATAAGATTTTTTTTAAAAAAATAAATCAGAGTTAATTATATAACATCACCAATATATATAATAATCTTTTGAACAGTTTTTTTAATTTATATGTATTTTATATTATAATAAAATGAATATATTATTTTTTTAATATAAAAAATAACATAAAAATATTTATATAATTTTATTCAATTAATAATAAACTTTAAAAAAGGGCAAATGTATTATTTAGCTCATGTATTTTAATATTTTTTTTCTATTCACCCCTTATACTTTAATTATGATCTATTAAGTCCTTATATATTATTATTTTATATTAAATTAATCTTTTTTTAATTTATTTTAACACAATTATAATTGAGGGATTAATAGAAAAAATGGTATTATATAGGTTAAAATGATTATCTTTGCTTTTCTTTTTTATTATACATACAAAATTAAGATAATATAAGTTTTACGGTATTTTTGCTTCATGTGCAAATTGACAGTTAAAAGATGATTATAGTAAATTTTTTTTTTATTTTCAAAATTTATAATCCTAAAAAAATCAAAATTTTTTATTAGTTGGCTTCACTACACTTTTTGTCCACAAAAGTTGATCGATATTTCCAATAATGTAGAGAAATAAAAGGCTTTGAAAGATAAGCAAGAAGTGGGGAGATTGTACTCTAATATGTTTATGGTCATAGATTCATTATTCTTTCAATATTCAATAATGGGATCTTTTATAATTCTTGTTACAAGACACTATATATATATATATATATATATTAGCATATAGTTGATACAGACATAACTATAAAATAATTTAATTTTAATATTAGTTTTTTAGGTTGATGTGAGAAGTTTCATCTTTAAACTAATTCCAAAACTCTAAAAAATAAAAATAAAAATTGAAAGTATGTTTTAATCTAATTTGGAGTTCTACTTATTAGGCATTTAAGTTAATTAAGTTGCTCTAATTTAGAATTGACCTTTTTCTATTTTCATTAATGCCTAATGAATAGACTATTTAGATTGTATAAATGATAATTTAAGTCATTTATTTTTTTAAAAAGTCATATTTAATTTAAACCTTTAAGATGAATATTTTAATATTTTTATTTTTTTAACAACATTTTAATATTTCTAGTTTGATGATAAACACCTTTTTTTTCTGTTAATTGAAGGTCGAGTCAAAATTTTTATTTTATTTTTTCTGCTTTTAAAATTTTTTTTAATTTTTATATATTTCTTTGTACTTCTAATTAGTTATAATAATATGTATTATACTTTGTTTAAACAATGGTACTATTAGTATAAATAGGATAAAATTATGATATAAATGCTTGTATTATTTAAATTTTTCATGTATAATTAAAAAGAAAAAGCAAAAAAATAATTTTAGCCCATGTATTATACTATTTTTTTCTATTAAGTGCTCAATTATAATGGTGTTAAAATAATTTATTAAAAAAAGATTAATTGAGCATGAGATAATAATATATAGAGGCTCAATAGGTTATAATTAAAGTATAAGGTCTCAATAAAAATATACTAAAATATAGGTCAAATAATGCATTTTTCCTTTAAAAAATGAAAGAAGTTAAATTCAAATTATATTTACTACTTTTTAAGGTATGCAAAATTCTAAAGAAAATTTTAAAATATATATGTATGTATGTACGTATGAAACACACGAAGAAACATGCTAAATTAATAAAAAAAAATGAATATAAAAAATACTAAATTAAAAATAAGTTGATATCCAAAATAAATAAATAAATTCTTTGATAATAAATTGACAAACATTCCAATAAAGAGTTATATTATATATTTAATTTTATAACATAAAATATAACAATAGATAATAAATTAATTAACACATTGTCCGTGCAAGGATAACGTAAAAAAATAGATGCAAATTTTTTAAAAAATAATAAATAAATATCATACTAAAAATAGCTATATAAATAAATTATAATGCTATAATTAAGTGATGATTAATTAAAAATGAAAAATAAAATTAAAATATAAGACTAAAATTAAGATTGAAAATAGTTCTTGGGGATAATTATGGATTTCTAATAATATAATTATATATAATAATGATGAATATCTTAAAAATTTTAAATTAGTATAATCAAAAGAAAAATAAATTAAAATTATACCTTTCATTAGCATGACATATAATAGCTTAAATTAGGGAAAAATATAATTAAGATTGAATTTAAAATAAAAAAAATGAAATATTTAACAAATATTTAAAATTTGATAAACGCTATACAAATTTGATTCAAGAATTATGTTCGCATAAAATTTTAAAATAAATCTAAATTATAATATAAAAATTTTATTATGTTAAGATTTTTTTAAGCAACATCAATAATTGCTTTTACGATGGGGTGTGCAAATTTTCGAACCCAATTCAATATGACCAAACTGAATACATTTTGATCGGATTTAATTGAATTATTTTACATATACGAGTGAAATCGGATTGATATTTATTTTTTCGTTTCAACCTAAAATCGACAGACAAATATATATACTATAGATATATTTTTATAATATATATTATGTAACTCGATCTGACTCGATCGAACATGATTAAATTTAAAAATTTATACTATATTATATATAACTATATATTGAATGTATTTATAATATATATTATATATATATATATATATTATATAATCTAATTTAATTCGACTAAATTCGAAAATATACATATCAATTAAAAATAAATATAATTTGAATGAAATTAATTTTATTTTTCAGTAATGAAATTGGTTTAATTAAATTGAAATATACTTTAAACCCGATTGAATTTGACGATGCCCACTCCACTTTTATGAGAATAAATGAGTTCTAATTTCTTTTTATAATAAATAAATATATTTGTCCATCAATATGTAGAATATAATGCGATTAATGTGCAAATAAAAAAATCAATTTGATAATTAATAATTAATTACTATAAACATACATTATATATATATATCATATACAATATAGATACATCAATAATCAAGCTTTAATAATAAAATATTTAGATCATAAATTCATAATTTACAAAATTGTCAGAGTTAAGAAGTTCCGTCTAAATTAAATTTATCAAAAAATAATCAACTAATTAAAAGTAAACATTGCAACTAAATTGATATATCAATATAGCATTGTTGCTAGCCTCATCTTAATTATGTATAGATTAACAGAAAATTAGGTGAATTAGTTAGAATGGTAATGAATTTGTTAAATATAAGAATTTAGCAGAAAAAAAAAAGAAGAAAAAAAAGGGTTTCACATGGCAATGATCGATGTCTCATGTCTGTGAGAGAAGTGGCAGTTAGTACTGTAAATATAGAGATAAGGAATAGAGAAAAATGATGAGAGCTATCATTTTCCAAGGATCTGTTAAAATCCGTTTGTGAAATCATAAGCAACTCATTTTTGTTGACCAAAATGATTTTCTCTTTTCCTTCTAATTTTAATTTCAATAATAAAAAGAAACAGAAGATAAAAATACATGTGAATCTGATCACACTTTCCTGACATTTTTCCTTCTTTTGCCTCATTTTTCTGCTGCCCAAAACAAACTCTTCTTTGACCATTACGCTATATATATATAACACTTTTTTTTTCTTTATTATAAGATAAATTATCACAAATTAATTATAAATTACCAAAAAATAATTAACTATAGCATTTTGATTAATTATTTAATAGGAGTGAATTAGATTCTTATATAGTAATCAGATTTATTAGTTAAGGAACCAAGTTTAAAAACCTTTATGTTAGGTTAATGTTATTACCAAAAAAATATAATTTATATTCGAACATATTATAATGGATATATAGCAATTATTTATGATTCATTAAAGATATTACTTACCTGTCTAATGTTTAAAATATGAGTATTTTTATGATATTTTTTTAACTCAAATATATAATTAAATTGTGAATATTTTTAAAATGGTAAATAATATGTTTACTTAAAAATTTATAAGTGATGAATAAATATTGAAATCCATTAGCTTCTTTCACTTTAATACTCATTTACTTATAATTTTTTTTAATTATCTTTTCATTTATTTAATATGTGGTTGCCTTTCCAACGACTCATAATAATATAATATAAAGATCGGAATATAAATATATGTATGTGGTTAGGCTTTTAAGTTTTAATCATCTCACACATACGCACAAGTGTGTGTGTATATCGAGGCTGTGTTTGTTCATATCGTAGATTTTTAGTTTTTTTTTTTTAATTTGTTTAAAACTAAAAAACTATTTTTAATTTTGATTATATATATATTTTTTCAAAAAATTATGTTTTATATTTTTAACGTAATTTTAATTATTAAATACATAAAAAAATTTTAAGAAAAAAAAGTTAAAAACTGACTTTCTGCAGCGAAGGAAAAAAAATTATTAATATAAAATATATATTTTATGTTTAATTAAAATGAGACATTTTTTAAAATTAAAATCCTTAAAATTATATTTTATAAATTTCAAATTTATTATGAAAATATTTTTTGTTTAACAAAAAATTAAAATTTAATAATATGTATTTTGATTTTTTTTAAAAAAATTAAAATAAAAAATTAAAAATTATTCCAAACAGCCTAAAGTTTCCTTATTCAGAAAAAAAGAAATTTAAAAATGGGTTTTTGATAAAAATATAAGAAAAATTAAAAATAATTTTAAATTTATTATATTTATAAAATATTTATTAAAATACCAAAATTTATAAAATATTTATTAAAATATTATATTTTTATTAGTTTACAATAAATTTATAAATTTTACAATAAATTTATAATGAGTTTATAATTAGTTTATAATGAGTTTATAAATTTTATATAATTTATAATAAATTTATAATAAAATAATTAAAATATTTTTAATAAAAAATAAAAATATAGTGAAAGTTGATATTTTCCTTTAAAAATCTGGATTGGAGCTTTGAAAGCCCACAAGCTTCCAATAAAAAGTCTCAAAGTCCATAATATGCACACTGCATAATGAAATCTGATCTTCATTAATTAGTCATAAGTCAGGTAAATTATTGGGATGTTTATATACACACTCTATAAAATAATTTTTATTATAAAAATATTTATATTTTTATAAAAATTTAATATAAAATTTTAAAAATATCTCATTTTTTAATAAAATATTTTTTTTTAAAATATCTCTTTCCTCACTGTAATCAATATTTTACTTAAAATTTTTATTTTTTTAAACTTCAATATTAAATAAAAATATTCTAATAAAATAATAAAAATTTATATTTTAATTTATTTTCCATCATATATAATCACAATTTTTGATAAAAAATTAATTTTTAATTATAAAAAATAAAATTTAATAAAAAAATATATTAATAAAATATACAAAAATATATTAATAAAAATAACTAAATTTATTTTAAATAAAAATTTTACATATTATACACGTAAAAATTAAAAAAATATACAGAATTTTATTACTTATGTTATAATAGATGTACTCTAGATATTATGGATGTGTTGTATATGCTATATGTATATTATATATTTATTATTTAAGTTATGTATATTTTATGAAAAAAATTATTGAATATTATGCGAATGTTATATGAATGTTTTGTGGATATTGTTATAATAAAAAATTAAATAAATATTAAAAATATTATTTAGATGTGTTGTAGATTTATTGTAAATATAATATTGATGTATTATAGATATGTATATGTAGTTTATGTTATTTAGTATGTATTATATATATATTATATATATGTTGTATATATGTTTATTTTTTTGTATGTATATAAAAAATATGGCATAATTTTTTTAAAATAAAAAATATAATTAAAATAAAATTGCAAAAAAATGAAAATAAAAAAATTACAAAAATTAAAAAAATAAGGATTTTTCCATAATTTTGAAAAAAATTTCCGTGTCAGTGTAGAATGAAAAATCCAAAGTTTTTAACGTTGGGTGTTAATTTCTCTAAATTATTGCTAGAACTCTTGTTTTTCTTTACTTAATAACTAAATTTATCATCAATTTTGCATATTCTATAATTATAATTTTTATTAATTTTATTTTAATTTAAGTATATAATTATATTTTAAAAATTTAATGAATAATAATAAAATAATATTTTTATATTAATATGAAAGGTATAATTAAATATAGATTTTTTTAAAAAAATTAAATTTGGTAAATTCCTAACAATCCGTAACTTAATCAACAAAATTTGTAAAGTTAAAAAATTTAATTACTTTTAATTAAAATCTGAAAATCAAATTGATAATATATGATATAATAAGTTTAAAATCATTTTAATCTTTTAATCAATAAGATATTTCTTATAATTATAATTTATAGTGTAATTAAAACTAAATTATTTATTAAATTCCACAAGTTATTTAAGCTGAAAGATAAAATTAAGATGGTATTTAATAAAATTCAAAATAAGTGTTGAAAATTTAAATATTAAATAAAAGGCAAAATGCATTATTTGGCATTGTACTTTAGTGTTTTTTCTATTTAATTCTCATATTTTCCTATTAAGCTCATATACATTATTATTTCATATTAAGTTTGTCACTTTTTAATAAATTTTTTTGACACTATTATAATAGAGGGTTTAATAAAAAAATAATATAGTATAAAAGCCAAAAAAATATTTTTTGCTTTTTTTTATACATGAACAATCAAGATAACGCAAGAAAAATTAATTTTAAGGTAAAATAAATAATTTATTGAATACAAATTATATTCTAAATCAAAATAATAAATAATTAAATGACTATTAATTATCATAATAATATTTTAAAATTAATTAATAAATAATAAATTAAAAATAAAAATAAATAAAAAAATAACGAAATAATGAAATTAGTAATAATAAAAAAGAATTACTATAATTTTCATACTTAAATCCAACTCTAATACTTAATAACAAATGTAATTAATGATTATCTTTATAAATTAAATTCTCAATTTAGTTTTTTTAAATCAAAATAAAAAATAAATATCTTACTTTAATAATTTTCTTATTTAGGGTGGACATTCGATCAAATTTAATTTTGATAGAATATTTCAAATATTAAATTTATTGATCGAATCGATCGATTTTTAATTTTAGTTAGTTAAGTTAATTAATTAAATTAAATTGAACGATTCGGTTAATTAACTTAGCCGACTAATTTTTTTATTTTATAATAAAAATTATATTTATAATAAAAATATTAATATAATTAAATAACTAAATAAAATTTATTAAAAAAATAAAATAAAATTTTATTTTATAATAAAAAATATATTTACAATAAAAATTTATATAATTAAAGAGTTAAATAAAAAAATAAATAACTAAATAATTTTTTTTAAATTTCGATTAACGGTTAATCGATATAATTAAATTAATTAACTGTTAACTAAATTAAAAATAAAAATTAAATTAATTTAAATTTTTTGATTGAATCGATTGAATTAAAATACAGTATATTAATTAAATTGGATTTTCTGGTTGGTTAATTAAATTGTCAGCCCCTATCCTTACCTGAGCATAACACACCATCAATTTTCTAGTGGCCTTTTTATGTGCTAACAACTGTTTATCTTATCTCTTTTAGCTACCTAAAATTTTACTACTTTATGACCCTATATTACTCAACCAATAACGTATGACAACGCATTCATAGTCAAATAAGTTTGCCCTTAATTGTGCGCCACATAGATGTGCATAATCATTTCAATTCGAACACAACATGCTCATTGAAATATATATATATCTTTATATATATTTTGAAAAAACATATATATATTTTCATTATTTTCTTTTACTTATTTTTCTTTTTAATTTATTATTTAACAATTAATTCTAAAAAATTATTATAATAATTGATAGTCATTTAATCATTTATTATTTTATTTTTATTTTTATTTAGAATATAATTTTTATTCAGTAAATTATTTATTATATCTTAAAATTAATTTTTTTCGTATTATCCTAAATTTTTATGCATAAAAAAAATATAAAAAGTATTATTTTGGCCAAAATATTAAAAAATGATTAACTTAACATGAGATAATAATATATAAAAATTTAATATGTCATAATTAAAATATAATAACTCAATAAAAAAAATCACTAAATTATAAGGCCAAATAATATATTTTGCCTAAATAAAATTAGGACTATTGTATATTTAATGAAAATTATGGACAGTAAATGACTTTATCAATGCCTATCACTGTTATCTGCTAACTACTTTGGAAGTCAACTAAAAGTAGCCAGGACCATAAAGAAATGTAGCAATAGATATTAAAGCCAAATTTAAGTTCATAATATATTAAAACTTAAAATTTTTAATTTTTATTTGTTAACTAGTAATAATTCTTTATTACTAGTTAAAATGTAAACTATAATTTATAAATACTTCATGAATTTTATTTGTTATTATATATAAATTCTTGATATAAAATAATCTACAAATTTAAGATTTCTTAATATATAAAACCTAATAAATTTAAGATATTTCCTTTATTTTATTCTCTTTCCATGATCTAATAACCTTCATAGTCTCTTTTCAATTTATAGATTAATGCTTTGTATGGTTGCTAATTTATACAAGAAAAATTAAATTTACTTTAATGAAAGAAATAAATAGAAAATAATATGAGAAAAATTTAATTTCTTTTAATATGTTTGGTAATTTTAATTAAATAATAAGATAAATAAAAAATTTCCTTCGTAATTTAAATAAATAAATAGACAAATAAGATATGATTTTATAATTTACTTTTTTTTTCATAATTTAGATAAAAAATTATTTTAATTATCTGAAAAGAATTAATTTTAAAAAAAAAAATTATATTTTTCTTATTAATTAAACATTAAAATGATAGAAATTAAAATAAATATCATTTCTTTTACTTTCTTTCATCTTCAATTTCATCTAAACAAATAATATGTAAATTCTTTCGGTCTCTATTGTCTCAATTCCAAATCTTATGATTGAATTCTAGTTAAGATATGCTTAATCACCAAATGTTTTGATTTACACACTCTCTTTCTATCTTTCTTATTTTCTTATTGTTTCTCATCTACATCATCGACTTCGCTAAGAGTTCCAATTCAGCGGCCAAGTTTTCTTTTTTATTTAGTTTATTTTATTTTATTTCAGGTAAGTATCGGGCTATAATTTAAATCTGCTTGTTTAATTTTGATTGCAGTGACTGCTATTATCTTAGGACTTCCAATTTTGATTTCGTGGGTTTGATTTTGGTTAGAAAAAGGGAAATGATTGTCTCTTCTGATATTGCAGTTAACGTATTTGAGAAAATGACAATGGAAGCTATTTTTGTTGAGGTTTCATCGATTATTTGCTACCAAATTGCCAATTGCTGCCAAAGAGGCCGTTTTGTACCCATTTGCGGGCCTCGAGGTCCAAGTGTTGAGCAGTTAAGCCCAATTGTTGTAGCCGACTTCTGGACGGTCAGTTCCGATGTGGAATTTTCATTTCCATTTCCCACTGATTTTCCCGGGAAGTTAAAACCGTCAGCGAAACTTTACGGCAACCAGCATTAAATAAATCTTTGCAGAAATCTTCTATTTCGAGTCAAGTAAACAGCGGAGATTGATTAGGGTTTTGCGAATCAGGGGGTTTATTTATTTATCTTTTCCTGCTTGTTTCCAGGCTCTGTGGCAGAATTTGGAGCATGGCGGGATCGGAGAATGAGCAAAAGAGCAGTAGTGATAAAAAGAGATGGAGATGGGTTATTATCGGTGGCGTCATTGCTCTTATTTTTGCTTTTGCTACGGCTTCGATCAATACCTCAAAGATTTCTCTCTTTGGACCGTCTAATGAGTCTTGTGGCTGCCCTCAGGTTTTGTTTTGAAGTCTGTTGTCTTTTGTTTTGGTTCTTAGATAGTAAATGAAGAAAGTTTAGACTTCTATGTGATGGGGCGATTAGGATCTGAAATCTGTGTAATTGTTTTTAGCTATGTTGCAAGTTAATTTTGACACTAGTTGATTGTACTCTTGCGGTTTTGTTGTGTTGTTTTCGTTCGATACTGAACTGATAGGAAGTAGAAAATGATCATATTATTATTATTCTTCCAGATCAAGCTATGGTTCATTTGAACACTTTTAAAATTTTTCCATTTTGCCTGTGCAGCAGTATAACGGGATGGTGGAGGACTGTTGTTGTGACTACGAGACAGTAGACCGTCTCAATAATGAAGTGTTGTATCCATCTCTTCATGATCTTGTGAAAACCCCATTTTTTCGATATTTCAAGGTTTGTTGACCACCTCTTGGTAGACTTAATGGATGGTTTATGTTCATTTTGATGCAGAAGCTGATTCTGAAACCATTATAACTCCTATAATAGTCTTATGCATAATAAAAAGAAGATGTCCTGTCATTTTAGTTGTTTGGGTTCGTATGGGGCATGTATGGAAAAAGGAGGCTACACTAGGTGTTATTGCCATTTATTTACTCTTAATATATTTGTTTTACAGACTGACCATGAAGTTATCTGCGTATGCTTATTTTGATTATGAAATCATTAGTACGAGTAAAACTTTCTTGCAAACAATTGCACTTAGTTGGTGGGAACAATTTGAATAAGCCATAAACTTGGTTCAGTTTTGTAGTTAAGAATATCAAATCATTTGACCCTCAGACAACTGGGAGTTAGTTTTAGATTACACACATAGCAGTAAAATCTGTACCTCTTAATTTAGTTTTAATCATTTTAGATGTTAGCAGCTTTGAATGATTTGTATTACTTGTTTTACTAGCATGAAACTTCAATTTCCAAATCAAAAGTTATTGCTCAACATTGATTGATCTTATCTAGAAATATCCAATAGTATTTGTGAAGCTCTTTTCCTATAGTAGTTTTATATGTCAATGTAGTAGGTTGTATTGGCTAATCAGAATTCAAGTTGTTATGTTCCTTTCGATGTTGCATTGTGGTTCTTCACATGTTGTAAATTTTCATGGATATGTTATAAGTCATCTCTTTTTTGTTGAATCATCCTTTTTGATTTAATAGGATGTGATTTAAATTTCCAAGTTTTTCTTACTGCAATCATTGTTATCAGTTGATGCATTTCTTCTATTTCAAGTTCGGCCGACCAATGTGTTACTCCATAGCAGATTGTTTATAATCAAGTCATCAAATGGGAAATGAATTCAAAATTCTTATGCTTTGCCCATGGATTTCTGAGAACAATTTATTTGTTGCATATATGTATGATAATTTTAAGGTGAATTACTTTAATGGAGGTTATCTATAGTCAGCCTTCATAGTCCAGCCAATATATTGTATATCCATCTTTCTATCTTCTCTTTTCCTACTGGACATTGGAAATATATGATGGCCGCTTATCTTTTCCATGCTGATTTTGTGGCAGGTTAAGTTATGGTGTGACTGCCCTTTCTGGCCTGATGATGGCATGTGTCGATTGAGAGATTGTAGCGTTTGTGAATGCCCAGAAAGTGAGTTTCCCGAATCATTTAGGGCAACTTTCCATAGAGGCCTTTCATCAGATGATCTATTATGTCAAGAAGGAAAGCCGCAGGCTGCTGTTGACCGTACCTTGGATAGTAAAGCTTTTAGGGGATGGACAGAAATAGATAACCCCTGGACAAATGATGATGAGACTGACAACGGTATGCCCATTTTTGTTTCTGTATAATTGAACACATATCTTGATAATTATTCAATCATTTTTGTGAACTTAATACTTTCCCGTCCTGCTGTTTACTATATATGTTGAACTATATTATGCTTTAGTGCTGCAAATATAATGATTTTCCTGGCCCATGGAATGGTTGTCTGGCTATCCCTGATATGATAACATGTATTATTGGTTGGTTTTCACTATAAGGTCTCGCTTTTCCACTTTATTTTTGTGACATTATATTGCATTGCATCTTGTTAAATGTCAAGTTTGGATGTTGAGCAAGCAAATAATACTGAAATTTTGTTTGCAGCTGAATTGACCTATGTCAATCTTCGACTGAATCCTGAACGCTATACTGGCTACACTGGTCCGTCAGCTAGAAGAATATGGGATGCTGTTTACTCTGAGAATTGCCCCAAATGCAAGTTTTTTCTTTTTCTGTGCATGCTATCGTGTGTTTACTTAATTTAAGTTCATAGACATAAACTTGTTTTTGTTTCAATGTGATGTGCAGATCCATCTGAAGAGTTGTGTCAAGAGGAGAGGATATTGTACAAATTGATATCTGGTCTTCACTCCTCTATTTCAATCCATATAGCTGCTGATTATCTACTTGATGAATCTACAAACTTGGTATGAGTTTAGATGCATACTCTTAATATGTGTTATTCTGAACTTTTGCTAGGGCATGGCAGAGTGGCAATTTCGTATATTTGTATTTTATCCATTCTTTTCAAATTTCTAAGAATCCTAAGAACTTATGGAGCCCTTGAGCTTTCCAAAACCCTTTTGATGGCCTGATTTGGTTTTTACCCAGGTTGTAAAAATGTTTGCTATAGTGTTGGGTGGTAGGGTATAAAAGGTTTGTCTGTGGTCACTTATTGCCTATTAAAAGAAAGATTATGCTTAAGCATTATGATATACTGAAAAGATCTAACTATATAATTTTTCGTTTTTCTTTTTCCCTGTTTGCAGTGGGGCCAAAATATCACATTGATGTATGACCGGGTTCTGAGATACCCTGATCGTGTCAGAAACTTGTACTTCACATTCCTCTTTGTTCTCCGAGCTGTGACGAAGGTGAGCATATATAGAGCTTGAAGCTTGATTTTGTTTACATGAATATATTTATATTGGAAACTGAAAGATAAAGATGTTGTTTCATCATATATTATTTTTTTTTATGTTATGTTGGTGATGTTTTATATTTTCTACATGAATAATTACATGAGGCGAATAAATGATAGAAAATTGTTTTTTGTTAATTTTTATAAGTTGTGTTCGTAGGAACCCTTTTTTTCTCTCACAGGCTATTATATCTAATGGTTATCTTGTAACTTGTTCAGGCAGCAGAGTACTTGGAACAAGCTGAATATGATACTGGTAACCCTATTGAGGACCTTAAGACACATTCCTTGATAAGGCAGCTACTTTTTAACTCAAAACTTCAAGCAGCATGCCCACTCCCATTTGATGAAGCTAAGTTATGGAAAGGTCAACGTGGACCAGAATTGAAGCAGAAAATTCAAGAACAATTCAGAAATATTAGGTTTTTCTAATTCTTTCATCTCTTCTCTTTTTGAAATTTTACTTAACAAAAGCTGCAAATCATGTTTGGCTTCAGTTTTAAGAAGCGAAATATCTCTTTTTACCTCTTTTTACTCTTTTGATTCTAACATCATTCTCTTTCCAATGATAGCCAATCATCTATTTTTACCTCTCTTTTTGAACATTAATATAGCCTGTCATTTCTGTATAAATGACTTGATACATGGGCCTTGCAGTGCATTGATGGACTGTGTAAGCTGTGAGAAGTGTCGACTTTGGGGAAAACTTCAGGTTCTAGGTCTTGGTACTGCTTTGAAAATCCTCTTCTCTGATAACGGGCAGGAGCATTTGGTTCAGAATGTAAGTATCTAATTAATTCTATGGTTGACAGCAACTACAAAAACAATTTTCACCTGGTTTTTTAATTGTGGATCAACTATGTTATTTTGTTTGTTAGTTCAATAATATAATCCCAGTAATGAATCTGCAACCTTCATAAAATTAATTGTCTTTGAAATATCTCCTCTTGAATTCCCTTGGCATTCTGTTTTGGGACACGACTTTTATGTAAATGTGGCTGCAGAAATTTGGATGGCAAGAATTTGTGTTCTAGTAAAAATGTTAAGACGAATCCTGGCCCAAATTCTAGCCCTTTACAGATTATTCAGCATAATCTCAAGAATTTTTTGACTGTATCCTTCATCTACTAGTCATTAGTATTGAAGCATATTTTATTGGTTCTCAGTTGCAGTTACAACGGAATGAAGTGATTGCTCTGGTGAATCTACTTAATCAGCTATCAGAATCTGTCAAACATGTCCATGAAATGGCACCTGCTGTTGAAATGTTTATGGGAAGGCAGATTTCTTCACCCATTGCTCCAAGTCGTCTATGGCAAAAAATGAAGGCATATTTATTTAAATCTTAGGTAATTGCTTGTTTCCTGTTTCCTAGTGATTCATCAGTTTGCCTTGTGATGTTTCTGAATAGAAGTGCATTCATTGGTTTATTTGTTGCAGCAAATGGTAACTTATTGATTTAAACTCAACATCAAAAGCCAAAAGTAGTTGCAGAGGATAGGTTAGGAAACTAATCCAAGTTCAAGAGAATGCCGTGGACAGTATACACCAAAAATGTCGAATCCAGAGTAATTTCAAGTAACATAAAGATGGTGAATTGTATTTTTATTTTTTATTTTTATAAGCTGGGGATGATGGTGTCTATCAGTGTTGAACATTTTGAAATCCACATTGAAAATGAAGTGAAAAAAAAACAGAGAAAATCATTTTCAGCTATTGCCTTGTGTAAATTGATTAACCGACTTTCACACAGGAAATAAATTTATAGTCTTGCAATTCTGGGCATTTTTAATCTTCGGTCATCATGGTTCATTTGATTTTCTGTACTGTTTTATTTTTCAATATGAACAAAACAGGTTTTGACATGGATCACTACGATAATTATGATTTAAACAGTTAGTAACAGAATGCAAATAATTAGTAATTCATTTGGCTTCTTTAAGCCACTGTTTCTAAAATAATCTTAATATAATGATGGTGTTTCTCAAAACTTAAAAGCTGGTCAAAACTAATTATAAGCAGTTTTTAGATTATAAGTTATTTATTTAAGTGTTTCTGAAAACTTAAATAGTAGATTATAATCTGATTTTAATCAGTTTTTTAAAAGTTGGGTTTTGCTACTTTTTTTTAAGCACTTATTTTTTAAGCAGTTTTGACCAAGTAAAAGACCATACTATCCTTACATAATCTTTAATATTCCAAATTTGCCCACCCTATACACTTTAGTTCCCATCAAAATTTTTTTACATTTCTTCTTAAATAAATATTATTATTATTATTATTGCAAAATAAATTTTGAATTGACATTTAAAAAATTATTTTTATACAATAAATAAACTCAGGGATAGTTTGGTCATTTTGATAGTTTTTGCAATTAAAAACTGATTATAAGCTGATTTTATATAAACACTTAACTGATTATAAACTGATTATCAGCTGATTATTAAGAGGGTGTTTCTCAAAACTTAAAAGCTGGTCAAAACTGCTTATAAGCTGTTTTTAGATTATAAGTTGTTTATTTAAGTGTTTCTGAAAACTTAAATAGTAGACTATAATCTGATTTTAATCAGTTTTTTAAAAGTTGGGTTTTGCTACTTTTTTTTAAGCACTTATTTTTTAAGCAGTTTTGACCAAGTAAAAGACCATACTATCCCTACCTAATATTCAATATTCCAAATTTGCCTACCTTATACACTTTAGTTCCCATCAAAGAAATTTTATTATTATTATTATTATTAAATTTTATTATTATTATTATTATTATTGCAAAATAAATTTTGAATTGACATTTAAAAAATTATTTTTATACAATAAATAAACTCATGGACAGTTTAGTCATTTTGACAGTTTCTACAATTAAAAACTGATTATAAGCTGATTTTACAGAAACACTTAACTGATTATAAACTGATTATCAGCTGATTATTAGCTAGTTTACAGAAACGCTTAACTGCTTATTTTTAATCTGATTATAATCTAAAAATCACTTATTCACAATAAGCTGAAAAGCTCCAGTTTTAAGAAACACCCTCTAACTAGTTTACAGAAACGCTTAACTGCTTATTTTTAATCTGATTATAATCTAAAAATCACTTATTCATAATAAGCTGAAAAGCTCAAGTTTTGAGAAACACCCTCAATATCTCATTGCAGTATTCTGAACAGTCGTTTGTTCCACGTCCATAAATCAAAAGATGCTGTAACAAAAGGTATCATTGGTTATTGGTTACAAAATTACCATATTCATGTCAGACCATTCCATTACTTGCTGGAAGGACAAGTCCTATGCAGTTGATTTTAATCAATATGATGTTTCCAACTTTAAAGCTATTCAATTGAAGAAATTATAAATGGGCACTGGTCCGAGTCAAAAAGAAGGTCCGTGTAATACAACCGATTACTATTAAGGCCGCTTTCTCTAAAATATAATACACTGTAAAGATACGTTATCAACTAAATCAGAAGTGTAGTCTACTACCTCCCGTATAAAGAGTCACAAGATACGTACAACAGAAGACCAAATGCAACATTGAATTCTGTGGTTCTGAATTAGAGAATTTGCCCATTCTATATTAGAGGCAAATGGTAACAGTGGTGATTCTTGTGTAGATGCAAGGAATGTGCCGTCATGATATCTGGAAACATGGACAATAAACACAAGTTCCAGATGATACAGCTAAAGAGGGAATAAGCAAAATACACTAGAGAATGGTGACAGTAGGCCAAGCAGCATTCAGTGGCACATACAGCTAAATAATGCAGAAACCTTGTTGTGACCCCAAGAAATTGAATATGATACAAGTGAGAGACTGAAATAGTCCAAGTTCGGCGCAACAAATTACGAGGATTTGATGCATATTTAAGTTTCTATCATGCAGAAATGGAATTAAGAAGTAGAATCTTACTTACAACATGCTTAGCGGGACTTTTTCAGACGTTTGGTAGGCTTTGTTGGCTCCTTCCTTGAATCATCAGGAGTTTTTAAGTCCAGAAATGGCTGCAAGCGTTTTCAGTAATGTAAGAAACTGAAAACTGTAATTTGCATGTACAAAAAGACGAACATTCAGCGGTGAAACATCCCTTCATTAACTACCATTTTCCATTGACCTAGTCAAATATCGCAATTTGCATTTGATAAACAGCAACAGCAACCACTGTTATGGCATTTTCTTGACAAGTTTTTTTAGAGGCAACTGGCATGATCATAAACAAGGCAGCTGAACACAGCAAATCCCAATGCTTTCATTTCAAACCTTTTGTCATATTTGTTACATAAAATTTGCCTAAAAGAGCACCACTCCTATCCCCTTGTCATTCACGGGAATATACTTTTTCTAATACTATGTGCAAGGAAGGGTGATTGGAATAACTAGTTAAAGGCTAACAATTGGAATAGCCACAACATTTTTCATGAATAAAGCTAGACATAATTTTGTATTTGCTTCATATTCCTAAAACAAGACACGGGAAAAAGAAAAATCCCCCTCTTATATTTGCTGCAGTATTAATCTTTAAACATAATGAAATCTCCAATTTTCACTAATTTTTCTCTGTACTCTCCCTTTCACGAATATTAAGTTACAGACGAAGATTTGCTACTTACTCATTTAAGAAGGTTAACATTTAGTTATGATATTGTTCAAGATCATGTTTTTTGCTTTTATCAACCCCAAATCCAACTTCAACTTATCCACATAGGAAAAGTTTAAATTGAAGAACCCAATTTGAATGGATAAATCCAACAATCTAAGCAAAAGTTATCTCTGCTGATAACAGAGTATTTTAGCAGATATATCGTAATAAACAAATAGCAAAAATAAATAAATAAATAAAACGATGGAATCATTCTAACCTCTTCCCAGTTCTTCTGAAGTTCCAAAAGTTCTTGGCAGTATGCAAGGCACTCAGCATGATAAACTGCTGCCAACTTTTTTATCAAAGCTTTCCTCTTGATGATACCAATCACTTACAGTAAAAACATATTATATGCATTAGATCCAAAGAACAAAATAATAATAAATTCAACAAAGAACAAAGTAATAATAAATTCATCTGTCACAACAAGCACAATTAATAATTCTCAAACCCTAAAAGCCCTAAAAGGGGAAAACAAAAAATTCCCAAAACTACGAAAAAGCGAGAGAAAAGGACGTGGAATTTACTTCGACTGGGATTGAAAGAAGGAGGAGAAGAATCTGATTGCATTGGTGCAGCATCATTGGCAGCGGCAGCGGCAGCAGCGATCGGCGATTGAGACGGAGACGGACGAGCTGGCTTTTGATCCTGGCCCATTGAAATTGATATTAAATTGGTATTAATTTATTATTGTTACCAAGTCCCTATATAAATATAATTAAGCTAAACTGTACGGTGGTCTATCCTGCGGCTACTGTTACCGTCTGGCATGTCTCCATTAACAGAAACGCCTTTTCTGTTATTCACTGGAATCTGGCGGTGAAGTTCACGAATTCAATAAACGACTCTGTCCTTTCTAAACATTTATAAGTTTAATACATACTTATTATCACTTTGATTAACAAACTAAATTTAAAATTTTATAGATTTGTCTTAACACGATAAAAAATAATTTATAAATATATTTATTATTAAATGATTCAAAATATATAAAATTACAAGTAAATTAATTAGTTAAACTATGACTGAAAAATAAAATAGTAATTATTTACTTAAACTATCTTATAAACAAAATTATTTACTTAAATCTTATAAACAAAATTATTATAAACACTGAAATAATAAATTAATCCCCACTTCATTTATATATTTTTCAATTACATCAAATTTGATAGGCATAGGCTAAATTAGAATTTGTTACGAGCATTAGGTCACAAATTTCGTAATACTTACACGAGAGTTTATGAAATTATGTAAATTAATTAATTTATTGACATGAGAGCTGGATTCCATAAAATCTTTATATATATATATATAATATAGATTTCAAAACACCCTTCAATCTATAATACAATTGTTAATTGTTTTGCAAACCATTACGTAATAATAATAACAAATCCAAAACAGTGGTAAAGCTCACAAGTAGGAAAAACAACATTTTCTTCTGTATATCAGAACCATTAGAAAATGTCAAACTCAAAGGTAGAAGTACTTATCATTTTGCACATCACAAATAAACAACACATTCACCTAAAAAAAATTTAACATGAATAAGTTTCTCAATGTCAAAATTGATTTGTTGGGTTAACATGAACCCAGCAGAAAAGCCAAAAAAAGAAAAATCTCCATCAGTTCCTCATGCCACATTCATTCATCTTCTGATTCTTCTGCTGTTGCATCATGCTTTCCTTCTGGAACACTGTTGTTTTCCCTCTCTGGTCTTCTGAGAGCTGAAAGGAAAAAAAAATATCAAGAACACCTGTAAATTGACCTTGTTCCTTTTTCCCCCTATTTCTATTGGTAGTTCTAGAAGAGGGGACTAGGCACAAAAGAAAGGAAAAAAAAACATTGTCAACATTTATTTCTCCTGTAAAAGAGGGAAAAAGATCATCAAATGTATCCGTAACTTTATTATTAGAGCCAAAGAATTAAGACAAGATTAAGAAACCTTGAAAGCAAATGCTAAGAGCAGCAGTTATAATCGAACAACCAATTGCAAAAAAACCCTCGTTGAAATTTTAAAATAGTTTATTTAATCCTTGAATTTCAAAATAGCCCATTTAATCTCTCAAATTTTCACTTTTATATACATTTAACAAAAAAATATATATATTAGTCAGTACGGATATATGCATCACAGTGAGTTAAATACTAATAGATTCAGTTAAAAAAAGAATTATTAAAACAAGAAGGAAAAATTTAGAGTCAAAGAGAGAGAAAGAGGTGGATGGATATCAAATTTGACTATCAAGAGATTCAATTTTTTTTTTCTACGTAAGGCTGCATGTTTATGAGCATCCAAATTCATAGTTCTATAAGTATCGGAGTGTTGAATATTTACAACATTAGAAAGTATAAGGATTAAATAAATCATTTGAAAGTTTAGTTTCATTATGCATTCAGCCTAACCAAACACTTCACAAGATGGTATAACACCATGTTACCAGCTCTGATGATGTAATTACACATCACCAAACTGGTATTCCGGCCCAAACTGTTCACAGGTTTCCTTGCCTTCTGATTGCCAATAGGAGTCAGTACCAAGCCCATGGGAATGTGTCAGCATTAGGGCTACATGTAATTTTCTCTCTTTAGCAGTGAAAAGTCAGTTGCAGTTACAATTTTTTCCACCCATTTAATATCATCCAAAATGTTTTAGAAATCCAAACACATATTAGCCAAAGGACTAAAATGCACACTCAACAAAATTACTCCATTTCAAGAAGCAATATGTAATTATACTTCACAAGCATATAGAAGTAATTGATAAAACAAATAAAACACACATATTATTTGAAGAAACCGCTTGACATCAGCCACAAAAAGAATACAAAGGAAGCTATATCAAAGCAGATCATAAGAAAGATACAGCAGATAGGATATCGGGATAAAAAAATAATAGAATGGAGCAAACATTTAGAGAAAACAACACAATCTGATCAACCATAAGAAAAGCCTCAATTACACAAAACAGAACTTAAAAAGCCTCAATTACACAAAACAGAACTTACTTTTAAGAGATGATCCAGCAAGACAAGTCAGCCTTGATTTTGTGTTAGCCTCAGCCAAAGGATTTGGCTTCTCCTTCATAGCCATGCGAACATCCCAAACACGTAAAACTCCATCGGCTGATGCAGATGCCAATAAATAAGGATCATCCGCAGCTCCAACATTCTTAGTAAGCACAACGATACCTTTCACACGGGCAGTGTGTGCACCCTCAATGCAATATGCAACTTTGCCAGTGTTTGTATCCCAGGCTGTAATATTCCGATCATCACCACCAGTAAAAAGAAGTGCATTCTGTTGAAGAATACAAAATATTAAATGATAAAAGATAAAGAAGATATAGCCATAAACAGAACTAAAAATGGCTCTTTTTAGAAACTCGCTAAGGCCATAACCATAGACAGCACAAATGTTCAAATTCCAGAAGGTTCATCCATCATCATTAATTGTGTAATAAAATGCTTATAGATGCCAAGACATTCTACTTTGCACAATCAGAAATATGGATAAAGAAAAAAAAAGATTTATTAGATATAGCTCAGACGTGAATCCCAAAATTTAAAAAGAATCATGTCTGCTAAAACCAGTTTCAATTAGGTGCACCGGGGCCCCAGATGACTGATCACATTAAGAAGATAAATTAAATTAATTGCATAGAAATACTAATATTCCAAATTCCCATTTCATTTCCTCCACCTGCAGCAGAGCCATTGAAATGTGAAGCAGAAATGTAACAAAGACAATTATATACAAAATTAGAACTAATGATCTTCTCCAAAAAAAAAAAATCAGAACCACGAAATATAGAAACCCAAATTCCAGACTCAAAAGCTAACCTCTCCAGGAGCAGCACAAAGAACCCGTTTGTGACACTCAAGCTCAGTCACCAACTTGGCATCTTCAGCTTGATGAATCCCAACCTTATCCTCTGACACCATATAAAACTTCTCTCCACCCAAATCGAACTTCACCAAACTCGCCTCCTTCCCCAGCCTACAATAAAAGCTCCTCCTTCCCCTCACCAAATTCAACATCGCCAAGCACTCGTCTCTCCCGACCGTAAGCGCCAATTTCCCAGATGGATGTACGGCCAAGTCATTCACACCTTTCTTGTGAGCCGATACAGTCTTCAGGTGGACGAAGGCGTCAGCATCAAAGATGCAGACGGAGCCGTCCGCGGAAGAGGAGAGGAGATTACGGGGAAAGGAAAGTGACGGCGGGGTGTAGAAAAAGAGGGAGGTGATTGAGGAAGTGTGGTGGTGGAGAGAGCCGAGTGATGAAGCAGAAGAGAGGTCGTATATGTGAATGGTATCGTCGGAGGAGCCGGAAGCAGCAGCGGGGCCAGCAGCGGCGACGGTGGTGATGGGTGCGATATGAGAAGGGTAGGAGAAGAGGGGGGTTAGGGTTAATGTTTTCTGGGAATGATTGTGTTCTAAAGGTTTGAGCTTGAAGCCCCAAATGAATTTCTCATAGGAGCCTGCAATTAGACTCATGGTGATCGCAATGCAAGTAAAGCTTCAAAATTTGAGGGTTTTTTATTTTGGGTATTTGATAAACCCTACGGAAGAAGAAGGCTGGCAGGTGGGGTTTTACTATTACGAAAACGCTCGTACATAACCGAACGGCGAGTCGTAATATAGATACTCCAGATATCCTATGCCAACCCAATCTATCTATTCTATAATTTAAAACTGAAGCAAATTTACCTATTCATAATACAGTATATATTCTAGCGGACAACACTACTCACCATATAGGAACTTTTTTTTTTTTTCAAAAAGTTTAGTATCCTGTGTAATTAAATAGTAAATTAATGAATAATTAAACAATTATTGGAGAAAATTCTGAAGCTCATGATTAGTGGACAATACCACTTCGGATTTTTTGGCCAAGGTACTTCATTATAGGAATTTTTTTTTATTAATTTTGAAATTTCATTTAAGAATAAATGGGATATAGAATTTTATATTAGAATTACTTATTTCTCCTTTTACATCTAAACCTCAAAGCAAATAAGAAAGAACCCTAAACTATAAACTAACTATAAATACATAATTAAAAGGTCTATAAAAAAAAGTCTGAATGAAAAACTTTGAACAAATTCAGCATCAAAAGCATAGAGGCAGGGTTGTAAGAAGAACACTCTTCAAAAAAATTCATTGATTTTATAGTTGAATAGGTTAGTAATTGTAAATTGTTTTTATTATATTTATTATTATAATAATAAATTATTTTAAATATGAATATATAATTTTTTAGTTTTATGCAGTGTATGTTAAAGTCAAATATTTTTAGAGGTAAGCTTTGATTTTAATTATTTTTTGTGATTTTTTTTTACTTTTCTGCAAATAAAAATTTTGATGTTATTATATCGTTATTATTTTTCATTTTTCATACTCATTTATAGCAAATAAAAATTTTATTTGAACAAATTATGAATGAAACATCTGAAATTTTTATATATATACTAATTTTAAAGTAAGATCATAATTTAATAAATATTAAAAGAAGTATTAAAATTTTAATTGTTAAAAATAAAGTTAGTATAAAAAGTTCAGTACTTAATGCAAGTCAGTAAATAAATGAATATAAAACCGTTGTTCAAGAAAAATAAAAAATGAAACAACATATAAGAGAAAATATTAGCATAAGAAATAGAAGTCGGTACTAAAAGTTTTTATGTTTTCTTATAGAATAATTATGTTTTATCTTTTCAACATAAGTTGAAAGAACTCAATTTTTATTATGTATAATTGTCGATAACTTTTAAATAATTTTCTATCATATATAAATATATATCGATCTTTGTTTATATTATATCTAAGAAATATAATAAATTTTAGCTTAATTTTTATACTTAATTAAAGTATTTTTTATATATTTTATACTATTTGTATATTTTAATAGTTTTTTTTAATATAGTTTATGAAATCAAATGAGATGATGACAAGTAAAATATATATGGTATGACAAAGCTAGCATATGCTAATTTTCAAAAAAGGGATAAAAAAAAAACTAGAAAAGAATGAAGGGCTTGCAATGAAAAAGTTTTTTAAGCTAAATATCAACAATAAAAATATAAAAAAAAAATTTATAAACATTCCGAAGCAATTTTTTTCTTAGTTATTAATATAAAAAACCATCCTATTTATACAAGATTAGATTTGTCATTTGAGAGTTTTTTTTTTCTTGATTTGGTTATTCTCATAAAATATAGATACTCCAGAAAATGTACTTCTTCAGTAAATAAGAGGCTTCCAAGATGGTTCTGATGTTTCCATTTACCTCCACATCTGGAGCAGAACTTAATATCCACCTCTTATATTTCAAAATAACTTCAGAAGTATTTGTTAAGATTATTTTAAAATTTTTTTTTTATAAACAATAAGAAAGATAAATCAAGTGAAAGAAAACTTTTAAATTAACTTCTATTTAATGTACTTTTAATAGATTAATAATAAATAATCATTGCAATAATTATATAATAACTTTTTTACATTTACTTATATAAAAAAAAGATCAAAATAAGAATACTATGAGAAATAAAAATTTATAATTTATAAAAATAATTAGAATTATTTATTGAACACTATTTCGTTCAATCACCATCACTAATGTTCAGTTTTGTTTTTGCTGGCCCGTTCTGCAAATACATGGATGTTCACTTGCTAGTTAGGATCTTACACTCATTGTCAGGGATGTCTACCTGCAGGGGCGAAGCCAGACTTTGAAATAAAGGGGACAAAGTCAGGTTTTAAAATAAAAGGGGGTAAATTTTTTTTTATAAATTTTAGCTTTCTCGTAATTATTTATCTCTCATTTTATTTTAATAGTATTTTATAAATTTATTAATTTATTAATAATATATTTTTATTATTAAAAAATTAATTAATAAAAAATATTAATATATATGTACAGAATTTTAAATTTATAAAATTTTTTATAATAAAAATAAAATAAAGAGAAAAAAATTAAATAATAAATATAATTTCTTAAAAAATAATTAAAATAAATGAGTTCTTTAATTCATTAAATGTGTTCAAATTAATTTAGTTGAAAAATTTATAAATGTGTTCAAATTAATTTAGTTAGAAAATTTATCTTTTTCTTTATATTTTTTTTTACATTTGTATATTATTAATATTTTATCAAGTTTTTAAAAGAGAACTATTGCTATAGAATAAATAATTTATTATATTTTTCTTACTTCTTGTAAAAATTAAAAAAAAGAGGGGGGCAATTTAAATTTTTTTAAAAAAATTAATAAAAAATTTAAAAATTTTTTAAAAATATTATATATATATATTTTTTCAAAAAGAGAAGGGGGGCAACTGCCCCCCTTCCCTTCAACGTAGCTTCGACCATGTGTACGTGACCTGTTGGCTCGAATGGTCCGACCCGAGTTAATCTAGCTCTATCAAATTGGACATGATTTAAAAAAACTGTTAGGCTTAATTGGCGAGCTCGATGTCACCTTAAGTTGGACTTTGTGCTTAAGAAAAATGCCTTGGAGCTCTAAATATTTTAAAAAATAAAATTAATTAATTTTTAATTAATTATATTAATATTTATAAATTATATTGATTTATATATATAATTTTATATATAATAAAAATTATATCATAAAAACTTAAAAATAACATATAAAATATAAAAGAATTTAATAAAATATATAATATTAATAATTAATATATATATAATATTTTAGACCGTCCAAATAACTCAGCGTGTTGGCCAGAGTGGCTCGAATAATTCGAATCATTTGGGCTGAGGTTAGAGTTTGGGCTTTATTTTTTTATCAGAAATATTTCGGGACAGGTTGCGTGCAATGATCAAACTTGGTCCGTGCATAATTCCACTATTTATTACAATAATAATAATAATAATAATAATAATAATACAAATTATTTTTAAAAAGGATTACATTTTTTAAAATAAATAAAAAATAAAAATTGACATGATAATAATTGACAATATTTATATCAAAATATGAGTAATTAATTATCATATTATATTAATATAATCTACATAAGTACAATAAATAATGCACGGCAAAGGCAATGGGTATCAAAGAGGCGTTGAGCTGAATTTGTGAGGCAAATTGAAATAATATTATGTGGAGTCAGATTGCTAAGTCATCATAAATTACATTTTTTTAGGTCTAGCGCTGAATGGTTGTTACTCATTCATCTCTCTGAATAAAGAAATTTAATTTTGCTTTATTAATCGTTTTGAATCAGATTAACGTGGCATTTGGTTTAATACTCTACCTCGATAGTGTCAAACTTGATGGATTTGGTGTCAAAGTTGGTGGTTGTGGCTTAATTTATTGCAATCCCACATCGAAAGTTTTAAGAATTAGGGGTGAGTTAGTTGCCTTATAAATAACTCATCCCTTCCTAATTATTTGTATCCCAAAAAATTAGTATATATTTTTGAAAATTTGTATATTGTAAATTTGGTCTTCTCTTAACAAATTAATAAGAGCAGGCTACCTCAAGTGGTGCTTGGAGACGTAGGCATATTTAGCCGAACTCCGTTATCAAATTTTCGGGTGTGTTCTTTCCTTGTCTCTTTTATTTATTCCGCATTTATTTTGTTTCTTTTCTGTATTAGTATAGTATTCAATATTTATTTGTCGGGTTTATTTGTAGTGTATTGTACTATTCATTTGGGTATATTTTACTATTCACGTATACGGTACTATTCATGTATACACGAGTTTAGGTTGTGATAATATACTGTGCAAGTAAGTTCTGTCTAGGAGACTGGGTTTTAAGAGAGTCCATTTGTGATCCCTCCAGCCTTTCCTGGGAATTTATTTGGAATGGTAATTTTGTCTAAGGAGACTGTTCAGTAGTCTTTCCTGAAAATTACCGAATCAATACAATTCACTAGTTGTAGTTCGAGGAAAAATTATCAGATTTTCCCAACAAGTGGTATCAGAGCCGAAGGTTCATCCTATGTCTGTTTGTAATATTGTTTATATTGAATACTAACATTTGAGTCTGTAATGACATCAGCAGATCCACCAACTAATAGTGCTACATCAGATATGGCACAAGGGACATCAACTTCCTCGTCCACATGACCAAGGATTCCAATGTCAAGTTTGAAGTTGGCGGTAGAGATATTTGACGGTACTGGCCATTTCGGCATGTGGCAAGGCGAGGTCATGGACTCCCTTTTCCAACAGGGCTTTGACATCGCCATTGAAGAAAAGAAACCAGAATACGTAGAAGATAAGGATTGGAGTATCATAAATTGGTTGGCGTGCGGAACAATTCGATCGTGCTTGTCCAGAGAGCAGAAGTATGCATTCAAGAACGAGACTTCTGCACATAAATTGTGGAAGGCGTTGGAGGAAAATTTTTTGAAAAAGAGTGGTCAGAATAAGCTCCTTATGAAGAAGAGGCTGTTCCGGTTTGATTACCAACCAGGTACTACTATGAACGAACAGATCACTTTGTTTCAACAATTAGTAGCAGACCTGTTAAACTTAGATGTAAAATTTGAAGATGAAGATTTGGCTTTGATGTTATTGTCATCCCTTCCCGATGAATTTGAACACTTAGAAACTACTTTACTTCATGGGAAGGAGAATGTATCTTTAGATGCTGTATGTTCTGCCTTGTATAGTCATGAATTGAGAAAACAAGATAAAAGGAGAAACAAAGTAGCTACTGCAGATGAAGCATTAGTGGCGAGAGGTCGTCAGCAGAGCCAGTCGAAGGGAAGAAGAGGAAGATCAAAGTCAAAAAGCAGAGTTGCCAAAGATGAGTGTGCTTTCTGTCATGAGAAAGGGCACTGGAAGAAAGACTGTCCAAAGTTGAAGAATAAAGGGAAGGCTCGGCAAGATGCAAATGTTGCAGAATGCAAAAGTGATGCAGAGTCAGATGTCTCTTTGGTGGTATCACCTTCAACATCCCATCTAGACGAGTGGATTTTGGATTCCGGTTGCACCTAACATATGTCTCCCATCCGGGAGTGGTTCTTTGATTTTGAAGAATGTGATGGTGGAGTTGTTTACATGGGAAATGACAATCCATGTAAAACAGCTGGGATAGGTTCAATCAAGCTGCGGAATCATGATGGATCCACAAGAATTCTGAAAGATGTACGGTATGTTCCGAATTTGAAGAAGAATCTCATCTCTTTGGGGGCCTTTGAGTCAAAAGGCCTAGTTGTGATGATGCGAGATGGAATTCTTAAAGCAACTTCGGGAGCACTTGTGATGCTGAAAGGCGTGAGGAAGAATAATCTGTATTACTACCAAGGTAGTACAGTGGTTGGGACAGTAGCGACTGCAACGTCTAGTAGCAAGAAGGATTCAGAGGCAACAAAGTTGTGGCATATGCGTTTGGGACATGCTGGTGAAAAATCATTGCAAATTCTTGCCAAGCAAGGATTGTTGAAAGGTACGAAGACTTGCAAATTAGAATTTTGTGAGCATTGTGTTTTGAGAAAACAAAGAAGAGTGAAATTTGGCACTGCCATTCATGATACCAAGGGTATTTTGAATTATATGCACTCAGATGTGTGGGGACCTGCCAAGACTCCATCTCTTGGAGGTAGGCATTACTTTGTCACTTTTATTGATGATTTTTCCAGAAGAGTATGGGTGTTTACTATGAAGAAGAAAGATGAAGTGCTTGGAGTTTTTCTTAAATGGAAAGCTCAGGTTGAGAACCAGACTGGTAGAAAGATCAAAGTTCTCCGAACAGACAATGGTGGAGAATACAAGAGTGATCCATTCCTGGAGGCATGCCAAGAATTTGGCATAGTTCGGCACTTTACAGTCAGAAAAACATCACAACAAAATGGGGTGTCGGAGAGTATGAACAAGACATTGGTGGAGAAAGTTCGTTGCATGCTGTCTAATGATGGGTTAGGCAGAAAGTTTTGGGCTGAGGCTATGACATATGCTCAACATCTCGTCAATCGCTTGCCGTCATCTGCAATAGATTGCAAGACTCCTTTAGAGGTATGGTCTGAGAAACCTGCAACAGATTATGATTCTTTGCATGTTTTTTGTTCTACTGCATATTATCATGTAAATGAATCAAAGTTGGATCCACGAGCAAAGAAGGCTCTCTTTATGGGCTTCAATGCTGGAGTTAAGGGATATCGTCTTTGGTGTCTAGAGGCAAAGAAGACTATCATCTGCAGGGATGTTACCTTTGATGAATCTACCATGTTGCATAAGGTAACTCAAGAAGGAACTGATGGTACTCCGCAGCAGGTGGAGTGTACGCCGAAGCAGGTGGAGTTTGAACAGATAATGGTGAGCCCAGCAAAAAGTACTATGAGTGACTCTCCTATGGCAGAAGCAGAGTCATATGAGGAAGAGATTTCGACCCAAGAATCTCAACAGCAGTCAGAGTCAACGCTGTTAGAAGGATAAGACGAGAAATTTAGAAACCTGCTCGTTTTGTTGACATGGTGGCCTATGCACTTCCAGTTGTTGATGAAGTTCCATCCACCTTTCCTGAAGCCATCCGAAGTTCAGAAAATGGTAGATGGAAAGATGCAATGAAAGAAGAGATGCAATCTCTTGAGAAGAATAAGACGTGGAAGTTGACACAGTTACCAAAAGGCAAAAAAGAAATTCGATGCAAATGGGTATTTGCAAAGAAAGAAGGATTTCCTATCAAGAATGATGTTCGCTACAAGGCAAGATTGGTAGCTAAAGGTCATGCTCAGAAGGAGGGAGTTGATTATAATGAGATATTTTCTCCAGTTGTTAAACATTCCTCAATTAGAATTTTGTTGGCCTTGGTAGCACAGTTGAATTTGGAGCTAGCTCAACTTGATGTGAAGACCGCGTTTCTACATGGTGACTTGAAGGAGGAAATCTATATGTCTCAGCCAGATGGATTCAAAGTTGCTGGTAAAGAAAATTGGGTTTGTAAACTAAACAAATCATTGTACGGATTGAAGCAATCACCGAGGCAATGGTACAAACGATTTGACAAGTTTATGATGGGTCAGAAGTACACAAGAAGCAAATACGATCACTGTGTGTATTTGCACAGGCTTTAAGATGGGTCCTACATCTATCTACTCTTGTATGTTGATGATATGTTAATAGCATCCAAGAGCCAAATTGAAATTGATAAAATGAAGGCTCAGTTGAGTGAAGAGTTTGAGATGAAGGATTTGGGAGAAGCTAAGAAGATTCTCGGCATGGAGATAAGCAGGGATAGACAGAGAGGCAAGTTTTGGCTGACACAGAAGCAGTATTTGAAGAAGGTATTACAACGTTTTGGTATGAATGAAGATACAAAACCTGTAAGTACTCCGCTTGCTCCTCATTTGAAGCTTAGCAGCCAGTTATCTCCAAAGACAGATGAAGAACGAGAATACATGGCGAAAGTCCTGTATGCTAATGCAGTTGGAAGCTTGATGTATGCAATGATGTGTACGAGACCCGATATTTCACAGACAGTTGGTGTTGTGAGTAGATATATACATGATCCTGGCAAAGTTCATTGGCAAGCTGTGAAATGGATTCTACAGTATATTCAAGGTACTGTAGATGTTGGCTTAGTGTTTGAGCGGGATGAATCACTTGGTCAATGCGTAGTTGGATATTGTGATTCTGACTATGCAGGTGACTTGGATAAGCGACGATCTATAACTGGCTACTTATTCACTTTAGCTATGGCGCCACTTAGTTGGAAGTCTACTTTGCAGTCAACAGTGGCTTTGTCTACAACAGAGGCAGAGTATATGGCAATTACAGAGGCTGTAAAAGAGGCAATTTGGCTTCAAGGATTGCTAAGAGACTTGGGAATTGGTCAGAAACACCTTGAGGTGTATTGTGACAGTCAGAGTGCCATTCACTTAGCAAAAAATCAAGTTTTTCATGCAAGAACGAAGCACATTGATGTTCTCTATCACTTTGTGCGGGAAATTCTCGAAGAAGAGGAGATACTTCTCCAGAAGATTCGGACTACGGAGAATCCTGCAGATATGATGACCAAGGTGGTGGCAAAAGCCAAGTTTAAACATTGTTTAGACTTGGTCAATATCCTGCACATTTGAGTTGGCGCCTGAAGGCGCAAATTGGAAGCACTACGAAGACTGTTTTGTTTGATTGGGAAGATGAAGAATGTTTGCATTTGGTGGGATTAGAAATTATGCCAAGGTGGAGATTTGTCAAACTTGATGGCTTTGATGTCAAAGTTGGTGGCTGTGGCTTAATTTATTGCAATCCCACATCGAAAGTTTTAAGAATTAGGGGTGAGTTAGTTGCCTTATAAATAACTCATCCCTTCCTAATTATTTGTATCCCAAAAAATTAGTATACATTTTCGAAAATTTGTATATTGTAAATTTGATCTTCTCTTAACAAATTAATAAGAGCAGGCTGCCTCAAGTGGTGCTCGGAGACGTAGGCATATTTAGCCGAACTCCGTTATCAAATTTTCGGGTGTGTTCTTGCCTTGTCTCTTTTATTTATTCCGCATGTATTTTGTTTCTTTTCTGTATTAGTATAGTATTCAATATTTATTTGTCGGGTTTATTTGTAGTGTATTGTACTATTCATTTGGGTATATTTTACTATTCATGTGTACGATACTATTTATGTATACACGGGTTTAGGTTGTGATAATATACTGTGCAAGTAAGTTCTGTCTAGGAGACTGAATTTTAAGAGGGTCCATTTGTGACCCCTTCAGCCTTTCCTGGGAATTTATTTGGAATGGTAATTTTGTCTAAGGAGACTGTTCAGTAGTCTTTCCTGGAAATTACCGAATCAGTGTAATTCACTAGTTGTAGTTCGAGAGAAAATTACCCGATTTTTCCAACAAATAGATTATTAATTACTTATTTTTTATCAATAATTTTTTTTGAACAATGAATCAATAAAGTTTTTTTTTATCAATAATTTTTTTGAGCAATGAATCAATAAAGTTACCTATTCTTCTTATAAAAAAATAAATAATAGTAAATTTATTTACATAGTTTAAATTTAACTAAAAGAATTGATTAACGATATAGATTTTTTTTTTATCTTATCTATAAATTTTCATTAACAAATAATATAGGCCAAATACATAATTTGACACCTAACGTTTGCAGCTTTTCCCACTTGGACACTCATTCTTTTAAAACGCTCAATTAGACACTTAACCTTTTATTTTTGCAGCATTTAAACACCTTAGCACAAGAGTTACAATCGCGTGAGTTACAAACGCAATTACGTGGACATGATCTGATGACTAGGATGCCCAATAGTCATTGAATGGTGGCCAAATACATAATTTGGCACCTAACGTTTGCAGTTTTTCCCACTTGGACACTCATCCTTTCAAAACGCTCAATTAGACACCTAACCTTTTATTTTTGCAGTATTTAAACACCTCGCCACGCTGGATTTTGTGCGCGTGAGACAACTCGAGGAAAGTCGCGTGAAAGGGAAAAAATATGCACAGCTGGAGGCCATGTCATCGAGAAACCTCCCTTTTAATCCCAATTGAAGAGTAAATCCCCAAATCTGTGTTATTTGAAACCCTAACTCTTCCCTTTGAAATCGAAAATTCCAAATCAAAATCCCAAACTGATTGCTAAATTGGAAGCGATTTTCCTTGAATTTTTCTTATGCTTTCCTCACAAATGGGTGATCTACCATTCAATGACTATTGGGCATCCTAGTCATCAGATCATGTCCACGTAATTGCGTTTGTAACTCACGCGATTGTAACTCTTGTGCTAAGGTGTTTAAATGCTGCAAAAATAAAAGGTTAGGTGTCTAATTGAGTGTTTTGAAAGGATGAGTGTCCAAGTGAAAAAAGCTGCAAACGTTAGGTGTCAAATTATGTATTTGGCCGTTAAAAGGGAGGTTTCTCGATGACATGGCCTCCAGCTGTGCATATTTTTCCCCTTTTACGCGACTTTCCTCGAGTTGTCTCATGCGCACAAAATTCAGCGTGGCGAGGTGTTTAAATGCTGCAAAAATAAAAGGTTAGGTGTCTAATTGAGCGTTTTAAAAGGATGAGTGTCCAAGTGAAAAAAGCTGTAAACGTTAGGTGTTAAATTATGTATTTGGCCAAATAATATATAACGAAATGACAGTAATCTCCAAGTCGTAAAGCGTAAAGAGTTAGTTGGCTACCAACTGACAAACATGGAATGACCATGTGGGTAGCGAATAGCTGGTGCTGCCAAACTTTCAAAAAAGCCAAAATTTACAAAATATCTGAACGAAACGCAGATTCCAAATTTCTTGACTCAAGCAATCCCTCGCTTCTTCTCCAATTCACAAACCCTAACAAACTCCTCTCTCCTGCCTTCTTATTTCTCTGTTTCCGCCATTGTTACAGGTATTTTCCTCTCCTTTTCCGATTTCCATCGACCTTTTAGCATTTTGTTTTATTCAATTTCGCTGTATCCTATCAATTCTTGGCGACAATTCACCGGAAAGAGAAACATCTTTGCCTACTTGATTTCCGAGGTACCATTTCTACATACCTTTTTTTTTTCCTATGTAATTGCTTTCTCTGCTTGGTTCTCGAGAAAATGCAGGTATTTAAAACAAAATTTGGTTCTCTAGACAATGTAGAAATATAGAGGATAATTGGAATGCCTGTTCTCTCTATTTTCGTGAGCTTTGGTTTGGTTAGTCGTTACAACTTATAAGTATTTATTTAATTGAAGGTATTATACTTTCTGCCAGTTGAGCTTAGTGCATTATTTTAGATAGTTGTTGTTGAATTGTTCTTCATTTTAGCAATTTGAACTGCATGTGTGTTCTGCATGTTTTTATTCATTTAGATCGTTGAAGAAGTGTTTTTATTTATTTATCTTGAAATGGCTGAGAAAAGGAAAAAAGAAAAATAAGTAGCATTTAATTTTGTTGAAATTTATTGTTTTTGGCTTTCTTATTTGAAGCCAAAAAAAAAAAAACACTGAGGGAGGCTTTGGAGGTGGAAATCTGAGACTTGTACATTCTGTTTTTTTTTTTTAGTTCCTAAAATGCCTTAACATTTTATGTTTTTTATTCCTAAGATGCCTGGCTCCCAAGGAGAATGGACCCTGAGCTTAGTTCAGCTAAATTTATTGGACTATGCTATACTTAAAAAGTGAAAACACTGTGTTTTTCCTTTTCTTGCCTCTCCAGGTTTATTGGCAACAGAACCATGATTGGGGATTGAATTTTGAAAGCTAAGTTCTCCGATTTGCCTCTGGATTTGAATTAGCTTACATTGACCTTCTTTTTTCTTTTTATGAAGTACAAAGTGCAGCTTGTACAAATAATTATTGTTGGGCGTCAAAAGGTTGCTCTCAAAGGATTTGGATATTTGCAACTTATTGTTACTGAATTTGGAATTGATGGATGTGGATGGGGGAAGTACCTCATCAGACTCCACAGGAGTTTGGTCAATTCCAATACATTCCAGGAGATCTAAAGGTTATTAATCTTTCTCTTTTCTTTCCTAGTTCATAACTCTATTTTTATGGGCAGAATTTTGTGATTATGCATGTGACTTTCTGTGTATGTCTATTTTCTTTCGTCTTTAGTTTTTTGTATTAAACCATTGTATTTTTCTTGATGGTAGATGTGACTTCTACCTTGAAGCAATATGTGTTTCAAAATATTTAAATAAACAAGGGAAGAATTAATGATGAACTTGAGGAAAAAGCAATATTTTATTTGTGAAAAGGAAAAAAGGACCTGGTTGACTTGACTGTTTACTGTCTTGCTTTTATGATTTGCTCTCCTTTAAACATTTACTTAGTAAGTAGATAAAAAAAGATTCTTACACAAATCTGCAATGACTGCTGCAAAAATGTGGTCTAAAAGGTTCTGGTATGATTCAATGCTTCAATAAAAATTGCGCCTCTCTTTCCTATTCTGTACATCACCTGTCAGGGTGATCCTTTCCATATAAATCAAGTTCAAGATTTTGCTACTGCGGTATGCATGTATGGTAAGAAATTGGCTTTAGAACATCTCATGTTAATTTATCCATCAATTTTTGTTGAGCTATTAAAACAAAGAAGTAGATCTATCAATTTGTGCAGTCTATTCTCATCTGTCTAGTTTTCATGTAGGAAAGATACACGTGACCGTTTTGTAAATGCTAATGAATGAGTGTTACATTCAGTAACTTTCCAGTTTAGGTTTCAAAAGTTGTGGCCATCTGGTGTACAGATAGTTGCAACTCTGATGTGGTCTTTTTGAATACTTGTTCCTTTTCACCCTCTCAAACTCCCATCCCATTTTTGAATACTTATTTTGTTTTCTAACATTGCATGGCAGCCCTGTATCAATTCAAACAGCAAAGTCTTCCAGCTTGTAAACCTGTTTTGACACCAGCATGGGTAAGTGTGAAAGCTATGAGGGTATCTGAATATTTTATTTTCTATTATCATCTTTTCATGTGTTTGACCGGATTAACCATCTCCTTTGCAGGTTATTACCACATTTTTGTTGTTGGGTTTTGTTTTCATTCCCATTGGGCTTGTCACTCTTCGTGCTTCTCGTATTGTAAATGCATTCTCTGGCTTCATTGACTTTACCATAAAGTATTTTATTTCTTCTGCCTGTATTAGAAGAACACCAGTATTAAGCAGATAATTTACATGATCTTTTAGGTTGTTGAAATCATGGTCCGATATGATGCAGATTGTGTACCAGAGGCATACAAAAGCAACAAGGTCTCATATATCAAGGATGCTTCAATTCCCAAAAATTGCACCCGTATCTTGAAGGTCATATATTGTTTTTGCATTAACTTATCTTTGTGCATAGTCTGCATTATGTATTGAAGCCATTGCTATCATATGAGATTCATCAAGTTCTCAAGAATGCATTATCTAAAGATTTAACTGGCACTTTTTCCTTTTATTTTTAATTTTAATAAATGAGCTGATATTTTGTTATGAACTTCCTAAAGATTTCAAAGATGCCCTTTTATGAGCCAATAGCTTTGGAAAGGGGACTTATGGGCTTTAGTTACTTTAGGAAATTTCTATTCATTTGGCCCATAAAAGGGCGTTGTGGGAGGGATTTTAATGCTTCCTTGCTTTCTGACATTTTTACTAACCTAGATTTTGTTATGCACAGTGATTACATGCCAAATTATTTAAACTGGTGTTGTTATGCATCAACAAGTCATCTTCTGTATGCGACTTACCTTCGAAAATTTCATTATTTAGCTCACAAGTTCTACTGAAATCTTATTTGCAAAGTAGAACTCATTTCTTCATTATAGTTATTTCATATCAGGTGATCTTGATGTAACTTGCTATGTAGGTGGCCAAGAATATGAAAGCTCCAATCTACATATATTATCAGCTTGATAATTATTATCAAAATCACCGAAGGTGAGAGTTCTTTCCTTGCTATCTCCAATGCGGTGATGAGTTGACTGAGTCATTTTGAATAAATTTTTGCGTATTTTCTTTAGCACTAATTGTATTTTTCATTTCTGTTGCTTGCATTTCTATTTTTTGGCTTACTTTTAGTCTGTTAGCTGCAGCTGTTTGCCTTTGGGTTCTGCAGTAAGTTGGTAGTGCCTGACTGATTATTGACTAAAGGAATTATTGATAATCCTCGTTGTTGTACACTTTAGTTTTCATGAAAAAATTTATCTTATTTTGCATTTTTTTTATGTTTGCATCTTTTGAAACCTTATTTGCTTTTCTATCTTGATCTCAATAGGTTTCTACATTCTGAAAAATCTCAATTATGGTTTCAGCCTCTTTTAATTTTTTGCATCTCCAAATGATTTCCAGGTATGTCAAAAGTAGAAGTGATCAGCAACTTTTGCAAGGACTGGAGTACAATGACACAAGTTCCTGTAAACCTGAAGAGTACAACAATGGTCTTCCTATTGTCCCTTGTGGGCTGATAGCTTGGAGTTTGTTCAATGATACATACACATTTATTCGTGGGACATCAGAACTAATGGTCAATAGGAAGAACATTGCATGGAAGAGTGACCGTAACCACAAATTTGGGAAGCATGTATACCCCTTCAATTTCCAGAATGGGACATTTATTGGCGGTGGACGGCTAGATCCGAATATCCCTGTGAGTGTTAAAAGAACTTGGCATTATGTTAGTTGTTTTTTCTATCTTTTTTTAGGACAATAGCACCACTTGGAGTTTATCAGCAGCATCTTTTCCGTGCCAGTTACCCTTACAAAAACATTGCTGTGTCATCTTCTCTTGTATCAATAGCCTGGAAGAAATAATCCTACATCATCAATTAACTGGCCTTTTATCTACAGTGTACCAGCTAATGACAGCATTTTTAAATGAAACTAGTAGTTTGCAACATCAAATTATTGTTTTAGATGGGTGTAGCCCTAACTTTGGTTGGACCAAAATTATTTGCACTGTTAGATAAAACATGCATGAAACATTGTGACAAAGTAATTATAACACTTATTGTTGTTGTGTGTATATATATATATAATAGAGCAGTTGTGTTCTGGGAAATGGTTATGGAAACCATTTTGGATAGAACTGCCTTTTTATTGTCCTTTATTATGGGATTGAGCATCTGCAGAATACCTGAATATCAAAAATTGCGAGCACTTCGTATAGTCCTGGGTCCAAAATTAATATTCATACTGTGCAGTTCATTGTTATGTGCACATGATAGGCATGGTTCAACTTCTCAGGTTTTTGCAGCATCAAATTATTGTTGCAGATGGGCGTACCCTAACTTTGGTTGGACCAAAATTATTTGCACTGTTAGGTAAAACATGCTTGAAACATTGCGACAAAGTAATTATAACACTTGTTGTTGTTGTTGTTGTTGTGTCTCTGTGTGTCTCTCTCTCTCTCTCTATATATATATATAATAGAGCAGTGGTGTTCTGGGAAATGGTTATGGAAACCATTTTGGATAGAACTGCCTTTTTATTGCCCTTTATTCTGGGATTGAGCATCTGGAGTGTGCAGATTACCTGAATATCAAAAATTGTGAGCACTTCGTTTAGTCCTGGGTCCAAAATTAAAATTAATACTGTGCAGTTCATTGTTATATTTGCATGTTAGGCTTGATTCAACTTCTCAGGTTCATCTTTGATGAAGCCCCATTACCTGCATATCTGATGCAAATGTAATTTTTCTTTAAACATTCTCTTCAGCTAAAAACTTGACCTCTTATCTTCTTTTCTTGTTCTGTGGCTTTTTGGTCGTGTGGATGCATTGCATTAATAGCTAAGCAATCAAGAAGATCTTATTGTCTGGATGCGTACTGCTGCACTTCCTAGCTTTCGGAAGTTGTATGGTAGAATTGAAGAGGATTTGGATGCAAGCGATGTCATAGTTGTTCACCTGATGAACAATTATAATACATACAGCTTTGGAGGGAAAAAGAAGCTTGTCATTTCAACATCAACATGGTTGGGAGGAAAGAATGACTTCCTTGGAGTTGCCTACATCTTTGTTGGTTCTTCTGCCATAGTCCTTTCGCTAGTTTTCTTATTGCTTCATGTGAAAAACCCGAGGTAATAATTAACTGATGCCCGTCGTAATTTTATTGAATCACATCATAAAACAAAATGGTTGTTTTTCTTTTTCATTTTTGGCATTGCAATTAACATATGAATCTACTCTCGTCTAGCACTAAGTTTTGTTGGGAAAATCGCTATTTTCCCGCCCCTCGGACCGTCTTTAAGCAGGAATAAATGAGAAAATAAAATAACAATTGAGAAATTAAAGAGAATAAAACACAATGATTTAACGTGGAAAACTCCCGAATGGAGAAAAACCACGGTCGTTGTCTAACGACAACCAAGAAAAATATTCACTATGCGGCAAATTGTTACAACCACAAATTACAAAATATTTTTCTAACCGACACCCACAAAACAACCCCCAAATATTTATACTCCAAGGAACTCCAAGAGATTGATTCTCTAATTCCTAATATAAACTATTTGGTATTTAATCTATAGCTCTCCTTAAGCTATATTTTGTGTTTGCTTGGTGTATTTACAAATGGAGAGAATGAGCCTATTTATAGGCTTCAAATGCAAATAAATTGTCAAACTAAATTAGGTGAAAATTAGGCTAAATTAGGCACCTCCCATTTTCACCTCACATTTTTGACAATTTCTTCATTGTTAGGCACCTTGCATTTTTGACTTTCTTTATTTTTATTTTTAAATTTTGGTGTGCTACCACCAACAATCTCCACCTTGAAAAATAAAAACACAACATTGTCTGTTACCGACAATTATAATTCTTAACGTCAAGAATTAACATACTCCACCATAAAAGAGTATCGACACTTGGAATTATTTTGCCAACTCCAAGAATTTTTCATCGGCCATGTCGGATCCCGCTAATAGTTTATGGTGCAACCCTCCTGTTGACTTTCTGAGAGTTCATTAGCCATCGACATAATTTTTCCACCACGCACCTTGCATCAACTGTCAACCAATGTAGCACGCATTTCTGTGGACCAGCTACCAATAATCAGTCCTCTTCCATGGCATCTCAACGGGTAGCAATCATGCCATGAGGACACACTTCTCTCAACTACAGAGACAACTCATCATCTCCTTCGCCACAGGAGATCACATTGGCAGCAACAACGTTAGAGCTTCTAGCCGAATCAGCTCCACCGTTCGGGCAATCCTTCCTCACGTGTCCAGTTTGACCACACCCCCAGCAGACAACCTTCCTCTTTCCGGAGCCTTTATTCTTTTTCCTGATACCGACAGATAAAGCTGAATTCTCATAAGATTTATTTTCCATTTCATTCAGTCTTCTCTCCTCAGTAATGAGCTTACTAACCACATCCGCATACACCACTTCCTTACTACCATATTTCAGAACAGGCTTCATGTGCTCATATGTTGAAGGAAGTGACAGGATGAGCCGGAGAGCTTTATCTTCATCTTCGGTTTTCACTCCAAGAGTTTCTAATTCAGAGATAATACCATTGAGGACACTCAGGTGATCGGACAACTTTGTACCTTCCGCCATTTTCAACGTATGAAATTGCTCTTTCAAATATAACCTATTGGATATATTTTTTCCCTGATACAATTCTTCCAGTTTCTCCCACAGCTCCTTTGTCGTGGACAATCCAAGCACATTAGCAAGAACATTTTTTGCTAGACACATGCGAATTTGACTTGCCGCCTTGATATCCAGCTCATCCCATTCTTCGTCACTAATCTTGGATTTTTCTGAGTCTCCACTGCCACCGCCTTTTTCTGAATTTCTTCCGCTGACTGGTTTACCCTGCAAAACCTTATGTAGTCCAGACTGTATCAACACGTCTTTGACTTGCACTTGCCACAGTGTAAAATTCATTCTCCCATCAAATTTCTCAATCTCGCATCTCATTGCCGACATGCTTACTTTGTGCTTAATAAAGGACCAGAAATAAATATTACACCAGGTAAATTCCCAGGTAAGAGGAGGAGTCACAAAGGTCTCACTTAAAATCCACTTGCCTTAGACTAAATTCGTGTCGTTTGACAGAATTTACCTCGACATGTAATTATTTATCTCACCACCAATACTCAAGCACACCAAAGCAAAACGGCTCCACCTTTTCCAAAGCTCCACCAGCTTAAAAACAAAAATAATTTTTAACAAAAATCTTTTCTGATGTGGAAGATCAGACCAAGCTGCAACCACAGAGCATACTAAGATTTTTGACAAAAAATTATAACACCTAAGCTCTGATACCACTTGTTGGGAAAATCGCTATTTTCCCGCCCCTCGGACCGTCTTTAAGCAGGAATAAATGAGAAAATAAAATAACAATTGAGAAATTAAAGAGAATAAAACACAATGATTTAACGTGGAAAACTCCCGAATGGAGAAAAACCACGGTCGTTGTCTAACGACAACCAAGAAAAATATTCACTATGCGGCAAATTGTTACAACCACAAATTACAAAATATTTTTCTAACCGACACCCACAAAACAACCCCCAAATATTTATATTCCAAGGAACTCCAAGAGATTGATTCTCTAATTCCTAATATAAACTATTTGGTATTTAATCTATAGCTCTCCTTAAGCTATATTTTGTGTTTGCTTGGTGTATTTACAAATGGAGAGAATGAGCCTATTTATAGGCTTCAAATGCAAATAAATTGTCAAACTAAATTAGGTGAAAATTAGGCTAAATTAGGCACCTCCCATTTTCACCTCACATTTTTGACAATTTCTTCATTGTTAGGCACCTTGCATTTTTGACTTTCTTTATTTTTATTTTTAAATTTTGGTGTGCTACCACCAACAATCTCCACCTTGAAAAATAAAAACACAACATTGTCTGTTACCGACAATTATAATTCTTAACGTCAAGAATTAACATACTCCACCATAAAAGAGTATCGACACTTGGAATTATTTTGCCAACTCCAAGAATTTTTCATCGGCCATGTCGGATCCCGCTAATAGTTTATGGTGCAACCCTCCTGTTGACTTTCTGAGAGTTCATTAGCCATCGACATAATTTTTCCACCACGCACCTTGCATCAACTGTCAACCAATGTAGCACGCATTTCTGTGGACCAGCTACCAATAATCAGTCCTCTTCCATGGCATCTCAACGGGTAGCAATCATGCCATGAGGACACACTTCTCTCAACTACAGAGACAACTCATCATCTCCTTCGCCACAGGAGATCACATTGGCAGCAACAACGTTAGAGCTTCTAGCCGAATCAGCTCCACCGTTCGGGCAATCCTTCCTCACGTGTCCAGTTTGACCACACCCCCAGCAGACAACCTTCCTCTTTCCGGAGCCTTTATTCTTTTTCCTGATACCGACAGATAAAGCTGAATTCTCATAAGATTTATTTTCCATTTCATTCAGTCTTCTCTCCTCAGTAATGAGCTTACTAACCACATCCGCATACACCACTTCCTTACTACCATATTTCAGAACAGGCTTCATGTGCTCATATGTTGAAGGAAGTGACAGGATGAGCCGGAGAGCTTTATCTTCATCTTCGGTTTTCACTCCAAGAGTTTCTAATTCAGAGATAATACCATTGAGGACACTCAGGTGATCGGACAACTTTGTACCTTCCGCCATTTTCAACGTATGAAATTGCTCTTTCAAATATAACCTATTGGATATATTTTTTCCCTGATACAATTCTTCCAGTTTCTCCCACAGCTCCTTTGTCGTGGACAATCCAAGCACATTAGCAAGAACATTTTTTGCTAGACACATGCGAATTTGACTTGCCGCCTTGATATCCAGCTCATCCCATTCTTCGTCACTAATCTTGGATTTTTCTGAGTCTCCACTGCCACCGCCTTTTTCTGAATTTCTTCCGCTGACTGGTTTACCCTGCAAAACCTTATGTAGTCCAGACTGTATCAACACGTCTTTGACTTGCACTTGCCACAGTGTAAAATTCATTCTCCCATCAAATTTCTCAATCTCGCATCTCATTGCCGACATGCTTACTTTGTGCTTAATAAAGGACCAGAAATAAATATTACACCAGGTAAATTCCCAGGTAAGAGGAGGAGTCACAAAGGTCTCACTTAAAATCCACTTGCCTTAGACTAAATTCGTGTCGTTTGACAGAATTTACCTCGACATGTAATTATTTATCTCACCACCAATACTCAAGCACACCAAAGCAAAACGGCTCCACCTTTTCCAAAGCTCCACCAGCTTAAAAACAAAAATAATTTTTAACAAAAATCTTTTCTGATGTGGAAGATCAGACCAAGCTGCAACCACAGAGCATACTAAGATTTTTGACAAAAAATTATAACACCTAAGCTCTGATACCACTTGTTGGGAAAATCGCTATTTTCCCGCCCCTCGGACCGTCTTTAAGCAGGAATAAATGAGAAAATAAAATAACAATTGAGAAATTAAAGAGAATAAAACACAATGATTTAACGTGGAAAACTCCCGAATGGAGAAAAACCACGGTCGTTGTCTAACGACAACCAAGAAAAATATTCACTATGCGGCAAATTGTTACAACCACAAATTACAAAATATTTTTCTAACCGACACCCACAAAACAACCCCCAAATATTTATATTCCAAGGAACTCCAAGAGATTGATTCTCTAATTCCTAATATAAACTATTTGGTATTTAATCTATAGCTCTCCTTAAGCTATATTTTGTGTTTGCTTGGTGTATTTACAAATGGAGAGAATGAGCCTATTTATAGGCTTCAAATGCAAATAAATTGTCAAACTAAATTAGGTGAAAATTAGGCTAAATTAGGCACCTCCCATTTTCACCTCACATTTTTGACAATTTCTTCATTGTTAGGCACCTTGCATTTTTGACTTTCTTTATTTTTATTTTTAAATTTTGGTGTGCTACCACCAACAATCTCCACCTTGAAAAATAAAAACACAACATTGTCTGTTACCGACAATTATAATTCTTAACGTCAAGAATTAACATACTCCACCATAAAAGAGTATCGACACTTGGAATTATTTTGTCAACTCCAAGAATTTTTCATCGGCCATGTCGGATCCCGCTAATAGTTTATGGTGCAACCCTCCTGTTGACTTTCTGAGAGTTCATTAGCCATCGACATAATTTTTCCACCACGCACCTTGCATCAACTGTCAACCAATGTAGCACGCATTTCTGTGGACCAGCTACCAATAATCAGTCCTCTTCCATGGCATCTCAACGGGTAGCAATCATGCCATGAGGACACACTTCTCTCAACTACAGAGACAACTCATCATCTCCTTCGCCACAGGAGATCACATTGGCAGCAACAACGTTAGAGCTTCTAGCCGAATCAGCTCCACCGTTCGGGCAATCCTTCCTCACGTGTCCAGTTTGACCACACCCCCAGCAGACAACCTTCCTCTTTCCGGAGCCTTTATTCTTTTTCCTGATACCGACAGATAAAGCTGAATTCTCATAAGATTTATTTTCCATTTCATTCAGTCTTCTCTCCTCAGTAATGAGCTTACTAACCACATCCGCATACACCACTTCCTTACTACCATATTTCAGAACAGGCTTCATGTGCTCATATGTTGAAGGAAGTGACAGGATGAGCCGGAGAGCTTTATCTTCATCTTCGGTTTTCACTCCAAGAGTTTCTAATTCAGAGATAATACCATTGAGGACACTCAGGTGATCGGACAACTTTGTACCTTCCGCCATTTTCAACGTATGAAATTGCTCTTTCAAATATAACCTATTGGATATATTTTTTCCCTGATACAATTCTTCCAGTTTCTCCCACAGCTCCTTTGTCGTGGACAATCCAAGCACATTAGCAAGAACATTTTTTGCTAGACACATGCGAATTTGACTTGCCGCCTTGATATCCAGCTCCTCCCATTCTTTGTCACTAATCTTGGATTTTTCTGAGTCTCCACTGCCACCGCCTTTTTCTGAATTTCTTCCGCTGACTGGTTTACCCTGCAAAACCTTATGTAGTCCAGACTGTATCAACACGTCTTTGACTTGCACTTGCCACAGTGCAAAATTCATTCTCCCATCAAATTTCTCAATCTCGCATCTCATTGCCGACATGCTTACTTTGTGCTTATAAAGGACCAGAAATAAATATTACACCAGGTAAATTCCCAGGTAAGAGGAGGAGTCACAAAGGTCTCACTTAAAATCCACTTGCCTTAGACTAAATTCGTGTCGTTTGACAGAATTTACCTCGACATGTAATTATTTATCTCACCACCAATACTCAAGCACACCAAAGCAAAACGGCTCCACCTTTTCCAAAGCTCCACCAGCTTAAAAACAAAAATAATTTTTAACAAAAATCTTTTCTGATGTGGAAGATCAGACCAAGCTGCAACCACAGAGCATACTAAGATTTTTGACAAAAAATTATAACACCTAAGCTCTGATACCACTTGTTGGGAAAATCGCTATTTTCCCGCCCCTCGGACCGTCTTTAAGCAGGAATAAATGAGAAAATAAAATAACAATTGAGAAATTAAAGAGAATAAAACACAATGATTTAACGTGGAAAACTCCCGAATGGAGAAAAACCACGGTCGTTGTCTAACGACAACCAAGAAAAATATTCACTATGCGGCAAATTGTTACAACCACAAATTACAAAATATTTTTCTAACCGACACCCACAAAACAACCCCCAAATATTTATACTCCAAGGAACTCCAAGAGATTGATTCTCTAATTCCTAATATAAACTATTTGGTATTTAATCTATAGCTCTCCTTAAGCTATATTTTGTGTTTGCTTGGTGTATTTACAAATGGAGAGAATGAGCCTATTTATAGGCTTCAAATGCAAATAAATTGTCAAACTAAATTAGGTGAAAATTAGGCTAAATTAGGCACCTCCCATTTTCACCTCATATTTTTGACAATTTCTTCATTGTTAGGCACCTTGCATTTTTGACTTTCTTTATTTTTATTTTTCAATTTTGGTGTGCTACCACCAACAAGTTTTATCCATGCCATTTTCTGAAAATTCATACTCCACACATGTGATAGTGTTCTATTTAGATATAATTTTCTCGGATTCCATCATGTACCACAGAATTTACTATGCCAACTCCATTATTTGTGTATGCTACTAGTGTTTTCTTATGAAATACTGCCTTGATTACTTTTTCTGACAACGTATATCTGAGAGAAGAATGTTTCTCCGCCCAACCTGTTCAATAATTAAATGTGTTTCCGGCTATTAGTTTACTGCAGTTGCCATACTTTCAGAACTCCTACATGCATTATTCAAATTTAATGCATTACCAGCAGAAGTTATATTAGGGTCTCGTTCTTTTTGTCGTTTTTTTTGTCCTACTGAAATCTCTTTCATTTGCAGGCCATATGGAGACATAACTTACTTATCGTGAAACAGAAAGTGAATTTCTAATTGAAAAGTTGATTTTCAAAATTCAAGTTATTTAAAGATGACTGCAGTTGATATCATAGATAGGTGTAAAGCTTGAAAATTGCCGAGTGATGTCAAAATACATTAGGCCGGCAAGAAGAGACTCATTTTGTGCTTCGACTCAGAGGAATTAAATTTAAAATCAGTAATCACCTCCGATGATTACACGATACATCCGTGTCTAATCATGGTGTATTTTTACCATAAACATCAGTTTAGTAGCGGATTAGATAGCTGGTATTAGATGAATATCCGAGTTGACTATATATATATATATATATATACTGGAAAATTATTTTGTTTTATGAATATATTATCCAACTGGGGACAAGCATTTGCCCCATTCAAGTAATTGAAACTGCTTGATTTGATGGTTTAGTGATTGTATTGTTTGTTGAACTAGAGAGTTTCTTGTCATAATCATTACTTACATATTTATGGTTATGGCTAAGGTCATTTTTTATGGCTTTGAAAGACATGGTTGATGATGGCATCCCAAAATAAAGATGTTTCTAAAATTACAGCTATTATTCCAATTATTCTATATATTCCAATTATTATTGTAGAATTTTTTTTTAAAAAAAAAATTGAAAACTAGGTGGATAAGGTCATAAGCACAAGGTCCCATCCCATCCCAGTGAGAGCAAGTCTCTCTCTTTGACGTTTGGTGGTGTGGGAACCACGTGGCAGCTAGTAGATGTAGCCAGTAGCCTTATATCACGTGGCTGTGGTGGGCCTCACATCTCTCTCTCACACGCTTTCAACACGCGGAGACAAACTGCCACCTTCTTCTTCACGTGCTAACTGTTAATTAAAACATTGTCAAACTTATTCCATCCCCTTTTATAATTTTTTTTATTATAGATATTTTAATTATTTTACTATAAATTCATATTAAATATATAATAAATTTAAAATAATTTCATAACAAATTATTTAATTTTAATATTTTTATAAAAAAATTATAAATTTTAATAAATTTATAAATATTTTTAAAAATATAATAAATTTAATTTTTTTATTTTTCTAATATTTTTATAAAAATTTCAAATAAATTATTATGATTTTATTTTTTTAAAATAACGAAAATTATTCATCATGTCTCACCCATATAAAAATAGTAAATTTCACATATATTCATGCGGTTTTATACTTATGAAAAATAGTCGTCATTTATACATATATATATATATAGATAGATAGAATAAACTATATAATTTGTAGAATTTTTCAATCACATTACAATAAATAATAACTTCAATTCCATATGTACATATATGCACAGTGCCTTTATCCACGAACCTGATTGCGTCTTTCAGGGGGAATTTCGAATTGAAAATTAAAATCATGTGGAGGATTTTGGAAGCTTTATGGGTTGATGCTGTCCACTCCGATAATATGATTAAAAAAATTAAATAATTATAATACATTTAAAATAATTTAAATATATGTGTTTTTTCTTTAATTAGACATGAATTAACAATCTACTCAAACTACCTGTAATAGTATTTTACATTTCTAAGGGCCACACAATAGTAAAAATATGTTTTCTTTTTAAAGAATTTTAGGAATATAAATATCAACTTAATCTATACATAAAATTCATTCATAATTTATCATGTTATATATAATGAAAAATGGATTTATTTTTTCACCAAAATTTAGCAAATTTAAGAAAAGAAAAGCATAAAAAAAAAAAAGAAAAAGTAAAGACCAGGTCAAACAATACAAACTTATTATTAACAATAATTAGTTAATTAATCCTTAATTTAGAAAATTAATCTCATTTCTTCTCCTTTAAAAGCAAAGTTCATGAGACCCTCCAAAAAACCATCATTTGCCTAAGTTCTTCATACTTCCATTAATTATCAATCTTCCAATTTTCTAATCTTCCCAGAGCCAAATTATTAATATAAAATATATTATTGAAAGGCATTATGCAGATGGTGAAGGGTAGTAGTGTGAGATATCAGAATCAGAACTTTGGTGAAGTAGCACCTGCAGTCCTTCTCACATATCACAGGAAATATTCAAACAATAATTATCCAAAGTTAGAGACAATCTTTGAAGAAGTTTCACCTTATCAATCTTATCAAAATCTTGCAGAAGTGATTGTGCCCAAGAGAGTTGTTTTTCTTCTTCCTACAGTCTTGGCTTTGGGAATGTATTTCTTCATAAATAAATATGTGGGTGGTTTTAATTTATGAGAAGATGAAATATGGAAGACATACATACATATACATACATACATATATAGTTTTCTTTGTTAAGAAAATTAATGGAATTTGGGGAGGTAGAGGGCTGTCAATAACAATCTTGAATATGTCAATAACAATCTTGAATATCTTCATCTTGTAATTAGAGATTTTGCAAAATAAAAAAAGGGAAAAGACATTATTTGGGTTTTGTTTAATTAATTCTATGGTTATTAAATTCCAGTATTCTAATAATATTTTTCATTTTGATGATATTAATTAGTACTTTTTGTATATCAGTAGTTTTAATTCTTTAATTTGATCTTCTTTCTCAATTAATCTCTAAATGTTCTAAAAGGTTGATGAAGGACATAATATCATATCCTGAATTTGAATTATATTAATTAATTAATGTGAAGAAAGCAATTTCATTTGCAAATAACGAAACCACACTATTGAAGTAATAATTTTTAATGATTATTTCCAATGTATCACAAGAAAAAATAATGTCACCTTATATATATATAAACTCTGGCCCTAATTATATTACAACATTCATAAATATCACAACCATAAGAACATTAATATAGAAATTAGTTAAGAGATTCAAATCTAGTAAGACCTAGCAATTACAAAACAAATCAAGTACCTATATATATGATATAGCCTCTAGTGCCGGGCTCACTTACCGAGCCTGGTTCTCCATTAGTTCAAGACGAAATTCTCTATGAACAATGAGTTTTGGCATCGAATTCTAAGAAAACTGACCAAGGACCTTGGAATCTGAGAGACAGATATCTGATATAACTATTGTACGATATTGACATTTTCTAAAAATATGGTACCATATTCAATATCTAAAAATATGGTACCATAGTTAATTCTTATCTCCTATTTCTTAACTGTAAATATAGGTGAATTTTTACAGATAAACATTTTTTTTTAATTTCATGCTCTCTTATTTGCATTTTAACTGAATTAATTTAGGGATCAAAGTCTTTTCATTTTAGTTCAATCATTTTTTCTTATTTCGCAAGTAGGCTAGCTGAATTCTGGTACCCGAATATGAACTTCTGAGTCAATGGAGGTCCACCCGTCCAATATCAAAACACATAACTAGACTTAAGACATATTGAGCAATGCATTTGAGCGTATCACGTAAAAATAATATATATATATATATGAGTTCATAATAAGTTGAATTTTATAATAACTATTCAAACTAAAACTGAAAATTTTATGTATTACATATATAAACTATTTTTTTTAAAAAAAAATTATAGTTCTGGTTTAAAAAAAGGACTTTTTTTTCTATAAGTTTTGAATTGCATTTTCAATTTTTTTTCTTTTTCCAATGTATGGTACATATGAGTTTTCAGGTTGCATCTTTAAGGATCGTTGTTTTTTTTTAAAAAAAAATTGTTTCAATTAATATGATTTTTTTATTGTATATTTTTTATTTAAATTTTACATCATCAATTGTATATTTGTTCAAGAACTATTGGATATAAGTATAATCAACGTGAAAATGTTATAGGAATCAAATTGATATAAAAATTTAAAAAATTGGAAAAAATTAAGAAATAGTGAAAAGTGAAAAGTTGAGCATGAGATTATTATATTTCTTTAATTCAACTTTCAATTTTTTAATTTACAACTTTGTCATAATTTCTTGGTTATGAAGATAATTAAGATGAAATGATAGAAATTTAGAAAATGGATAAATATATATATAATAAAAATTTCATAAATTTTAATATATATATATATATAATTGATCGATCTATGTCATAATATAAAAAAAATTCCATACATAATTAATCATTATCCATCTTATCCTTCGCATATATATAATTTCGTATATCACAATTGTACAATCTCACAATTGTAAAATTAAATAATTAAATTAATATAGTATTAATTAATAATACTCATAAGTAAAAAAAAATGTAGTATTAACGTCCTGTCTTAATATATTCATTATGGATCTCGTTAGTAGATTTTTTCAAACAGGCAACATAGTTACACAAAAGTAAAAATAGAATTAGAAAATCAAAATGAACCGTATATATAATTGAGAGAGACTCATAAGTGAAGTACTTTACAGTAATATAATATAGGTTTCGACGATTAAGTTGTGAAACCTTACAGGCAGCTAGCTGCTTTAATTTTGACTAAACTGATCAATATATATATATATATATATTTAAAACAACAATCCTGTAATTATAATGAATAATTAGTTCCATAATGAAAATATCTATTTAGCAACAAATAGTAAAAAAAGGAAAGAAGAACGGGAAGAATAAACAAAACCCTTTTTGGTAGAATAACTTCAAAGCTCTGGTGATGAGCAGATCCTTCTTCAACAATAGTCTCCAATTTTGGACAAATTGAACACTTTCTATGAGAAATTACAAGTGCTGGTGCAACTTCTCTCATTGCCAACTCTTTCATGCTTTTCATCACCATCTTCTTTATTATTTATTTTAATTATAGTTAATTTACTAGATTTTAATTAATGATTGCTTAATTGCTAGAAAGATGAGTTATGGTTTAATGTGTATATATATATATATATATATATTTAGAATGAGTAAAGATTTTAACTTTTTGAAATTATTTTTTTTAGCTACTATTGATCTAAATTTAGAATGAAAAGGTACAAAACCCACTTTTTTTAGGTGGCAAGTGCTAAAAATTAGAATGTAAATTAACAAATTAATTATATTTATAATATATAAACGGTTTATAATTTTATTATTAATTAGAGACTACAAAAACAAACACTTTCAATTTTTGGAGGCTACTGATAAATTTTAGTAAAACTAATTAACAGTTTCATAGCTCCTCTATTATGTAAATGCTAAAAATAGAATACACACACACACACACACACATAAATATATATATATAACATAATTTCAAGTGTTAATTAAGTTGGTTTTGATAATATACAGCTAGTCTTAAATTAATTGCAATCTAAAATAACATTTTTTTTTAATTTTCTGCCATTGTCTAAAGCAGCAAAAAAAAATTAACAGAAATATTAAAATTCGACTCTCACTAATAAAATATTTTACTTATTAATATTCAATACTACAACTAAATGAATATAACTTTTTTCAGATTAAAGTAGGCCGCTAATTATTGGTAACAAGATTTAGATGCAAAGTTTATAATTTAATGAAATGTTTCAACGGACATCCCAAAATTAGGCATAATTTGCAGTTTAATTTGTTTTGCGAAAAAGAATTGCACTTTCAAACTTAAAGTTACCTTTCCATTAATTCATACAAATCTTTGAAGCATTTAATTTATAATTTTAAAATTTTCATTATTTTTTAAATTAATGCCCCAAATAAAAAGCTTCATCCCTATATATATATATACCATTCTTGCACAAATTAACTCTCTATCGCCTACTCTTGAGCTTAACATTACCATAGTATTTAAAATTGTTTATTTTAATTAACCAATAAATTATATATCTTATAATGAAATAAATTATATGTATTAAATAAATTATTAATATGTATTTCTTTAGTTTAACTATATATTTAAACTAAAGAAATAAACTATAATTAAGGTTCATTTGTCTCTTCTTTTTCATTAAGCAAAAAATTGTTGGCCAGCAGGGGATGAAATACAAAGAATAAGAAAGTTTTTATTATGATAATATAAGTTACATGTGACTACAGGAATATGCTTTCATATGGGTCAATAATTTTTTTCACTAAGAATATTTTATTTATTAATTGGAGCTAAATTATAAACTGAATAAATAAAATCGAATCAACTGAAATTACCAATTAAGTTAATTTTTTTGTCGCCTTATAATTCAAGCTATATATATTTAGTATTAGTAAAGTAGTACTATTTATTTACCTTGAGGAAAGCTTAATATACATATATATATATATATATATGTATTAGAGAGAAATTTATATATGTTGGTAAAAATTAATAAAAAAAAAAAGCAGAAGAAAAAGAAGCATGAAGAAGGTAGAATTCTGAGTTTCATTAATATAATTTAATTAGAAACATATCTATGCAGCAAGAAAAAGGAAAGAAAAGAAAGAACAACAAGAAGGAAAAAGAAGACCCTCTTTGCTAAAATCTGAAAGCACTTAGAATCAGATCCTTCTTCAACAATGGTTTCCAATTTAGGAGAAGAACACTTTTGTGGAGATATGAGAAGGGCTGGTGCCACTTCCCCTAAATATTGTTTCACATCCGTCACCATTTTCTATCACTGTAAATTAAGATAATCCTGGACTCTTGAATTCTTCACTTGGAAAATCTTAATTTTATATGTGAATGGAGATATAAGATTGAGTGTTTATTTAGTTTGTTCAGAGGAAAATGGAAATATTATTCCATGTAAATTAAAGGCAACGTGCGTTGATTTGAAATCTTCTTAATTCAAAATTAACTAACATTCACCTTAATTGAGAAGTTTTCTGTTATTGGGGGAGATAAGTGACGAAAATTAGAATAATCAATTACATGACTAGGTGTGTCTTTACTATGGGATGATGGTGATTAACAATTATAACTAATAAAATTCGATCAAAATTTTTATTTTTATTTTCTCGTTGAATTTATTTTTAAATTAATACACATATATACATCACATAATGTAAACCCTAAAAATACGTAAAATTTGAAACGGATTTGGGGCCAGAGGAATTTTATAATTCCTATATACACATTGCTGTTGTGCGGATAATATGGACCAAACCAAATCCCCTCTTCTGAAGGTATCATATAGCTAAGGAAATAAATTTCCGGATAAGCATATTACAATATATCCATGAAGGCCACAGAATATCTTGTCATTTTCATTTTAATTTTAAATAACATATATAAAATTATAAACAACAAATCCAAAAGTACAGCGAAATAAAATTTTAAAATTTTTTTTCTTTTGAAAACAATAAAATTGGCTTCTAATATACTATCTTCTTGTTTCTAAACATGGCCATTATAAATATATATAACATGAGGAACATATTTACAATAGACATTTCATTGTAATTAATTAATATGGTATTATAAAAAGATGTTTAAATTCAGGAGATGGTAGTTAAGAATTTTTCAATCACTAATATATAATTTCATACGCATAATTAATATATCTTGATCCAACAACAAATCCAAGAGTTATTAAGTAAAACATTTCATGGATTTTTTTTTTTTGGTGGCTGCCCAGCAAAGCTAAAATATTAAGCGCAACCCCAATTATCACTATAAGGTGGCAAAGACTTATGAGTTTCGAAGGAACAATAAGTTGATGATAAGACAGATGAAGAAAAATTCCGAAACATCACCATCTCCATGCTTTCTTCTTCACTTTCTTCTTCGTAAATTGTTTCCAAAATTTTAATACGAACCTTAAAGGCTTTGCTCATAAACCGATCCGGTGCAACTGCAGAGAATGGAGTAATGGTTTTGGGATTAGAATCTTGAATAATAATCTTGCCATGTTTGACAAGACTAGGCTTGACAGAGGCTGAGTGTGGTGGTGGTGGAGGTGGTTCTGCTCTTGCCATGTTTGTTTTCTATTTTTTTTTTCGCTTTGAATGTTTCTTCCACGTTCAAATATTTTACTTCACCAAGTTATGACGCTGGCCCCTTAGGATTCCACATTCTGTGTTTCATTTATATAGAAGTTATAATAACTAGAATGTCCTTAACTTTCCACTTATTCACATTAGTGCCATTTATAGACAGGTTTATTTAATTTTGGGCTTTACCATCCAATCTTTAATTTGTTCCTTAATTTGGTTAATAGCGCCAATAAAAAAATAATAACTCGTGAAAATATTTTCACTGCTAAAAAATAATCTCAAAAAGAGAAGGTGAACCTTTTTCTTTTTTTTTTGAAATTAGGTGAACCTTTTTCTTCATTCCTAATAACTCGTGAAAAATTCTGCTGCTGTCCTAATTATTAATTGAAAAAGAAAGGAAGGAAACTGCTTGTTTTTCCCATTTTTCCCTTTTCCAAGTTTGCTAAGCTTTTTTAAATGCAAAAAGTTCATATTTGTTGATTTTATCTATTATATATCTCAAGATTTTCTAAGCTGTTTTTTTCCCGTTTTGCAGTTATGGTCTCAGTTTTTGTTATTTTTATAATAAATAATTACCATAAAATATAATAGATAAAAATAATAATTATTTTTAGTATTTATATATATATAAATCGATTTTAAATTTATTGTTTAAGAATATATATACTTACTGCTAGGTTGTGTTTCAATATAAATATATCAATTCAGATTTTAAATGCTCAAATTATAGTATATGATTTATTATATTCACACAATTGGGTAACAAAACCTATACGCATAAATGTTATATTGTTATTATTTATTTGTTAGATTAAAATCTTTTTGTAGTGGTGAATTGTTGATTTAACGGTTCCATAAATTTAATTTAAAGTTTTTAATATTCTAATATAATTAGTTGATTTAATACAATATTCTAATTTGATTGTTTGATTTAATTTATGAATTTTCATATCAATATAAGATGAAAAAGTCTTATACTAATTATTATCTTTTATTCTCAATTTTACTAAAATAATTAAAGCTAATCCTATTATGATTGATTTTTTTCAGAAAAGTACACTTGATTATTCTTATTTATTTATTCAATATTGACAAAAAAAAAATATAATAACCTACATCTATAAAATTATTTAAAAAATATTTTTTTACCCATAACCGAATTATTATTATTTATAATAAATATAAGAATTAAAATTATTTATATAGTCAATTTGGTGCAATGCACATGCTTAAGAAACTTAGCAATGGTAAATGGGAGCATAGAAACTTCAATGACAGACAAGTGACAACGGAGCAAAATTCCCACAACTTTATGATTTAAATGCAAAGATTTGGAGATTCTCTTACTTTTCTTGATTATAAGTTCATTTTCTTTGCTTCTGTAAACAATGTTTGTTCTCTCCCCTGACAGATTGTTTTGACTTAAACTCATTTGTTTCTTTCATATATGTATGATTTGCCCTAGTTGACACGGCGCAGTTCAGAATAAGAGTCGTGTGGTGTCTTCAAGAGCCAATTCAGTGTTAGCTAGCTCTAGCAATCAATGCTTGTGTCTTTTTTTTCATTTTTTATTTTTCAAGTATAATATGTGTTGAGAATAATAATTAACAAAATGCAATATAATATAATTACATTCTTGATATAAATGTGGGAGATTTATAGAGTTCTTATCCATCATTTTATATGTTTCTTTTTAATTAACTAGACAGAGAATTAAAATTAGGACTACATACATAATTAAATAATATTTGAAAAAAATCGAATTATATATTCTTTTTTATAGAAAGAATATAAGATTCTTAGGCTATAAAGGATTTGTTAGAATTTCTCAAACAGCTGATGAAGGTAAAAAAAAATTTAATTTAATTTATTTATTTTGAAAAAAGACATTTTATTAAATGTGTTGTAAGAAGAGCCTTGTTTGAACTTTTACCCTAGTCATGAAGTTAACCAGTTATGATTCATCACTATCGATCGATCAACAAAACGATAGAGCAGTGGCTGCTTCATAAATAAATACACTGAATAAAGAAATAGATCTACTTCAAGAATCAGATCATTTGTATCCATGGCAAGTCTTTATGTTTTTAATTTATTATTGACTTCTGTACATTCTTTTAATTAAAACAAATTGGAACAAGTTGTCTGTGTAGGCTGAAACGCTTCTCTTCATTATATTCATTGAATGAAAATAATTCTGGAGGCTCCTTTGAAAAAAAAAACAATTGTAATTAATTTAATCACTAATTAAACCATCCATCTTACTACAAAAGGAAAATTATATATATATATATATATATATATATATATATAAAGGCAGCCTTTGCTTTGGAGTGATTATGAGGAAAAGGAAATGACAGATTGTAACAATTAATATGTAACTGCAAAACACAACCCATTCACCAGGCAAATTAAGGTTGAAAAAGTCGCAAAAATCTCATTTTCTAAGTCCACCATAAATATGATAATCAATCCCTCTTAATATATTATCCCTCAATTTACGTTCATATAATTAAAATAAATTTTTGGATATAACTATGGCCAAAGTTCTATTGAACCGTTGAATCGGATTGACGGTTTCAGTTCGATTCAATGAACTGAACTGTAAATCGTAATTAAAAATTCAAGATCGGAATCAGAACCTTTCTTTAAAGTTTCGGTTTCGGTTTTAAAATATTTGAACCGAAATCGAACCGGCGGTTTTAGTTCAAAACTGAAAAATTAAAAAAAAATAATTTTAGGAGTATTTTATGGAAATAAAAAAAATTAAAAAATCTATAAATGCAATATCTTTTTAATTCATTTTCTAATTTTTACACAATTTCTTTCGATCATCAAATTTTAATTATCTAATTTAACTCTAAATTTTTCAAATCTCAAATTTCTAATTTTTACTCTTTTAAATTATTATTATTATTATTTATTACTGTTATTTATTATTATTAGTACTATTAATTATTTATTCTTATTATTATTTGCTATTATTTATTATAATTGTTAGTAATATTTATTATTTATTGTTAATTATTATTATTTATTAGTATTGCTAGTAATATTTATTGTTTGTTAATTATTATTATTTTGCTGTTGTTATTATTATTAGTAGTAATTATTATTGTTATCATTGTTAAAAAAATATTATTATTATTATTATTATTATTATTATTATTATTATTATTATTATTATTATTATTATTATCATCATCAATTTATATTAAAATGATAAGTTTTAGTCATTTTTAATAATATAAGTGGCGATGAATAAATTTTACGACAACATATTAATATTTTGAATGATAAAAAAGAAATAGATTGCCAAGTACAAGACACATTATTTGTATTTATTAAATATTTCAAATATAATATTAAATATTTATAATTATAATTTATGTAATTAATTAATTTTTAGTAATTATATTCAAATATTTTTTTAATTTTTTCTTTATACTTTAATTATAATATTAAATATTTATAAATAATATTATTTGATTTAACTTAAATAATATTATTAATTTTATTAGTGGTGTTTGATCTCATAAAAATATTATTATATATTAATAATAGTATTTTTTTAAATATAATTTTTTAAAAAAAATCGATTTAAACTATTGATTCAAATAGAAATTAAAATTTGAATCAGATTAATTTTTAAGAGTATGAACTTTAATTAAATTTATTCTCATTAATTAAGATTAATATTTATTAAAATTATAAATCGAAATGGAAAATTCTAAACTAATAATTTTAAATCGATAATTTTAATCAATCGAATAGTAATTATGGTTGTGTAAACAAATTTCCTTGCTCATTTTACCATCCTTGCGACATGTAATATGCATTGTCAACATCATAATCTTTTGTGTACATTTGCCTAGCTAGCTACCGTTCATAATATACTCCTTTCTAAATTTTTTTAATTATTATTTTGTTTCTTCGTTATTCACATCATCATTATCAATAATCTTTAGCCATCAAAAGTGTAAAACTAGCTAGGCTATTTTATTCAATTCTTAACTAATATATATATATATATATATATATATATCAAATACTCAAGGCAGAAGAGAGAAAAATTAATTTTAGTCCTTCACCTGAACCATTAAAAAAAATCAATGAAATAACAAAAAAAAATACTCATGGTAGAAAGTTGCTAGCTACATTAAATAAAAATTAATATATATATTTTAATTACAATCTCAAAATTAAAATCAAATTTAAATTATCTTCTTTTAAATAAAGTATTTTTAGATATTTAATTGATCCACATGTATAAAGAACACGTATTATTTATAAATAAGTTTGAGTGTCTAATATTTTTATTATTCATATCGGATTTGAGTATTATTTAGTATGTATCTCGGCTAGATGCTATATGAAGTTGATTATATAATATAATTTAATATTAGTTGTATTTTATTAAATTTTAATTATATATGTATTGTATTATGCTTTAATTACAAAATTGTATGTAATGGAATTGTTTTCATAAAATTTTATTAGTTATTTATAGTTATTTAATTGGAAAAATAATAATTTTTATAATTTAAATTTTACTATATATATATATATTTGAATTTTTATACTTTTAAATAGGTAATTAAACAATACAAATAATAAAAAAACAGTTTTAAATGGATTTATGTTGGGCACTAATAATGGAAAAATAACTAGAGCTTTTTATAAAAATAAAAAAAATAATTAAAAATAATTTTAAATTTACCATATTTATAAAATATTTATCAAAATATCAGAATTTATAAAATATTTACCAAAATACCAAATTTTTATTAGTTTACATAGAGTTTTCAATAAGTTTATAATAGATTTATAATAAGTTTATAAATTTTATATAGTTTATAATGAGTTTATAATAAAATGGCTAAAATACTCCTGATAAAAAAGTAAAAATTTTTAAAAATACGGTGAAGATTGTCATTTTTTTAAATAACTATAATTAGATTTGGGACGGTACAACTATGAATAGGATAATTTTCATAGATACCTTACATTCGATTTAAGAATAATCCAATTTAAATCGTGGTGAATTTGGCAAATGGGCAAGTTTAGTTGTCATTAATTGATCTAATAGTGCAACTAGCTTTATTCATTATGAAAGAAACCTTTGTTAATTAGGTCATTATATGGCGCCTTTCATGTAATTAAGTTACTTTCTTTTTTTTTTTGTGTGTTCAAAAGGTATCCTAGGAAGCTGGCATGCATGCTTATCTCCATATTAAATTAATCTCCTTTCTGAATGAGTTTAAGTATGCATACTAAACTAGCTGTTAAATACTAGTCTTAAAAATTAAGTGCTAGTTAATAAAAAAAATGAGAGAAAGAATTAATTCGCTTTACTAACTGAACTAGCATCATTCATGCATATACTAAAGAAATACAACTTGAAATTATATGACATCAAAATCAAAATTTGAGAATAATAAAACACAAAAGCAAACTTTTAGTCCCTTTTGTTGGGAATGTGAATCCCACATCGGTAAGGAATGAGCAGCTCCAGTCACTTATAAGACTGGGCAATCCTCTTCTTGTTAACTCGGGTTTTCAGGATGAGTTAGGCCCAGCTCTAATATGGTATCAGAGCAATTAATGTCCAAACGGGTTAGATCCTGAGCTAAACCCCCACATGACCGAAGCTGATGAAGAGATGCCAGCCGGTCCGCCCAAACGGGCTTGTGTTAGCAAGTGTCAACCGAAAGGTCCGGTTGCACTTGAGGGGGGATGTTGGGAATGTGAATCCCACATCGGTAAGGAATGAGCAGCTCCAGTCACTTATAAGACTGGGCAATCCTCTTCTTGTTAACTCGAGTTTTCAGGATGAGTTAGGCCCAGCTCTAATACCTTTAAAGTTTAAAGGTCGCTGTCCATAATACTGCAAATTTAGCTTTCTGTTGCTGCCGCCCTGCTGTCTTCTTTGATCTAACAAATCACACACACACCTCTATATGTTAATATAAATATATATAGTTATTGTATTGTAGCAGTAGCATCGATCCGTATATAACTCCATGTGAAATAGAAGGAACTAGTTAATAAAGTTGAATAAAGAACAAATTAAGAAGAAAGAAAAGTTACCTGAAAGGTCTCCATTAAAATTAATTGTGGTCATCAGTCTCTTATGCTACGTTTGATTGCCATGGATAAGAGGCAAAATAAATTGAAGGGTTTGTGTCAAAAGAAGACAATTCAAATCATAATAATAAATTACATAAAACTTTTGAACTTAATTAATTTGATATCCGCACCGTAACTACTGAAGCATCAATATCATCCTTATATATAAAAAGTGTCTACGCATGTGATTTTGTAGGTCCACTGATTAACTTATTATTATGAGTACGACTCTTTGCAACCCTAACTTTAATTTCATATCACACTGTTCAATAGTAGTCTTGATTCCCATTTGAAATATATTGAGTTACACTGTAAATAATTAAGTTGAATATCAAAATAGAATGCTTAAAATATGGCATTAACTTATTTAAATAAAATCTATTTGATTTATTTTTAAATTCAAAATTTTTTTTTATAACTTTGATTTGATTTTCTGCATCATTTGAATCATGCTTTCAACAGCAACAGATTGACAAAAATCACTGAAGATGAATAATAAAATAAATTTAGAAATACAATAGCAACCGTTTATGGAGATAACAGGCGATGGATTTGGGATAGAATTAGCGAGAGAGACTGATTTTGTCGCTAAATTGAGGTTAGGAGATTTGCGTCGTGTTTTAAGCAAGAGATTAGCAAGTATTTTACAATGAATTAGCGATAAATCCATCGCAAAATTTATAAATATGACTTAATTATTTATTTATTTATCACAAAATATTGATAAAAGGTCTAAATAATACTGATGGGTGGATTTTATTATTAGGTTTTAATTTTTAAAACAACTGCTTTCTTATTTTTCTTTTCATTTTTCCTCTTTCCTTTTTATTTTTAATTTCTTATTCCATCTAGTCGCCTTCTGAATGGATAATCTCATTTTTTTCTTATGTTTGATTTTAAATTTCAAAGATCGCTATCAGTTTTTTCATATTGTCTGTATGTTATTATCTTATAAAATAAACAAATGAATTAAACTTGAAAAATTGTCACATCTAAAAAATACAAATAAAATAATTAATTTAATGCAAAAATAGACTTTCCAATTTTAATAGCAAATTTTTAAGATTGACATGCTCAAATTTTTATTAAAAATTTAACCTGAATTTTTTTTTAAATGAAAATTTTGGCACCGTACTTGAGAGATTAATTGTTCTGAGTAGCCTAGCACAATCTCTTCAATGCAATGCATGTTTTCATTGGTATTGTCTACCTTTTTTTATGGGTTTTGATTGGTTTCTGCTATTTGATTATCTTTTTTGAGCTGATATTGTTATGTTATGCTTCTGTTCTCTTATGACTTGGTTCTGATTTGCCTTATAATATCAATGGTCTTTTTTTTTTTTTTGCCTTTTATAACATTAATGTTATCCACCTTGGTGGAAATGTATTGGTTTGTGCATTGCCTAAAAGCTAACAACCCGTAAATTTGATGATGAATCCAGCTTGAACTTAAAACATGCTAAATTTTTTAAAAGGTTAGCCCATTTATTCGCTCTTTTTCTTATTAATTAAGGCTCGAAATCTTATCAATGGCCAGATCTAGCAACAGGTAATCACTATATTCATTTTTTTTAATTTCTTGCAATTTTATTAACAATAACATTAGGGGATATCATTATGTGGATTAAACCATTTTTTCTTAATTAAACCTTTTTTTTTTGGGGTACCGTGCAGGTAGAAAGTGACAGCCATACGCAGTTTCTAGGAACACTTTTTGGTAGAGATATTTGATTGTTTAATAAACCAACGTTGCTCTTAAATTCCAAGGCATTTGCAATTTGCATTAGATATTTATACTAATAACAATACTTATATTTTACTTCCACTTCCTAATTTTTTTTTCTAAAATCATAAATCTAAACTGAAAATTGAAAAAATAAAAAAAAGAGTCATCAAAATTTAAATTTCTAATTTCCTGAATTATAACATACATAATAGATTGTTACTTCAATATTACAACTTGCAATAGAAAAAGTATTTCATACCTTTCCATAATAATGTAACTTATTAATTACACTATTTATGCTTGGATGGAGGTATTAAATTGGTTCAAAAAACAAAAATAACGTTTGACAAGTCAGAATGCTGAAGCTCAAAATATTAGGTCAACACTCAACATCAGCATCAGCTTTGCTTCAAAAGTACATTCATCATCAACTGAACATAACTAATTAATCATAACTGAAGCTAAAAAAAAAACACTAATTATCATATTATTAACTATTAATATGTTTAGCACCTTTTATTCCTTACGTATTGTCCTAAATTTTAATATTTTTCCTTAGAAAAATATAAAAAAAAAGTTCCTCGTTGACTCTCAGTTTTTTCTTCTTCTTTTTTATGCAATTAAATTCACAAATTATTCAAAATACCCCCCATAAAATTTATTTGTTAAGTGCTGCTATTTTCTTTTAGCTCCAATAAAGAAATAAAAAAAATTAAAGAAAATAATTTAATAACTCAAGTTCTTATGAAGATGTGGCTTTAAATAGAATGAAATAAAGAAGATACAAATCCATGTTAGCAACCTTCACTAGGCACTAGCTGATGCTAAAAGATTTTTCTTTTTCTTCTTTATAGTTTTTACTGGATGAGCTATGCAAAATCGATAAACAAAAAGAGGTGGCATTCCCTTCTCTTACTACTCTCCAATCGCAAGTAGAAATTCAACTCAAGATCTCTCGATGGAAATCAAATCCTTTACTGCTATAAATTCCCCTTCAGCAGAGTAAAACTGTAAAACACAAAAATGGCAACAATCTACGGTGAATACTTTTTCAAACAATGCAAGAATGCAGATTTTAAGCCATCCAAACACGACCATATAATTCCCTGCAGATGAAGGAAAGTTTTACGAAGAGATTTGAATAAGCATCAAATTCAAATCAGTCATGAGAACCATTCTCCCAAGCAACAAGTAACTACATAGTTACAAGCGATTCCATCACTGTCACAAGACAGATGGCGAGCAGCTGCTGCTCCTGCTTTTAGCCAAGAAAAGTGCAAAAATGGAAACTATCAATCACAACAAAAACCATATCTTTTGAGATAATTCAATTTTCCATACAAGGTGTGACACAGCAGAAATATCGACCCCACTATGAAGTTATCTCCTGAAACATTCATGGAAGCGCCAAGCCTCTGCAATTAATATCAAAAGTGGGTGGCGTCACTAACTGATAACCCCAATTTCAATTAGCCTCTCCTTTCGATTAGAACTCGTGGCTCAATTTAAGCCTAAACATGCTCCTATAAATCTCACCCACAGCTTTTGTTCTTCTCCCATCTCAAACAAAGCCTTTCTGGTTCATATCTTTTCAGCTTCTCTTCTCTTCCTAAGCTCTTAAACCCTAACAAATACTTGAAAAAGAATGGCAAATTCACGCATAGCAAAGTTCATAATAGAAGTTGCACCACCACAATACATTAATGTAATGAGGCATAGAGCATCAAAGATGTTAGATACAATTAATGAAGAGGAAAGAGATGTTAGCCCAAGCAAATCTCTTGTTTCTTCTGCTACCAGTAGTGCTGCAGCAGCCGCCATTGCAGCCACTGCTGCAACAAACTCCAAGTATTTTTCTAAAGTAGTTCAAAGATCTTTTTCAATCTTTGAAAACTGAGAACTATGTCCTGACTTCTTCGTTACTACTTGAAGAATGGATATTTTGTCTTTTAATTCACTCCCTTGTGTTTTTTTTTTCAAGTTGCGGGAATGGAGGGGAAATCGGTCTTGGTAGACCAAGAGTTGCTAATTATATTACACAACAGAATGATACAGAAAGTCCTTTTATTGCAATTCCAATGTTGCACATAATAAGAAACTTTCAGTAATAATAAAATCAGAAATGCTAGTTGAGGTAAAAAATTGATTGGTTAGTGCACGAGTGATGAAAAAATTTGTCTTGAAATGTTCGAAATGTTCTAAATTATACATTCACCATCCATACTACCACCGCCAATAATACAAGGGCAACAACAATCCATTTACCACCACCATTAATGCATGGACAACCACGACTAAGCACTAGAACAATTATTTTGTTCATACTTTAATGGATTTCTTCATTTATTTTTGCAGATTTTCTTTATCATTTGATTGAAATTTGAAATTTTAATTGGAAATTATGTTTTTGCTTTGTAGAATACGCTGGTAAAATATGTTATCTTTTAACAAATGATACTATTCAAATATTTAGATTTACAAGGGCTTCAGATTTTTTCAATCATAGTCGTTGGAGACTGATGCTTAATGACAATTTAAAAATGGCTTCACATAAAAATATGAAATCAAAATTTCAGATGAAAATATGAAATCCTTTTATCAAAGAAAAATGCCCTAGTTCTCTTTTCTGCTTGGCTAAAAAATTACATTTTCTATTGACAAATTTTTCCGAGCACCTAAAACTGGACTTTTTGCAAAAACAAACGGAATCCCGTAAACAACACAACTTCATTTATAACCCTAAAATGAAACTGTATAAACAAACATATGACAATAATTGTCCTAAAGAAATCATCAATACAATCACATATTTAGTTAGATTATTTTACAAACATCTTGCAATACATTGCTTTTTCCTCAAAAATATGAAATGAAGCAAAATGTTGACATTCCTTGTTGCATTACATCGTTGGTCTTAGGCACACAAAAATTTTAAATGAAGTTATTAACCCTAAATATACAATTACAAAATACTAACTTCCAGAACAAGACATGCAGATTTATTACACTTATGCAAAAATCTAGAAACTTCCTAGACAGAGCCAATTGTTACTTTCCGATCATGAAGAAAAGAATGAAATGAAGTGTAACTCAGATACGGTGCAAAAATGGAATTGTACTCTTGAATTTTATTATTGTGAATCTATATCAAAATAGTAAGTCTGCAGATGTTCTAATTTTCAGGACATTAGAACTAACCTGTATATGACCCCAAATGTAACACGAATGATAAAAGTATTCCTCATTTGATTTTTTTTTAATCTCCTCTGCCTATCATTGAGGATTTGAAACCAACCTTGCGCTTCCTAGATGTTTCTGATTTAACTGTCTCTTTCAATTTCTCCAGGGCTGGCACATCAGAGAGAAATGAAAGGCTCAGTGCTATTGGCACATAAAATGACATTCAAATTAAAATAAGGTTGTGCATATGTGTTTCCTTAATCCACACGAGACAACCAACTCTTAGCAAGAAATCACTACAAAGATTTTTTTTTCCAACATCTATCTCATTATAAACGCTTCCTTCAATTTCTAGGGCATGCTCTTAAACCATAGAGAATCACTGTATAACACTAAACAACCAAGAGCCGGGCTAGCTCAATTGGGACCATTGCATACGTGAAGGTATTGGGCCCAATAGCCAGGCTAGTTCCCAGAGAATAATAATAGTAATAATAATAAAGCAATAAAAATAACCAGGAAACCACAACAAATGGATTAGAAATTTCAAAATCAATTATATACATGAGAAAATTCAAAGTGAATATTTGCAATTGCACCCATACCAAAGCCCATTGCTGGTATTTGTCAATGCAGTCATAAGCTTATCATTAGCAAAGAAATCCAGTAAATTACCTGAAACATAAACAGAGTGAAGAGACTCAACAGAGCTGGAAGGTACAGAATAAACAGGACAAGAATCATTTCCAGCCTTCTGTAACAGTTTCTTGAAACGCTTCACCTGCAATCAGTAAAATTGCAGGTAATTTGCATAGCATGTCACAGATGAAATGTCTAAACAAGTATATACTAATAATTATTTTTCATATTGCACTTTAGTCTTTATTTATTCATTCTTAAATTTGTTGTACTTCTATTTGCAAAAACATCAGAATAGGAAAGTAAAAAAATAGGATTGAAGTAGCAATGCTGATTTTGAAGCCCATCTAACTCTACTGCCATCAATCACCAGAAAAAAGGCATTCAAAATTATCCATTAAATTCTACAAGTGAATATATAAAAATTATTTGCATTCTGAGTTATGTCATAGTGGAATATTGGATAAAGACAGCTTCCAAATGATGATTGACCACTTGTAGGCCTATCAGCAAATATCTGAACTTAAGATCCAATAAACTTGACTTTAGGAAGTCCAAACCAAACTGTACTAAGATGGATTCAGCTGGATCCAGGTCAAAGGTGACCATTCCCAATTCAAAAAAAGGACTTCAGATCAGCTGAGCTCAGGCTGGCATGAAACAAGCCTGAAGCCGGCTTACTCCATAAGGAATGCTTGCAATCTAACTTGAGCTTCTCTGTTGGATTAATCCAGAAAAAGGATTCCAATTCTATAAACTAGGTCGAGGAAAACACCTATTTCAACCCATGAACCTCATTGGGCTATAAATTTAAAGCAATACCTCCCAAGCAAGGAACAATAAGCATGAATAACATACCTCATCAGTACGCAACAATGTGAAACAGCGGCCTGTCTGACCTGCTCTTGCTGTTCGACCAGCACGATGAATGTATGTCTTTATGTATGGGGGCTTATCATAGTTAATAACATTTCTCACCCCTTCAACATCCATCCCACGAGTCATCGCATCAGAGGAAACAAGTACTTGTATCTCTCCTTTCCGGAAGGCCGTCAATGTCTTGCTGAAGCATGTTTGCTTATTAAGTTAAAATTTTTTAAAATAATTTAGATCATAAACATTAATTCTTTCCCATGAAAAGCAATGTTGGTTAGCATGGGCTAACAAAAGAAAACAACAATAAGATGCTTTCCATAGAGCTATTTTATCTTATTCACCCAAATCTCTTAGAACTATTTTATCTCTTAAAACAACAAAAAGATGCTTTCCACAGAACTATTTCATCATATTCACCCAAACCTCTTAGAACTATTTTATCTCTTAAAACAACAAAAAGATGCTTTCCATAGAACTATTTTATCTTATTCACCTCCCTAGACTAAGAAATTAACTAAAATGCTAGATCGAGGTTGAATTTGGAAATACAAGCAAATCACAAGTTCTATAATCAAATTTTTGCTTCATAATGATGGAGCATCACTTGAAGTAATCATCCAAATACAATAGGGAATTTATATATTTAGTTCTCCTACTGTCCTACAGTAGATATAGAATTTCTTGGTCCCACAGTTATAAAATTAAAGCAGCTAATTTACCTTCTTATAGATTGAGGTTGACGACCCGAATACTCCTTGATCTTGATTTTTAAATCACCAAAAAATTTCAGTAGGGTGCAAAGTCGATGAGTTGACTCCACAGATGACGTGAAAACAATGCACTTCTCTCCATCTAAATTTTGTAGAAGAGCAGCCAGGAAAAGAGGTTTCAGGTTGGACTCGCAAATCTGCATGAAAGATATGGAAATTTGATTTCAGCAGAGAACTTGAATTGAAAAATAATTTTGTTGACAAGAGCATCCCTTATGATAACTAAGCTTTTCCATTACAATTGTGAAGCTTCATTCAAAGGCATCTAGGCAAGTATGGTTACATAATGAATTGTCAATCTATGAATTAAACAGCCAGCACCCAAATTGAGAACATGTAAATGTTCCATTATTATCAGCATCATTGTATTTAAACCCTAGATGAACCCAAAAGAAAACAGAAACAAAATTCAAATTATATAGATATCAAATAATAGTCCACTCAAATAAAAAAATTTAAGATCATGACACCACTTCTAATCACTCAAAATCCATGGTCAGCCTAAAAATTTTAGAACTTATTCTGATTCAAATAAACAAATATTCAAGACTCATAACCTGCTAAAAAATGGTGATTTTTGAGGTTCTCCATGATCATGGAAAAGAAGCCTATAAATATAAAAACAACTTCCACTTTTTGCATGAAAATAACTAACTCCTGATCATAAATTATAAGCAAAGGTTCCTTAAATCATACAAAGTTCCGACATACCAATAGTCCAACACAATTTGTGAAAGCTTGAAAGCTGTATGATAACCAGGATTTGAATTAATTCAATATAGAAATTCATTCCCCTCGAAAATCTACCAAGCAAAAATAAAAACCCAAATAAACTTCAACAGTTTTTGGAAGTTTTAGAATATTTATAACTTTTTCATCTCATGTTCACTTATTCCAAGCTCCACATATAATGAGTTAATAGTATTGGACTAGGCAAAAATTTTGTGCATAAAGTAAAACATTCTCATGTTCTAGATTGAAAATAAGGTAAAATGCAATAGTTCAGAAACAATAGCAATAGATAAATTTAAAAATAGAAATATTAGCACATTACAAAATGACAAAGTTTAAAGGTAATGTTGCAAAATCGTACAACTCTGTAAGACTCCAACTTTGCAGGAAGCTGATAACGCCTCTGCCCAGTTGTCAATAACAAAGGATGATGCAGATCAAGTTGAGCAAGCTTGCTTGGATCCTGAGTTAATGTGGCAGACAAAACCATCTTCACAAGCCTAGGGTGAGATTTGCCGTTAAAGCCCCTCTCAACACCACTGCAACAAAACTAAAGTAATAATTATATTCAAGTATAACACAAAATAAAATTTACTCATCTTTTAGACCATAAATAGGAACAAATTTTAACAGCACTGTTAGTCTGATAAGAAATTCAAATGATGCTTCCAAACCCAAAGATCACGTCATAAAGTCATTTCAAGCATCAGTAAGATAGTAACCATGTCCATTTGAGTATCAGCATAAAGAATGACTACATCGATCAAAATAGAAAGAAATATAATTTTGGCCGGGTGGTACAAACCATGCTTGTAAGCAAAGCTGGACAAATTTGAAAGTGAATAATATGTAGGAAAAAGGAAATAGAACTCACCATCTCCTTATAGTTTTCAGAGGACAAATTAGAGGAGGAAGAAAACTATTAACATGAGGCATGATACTTTCATCATGAGAACTAGTCACTTTGAGCACAGTAGGAAGCCAAGACTGGTATGCTTCCCTGAGCAAACGATCTGTTTCATCAACAACCTAAAATAGCTTAAATATCAGCATATGCTTTATCGCACGAGAAAAACAACAAAAGGAAGTTTGCTAAGATAAAGCCTTTGGCTTTCCATACATGCAACCGATCATGTCATTTAATAGCTAAATTTATTTTTGAAAAGATGTTGTCTACAAACAATCATGGTAAACAAGCAAATTATTTTCTCATCTTCAATCAATAAAAATAAAATAAAACTATATGGTAAAAGAAAGAGTTGTGTTCAATAACCAGTAACAACCAAGAAAATAACTGGAAATCAAAGGAACCTCCACGAAATTAAACAAGTTGAAAACAGCAAACAAATGAATTCGCCCAAGACCTTTTATGTAGAAAACTACTTGTGCATATTAGGATTAGTTCCAAGTCAAGGCAAAAGTACAAGCAGTTCCATTAAGAATCAGGTTTCTAACAAAGCTTTGCAATAGGTATATAGCATTCAAATAAACATAGAAGCCAAACATACAGAAAGACATAACACACGAGATACATGTAAAACTTACCACCAAAGTGTAGTTCAACATTAATATATTAGCACACTCTGCCACTTACAAGATAACGGAGATGCTCGAGCGTAAATCCCTTAGTGGTGGTGATATGATCCATAAGCCGTCCCGGGGTTGCCACCAATATATCCACCGAACTCTCTATCTCTCGCATAAGATCTTCTGGGTCATAACAAATACCTGCCTCAAGCTCAGGTCTCTTGACAAGTTCTGAAATTTCAAGAGCAATTGAAGATTGACCTACAGCCAAACCAACGGATAAGCCCACTGCAGGTGCAATTGCAGCAAAAACCTCTTTAACCTGTAAGGCTAAATCACGAGTGGGCAAAACAATCAAAGCACGTAAACATCTGATAGAGCGAGTAGTAGACAGCATTTGCACTATCGGCAAAGCATAAGCTAAAGTTTTCCCACTTCCCGTTGGAGAATTTATGCAAAGATCGCGCTCAAAAGCACCAGGCCCAATCGTTTCTTGCCAAACTGCAACTTGTACTGGGAAGAGTGATGAGAAACCCATATTCTGCAAAGCCAGCTTCAACCTGAATTGAACCAACGGAACCCAGAATTGAAAACTGAAAAAAAAATGATAAAAATGATAATGATAGTAAGATAATAGTGAATTAGGTACCTAGGGTCAAGGCAAGGGAGAAGATCAAGAGAACAATCCTGAAATAGACTAACGTCAACTGGATTTCTCATCCATGGCAAAACTGGCACATTATTTTTCTTTCCTGTTGGTTCCTCCATTTACTATCTTTCTACTCTCTGCCACCAAAATTCAGCTTAACCCTAGCAAATAGAAACAGAAAAACTGGGGTTTTAGCTTAAAGTGGGGGAGACTGGGAGGGGAGTAGAAAGAAGATGGGTGAAGCCCATGATTCAGTTGGGCCCCGTCCACAAACTCAAGTTTCAAATCCAACGGCCTTTTTTTTTTTTAAATTACGTCTTTATTACATTTTGAGATTTAATAAAAAAAATACCTGGAATATTTGATTTATTCAATATAGACCTCATTCAACTTGAACGGACATTTTAAATTAGAGTTGTGCGTGGATCGAATTGAATTAAATTTATTCTTTACCCATGGTCGGACCTGAAATATTTTGAGCTAAAAAATAAGGTCAAAAACCTGACCCTAGCCCAAGTACCTAGGCCTATGGGTCGACTTATTTGGTCTCAAAGTTTTTTTATATATATATTTTTTAATTATCAATATTATAATTTTTATTAAATTTTTCTATATTTATATTATTTTTAAGTTATTAATGCTATAATCTTATTATGAGGGTGTTTCTCAAAATTTAAAAGCTGGTCAAAACTGCTTATAAGCTGTTTTTAGATTATAAGTTGTTTATTTAAGTGTTTCTGAAAACTTAAATAGTAGATTATAATCTGATTTTAATCAGTTTTTTAAAAGTTAAATTTTGCTACTTTTTTTTAAGCACTTATTTTTTAAGCAGTTTTGACCAAGTAAAAGACCATACTATCCCTACCTAATCTTCAATATTCCAAATTTGCCTACCTTATACACTTTAGTTCCCATCAAAGAAATTTTTATTATTATTATTATTATTATTATTAAATTTTATTATTATTATTATTATTATTGCAAAATAAATTTTGAATTGACATTTAAAAAATTATTTTTATACAATAAATAAACTCATGGACAGTTTGGTCATTTTGACAGTTTCTACAATTAAAAACTGATTATAAGCTGATTTTACAGAAACACTTAACTGATTATCAGCTGATTATTAGCTAGTTTACAGAAACGCTTAACTGCTTATTTTTAATCTGATTATAATCTAAAAATCACTTATTCACAGTAAGCTGAAAAGCTCCAGTTTTGAGAAACACCCTCTATATAAAGAATTATAGATAAAAATCAATATAATTATTCATAAAAATTAATATAATTAATTAAAATACTTAATGTTAATATAATTAATATAATTATTTAGAAATATTTTTTTTGAAATAAAGGAAACAAACATCACTTAAACTGCTATTATCCGATTGAGAGCGATCCTCATTATATCACTATTAACCAAATGGATGACTGATTGGGGACACACATCAGACCAAATGAGTTGAACTTAGTATGATTCGCAACTATGTTCGCTTCACGAAAAGCATGCACAATACGAACCTCTCATGTTCTACCTATCAACTCCTTGATACGGTTGATTAACATACCATGAGATGGTGCAGGAGGCTCAATACCTAATAAGATCTGGACCACGCCTTTATTATATGTCTGCACACAAATCTTTCTCCGTCCCTTATCCCAAGCTAAAGAAATACTATTAAAGACACCCCACAATTCGGTATGAAATGTTGCATATCTGTTGAGTTTAGAAGAGAATCCTCCCAACCATCTACCTCTGAAATCTCGAAAGACACCACCAGCTATATCAGAGTTGATACCTCTGTGAAAAGCCATACATCTGTGTTCAGACAAACCCAATCCCCATTAGGAGGATTCCAGCTAATCAAAATATTCTCATGAGATACTGGAACATGGCTCAATGCTTTACTAGCCGCCCATGCCGCCTGATGATTAAGGAAGACATAAGATAGCAAAGATAACCTTACGTTAAGGGTGGGTTGGAGAATTAATAAATATAATATTAATATAATTAATATAATTATATTTGTTTTAAATACCTCAGGGTGAGCCAAGCTTGTATTTCTCCTCAATCCCGAAGCCTAACCCGAGGTGGCATCAGCCTCTCCCATTAATCCCAAAGTCTAGCCCATTTTTTCTTGAACCATGCTCAACTCGGCCAGGTGGGGCTCGATCAGGTGGAGCCGTTCGGGCCAATGGCTAAAATGCACAGCCTTATTTTGAACAATTATACCATTTATCTTAAAAAAACAAAAATTCACTAAAACTCACTAGTATTGCAGACCCTATTCATGATTTCATGGCCTCCTCTTCCTTTTCGTTGCTCCATCAGAGCACACTTTATTGCACAAACAACAAAACTTTTGTCTCGATCTCAATCTTTGCTTTGATATTTTAATCTATTTAAATTGATAAGTTATGTATATATACATACATATATTTAGTTTTTTTTAAACGATGATATATGTATGTTTGAAATATCAGCATACAAATATGTTTTAGATATGAGAAATGACATTGTATTATAATTAAAATGAAAGGTTTTATTTTTACCCAGTATTGAGATCACTACAATATCTGAGCTTCAATGTTTTTTCATTTATTTGTTATTGAGATAGTTTGTTAATAAATAGATATCTTAACCTATGATGCTCATATATTTTATTTTCTTTCTTTTTTTTTATTTAATGAGCATTATGAAGATTAATGAAATATTATTGGGTATTATGGAGTTTAAAAAAGTGTCATAGACCCTTAAAGATAGTTAGGGTACAATAATTGGGGTAACATTATTTTCTACTTTACAAATAGGAGTGGATATTAAATAGTTAACTAACTGAATTTTTGTTAACCGACTAAAAATTCAATTCAATTAATCGACCATAAATAACTACGGCCGGTTTAGTTGAGATATTAGATAGGATTCAATTTTCAGTCGGTTAACGGTTAATCTAGTTTGATTAATTGGTCAACCATTAACCAACAAACACAATGAAACAAACGATGAGTTTGATGTTGGTGCAATGTTATTCGAGCTTCCTACTCTTATAATTGGATGCGAATCTACTCTTTAACAAAACAAATTAAAAGAAGTCACACCATATTTAATTACAAACTCTTTTAACTAGAAACACAGTACAGAGAACTTGTTGCATATAATGAATGGCAAAGGGGCATCTTTCAGCCAATCAGGGTGTGGCCTGGTTGGTCATCCTACCTTCAAAAAAAGTTGATAGGATACGGAGGTTTCAGATTCGATTCCTGCCGACCACACATTCAGCACCATTATGGTGCATGTTAGTACCTCTATGGTGCTCAGAGGAGGGCTACCCGGTCCATTAGTGGCCTCCTTAGTATCCAAAAAAAAGGGGCATCTTTCAGTAATTGGTCAAGATCTGTCACCATTAAAACCCAATAAAGATTCCATCTTTTTTGTGCGGTATCTAAAAAATGAAAAACCCATGAAATAATTACCTCTAGTGTCGATTGATGGAGGAATCAAGTTGATTTTGGCTTTTTTACAGTGTCTTGAGCTTTAGATTAAAATCCCTAATAACACTGGCTAGCATCTTAGATAAATCTTGGCCAATTTATATATCAATTTAGTTTTTTTTTTAAATTAACAAAATAGAAAAAAAAATATAAAAAAAACCTCATTGTTAATGGATATTAATATGGAAACCTGCACGATGCGTTGAGTAGTATTAAAAGAATTAATAAAACAAAATAATTAGAATCAGAGTTTATATTTTAATGAAATATTTCCATCAATCAAAAAATAAATATATTAAGCTATTATTAATTTATCATTACCAACCTCTTATTATTAAAGATCATCACTTAACATTATTATAGAAGACCCACCACGGATAGAAGGGATGGTGAAGCCACTAGTTAATGTCAAGGAGGTGTCAGGTTCGATTCACGAAGTGGAGCTTGCCAATCCTCAACAGCTTAACGCACTGGAGTCCTGGGTGTGGAGCCCTTCATAAAGCGTATATTTAAGCGGTCCTATAGCGGTGGGTTGTTGTGCTAGTCTCCCCCGAATTTAGGCTGCTTGGTGGATCAGACTGGCCCCAAAGGGATGATGGTCCAGCTAAGCAGTAATTCCCAATCACAAAAAAAAAAACATTATTATAGAAGAACATTTACAAAATCTAGCATAAATTTTCAATAACAATTGGTGCAAGAATGGCTCCAAGCAAATACTTCAAGCTAGTTTTTTTCTTAATTGTATGGGTCATAGTCTAGCAATTTTGCCAAATTATAAAATTTTCACAATTTCAAAATCCGAATTTCCTAATTTGCCAATGTCTAAATTTTCTAATTTGTAATTTTTGAAATATTTAAATTGCCTGAATTGTCTAAGCTTGAACTATCTATAATTCTGCCAAAATATGAAATGCCGAAAGTTTCTAATGAGTTGGCAAAATATGAAGTATTAAAAATTTTGAAATACAAATATTTCTAGCGACTTGTCAAACTATAAAATTCTTCGATTGCCATAATTACAAAAAATCGAAGTACCAAAATTTCTAATATACCAAAATCTAAAATACCACAGGTATTTGAGTTGCCAAAAATTCATGAATCATCAAAGCTTAAGATGACTAATATTTTATAATTGCCAACGGCCACTTTTCCCTCGCATGCTGAGCTTGAGCTGCTAGTGCCTATATTGTTTACTGTAACAACTCTCCCAAAGATATGACAACCCTTCAGTCAATTGATAGTCCTTAAGAATATATGATCTAATAATATATTACACTATTTACATTTAAACATATGTATTTAAAAATAATTTTTTTGATAGTTTCTTGTAAAAATAAATGAACCACAACTATTTTAATAAATGTCTTCAAAAATGCAAATCTAAATTAAAATGAAAATATAATATCTAGAACTAAAATCAAATTTATTTCTCACTTGCGATTTTACATTTTGTGAACCAAGTGTGAATAATTATTTAGGTTGTAGCAAAAACAATTTCAGATATTGGATTTGAATATTTAAATTTTATCTTAAATTAGTCCAAGTGACAATCTATTATTGTGACATGTGGCTTAATTTTATACAATATTACTCTCCTTATACATATATATTACATAAGTAACTGCATAAGTTTCATTTTTAATTTATATTTTAAATTTTATTACGACATTTGGCTTAATTTTATGCGATATTACTCTCTTTATATACACATATATGCAAGCACTCGCATATATATATATTACATAAGCAACTATATAAGTTTTATGTTTAATTTTTATTTTTAATTTAGTAACTATATGTCACAATTAGTTCTAACATAATATTTATGAATTTTATGTATATACTATTTTTTTTTAATTTCATGTTCTCATATTATCCGGACAGTTGAAAGTCCGATATTATAATTCGGATATCAATTAATAATTTTTTAAGTCATGATTTATTAAAATTAAAAATAATGTTATACGAGGAATGGCAGCCTAATTACTATTTAGCTAAGCTAGTCGACGAAAGAAATGTCATCCAATAAATTAATATAACGTCACTAATCACTATGTAGGATTGCCACTTGTCCAATTTAAGGAGTATATAGTATTTAATTAATTAATTAAATGATTTGGTTTATGATAACGTGGGAAGATTCCACAAAATTCCTCTCTTCTAAAATATAGTACTACTATATAAAGTAGATTATAAAAACTTCCAATAATTCATTAATTTTTTCAAAGCGTGATTATTTATGTAATTGTCAAAGCCAATGCAACATACATAGACAATGACTAATTGACAGCCAGATCATACATACATATACATATGTATATATATATATTTATTTATATTTATAGCCTTTGTCTTTTTTATTGTTAAATCCGAGCTGAGTGATAATTTTAATAATTGAATCATAAAATATAATTATTATAAAGAATAACTCAAGCATTCAAATGATTATGTTTAATCTTTAGATCCTAAAAATAACTTAATAATTAAAAATAATTACTAAAGTTATATAACTTAGTAATAACTTGAGTCAGAATAATTTAATTATCATAATTATGATGATTACCATAAAATTATACGTGACTAGATATCAATATTTACTATTGCTATTTTATTATAAAATAATAAAAAAAATTAATATAATAATAATTAAATAAATTTAAACATAATGCCTTTAAATAACTAAATTTTTTTAATTATATTTGAATTGTTCGGTACAATGTTAAATTTGGGACATGTACGACGCCTAAATGTTCAACGCAAGTACGGAAAATTTTTTTTTACTTCTTCTAAATTTTTAAATAATAAATATGTTAATATTTAAAAAATACTTACTCCGTATTATTTATATAGAAAAAATAAAATAGACATAAAAATTAAAAAAAATTTACTTTTTCAATCTCTATTTACTTAAATACCCCTAAAAAAACATCCCTCAAATTAAATTTTTAAGACAAAAGTATAAATAGTATTTTGTCTCATTTCACTCCTCAAAATTTATCTAAAATGGCATATTTTCTATATAAAAGATACACCAAAAAAAAAAATTTTTTCTATGTAAATGATACGGAGGGAGTATATTTTTAAAATAAAAGAAATTAAAATATATAACTTAAAATGTTATTAAAAACAAAAAATAAAACCCTCTGGATATCGCAGGCTATATGCCTATATCGGTGAATGCAATATTTTTAGAGAAGTAATTTGCCAAAAACGCATCTGCGGTCAATCTAATTATATTATCTCTGTTTCAGAAAAAAAAAATGTTATATTATATAATGAGATTTTTAGCTCATTTAATTCTGAAAACAGTATCGAGAATGGGTAAATTAAGGATATCATTTCTCATCTACACTATTCATCAAATTTTATAAATTTTACTCTATATTATATTATAGATTTTTAGTTATTTTATAAAAGTATATAATAAACTCGTAATAAATTCGCACTTTAAAATATAATTTAACTGCAGGTATATATCTTCTAAATATATTCAGATTTAATTTTTCATCTCATATATTATAATATTAAAAAATTTTATAAATTTATAATAAACTATATAAATATAATAAATTTATAAATTAATCTCAAATTTTATTAAAATTAAAAATATTTTAAAAATTTGATAAACTTTAGATATATATTTATTTTAAATTTTTTTAGCAGTTTTGTAGGAAATCTAAATTTGAAGTATGGAATGGACCGAAAAGGAAGGAGCTTTTTTTTTTTGAATTGAGAAATTAATGTCCATCAAAATTTTTACATTTTTTGAACTCACACTTCCTAACTGTTGGAATATGTCCAATTTGGACATGTGCTGTACCAAGATGTTCCATGTGGCCATGTGAACGTCGTAAGTTGAAACTTATTTGTTTTATGGTCTATTATAATTCTATAAGTCATTTGGATGATATAAATTCTCATAATTTATACTATATTTGGCTGTACAAAAATTACATAAAAATTGACTATATTATTTTCATTAACCAATAATATTATATTATTTTAAATAATTTATATAAAATAAAATACTGAAATTATTAAATTTTATCAAATAATTGATAAAATATTTTACTTACAAGAAAGTATAAAAAATATTTTACTGAAAAATAAGATTGGAGAGTCCACATGTCAAAGACACTCATATATTTACTTTAAGATATGATACCATAAAAAAAGATATTATAAAAATAGTTTAGATATTATTTAAATTTTTTCTATAAAATTGGATTGCAGCTAAATAAATTAATATTTTTTCTAATATATTTTAGAGTATTTTATTATATTTTTCAAACACGATAATATAATATTTCTCATTAAAATAAAATAATCTTAGTAATATATTTATATAAAATATATTTTCAGTAATCGATTTTTTCAATAATTTACTAAAAACACGCTGTTAAAAACAATGATTTGGTGGTTATATTTTTCAAATTTGCTTTTAATATTTTTTTCAAAATATCAAATATATATGTATAGCTTATTTTTCATTTTTTATATTAATCTATTAAAATCTTATAAATGTCATTTAATAAAAATAAAATATTTTATTTCATCAAATTATTTTTTTAAATAATAAATAATATTTATAATAATATATCATATAATAATATTATACTATATAATATATTATATAAGGATGCTGCAATGCGTAAGATGTTAAATAAAATGACTTTATTTTGTTTAGCAAATTAAGAGCCAGCACCCATCTATAGATTTTTTTTTAGGAAGTATAAACTTTATAATTAATAAATATATATGTTCTAGAAATTATGTTATATTCTTAGTCTAAAACTCTAAATTTCCAACGGAATAAAATAGGAAAAAAATTTCTCAAACACGTTTTCAAATAAAGCTGGATGGTCAGAAGAATTACCTAAACATGCAGAATCTAAGATTGGCATCTTGGAGACGGAGTATAATTTATCAATTTTAGTTACACAAATAATTTTTTTAAGAAAAAAAAAATTTCACAAATTCTATATCAAAATTATACATGATCATTTCCATAACACACAAGAAAAAAATTGCACAATATCACCAATATAAAAAAATTCCCTGAAAAAATAAATTATACAGTAACACCAATAAACAAATAAATAAAATACAATGCCAACTAAAAAATTAACTTGTGTTTTTAACTGATTAAGGAGCAAAAGTGGATGTGAATAAATGTTAAAAAAAATATAATGAATTCGAGTCTCATTCGTATTAAACTTTAATCTCATCCATATTAAATTTTCTCATATTAAACTTATATAATTTCATTATCAATTAAGATGATGAACTGAGACATGTAGAGTAACTGATAAATCTTTATGTAATCCATGTTCTATTTATTTGTAATATATATATATATTAAAGTAATAAATAAGTAAATAATAAAGTGAATTCTAAGATCAATTAATAATGAGTCAATGACGCTGGCAATAATTTTTAAAAAATTATTAAAAATGTTATATAAAATTAAATTGATTTAAATTAAAAGTGTTTATGTATTAATTATGTTGAAAAAATAATTATTTTAATATTTATATATATTATTATTTTTAATAATAAATATAAAATTAAAATAATTATTTTTTAATATAATTAATGTATAAAATATTTTTTATTCGAATAAATTTAATTTATTAGATTATTTAAAAATTATTTAATTTTTATATTATATATAATAATGAAAAAAATAATAATATTGGCTAAATCGATGATCACGAATCCGTGATCAAACGAGGTTACGATGTCAGCGTCCGTGGGAACCAGTGAATTGTCTGGTTTTGGATTATTCTTGGGGAGTGCTTTATTGAGAGATATACCCTCCACTATTTTTTTAAGTTGCCATTCAACATTTTTTTTTTCAAAATAAGTGTTTATTTAAAAAAATATATATAATTATTCATTTTATTTTAATATTATTCTTATTTATTAAAATTTAGCTACTTACTTATTAAGTATATTTTTATTATTTGTAAAAATATATTTTAATAAAAAATAATTTTAATAAATAATTTTTTAATATTAATAAAATAATAAAAATGGACGGAGAACGGGAGAGTAATATTTTTAAGACAATTATTTAAATATATTTATAAAATATGGTCATAGTTGTAATTTAATTTTATTATTTTTTAACTATTTATATACTTTTTTTATCTCTGTCGTCACTGCAACTCAAATTAATGGCTATTATGGTGGGATCCATAAATTATAAATGAAAAATGAATCAATTAAGCACAAAACAATATAAAAATAAATCCTGCAGTGTCCACTGTGCAAAAAGAACAATTATTTGAGCTGCCGTGATGACGAGAGTATATTTGATCTATTTTTAATAAAAATATATAAATGGTTAAAAATATTAATTTTATGATCATGATTTATAAAATTCTGAATGTATGGTTAAAGTAAAAAAACTTTAAAAAAATTTATCTCCCAAAAAATCGAAAAAAAAATAATATAATGACTTATTAGCAATTGTACATCCATTTTCACTTGTTCAATACATCATGTGCTATTTAGATAAATATTAAAATTAATAAATACAAAATTTAATGTTATATTAGTTTTCTATTCAACAATATATTTAAATTCATATCTATATTATAGTAAATCATCGGTTAATGTCACATTTTTTTGGATATATATCTCACTTTAATTTTGCCATATATCACATGTTTATGTAAATTAAATTTCTTTATTTATATAAAAAGTTTACATTTTTAAACAAATTAAAATTTTTATTAAAAAAATATTAATATTTCTTATGCAAATTAAATTTATTATTTCTTAAATTAAAATTTTCTTATTATTATACAAATTAATTTTTTTATTTATTAAATTTCAATTTCAATAATGTAGGCTAAGAAATTCCATTTTTATTTATAAACGGATGACCAGTCACGCTTTTCCAAAAATGGAAATATATTTGAAAATTCGCAATTGCGAAGGCGTTGAAACAGCTCAATTATGCCATATAATAATTGCATAGAAAAAAAAAAAAAAGTCACAGGCTAAATTAAATAGTACCCGAAAATAACAGCTTACTTAAATCTATCGACGGCGAAGGGGTAACTCTAAATTTATTACAAATCCAATAAGACAACTCCCGCATTGAAACACTAACAGAACATGTAGTTTAATAGTTAAAAATGCCTAAATATTGAATTCAAGCCTCATAATCATTTCTTCTCTAATATGTAATTAAATTTAACAAAAAATTACACTGTATAATATATTTTTTAATATTATTTTTTTAAAAATATTATATATTTTTTTAATATATTAAATATATACTCAATATATATCTTTAAAAATTAAATATATCTTTAATATACTAAATATATATCAAAGATATACATTTGAAAAGAGATATTTTTAAAATTAAAAATTAAGAAAAATAAATTTAAAATAAAAAAATAAATATTTTAAAAAAATTATTTTTAGAGTAGTTTTTAAAAAATCCCTTAATTCAAAGAAAAATCTCACATAGCTATTATTAATTATAAAGTTTTTTGTCTTTAATTTTGACGAATAACAGTTCCTCGTGCAGTGATGATAAGAATTGAATATTATTTTTTTCCTACTACATCTTAAATTGACGCATACTCAGATATGTTTTTTAATTTGTGCAAAAAGTTATTGGTGATGATGTAATCGTTGTACAAGATTTTGCAAATTAATTACATTACCTAATTAATTCACAAGTTATATATATTTTTTAATAGTAAAAATGTGTATTTTTATCTTTAATATTTAGGCATAGAAAAAATTAATTTTAGATGCAATTAATTTATTTTTGAAAAATCAATCTTCTAAATCTCTCACTAATAACAATCTAATAGCTTTATTGTTTTGGGTTTATCAATTTTAATTTTCAAGAAGTGTCTTCAAAACAATAATGAAAATATATATATATATATATTTCAAATAAAAATAATTAAATTATTTAAAATGTAAAATATGAACAAACTATTTATATTTGTACCACTATTTTATCTTTTAATCATTTTTTATTAATATTATTTTATTATTGTTTATTTTAATTTAACTTAATTAGGATAAAATCATCAAATATTATTATTTTTATTAATAAATTTTTACGTTATTTACTTAGTCATAATTGAAAGTATGATGATGGATTGTTAATATATAAGAATAAAGCCACAAATTTAATAATAAAAAGATACGCGATGAGATATTATTTTTTTTTTGTCAGAAAAAATATTATTAATTTGAGATATATGGACGATAATATCACATTAATAAAAAAAATATTAGATATATGGACAATAATATCACATTAATCTAGATGCCAATTTTTTTTTAAGGAGGGTGGTGCATTCTAATGGAAAATAGCTTCTATTGTTTTCCTATCCCTGAAAACATATATGATTTTCCATAAAAGAAAAATTGGACGTTTGAGTCTTGAAAATTAAGAGTTGGAACACAAAGTTTGAAAATTTAAGAGTTAATTAAAGGGTCAAGTAAAGTTAGTATTTTTCTTTTATTTGGAATTCTATTTCATTTTTTAAATTAATCGTTTAACAATATTTATACAATATTAAATAAATAAATAATTGGAAGTATCCTTTTCTTATTGATAGAAAAATGAAACAACAATTAAATATCAGAATATTATGTTTTGATAAATTTGAATAAATGGGTTTTATTTTGGATTTGGGATGCAAGGAGCAAATTTGAAAATTAAGTATTAAATAAAAATCTTAAAAATTATTAAAATAATGTAAAAATAATAGCAAAAATTTTATTATTTTAATTATTAATCTATAAGTAATAATTACTAATTCATAAAATATTTAATAATTAAAAAAAATATTAAAACCAAAATCTATAGTTATATTATATATATATATATATAAGCAAAGAATAAAAGAAGTATTGAAAGAATGATGCATCACTAAAATTTTAAAATAATACAATCTTATTTTTTCTTATTTTAATTAATTTTAATAATTTATATAAAATTTAAAATTTATTATATTTAAGACTATTATTCTTCTATTAAATAATTACATATTAATATAATTTTATAATATTAATTAAAAAAGTTATATTTGTAACTTTTAATTTTCTATAAATTAATTAAATATTAATATAGTTAAATATTATTGACTGATTTATATAATTTTAAAGAAATTTAAAAAATTAAAAAATAAATGACTATTAATCTTTCTAATATAAATTTATTTATTTATTTTTAATAATGATTAAATATATATTATTAAAAATTAAAATATATGATTTTTTTACAAAATATAAATTAATTTAATAATACATTTATATTTTTTTAGAAATTTTAAATATTAAAAAATATATAACTCTTGATCTTCATAATAAATTAATTATAAATTAAATAATTTATTTATAATAATAATTAGTTTATATTTTTTAAAAATTTAAAATTTAAATAAATATATATAATTTTTTGACATTCCTATATATATATACACATCATCAAATTTTAAAAAAAGCCTACCCATATTTTTTATTTTTTTAATTTAATTTTAATATTTTTAAATTATTTAATAATAATTTAATTTTAATTATATATATATAAACTAAGGATGGAAGAAGTGTTGAAAGAATAATACATCATCAAAATTTTAAAATAATTCAATCTCATTTTTTCTCATTTTTATTAGTTTTAATAATTTATATAAAATTTAAAATTTATTATATTTGTGACTGTTAATTTTTTATTAAATAATTACATATAAATATAATTTTATAATATTAATTAAATAAGTTATATTTATAACATTTAATTTTCTATAAATTAATTACACATTAATAGAATTAAATATTACTGATTGATTTATATATTTTTTAAGAAATTTAAAATTTTAAAAAATATATAATTATTAATCTTTTTAATATAAATTAATTGATTTATTTTTAATAATGATTAATTCATATATTATTAAAAATTAAAAAATAAAATATATGATTTTTTTGTAAAATATAAATTAATTACAAATTAATAATTTAATGATATATTTATATATTTTTTAGAAATTTTAAAGATTAAAAAATATATAAATCTTGACATTCATAATAAATTAATTATAAATTAAATAATTTATTTATAATAATAATTAATTTATATATTTTAAAAATTTTAAAATTAAATAAAAAATATATAATTTTTGCCATTCCTAATATGTATATATGCACATCATCAAATTTTAAAAAAAAGGCAAACTAATATTTTTTAATTAATTTTAATATTTTTTAATTTAAAATTTAATAATTTAATTTTTTGATACTTTTAATTTATTTAATAATAATATAATTTTAATTATATATACACAAGTTAAGGATAGAATAAGTGTTGAAAGAAAAACACATCATCAAAATTTTAAAATAATGCAATCTTATTTTTTCTTTTTTAATTAATTTTAATAATTTATATAAAATTTAAAATTTATTATTTTATGACTAATAATCTTCTATTAAATAATTATACATAAATATAATTTTATAACATTAATTAAATAAGTTATATTTATAACTTTTCCTTTTTTATAAATTAATTACATATTAATATAATTAAATATTATTGATTGATTTATATATTTTTTAAAAAATTTAAAAAGTTAAAAAATATATGACTATTAATCTTTCTAATATAAATAAATTAATTAGTTTTTTAATAATAATTAATTTATATATTATTAAAATTAAAAATAAAATATATGATTTTTTTACAAAATATAAACTAATTGCCATTAATAATTTAATGATAAATTTATATTTTTAGAAATTTTAAAAGTTAAAAAATATATAACTCTTTAAGTTCATAATAAATTAAATAATTTATTTATAATAATAATTAATTTATATATTTTAAAAATTTAAAAATTAAATAAAAATATATAATTTTTTACATTCCTAATATATATATACACAACATCAAATTTTAAAAAGGCTAACTTATATTTTTTAATTAATTTTTTAATTACTTTTAATATTGTTAAATTTAAAATTTAATAATCTAATTTTTTAATATTTTAAAATTATTTAATAATAATTTAATTTTAATTATATATATCTATATTATCTGTATAAAAGCTAAGGATGAAAAAAGTCTTGAAAGGATGACACATCATTAATTTTCTAAAATAATACTCTTTTATTTTTTAATTAATTTTTATTTATTTTTAATATTTATTATTTTGTGACTATTAATCTTCTATTAAATAACTGCACATTAATATAATTTCATAATATTAATTAAATAAATTATATTTATAAATTTTTATTTTTTAAAAATTAATTAAAATTTTTATTTTTTAAAAATTAATTATACATTAATATAATTAAATATTATTGATTAATTTATATATTTTTTAATAATTTTGAAAAGCTAAAAAAATATATGACTCTTAACCTTCATAATAAATTAATTAATTAATTTATAATAATAGTTAATTTATATATTTTTAAAAATTAAAAAAATAAATAATAAAATATATGAGTTTTTATAAAACAAAAATTTATAACACAATAATATAATTTACTAATATATTTATATTTTTTTTAATTTTGAAAAGTTAAAAAATATATAAATTAATTATAAATTAAATAATTTATTTATAATAATAATAAATTTATATATTTTAAAATTTTAAAAAATTAATTAAAAAATATATAATTTTTGATATTTCTAATATATATAAATATATATACACACACAGATATATATCATCATCAAATTTTAAAAAAGACTAACTCACATTTCTTAATTTTAATAATTTTTTAAAATTTAAAATTTAATAATTAATAAATTATATTTGTTACTTTTAATATTCAGTAAATTAATTACACAATAATATATTTATATTTTTTAAATTTAAAAAGTTAAAAATTGAACTATTAGCATTTATAATAAATTAATTATAAATTAAATATTTTATTTATAATAATAATTAATTTATATGTTTTAAAATTTAAAAAATAAAATAATAAAAATATATGATCTTTGACATTTATAATCTATATTTGATACATCATCAATTTTTTAAAATATTGCTCTCTTATTTTTTTAATTAATTTTTATTTAGTTTTAATAATTTACATAAAATATAAAATTTAATATTTATTATATTGCGATTTCGAATATTCTATTAAATAAATACACATTAATATTTTTGATATATATATATATGTGTGTGTAAGTCAAGGACAATAATAATATTATATGGTTTCATAAAATACATATATATAATATGAAAAAAAATAATATTTATTATATTTAGTAAAAAAAATTTATCAATATATGAATATAAAAGATCATATATTTAATAAAATATTAATAATATTTTTAGTTTAAATTGTTAATTTATAAAAATAAAAGTAATATATTTAATAAATTATTAACATTTAACGTCTGTAAAATAATAAAAAATATTATTTATATTATTTAAAATTATTTTTTTAATAATATCTATAAAATTAAAATAATTGATATATAGATTATCTGTAAAATAATAAAAAATATTATTTATATTATTTAAAATTATTTTTAATAATATCTATAAAATTAAAATAATTTATAAGTAAAAAATATAAATAAAATTAAAAATAATCATAACTTAAAAATAATATATATATAATAAATAAATTATTTTATAATATTAAAATAATTAGCTAATATTTTTAAAATAAACATATTAATAAAAGAACTAAATAATTTAATTTTTAAAAATTAAAAAATATAATAATTAAATATTAAAAATATAATAATTAATTAATATAATATATAAAATTTTAAAAATTTTATAATTATTTATTCTTAAAATTATGCGTGCGCTTCGCATGGCATACCACCAGTATATATAATATTTTCCATTCAGCTGTAAAATAAAAAGAAATAAAAAAAATACGTGAATTCGACAGAATATTCCATTATTCTATTATTACTTCGCGGAACTGATTTGAAAATTCAGAAGACTCGGCTCTGCTGCCCTCCGAATTGTAATTCATAAATAGTAATAATAATAAATATATAATAATAATAATGAATATTTAAACTCCAGATAAAGCCTTCCTCGCATATGTACAGATTATAATGATTTTGCCTCAAAGATTCAATCGTTCTGTTCAGATTTAACAAGTTTAGTTCTTCAATTCGATTCAGTCTATCTCGATATCTCTGCTCAACTTTTATGTACTTATACAGCTTAAAAATTCCATCAAAATTTTAATTTTCCTTTTTCTTATACAATTTTCTTACTATTTTTAAACTTTAAATTTTGTAGATTCTGATATTCAATCTCGTTTTTTATTTGGTTTTTATCTGAATTGATGGGTTTTATATTTGATACAATCGTTAATTTTCTTTCCTTTTCTTTCTGCTTCGAGACATTATATATCTTATTTAATTTTCGTTAATTAAGATATATTTTGAAGCTTAATCTTCGCAATAGGACTCTAGGGTTTCAACTGTGCCTTTCTATAATTAGATTTTGGTTTTGGGTTGTCAGTTGTTTGCTTTAATTCTAAAAAGAAAAGGGAAAGATGAGAGTGGTGAAGTCTCAGGTCTGGCAACCCTGTAAGAAGAAGAGGCTTTGACGACCGGATTCTAGGGGGATCTGACAGAGATTGGCAGAGAAATTGGAAAAGGAGGGAGGGAATAGAATTTCATCTTCTTTTGAGGCTAAGAAAGTGAGTGTGAGAAAGGGAATTTTGGATTCTACGGGAAAATGACTTCTCGAGGGAGTGCTGTGAGTAGGACGCGTGTAGGGAGGTACGAACTGGGAAGGACGTTAGGAGAAGGAACATTCGCGAAAGTGAAGTTTGCTAGGAATTTGGATACTGGAGAGAATGTTGCGATTAAGATTCTTGATAAAGAGAAGGTTCTAAAGCATAAAATGATTGGTCAGGTACCCATAATTTTGTATCTTTGTTGTTTTTGGATTATTTTGTTCATTTCTTACATGCTAATTTTCGTTGGATTCTTTGTCTGCTATTTTTTAATCGTTATTTTATAGTTGATTTCTGTTTGGTTGCCGAGAAAATGGACTGGGAAAATGAATGAATGATGTTACTCCTAAGATGGGAAAAAAACAGAAAAAAAAGAAGAATAAGAAGAAGAAAAGTCAACTTTACAAGAGAGAATAATCTCTGTCGTTTTGCCATTGTTGAGATTTTTTTTAAAATTAGGTTGTTTGTTATTCTAGTCTTTTGTTACTGTTTAGTTGATTATTTATTGTTTAGTATTTTGTTCTATTAGTATTTCTCAGTTTTTCTATTAATTTTTTCCATTAATTTTTCTTATTTGGAGGGAAAAATTAACTACTTTTTTTTTAAAGCCAGACGATTATTGTATCTTATTCTGTTTTGACACTGTGATAAATTAGTGATGAATGGTGATATCTATTTGTTAATTAATATAATTGCTATTTCACTACTGCCATATGGTTTTCCTTTTGCAGATTAAACGTGAAATATCAACCATGAAATTAATTAGACACCCAAATGTGATCCGCATGTATGAGGTTTGAAGGCCATCTTCCATTTATTTGAACCAAGTTATTTGATATAGTAGCTTTGCTTGTGATTTGTCTCCCTTAATATCCATCTTGGAGACCTGAAAACGTAAATGTTCTCATTTTCTGTTCTTAGGTTATATAACTGAATTCTAGTAGTATTCCTATTGCAGGTGATGGCAAGCAAGACCAAAATATATATTGTCTTGGAATTTGTTACTGGTGGTGAACTTTTTGACAAAATTGTAAGTTGTATATATCTAAAATGCTACCTCCGAATTATTGTGCAAAATGCTCATTCTCTACTTTTTTTTTATGTGATACTTTCCTTGAATCAGGCTAGTAAAGGTAGGTTGAAAGAAGATGAAGCAAGAAAGTATTTTCAACAGCTTATCAATGCTGTAGATTACTGTCATAGCAGAGGAGTGTGCCATAGGGACCTAAAGGTTTGAGATTTGTTAATGTTACTCTCTAGTTATAATTTGTATACAATACTAATCTTCTTAATTTTTCAGTAGAGTTTTAAAGGCGATGCACTGGTCCCTTACTGCTATAAGTAGTTATTTTATTTGCTTTGTAAGATTGAAATGTTCATGTTGTTTGAGTCACAGCCTGAGAATCTGCTACTCGATGCCAGTGGAGTTCTTAAAGTTTCAGATTTTGGATTAAGTGCACTGCCTCAACAAGTTCGAGTGAGTGTGATGACTTCATTGCTTGAGTACTCTGAGTTGATTTTATTTAATGTATAAAAAAGTGGCTAGTCCGTTTACAAAGCACAGTTGTCCCCTGTAACTTTTTACAAATGTTAATAACTAATTTCCTTGAATTCATTATAGGAAGATGGATTACTTCACACAACATGTGGAACACCAAATTATGTTGCTCCAGAGGTGTGCTAGCGTTTTCTGCAAACTGTTATTTCTTGCCTTATCAACCATAGTTCTCTTTTTCCTATTATTTGGTGCTTTGCTTTTCTAGGTCATCAACAATAAAGGTTATGATGGAGCTAAGGCCGATTTATGGTCATGTGGTGTGATCCTGTATGTCTTAATGGCTGGTTACTTGCCTTTTGAAGAGTCCAACCTCATGGCACTCTATAAAAAGGTGACAAGTTCCACCATTTCTTGCAAATTATTTTGTATTGCACAATATATACATTTCTAGCTTTTGAGACAATTCAAACAAAGTATATAGAAAATTGTATTCATGTGCGAGGATTTGGTGGACTTGGTGAGATAATTTTCTGTGAACATTGTCATGATTAAAGACTGAAAATTTAGTTAGGATCCCTTGCAATGTTTTTACCTTCTTAAGGGTCCCACTTCTTAACCCGTGAAAATATTTTGTTGCTAATGAACACTCTGATTTAGGGAAAAGAAAAGCACATTTTAGTTGCACAGTAAGAAAGGCCTGTTTTGTTGCACAGTAAGATTTGCATTGCTATTTCAGTGAGGTGGACAATCATTATGGAAATGCCTGTTTAATTGATCTATGCTGTTTTGACAATGTTATGATTTTTTTTTCTGGAAGCAGTAACTGATATAATCTATAGTATCTTATGATTCTATCTTGAAAATGTGTACATCTCTTGGCACTCAGAATCCTTCTTTCAGGCAAAAAACATGTTGCATTATAAATATTAGGTACAGAATTTTTTGCTAGATATCGATTTTGACCTTGGCAATCTTATCTCAAAAGGTGTCATAAACTCTTCACTTGATGATGTCTGCTTTGAGATCTAATTTAGCAATGTCTGGTGTGTGCATGATTCGCATGCATAATGACAATCTTGGCTAAAAAAAATCATTGGCTAAAAATTCTACTGAAGCCTGACACCTTAAATGTACAAATAAAGTTGAGAAAGATTCCAAATGAGCCAATCTCAAGTGAGTCACACATACAGTGTACTTATGAAATTATTACTGCTGTTCATTTTCATCCAAGAACTGAGATGTACCACAACGTCAAATGGCAATAGGAGGGTAAATAGGTCCATATCTAATTCTCTGCCCTTGTAAAATGGGAGTTTGTCATGATTTGAGATTTGATCGATGTGCATCCATACTGTTGTAAAGCTTTGTAATCAGTGTGTTAATTTAAAGCTGGCTATCTGTTCCTATATGATTGCAGATATTTAAGGCAGACTTCACATGTCCTCCATGGTTCTCCTCGAGTGCAAAGAAACTCATAAAAAGAATTCTGGATCCAAACCCTTTGACAGTATGTCCACCACCCCCGCCCACCTCCCACCTCCCTTTCCTTCCCCTTACCTTAATTTCATTATGTAATACATGTAGTATATTACTACAAATTTAAGTCATTGTTGCATCACAACATCAGGCACATCTGAATTTACTGTTTATTCTAATTGCATTCAACAGCGTATCACTATCGCTGAGGTTATTGAAAATGAGTGGTTTAAGAAAGGATATAAACCACCTACTTTTGATCAAGCTGATGTCAGTCTTGATGATGTGAACTGTATCTTCAACGAATCAGGGGTAACATTGTGGTGTTCTGGTTGTGTTTTTTGTTAGTTGGTTCATGATATGCGCTTGATTTTTGCTCTTGCTGGACAGGATTGTGAAAACCTTGTTGTGGAGAGGCGAGAAGCTCCTATAGGACCTGTTGCACCTGTTACTATGAATGCATTTGAACTTATCTCTACATCTCAGGGTCTCAACCTCAGTAGTCTTTTTGAGAAACAAATGGTATACGTTCATCATGGGTGTTCATCCCCTTATTCTTTTCTTAATTGTTTTACAATTTTTTTGTAGCACGGGCCAACTTTGGGATTTCTCAATTTGGTGACAAAGCATCAGGATTGTTCTTATGACCATTGATAAAATAAAATTTTGATATTTTAGAGAGCATGTTTATCTTTTGCCTGTTGTGTCTAATCGTGTATCATTTATGTTACTCCTAATTCTGTAGTTTGACTTGCTGTTCCTCTTTGGATGTATAGTCCTCTTCGAGTTAGTCATGGGCACAGACTTAATAGAATTCACAATTCTTTTGTTGGCCAGGGACTTGTGAAACGAGAAACTAGGTTTACATCCAAACATTCTGCTAATGAGATAATATCAAAAATTGAAGCTGCTGCAATGCCTTTGGGTTTTGACGTGAAGAAAAATAATTTCAAGGTTTGAGTACATCTCTTCTCCATTCTTGACAATGAGGATTAGTGAAATATCTAGGGCATAAATCTATATTTGTATCTGAACTTTGTTTTTTTGCAATGGGGTCCCTAAACAATAATTCTGCTAGACCAGGTGGCATTTTTCAACATTTAAGCATGCATAGCCTAAATAATGTGCGCTTAGCTTTGACTTGATACCAAAGATTACCTTTATGGGATTGGAAGATGTGACTTATGTATTACTTAATTGCATGAAATTGCTATTTAGCATTCACTTTGGAGAAGTGGACAATGTTCAAACTTCAAAATTAAAATATGGATATATGTGTGGTTACCTAGCACTTATATCAAGATACTGTTCTTTCAGCATCCTACTAGCTATCTATGTTGCTTTCACTTGGCTACTCATGATTGGGATCATGAAAGATGACATTGATACAGGATTGACTAAAATTAAGTTTCTTTGCATGTAGAGTCATTTCTCTTTCCTAATATATCGGCTGTGTACTTTTTTTTTTAGCTTTTGCTTTCCAAAGTGGACTACTGATAGCAAGTGCTTGAAAACCATTAATTGCATGATGCCCATCAATTAATGTACAATTATGATCAAATTGAGAAGAAATCAAAGATTTTGAGAATTTTGGTTGTTTTATTATTTGTCAACTGTTAGATTGTCAGTTCTGATGGATGGAATTCTGTTTCCAATCTCAGATGAAGCTTCAAGGGGAGAAGACTGGACGCAAAGGTCACTTATCTGTTTCAACAGAAGTATGTATTGAAGATCAATAGGTCATCTATGATAGGAAATGATATTCTAATTCTATTAAATTATGCTTGATTGAGATGTTTTCTTTCCTTCAGATCTATGAGGTGGCTCCTTCTCTTTATATGGTTGAGCTTCGCAAGTCAGGTGGAGATACCCTTGAATTTCACAAGGTATGGTACTAGAATTTTTTATTCTCGTGTCACTCTCATTAAAGGAGATGCTAGAAAATGTTAGTTGGAAAACTATTTCGGTGTCAATTGGTGATTGCCTGTGAAGCTAGTTCATATCTACACCAGGTTATCAATGATGTTGTCAAGTGAAAACAAAAAAGACAGAATCCTTTGGATATGATACTGTGGCAAATTGAATAATATGAACAATGATTAGGCTTTCTGTCCAAGTTCAATTTTACTCTCTTGTTTATTGGGGCTTCCCAGATGGAGCCAAACAAAAGTAGTTGCTTCTGACCTTGTTTACTTGTTTAGAAAGTTCTCTTGTTCTTAAAGACGTGTGCGTTCTTTCAACATTATTAATTTAAGCCTAATTTTCATATCAATTGGCCTGACTTAACAGTTCTACAAGAACCTGTCAGCTGGACTAAAAGATATCGTTTGGAAAACAATTGATGAAGAAAAGGAAGAAAATGCAGGGAGAAATGGTTAGTATTTGTTACTAGTTTTCTATATCAGATTTCTACATCATATATTTAGGAAAGAATTGAGGACAATGGGTGAGAAAATTGGCTTGAATGAACTCTTTGAAAAGTCAAAGAGCATTTTTCTTTCAGATTGTTTCCGTACTTGCATTTGAGTAAATTTATTTGCTTTTTTTTTTTTTTTCTTTATTTCTACAGATGCAGCTGTGGTTCTATCACAATAATCAGCTTTGTTTAATGGTTCGAATTGTATAGGGGGGTTTCTCTTCCATGGAACTCCAATTATATCAACTTAGAAGGGATGTTATCTAAGCTTGGAGTGCATCTATACATATATATAATATACATATATATTTTGATTGTTATGAGAGGCAGCAAACGTGCATGGTATTGTAATTTTCTGAAGAACTTACTCATATATACAGTATTTCCATGGATTGGTTTGATTTGGTTCAAACAGTGAATCAAACTTTGTTCTGGAGTTGTCTCTTTTCCCCCACATCTGATTGGTACATTCATGATTATATATATACATTCATGATTATATATATGTATATGTATATATTCTGATACGTGTACTGAATAATCGTCGACTTTAATAATAATATTCTACAACTCTGCATATATCCACGAGTGAGTTTCGAAAATATAATTAATATTAAGAACTAAAAAAAATGGAATTTATTTATTTATTTTTTAATTAATTAGTAGCTTGATATTAACTGTTTAGCCTATAATCTTTGAACTGAAATTTTTTGTCCTGACCTCTCACCTCTAAGTAGACGCTCGGCCCACCACGATTCGGGCACGGCCCAGTTTTCAAACCTGGTACAATTGCTCCAGACCGGGCTGGGGGTGGAGCACTTGTCCCGCTGCAGGTCACTGTCTCTTCTGTTTCATATGTCTTGTAGCAAGTTGTATCTCGTAAGTTTTTAACTTAATTTATGTCCCAAAAATGATCATTTAATTATTAATATTATTTTTATTTACTAAAATATTCCATATATATAACATTTTTAATATATTTATAAATATATTTTTATTTTTATAATTTAATTTATAATATATTTTTACAAATAACCATAAAATTTAATTAATTTAAATCAAATTTAATATATTTTTAATAAATTAAACAAAATACAAAATTATTATTGGCAAAAAAAACTAAATCAAAATTATTGATTTCTCATTTCTCTCTTTGTAGGGCATTTTACTCTCTTGGGCCAGTAGGCCTTGCACTATGTTTATCCAACGCTGGCCAGCTCAAATAAAACGGGCCAAAGACATTTTCATTTGCCCCAATCAACTGCCAAATTTGTAATATTTTAATAAATAAATAAATAATATTTTCTTTCTCTATAAAAATAGGCCTTTTTATATCAAACCATATAAATTATATATATTATTTTCAATAATTTTTATATATAATTTATTGTCTTTGGCTAGATATTGTCTTTGTAGTCTAGTGGACATCCCAAAATAATTTTTTCGATATCATGCACTTAAAATTTTTCATAATTGTTAATACATGATTTGTTACTTTTCATTTTGGTGCTTGCACATCATCACAAGACAAATATTTTACTTGAGAAGTAGGTAATTCAAGAGTTTAGACATTATTTTTTAGAGGTTTAAGAGCCTCTATTTTATACACTGCTTCTTGCAAATCTTTATTATTAAAATTTTTCTCTAAATTCTTCATGCTATCTATGTTTTGAATTTTACAAAGAACAACATTTAACTTATCATTATTGCTCAATTCAAAATGTTCTTTCTAAATCACTTATTGGAGACACATCACTAGAATATTTAATATTTTTATAAACTTTAAATTTAATACTTTTTTTTTATCAAATTTCATAGTGAGTGTACCTTCATACACATCTATTTTTATCTTAGTTGTACTAAGGAAAGATCTTCCTTGTGAAATTTTAAAAGATTTAAAAGATTTATCGTCTTTCATATCAAGTATATAAAAATCAGTAGGGAATATTAATCCATTTACTTGAACTACGACATCCTCTAAAACATTTGTAGGATAAACAATCAATCTATCGGCTAATTGAATAACAACATTAGTTTCTTTTAATGGACCAACACACAAAGATGAAGAAATAGATAATGACATAACATTTATTGATGCTCCTAAATCACACATAGTCCTTTTTATGCTTACATTACCTATTTGATAAGAAATAGCAAACATATCTTGGTCCTTGCATTTAGGAGGTATTTTTCTTTGAATTATAGCAAAAATATTTTCTCATATACTCACCTTTTCATTGCCTTTAAGCTTCTTTTTATTGTTGTATAATTCTTTTAGAAACTTGGCACGTCAAGGTATTTTTTTAATGATATCAAGTAAAGGGATATTTACCTCAACCTTGCGAAAAATATTTAAAATTTTTTTCTCATCTTTTTCCTTCTTTAATTGGGCAAATCTTTAAGGAAATGGGGGTGGAATCAACCACTGATTTGGCTTATTAGAATTAGAATTAGCAGGTCGCTCATCTTATTGTGCTAAAATTTTAGATTCTGCTGTGTTCTTTAAGCCCTACCCAGGGGTCTACTTCTGGTTTTTCAGCAGTTCCTTCTCACTTCTCAAGGTAAGCGCACTTGCATTTTGTCTTGGATTGACCAATGTTTGAGAGGGCAACCTTCCTTGAGTTTTCAGATTTGCTTAATGACATTGCTAGTTGGCTTACTTGGTTTTCCAAATTTTGGATACTTGCCCTTGTCTCTTGGATATTCGCTCTTGTCTCCTATTAAAATTGTTGAGTGTTAATTATGAATGCCTTAAACATATCATCAAGAAACATACCTGAATTTTTGGGGGGTGGCGGCAACTGTTGTTGGAGTGGCCTTGGTTGGAATTGTTAAAAATTTAGTTTTGCTCCATAGCTAGAATTTGAATGATCCCTCCATCCTGCATTATAAGAATTTGAATATGGATCATACATCCCTTGGGATTGTCCGAAAAATCCTCTTAAGGTATTCACTTGTTGATGATCTTCCTTTTAAAGAGTGAGGCACATATCCGTGGAATGTCTTGAATGCGCACAAATTCCATATACTCTAGCTGGTTGTGCATTATCTAAAGCCATATTTTGAACCAAAATTGTCAGTTGGGATATTTTAGACTCCAGGGATGAAATACTTATCTTATTGACTTTTATAGTTGTCTTCCTTTTGCTTCCAAATTGTTGTGAAGCATTGGCCATGATAGAAATCAAAGCTCTAGCTCCTTGGGGGTGTTTTGTTCACTATAGCTTCTCCACTTACAGCATCCAACATACTTCTTTCTATGGGTAGGAGTCCTTCATAAAAATATTGAAGCAAGGCTTGTACTGAAATTCCATGTTAGGGATAACTTACACACAACAGTTTGAATCTTTCCCAATATTCATTAAGATTTTCCAAGTCTTTTTGCTTGATTCCACAAATTTTCCTTCGAATTCCAACAACTCTTGAAGTGGGAAAGAAATTATCTAAGAATGTTCGCACCATATCTATCCATGTATTTATTGAACCCTATGGTAGATCAAATAACCAGTCCTTAGCTCGGCTATCTAAAGAGAAATAGAATGCTCTCAATTTAACTTGCTCTTCTGACACCTCTTGTGGTTGCATACTTGAACAAACAATGTGAAATTCTTTAAGATGTTCATGTGGGTCTTCGCTCTCTAATCTATGAAACTTGGGCAACAGGTGTATCGAGCCAGATTTGAGTTCGAAAGCAGTATTCAAGGCTGAATATGTGATGCATAAAGGCTATAGATTGGTAGGAAGGGGCAACGAGCTCCCTCAAAGTGTGTTCTCCTTTAGCAATGTCTTCTTCTTTTGATGTTGGATTTGAATTTATTGCAAATGCTTCAGCTACTAAGGATTGTCTTTTGTAATTTTGTTTTCTTCCTTAAGTCTTTGACAGTCTTTTCTATTTTAGGATCGTAAAGAAATTTTTCATTAAGATCAGGCCTGGTCATGAAAAGAAATAAAATAAGTTAGAACAATTTTCTAGCAACGGTGCTAAATTTTGATAGGTGTCGAAGCCACCAAAACATCATTTTCTATTTCTAAACAAATTAAACTGCAAAAGTGGTGAATAGGGTATTGAACCTCAAGGAATTGCTACTTATTTTTATTCTTTTATAACCAAGAAAAATTAGTTAAAACAAGAAATTAAAAAGGGGGGTTTGAAAGAATCAAAGATTAAAAATAAAATTCAGAAAATAATTTTTTTACTAACTAAATTAAAGACATAAAAATAACAAACAAGAAAAATCCAATGAGAGAAACCTTAGTTGAAGGAATAATCTTAGTTCAATTCTCGAATTGATCATAGATTCAAAGATTACTCTTTAATTATTTAATAAATCAGTTATAGTATTGGACACGGTCTCAACATTAATCTTTCCTTAAGTTTAAACTAACTAGAAAATGCTCTCTAATTAATTCTTGCCAATAACCTACCCTATAAGAACGTTCTTAGAATTTAATTATTGACAGTCTTAAAAACTAGAAAGATCTAATTCTAACTAATAAACCCAACTTCAAGATTTATTTAATTAGATTATATAACCTCCTAGGATAAACCTAATTGCTACTTAAATCAAAACGTCAAGAACAATTACGGATTCAAGCACTTTGAATAGTTATATGTTATTTGACTAATCAAGCAATATATCTTTATTGATTAATTAGCAAACAATAATTAAATTAAATCACAAAGATTTATGTAAATACTGAATAATAAAGAAGATAAAAAATAAATTGTTTAGATATCACAATTCTTAAATATGAACTTTGATTAGCCTTCAACGAAGAAGTAAATTAGTTGCTCATAATTTAAAAAAAAAAACTTTGATAAATTATAAAGTTGCAACAGCCAAAAGTATATCTAAAATTCATCCTAGGGCTGCTGGAACAATAAACTTATATATCATACTTCAACTAGAACTTCCTAATTTTTACCCTAACTAGGAAAACTTAAAAACAAAAAAATAATAAAATAAAATAAAAATATTATCCCAAGTCAAATTCCTAATTAATAAGGGATAATAATATCAGATACATCCTTCCAAATGCTGCCAAAACTGTATCTCAAAATCGTCAAATTAGATTAGATACCAGCTGTCAAATTCTTTCAATACTGTCAGGTGAAATATGCAGTTAGCCTTGCCCAAGGCTCTTGTCCTGTTTGCACAATTCTTGTAAATTTTTTAGTTTTTTCTCAACTTTTCTTCATTTGCATATAGATCTTCTTTTTGCCACTTTTTCTGCAAAAATACTTAGAAATCAGTAGAATCATTTAATAACAATCCCAAATAATATCTTAAACATGTGCGAATTTTACTTGTTATCAATACAACTGCAAAAAAAATATAGTAATAAAAATCCAATTAGCTTATGTCTGCTAATTACCATAAAAATAAGGCAAAGCAAATTTAATTTCCACCAATAAAATAATTAAAAATAAGGCAAAGCAAATTTGATCTCTCTTTATGGGTTGATTCGCTTCTCTCTGACCTTAATCAATCTCAGCCTCTCCCTTCTCTTCCGTTCAATCACTTGTATCTCATTCTTAATTCAACTACTCTCCATAATTCTTGGCAGATAGAAAACTCTACTATTCCTTAACAACATAATCAGTCTCATCCTCTATTTTGAATAGGAAAATTTCCACCGATGTGATATTTTTGTTACCCTTTTTTGGAACCCAGTTTAATCCATCTAAGAAGAAGACGAAGAAGAAGAAGAAGAAGGAAAGAGAGTAAATATACCTCTTAACTATCTATTATATTTGGAGATATCTAGGGCATTTTATAATAATAATAATAATAATAATAATAATAATAATAATAATAATAATAATAAGAGGAAGAAGAAGAAGAAAGAAGAAAGAAGAAGAAGAATGAGGAAAGAGGACAAAAAAACTCATTAGCTACCCATCTATGAACATCATCTGATGATTTTGCCCTGTAGAAAGCATGTAAATGTCCTCACTCACTCATTTTTATGTGTACTACATACATTAGCTGACTCAACTTATTTATATTTAAATGCTATGAAAAAATTAAGTTTAAGTGGCTAAGAGGTTAAAATGATAACTTAAGGGAAAAAGTGACTAAATGATAAAAGTTCGAGGGGCTACATATGTATTTGGCCAAACATAATCTTAATTAAATCTATAACCATAATAAAATCCTCCATGTAGAAAATAATGAGAATATAATAAAAAAGATTAGCGGAAGTATGCCTAAAACTTGATTTATAGAAAAATTGATATTTTAGGTTTTGAATCTTCTGAGTTATGATTTATCGTCTCACAATATTTACTATAAATATGGGGTAAACAAACTGACAACTCTATCTAACTCAGGGACTGTAACCCTCATAATGTTCTTTATATACTAGATCAATTATGGTTTTCATAAAATCTTAACTACTAGTATTGGACTTCTACACATATATGACCCATACAAAATTTAATATTTTTAGAGCAAAAAAATTAGATAATTTTATTAACTCTATTAAATTAAATAGCCTATAATATAGTTATATTAATATGTAAATTCAAATTAAGATTGAAATCTAACAATCTTTCACTTGGGTTACATATTATAGTTTCATAATTATATTATACTTTATGCATGTAAAATTGGCCATTATATCTTAAAACATTCCCTTAAGTACAATATGGTCCATTTACTATATTAATGTAACATCCACAAAATTTAATCAAATTAAATTAAATTAAATTAAACTAAAATGAATAATTTGAGGGAGAAATGAAGATTTAGAAGTTAGAAAAATAGTTTGTATATGTTAAATATATATGAAATATAAATGACATATAAAAGTCAAAGATAATAGTAAAAGTCAATATATAAATAGTGAAATGTGAATAGTAAAACGTAAAAAATATTAAAAAAATTAAAAATTAAAAAATTTTGAATGTGAGATGGAAAATATGATTATTAAAATAAATAAATAATTAATTAATTAAAAGTAATTAATTATTAAATATTTATGTTTTAAAAATAAGAAAAGAAAGGAAAAAGTTAAAAACGCAAGTCTTCTTCTTCCTCTCTTCTTCTTCATTTGGCCAAAATACCATGGGAGCAAAGGAGAGCTTTTCTTCTCTTGCAAACACTAAATTTTGAGTAGATTTTAAAGAGTCAAAAAGAGTTTTGATGATTTTTCAACAAATTGGTAAGTTTTCTTTTAAAAAAATATGGATTTATTTGAAGTTATGAATGTGTTGAAATTTAGAATTTTAAATAATATGTTATAATTGTTAAAATGAGTATGGAAGGTGTTGTTTTGATGATGAAGTAAAGATTTTATGGTTATTTGGTTGATTTGATTAAGTTTAGATAGAGTTTGGAAGGGTTAGTAAGAAAGTTAGGGTTTTGGAATAATAATCACAAATAATTGATGTATATTTGATTTAATAATTTAGATGATGTTATAAAATAATTTTAATGATAGAAAGGAACTTAAATGAACAATTAGAATTGGTTAGAAATTTAAATCAAAATTAAAGTAGCTTAAGGCAAAATTTTAAAATTTTTAAAGAAAATGTTATTATATTTTAATGCTTAAAATGTATTAAAATATAATGTATTAGATATATTTAAGCTTAAAACTCAATTTGAAATTTGTTGGAATAATTTTTAAAAATTAAAGTGTATTATGGCAAAAACTTGAAAAATTGTAGAATTATACATTAATTTATATTTTAGGCTTTAAGTACCTAGAAATGTGATATTAATTGATTATATTCATTCACATTGGGTATAAGTGTTGAGTATATAGGGTTTTCATCAACTCATTGGTGAAGGATTTTTTTGTGTATTGAAAGTGGGGTGGAGTTTTAACTTCATTTATTGCTTTAAAGATGTTAGTATATACTTTATTCATAATGTATGTGATTGTATTGAATTTTAGCATAATACATTAGATATATTAATGTGTGATGATACTTGATGATTTTTATGAACATGTATGATGCTCTTATGGCTCAATTGCAGGTGAGGTCATTACTTATTGATCATATTAAAGAAGCAAAAAAGTCAGATGTGAAACTTTAGAAGATTGTGGAGGACTGCAAAGAGGGGAAGAGTATGGATTTTCATGTGAGAGATGATGGTGATGTATGGTACAGAGGCAGATTGTATGTTCCTGAGGATGTGGAATTGAGAAAGAGAATTTTAGATAAAGCACACCAGTCTTCATATGCTATACACCCTAAAAGTACTAAGATGTATCAAGATTTGAAATAACATTATTAGCGGTTTGGTATAAAAAAAGGACATGACAGAGTTTATTTCTAGATGTCTCACCTATCAGAGAGTGAAGGCTGAACATTAGGTTCCTTCAGGATTGTTACAATATTTATCAGTACCTGAATGAAAATAGGAGCATGTAACTATAGACTCTGTAACTGGATTGCCTTTGACCCAGAGAAAGCATGATGCAATCTGGGTGACTATGGATAGATTGACGAAGTCGGCTCATTTCCTTTTGATCAGGATGGACTACTCTCTAGATAAGCTGGCTGAGTTGTATATCAGTGAGGTAGTGAGATTACATGAAGTCTCAGTTTCGATAGTTTCAAATTGAGATCTCAGATATACATCGAGATTTAAGAAAAGTTTGCAAGATGCTTTGGGTAGTCGATTATATTTCAGTACTACTTTCCATCGGCAAATAGATGGACAGTCTGAGAGGGTGATACAGGTATTAGAAGACATGTTAAGGAGATGTGTTATTGAGTTTACTGAGAGATAGGATAAACATTTACTTTTGGTTAAATTTACATATAATAATAGTTTTCAGTCTAGTAGATGACTCCTTATGAAGCTTTGTATGGTAGGAAGTGCAGAATACTGTTGTGTTGGGACGAGGTTGGAGAAGACAATCTTGTGGGGCCCTATTTAATGAAGAAAACAGAGAAAAAAATTAAGATAATTCGGGATAGATTGAAAACATCTTCAGAATGTTAGAAATCTTATTCAGATTTGAAAAGAAAAGATATAAATTTAGTATGAGAGATAAAATATTTTTAAAAGTATCTCCTTGGAAGAAGATTTTAAGATTTGGTAAAAAAAATTGAGTCCTCGATTTATTGGGCTGTATGAGATACTGGAGAGAGTAGGACTTGTGGCCTACAGATAGGCTTTGCCACCTGAATTGAAAAAGATTCACAATATCTTTCATGTTTCTATGCTTCGAAGGTATAGATCTGATCCATCTCATATTTTATCAGTTGAGTCTATCGAGGTGAATTCGGATCTGACCTACGAAGAGGAGCCAGTGACGGTACTAGCATGAGAAGTAAAGGAATTGAGGAACAAGAATGTGTCATTAGTAAAAGTTCTTTGGAGAAATCATTCCACTGAGGAAGCAATTTGGAAAAGTGAGTTGACGATGCGGAGCCAATATCCTCAACTATTTCAGAGTTAAAACTAGGTAATTTCGATGACGAAATTCTTTTAAGGGAAAGAGAGTTGTAACATCCATAAAATTTACTAAAATAAAATAAAATAAAGTAAATTAAACTAAAATGAATAATTTGAGAAAAAAATAAAGATTTATGAGTGAGAAAAATAGTTTGTATATGTTAAATATATATGAAATATAAATGATATATAAAAGTCAAAGGTAATAGTAAAAGTCAATATGTGAATAGTAAAATATTAATAGTAAAATGTGAAAAATATTAAAAAAATTAAAATTTAAATAATTTTGAATGGGAGATGGAAAATATGATTTTTAAAATAAATAAATAAACAATTAAAAATAATTAATTATTAAATATTTATGTTTTAAAAAGAAGAAAAGAAAGGAAAAAGTTAAAAACATAAGTCTTCTTCTTCCTCTCTTCTTCTTCATTTGACCAAAACACCATGGGATCAAAGGAGAGCTTTTCTTCTCTTCTAAATACTAAATTTTGAGTAAATTTTCAAGAATCAAAAGGAGTTTTGATGATTTTTAAACAAATTGGTAAGTTTTCTTTAAAAAAATTATGGATTTATTTGAAATTATGAATATGTGAAAATTTAGAATTTTAAATAGTATATTATAATTATTAAAATAGTTATGAAAATTGTTGTTTTGATGAGGAGGTAAAGATTTTATGGTTGTTTGGTTGATTTGATTAAGTTTAGATGGAGATTGGAAGGGTTAGTAAAAAAGTTAGGATTTTGGAATAATAATCACAAAGAATTGATGTATATTTCATTTAATGATTTAAATGATGTTATGAAATAATTTTAATAATAGAAATAAACTTAAATTAACAATTATAATTAGTTAGAATGTTGAATCAAAATTAAAGTAGCTTAAGGCAAAATTTTAGAATTTTTGAAAAAAATGTGATACATTATATTTTAATGCTTAAAATGTATTAAAATATAATATGTTAGATGTATTTAAATTTAAAACTCAATTTGAAATTTGTTGGAATAATTTTTCAAAGTTAAAGTACATTATGACAAAAAATTAAAAAATTATGTCTTAATTTATGTTTTAGGCTTTAAGCACATAGAAATATGATGTTAATTGATTACATTCATTCACATTGGGTATAAGTATTGAGTATATATGGTTTTCATCAACTTAGAGATGAAAGACTTTTGGGTGTATTGGAAGTGGAGTGGAGTTTTAATTTCATTTATTGCTTTAAAGAGGTTAGTATATACTTTATTCATAATGTGTGAGATTGTATTAAATTTTAGCATAACACATTCCATATATTAATATGTGATGATACTTGATTATTTTTATGAACATGTGTGTATGACATTATTTGAAGTAACAATGTTTGATTTATTTTGGTTGTGGCATGATAAGCCATTAGAAAATAGCTCAATGATATTTGTGTAAAGTGTGTAGAGTGTAAGTTGTACATTAACATGAAGAAGTAAATCATATTTGCATTATTTATGATAATGATTTGTAAAAACTACAGTGTAAGTTGAGATGTAAAAACACATTGAAAGAAATGTATATTGTGTGTACCTTATATACTATCTAGTTGTCAGAAGATTGCGCTTAGATGTTGGCATACCATACACTAAAATGGATAAAACACTGGGTGTCACAGAGATGTATCTACGGTCGAATGAGAGACCAATAATAGACTAAGGCAACGAGTCTGAGATTAGATAATTATATAAGGTATTTGGGCCCAATATATACGGATGTTTAGTGTATTGTATAATGTGTATAAACAATTTTTGACTTTTCTAACTTGATACAAATATAGCATTATATATGTGTGGCATCATTTTTAAATTTTATTAAAGTATGTATTAGTAGACAATATGCTTAGTGCGATTGAATTCCATAGCATAAGTGACATGGTAGATCTAAAAAATTCAAAGAGTATTGTTAGACCATCCTAAGTCTAGTTTTTGTGTGAAGACCTTTGAGCTACTGTGGATCAGTGCCACTTGCATATCATTTATAGACTTTTAAACTTTTTAAGATGCATTTGAGTATGTATATTATATATATATATATATAACTATGTATGTGATGTAAATTATAAGTTTTTGTGTAATATGCTGAAAATAAATGGAACTTATATTTATATATGTATATATATGTGTGTGTTTTTAAAAAAATATTGGCGGATTGAGCCGTTGGGCTATTTTGGAGGAATATATGTATTAATTAAATAATTGATAGTATATTTTAATTACAGACTGTGATAATTTGAAATTTTGGATTATCTAAAATAAAGACAAAACTCTGACCAATTTTTTTCAGAGATTTTCTGTTTAATATGTCTTTTTACTATTCAAATCACTAATGGTTATTTCTATTTATTTATAAAAATACATTTTAAATGGTTAACATAAAGTAATGAAAATTTTTATAAAAACTGTACTGTGACATTTTTATATTATATATATGTATTTTACATATACCAGGTGTATATATTATACGTATATAAGGTATAAGGGTGTTACATTTGACATAAAATTAAAGAAGCCTTTGTTACATTAATTCATAACTTGATCCATCAATGATCACAATATCAATATATTCAATGATATAGATCAAGTATGGATGTTTAGTATGAAAATTACATGTTATGTGATCTTAATATGCCTATTTTCAACTAGTCTTACCTTAGTGAGATTAATTTTAACTTAATAACACAGAGTGTAATGAACTAAATACTTTATTTCCGCATAAAATAGTGTTCATACAAACAATATATAATATATCCAAACAGAATAGAGCATCCAAAATAAAAGCCATATACAAACTCTCATTAAACCTAAATATCCTCAACAAATGTAACACCCATACGAGCAGTGTGCTCATGAAATACTTTTAGTATTACTTCCTTAGTGAGCAGATCTGCAATCATTGAGGTTGTTCTAATATGCTTTATAGATATATGTTTACTCCGCACTCTTTCTTTTATAGTCAGAAATTATATATCAATGTATTTAGATAAAGAAGAGCTCCTGTTATTATTAGAGAATAAGACTGTTGATTTATTGTCACAATATAACTTCAGTGGCCTACCAATGCCACTCACAATACGTAATCCAATGATAAAATTTTGCAATCATAATCCTTGGTTTGATGCCTCACAGCATGCTACAAATTCTGCTGCCATAGTGAAAATAGTTATAAGTGTTTGTTTAAGACTCTTCCAGGAAATAACTCCTCCAGTAAATAGATAAATGTAGCCCGAAGTAGATCTTCTGTTGTCTTGGCATCTAGCATAGTCAGAATTAGAATACTCTATGATTTCTAAGTAATCTGATCTCTTATATGTGAGCATGTAATCCTTTATTCTCTGTACAGACCTCAAGTGATCCATCCTAGGATTACTCAGATATCTGCTTAACATGCCAACAATGAATGCAATATCTGGACGGGTGTAAACTTAAGCATACATTAGACTTCCTACAGCTGATGCATAGGAAATCTTCTATATTTTCTTTATCTCAATGTCATTCTTTGGACATTGACTAAGACTAAACTTGTCTCCTTTAGCGACTGTAGTATCTCTTGATTTACAATTTTGCATACCAAATCTCTTAAGTACTTTTTTTATATAGTTCTTTTGTGATAATGTAAGAATACCTCAAGAATGATCTTGATGTATCTGGATTCCTAATACAAAAGAAGCTTCACCAAGATCTTTCATGTCAAATTTACTTGATAGAAATTTCTTGATTTCGTGCAACATTTCCTTATTATTGGTTGCAAAAAATATGTCATCAACATACAAAACCGGAAAAATGAACTTACTCCCACTAAATTTGTAGTACACACAACCTTCAATAACATTTGCCTCAAACTCAAATGAGATAAGTACTTGATGAAATTTGAAGTATCATTGACGGAAAGCTTGCTTGAGTCCATAAATGGATTTCTTTAATTTGAAAATAATATGTTTTGGATCTCCTAACACAAAGTTTTCTAGTTGTACCATATATATGGTTTCATCAATGTCTCCATTGAGAAACGCAGTGTTAATATCCATTTGATGTAACTCGAGATCAAAATGTGCAACAAGAACCATTATTGTCCTAAAAGAGTTTTTCAAAGAAACTAGGGAGAATGTCTCTTTATAGTCAATCCCTTCCTTCTCAGTAAAGCCTTTAGCTACAAGACGTGCCTTATACCTCTCCACATTACCTTTTGAATCCCTTTTGGTCTTATATATCCATTTGCAACCAATTGGTTTCTTTCCTTCAGGTAATGGGACAAGGTCCCAAACTTGATTGTCTTGCATTAACTTACACTCCTCATTCATTAACTCAATCCATTTTTGAGAGTTTGAATCCTGCATAGCTTTATGAAAATTGATTGGATCATCTCCCACTAAACCTTTAGTGTCCTCATATTCTTGGAGGAATACTATATAATTATCTGTAATAGCATTTCTCCTCTCTCTAGTGGATCTCCTTAGCACATGCTCTTGAGGTTGTTAAGTTTGTTCTTTTTGGAATAACTTCCTCAAACTGAATGGGAAGTTGTTCAATATTGTCTTGTATTTGTTTCAAATTCGCTTCTTGAGTAATGATAGGTATAGAAACCTGCACACTATCAGAAGCAGTAGTGGAAAGCAAAATTGAGTTTTCTTGAGTTGATTCCTCTTTAAAGACAATGCGTTTGACCTTATTTCTCCCCTCAAACTTAATATCCTCAAAGAATGTTGCATTTTCCATCTTAAAAATTAACCTAATAGTGGTATCATAAAACTTATAGCCCCTAGATTGCTCTAAGTAACCAATAAAGTAGTTGCTAACCGTTTTAGAGTCCAGTTTTCTTTTATTGGACCTATAAGGCCTAGCCTTAACTGGACACCCCAAAATTTAAAAGTTCTTTAAATTGGGTTTTCTCCCTGTCCAAAGCTCATAACGTGTTTTGGCACTTGCTTTAGTTGGTACTCTATTAAGGATGTAAGCTGATATCTTTAGTGTTTCTCCCCATAGTGACTCAGGTAAGGTAGAATGATTTATCATACTTCTTACTATATCCATAAGAGTTTTGTTTCATCTTTCAGCTGCACCATTCATGCTGGGTGAACTAGGCATCGTGTACTGTGAGACGATTCCACACTCCTCTAAAAAGCTAGCAAAAGGTCCTGGACGTTGTTCTCCTGAATCATCATATCTATCATATTATTCACCACCACAGGTAGATTTGATGCTCTTAATATTCTTGCCAAGTAGGTTTTTAACCTCAGCTTTGAAAGCTTTAAATACGTCCAAAGGCTATGATTTCTCATGAATGAGATATAGGTACCCATAATGTCAGTAATTGTCTATGAATGATATAAAATATCTTTGACTGTTCTAGAAACCTATAGGGAATGGCCCACAAATATATGTATGTATTAATTCTAAAACGCTTATAGACTTATTGGCACTTAATCTCTTTAATTTGGTCTGTTTTCTTTTGATACACTCAACACAAGTATTTAAATTTGAATAGTCAAGTGTATCTAATATTCTATCTGACACAAGTCGTTCAATTCGAGATTTAGATATTTGACCCAAACGCTTGTGCCATAGTCTAGCTGAGTTATCCTGATTCAGCTTTCTTTTAGTACCTCTTGTTTCCATATGCAAAGTTTCATTATATGAAGCAACAATGTCAAGTATATATAGATTATCATAAGCATTCAATGAACCAGTACCAATAATATTTAAATTTAAAGAAAGATAAAACTAATTGTTTTCAAAAGAAGAAGAATATCCAAATTTGTCCAATACAGAGACAGAAACTAAATTTCGCCTAAAAGATGGTACAATAAATGTGTCTTTTAAATCCAAATAAAAACCAGTCCTAAACAATAATCTAAAATGGCCTATTGTCTCTACTTCCACCAATTTTCCATCTCCCACATAGATGTATCTTTCATCATCACTTGGCTTTCGGTAGCTCAAGCAACCCCGTATTGAAACACTTATGTGAGTAGTAACATAAAAATCTATCCACCAAGTGTTTCCAGGTACTTAAGATAAATTAACCTCAAAACAGACCAAAGTAAAGAATATACCCTTCTTAGCATGCCAAGCGTGGTATTTGGTACACTTTTTCTTCTTATGTCCAACCTTTCGGCAAAAAAATTATTTATCTACCTTAGCCTTCTTTTGTTATAGACTCTTAGCAGCTTCTTTATCATTCTTTCTTTTCTTGCCCTTATCTATTGAGGTACTAGCTAGATGAGCACTCTGAGATTTCTCCAATGTCATTCTTTCTTCCTCTTGTACACAGTGTACAATGAGCTCATTAAGAATCCATTTCTGCATCTGGCAATTGTAATTGACCTTAAATTGCCCAAACTGTGGAGGAAGAGAATTCAAGACCAAGTACACAATCAACTCATCTGGTAAATTCAGCTTAAGTTCCTTTAGTCTTTTGAAGATATTATTCCTTGATATTTTCATTGCCATTATACCTTATAGAAGTCAGTTTCACTAGAAACGTCTATGTTTATGCCTTATAAATTTTCTCATAGATTTTCTCAATCTTTGCAAAAAAATCACTAACCTTAGTAATCTTAGCAGAAATAGCACCTCGAAAGTCATCTGGAATGCTGCGCTTAATGATCATTAGACTCAGGCGATTAGAGCGTTCCCATCTCTCGAAGTTCCGTTTTGCCTCAGTGGAACTTTTAACTGTAAGAGGGGTAAGCTGCTCTTCCCTTAATGCCAGGTCTAGATCCATACAACAAAGATAAATAAGGATATTTTCCTTTTAATCCTTAAAGTTTGACCCAGTAAGTACTGAAATACTACTCGTATTGAGCGATATATTGACATATATATTAACTGTACAAATAATAAAATAATAAATAAAGTGCTCACATCATAATTTAAAATAATCTCTAAAATTTTAAATAATTATGAAATGCATCTCGAGATATCTAACACAACATTAATATAAAGTCTTTGGACAGTAATATTAATTTGTAAGTGATACTCTCAGTGTAGTGATTAAATATTGACAATAAATTCTATCAAATAATAAGCCTTAGATTGACTTTTATTTATATGAAAATTTTATAATTGTCACACATTTATCACCATAAATATATATAATTCTACCAAATATTATTTTGGACCAAATAATATCCATATGAATTAATATGCATATAACATTATAACATTTTCAATAAGCTAATCTACACCAGAGAAGTCACTTTGGCGACTTATTGTTTCAACTAATTTTATTAAATGTTTAACAAATTTTATTGATTATAAAGATGCATCCAAAAAATTAATTAAAATTTAGAGCCCATTATCCTTAGCTAATTTGAAAGTAATTTAAATTATATCATAACAATACTTATATTATTACCAAAGAATTCAAATTAATTAAAAAAAATCGGCCTTGGTATAATAGCAAATTTGTAATTTTAATTGAACCCTAAGTTAAACATAATAAAATTACAAAATTACCATAACAATTTCTATAATGATAGTAATATATTATTATACACCTTATACCTCCGCATGGTGGAATTGCATCAACTAAAAGAAAACGTTACAAATCAAATATATACACATAAATAAATAAATTCATGGCCACTGTAAATTTCTTTAAAAAACTACAATTTGTCCAATCATAAACCGCAACTCAGCACTTGATGAAACGTCTTCAGCAGGCCAAGGATCGCCACAGACGTTGAGTTATTGATAATAATTTTTCTAAAATTGTAGATATTATAATCACGTAACTTAAAATCAACATGCAAGTTCCTATGCATGTTGGATGAAATACATAGATATGTAATTATATACTGTCAATTGGTGGCGGAATTAGAAATTATACGAAGAGGACAAATTTTTTAAAATAAAAAAATTATCCGTAAATTAAAAATAAAATTAAATATTTAATATTTTAATAAATTTTAAATTTTAAAATTTTTTATTATTTATTAAATTCTAAAAATTTATTAAACTTTTATATGTCTTTTATTTAATTTTTAGATATATTAATTTATTTATAAAATTTTATTAAAATTTTATAAAAATACTAATTTAAAAGAGAATATTAATTTTATCTACCTCATAATTAAATTATAAAATTTTAACATTAATCTAAATATCTAATCACAAAACTCTAAATACCTGCTAATTAAAAATAAAAAAATATATAATTTAAAAAAGTCAATAATTTATATATATAATTATATATATATTTATAATAATTTAAATTATATATATATATTTATAATTTACATAAATTATATACGTTATATAACTATAAAATATATTTATTTTTATATTTATAATAATGTAAATTATATATATATATATATATTATAATTATGTTAATTATATATATATAAATTATAATTATATAATATAATTATAATTAGAAATATAATTTATAATACATAATTTATATAATTTATATATTTATACACATATTTATATGTATCTATATGGCCATATGAGATGGTAGGGATGGGCCATTGCCTCCTAACTCTTTACCTTCGTTCTGTCATTATATATATATATATATATATATTTATAAGTGTATAATTCTTTAAATTCGTAGTCAATAAACCAAGCGACACAGAATCAATAACTCAATTAAATCAAATTCTTAAAATTTTAAATTCATTCATAAACTTTTTAAAAAATCTACAATGATGTTGCACTGATATCATTTGATGAGATTTAATTAAACCAAAATATATGTGATTAATTATAGACATGTATATAAATATAATTTTAATTAAATTCATAACCATAACAAAATATTCCATGTAGAAAGCAGCGAGAATATAATAGAAAAAATTCGCGGAAGTATATATAAAACTTGATCTATAAGAGAATAGATATTTTAGAGTTTGAATATTCTAAATTATGATTTATCGTATCACATTATTTATTCTCAATATGAGATAAATAAACTGACAACTCTATTTAACTTAGGGACCATAATCATTATAATCTTTTTTATATACTAAATCAATTAGAATTTCTATAAAAATCTAACTATTAGTATTGGGCTTCTACACATATATGGCCCATGCCAAATTAAATATTTTTAAAGTCTTAAAAATTATACCATTTTATTAATTTTATTAAATTAAATAACTTATAATATAATTATATTAATAAGTAAATTTAAATTAAGATTAAAATTTAACGTATGGAAGATATTTCATAATATTAAATATAATATTCAAGTAATTTCTAAGAGGACACGTTACCATAATTGATAGTAGAAGTGAGACAAATGATTGATACAAATATTCATAGTCGTAGGATTTTTGTTCAGACATCATTAATATGAAATACAATCATTTATCCAAAAATTTGTTCTTCATTATTAATTATTATGAATATCTCATTCGACCTTTTTATTTCTCTCTCACATAAAGAAGCCTTTAGGTAAATCTAACTATTTTTATCAAGCACCAACTAATAGGTTGTTTGGTTTAGCTTATAAATTTATTAAATTAACTTATAAATTTTATTTAAGCTGACTTATTATTTATATAATTTTATAAATTTATAAAATAAAAAAATAAATTAGAGGATTAACTTATTATTTTAGTATTTATAAATATTTAATTTATAAATTAGTTTGACTAAGCAACTCATTATATATGACTAAGCAACATACCCCTATTTATTTTAATAAATACTTTTGACTATGCTCATAAGTTATTTTTTTTTCAAATATATTAAGTATTTATCAATAAATATATAACTACTCAAAATTTTAAATACTTATAAAATCATATTAGCTTATAAACATCAAGTATTTATAAGTTAATTTTTATAAATTAGGCCAAATACCTTCTAAATCTAACTATTTCTTAAATTATATTTAAATAAAATTAAAAAAAATAAAAACATTCGTGATATATATACTTTCTCTAAATGCAATATCTAATATGTAACATCCTGTCTATTTTTCAATAAATTTATGATTTACGAAATAGAAAAAATATTTCTTACATATTGCAACAAAAAATAAATATCCTCTGGACAAATATTTGGATTAATGATGCAAAGCCATTAATTGACCATGCTATTAGTTCTCTACCAGAAGCATTGATTAGAAGTCACAACAGAGTAGGATTCTTTAAAGAATTGTTCATTCTGAATTTAAATCTGTTTAATTTTTAAACTACTCAAATTTGTTTAAACCTAATTATAATTATATTGTATCTGTCCTAAATTTATTTAATATTACCCGTTTACTACTCGAATCCGTTTAATTCATCTTTAAATATAAAAATTTAAAATATATTATAAAATTTAAAATATAAATTATATTTTTCAACTAAATAATTATAAATAAAAATTTAATATTAACACAATTTTATTAAAAATAATTTTATATCACAATTTTATAATTAAAGTAAAATATAGCAAATTTATAATTAATATTTTAATAAAATATAATTAATATGTAATTGGATTCGAGCAATGAGTATCCAAGAGTCTATACTCAAACTCGATCGGCTCGTTACAAATAAGAAAAATATTATCTATAAACATTTAAATATATTTATAAATTATTTATACTCTATATAAATAGACCGTGAAAGGCCGGATACTAAAAAATGCATGACCTGTTGCCATTCCTACTTCTAATTGCGCATAAAGTGAAACATTATGTGGATGCTATTGGAAATTGGAACCGGACTCTATTGAATCAGTTTATGCCAAGAAAAATAATCTCCAATATTGCCTCCTTTATTCCTCCCAATCAGGATTTAGGGGAAGACTCTTACTACTGGGCTTGGTTTCCAAGTGGAAATTTTTATGTGAAATTTGCTTACAATTTTATTTTGAAGAACCAGTAGAATAATAGGGATCAAAGCTGGGACGTGGTATGGTCATGGAAAGGACCTCATCGCTTTTGTTGCTTCTTATGGCTGGTGTTGTTTGATCGTCCGCTCGTAAACTTGGAACGGGTTATACGACATTTGACCATATATGGTGGCTGTCAACATTGTGGGAGTGGGCTTGAAAGCACACTGCGTGTTCTCAGGGATAATGTTTTATCTAAACAGGTCTGGTTTTCATTTCTTCCTACGAAAATCAGATCGATTTTTTTTCTCAATATTTGAAGAGCTGGGTCATGGAGAACTTGATCAACAGTGAGGATAGAGAGCAGAAACCTTGGAAGCTCTATTTTGACGTTATTTATTAGAGTTTATAGTACCACATAAATTTTTTTGTCTTTGAAAATCAGCAGTCCAGTTCGATGTCCATCATTTCGGACATTAAGGCTCATGTCTATGATATTTGGTTATCTCATAATGTTTTGCAGTTCAACAAGATAAAGGTTGAGCGTATAGAAAGATTGATTGCGTGGTCGCTACCTCCTATGGACTGGTACAAATTGAGCTCTGATTGGAGCATTAAAAGGGTCCTCGGGAAGTGCTAGTGCTGGAGGCCTTATTTATTAGAGATTAGAATGAAAGATAGGAGGTGGGCTATGTTATGAATATAGGCTCTTGCTCTATTACTCGTGCTGAATTGTGGGGTGTTGATCAGGGATTGGCTATTGCTTGAGGGAAAGGAATTAGAAAATTAATGGTGAAGGTTGATGATCTTAGTGTAGTATAAGCTCTTAAAGCTCCAAAAATAGTGAATTCAGCAAATGACGGCTTAATTTATAGTATTCAGAATTGGCTCAATCTTGATTGGCAGGTTAATATATCTCATGTTTAACGTGAAGCTAATATGGCTGCTGATTGGTTTGCATTTCAAGCTCTTCAATTCAGTTTGGGAGTTTATATTATAGATCAACTCGCACATCTTCTTCAAGCTTTTCTTAAGAATAATCTGATTAGGGTATTATTATCTAGAATGGTTCCTGTTTAAGGCTTTTATCTCTTTTGTATTTAAAAAAAATCCACTATGAGAATAATAATAATAATAATAATTTCAAAATAATAATAATAATAATACTAAAATTTTTTACTGTTGACTTGGACATTACGCGCCACGCAAAGGCAATCGAATCAATACTCGCTATAAAGGTAACGACCATGGAATTGTCGCTCCCGTTTTAATTTTTTATTTACTTATTCACGTTATTATCGCCTCAAAAAATTTTCCTTGAGCAACCCAAATATGAGAGAAGAAGTTATCAGCTCCGGCGGAACCATGGATCCCACTCCCGCTGCGAGGTACTTGATCCCTCCTCCCTTAACCCTAACGATAATGCACTATGCACTCACTCGAGATCTCTAATTTTGGGGTTTTAGCTGTTTCAGCATTTGAAATCAGTTTGGCTTTGTGAAATTAGGGTTTCTGAATTTTTCGCTCTTATAGTTGTTTTTGCATGCGCTTTCTTTGGGGATTCTTGTTTAGAAAGTGGATGTAAATTTGTGGGCATTCAATTTCCAAGCTTCACACTTTTAATACACTAATTAGGTACTCGAGCTATAGAGGTCTCCCATAATTGGTTACTTTAACAGTTCAATAATGGTTTGGTTGCCGTGAAAATTGTGGAATAGAAAGGAATTCAAATAAAAAAAAAATGTTCTGCATGCAATTATTGTGCAAATTTATATCCTTTTATAAGTTTACATTTCTTTCTCATCAAGTGCAATTCTTTTTGGATTTTGCCTCTCTCTCTCTCTCTCTAGTTCTGCTGGGGCATCTTCACCAGCTGTTCCAGCAAATGTTGGTAGCATAGAGAGGTCCAGTCATGTGCATTCCAAAGCTGGCTCTCTATCTTGTGTTGGCTCACAACAACCCTGGACTTCCTTGAGCACAAGTGCTGGTGGTTCTGTTCTTGGATCATCTAGGCCTTCATGCAGACCGTGGGAAAGAGGGGATTTGTTGAGGCGGTTGGCCACTTTTAAACCATCCCATTGGTTTGGAAAGCCTAAGGTGCCCCTGCATTAATTTGCATTAGTTGCATACTGCATTAATTGCATATTAGCAGGGCAATTCAGAATGGCAATGGTTTACTTATTAAGCAACACATTTACATGGAGGCTTACCACTGATAAGCACTTTGGGAAAATATAAATGAGTAATTGCTGGATGCTAGCTAAAAAAGGAAGGTAAATATAATAATAAGATTTCTAGGATTAAAATATTACTCCTGCATTCTAATTATTTAGTTGAAGGAGACTTTAAGATACTTGTTATCTTTAACTTAATATGGAGATTTCTAAGAATGGCCATTGTAAACTGAACTAGAAATCAGTTGAATGCATCCATCATTTACTAGTTGTAGCTTTTCCGAAAGAGCTGGTTGTTTCTGGAAAATATGTAAAAACAAACTGAAATTTTTGATGTTTTAATCCAAATTAACTAGTTGATGTTTTGTTCCAATTAAACTTGTAGTTTGAGATTTACTGCAGCAGTTACTTTGGATTCAGAAATGTATTGTAAAGAAAAGGTATAAAATATAGATAACAGAAAGGTGGATATGTTGGTACAAGTTTTTCTGATTTTCTGTAGAGATGCAAGGATTGTGATTTCCCCCAGACTGAATTTTCAAACCCTTTTATAAAGCTGCACAGAAAAATTCCCTCCATGGAAGAGATGATGGAATTCTCTGTTGACATGTTCATGTATAAACATAGATTTTGAATTTAATCATTTTTCAGTTTTCTAATTTATTCTGCTTTGAAGTTCCTTATTTCTCGTTTTAGTAATAAACTAGGACAATTTTGGATCATCTGACCATTCCTTTTCTAATTTCTTGCAGATTGCTAGTTCATTGGCCTGTGCTCAGAGGGGTTGGATGAATATCTATGTTGATAAAATTGTTTGTGAATCATGTGGGGCATGCCTGAGTTTTATTTTGTTGCCATCCTGGTCCTCAGCTGAAGGTTAGTTGATTGTAGTTCTAGTACTTGAACTCTTTCTTTATTAGGCTTTATGAAAACATTTTGTTTCTAAGCATCATCTTGTATCTAATGACGGCAACTTTGATATTAAGGCTATAGGCATCGTCTGTCTAACAACAGTATGCTATATTTGAGACTAGAGTAAGTGGATAAATTGGCAAAAAAGGAACTTGTTTCCCCGCTCTTACCTCTAATGCGGAAGAGAGCTTGATGAAGCATGGGATGATCAAGATGGATAGATGATGAGAGGAGTGCTTGGTGAGGGTTCCATTGCTGTTGTGACAGACCAATTATTACAATCTTGTTAAAGCTGAATTAAAATCTCAGAGCAAATTACTTATTTTTCATGATATAGATCTTTGTTGCTTTTGACGAAATCCTTGACTTATAATAGGTTTTTAAGTTCATTTTATCCCAACTAACAGAATAAAATTCCATGGAATGGTAATGTTGGAAATTTGTCATGAGATACATGTAAGAAAATCAATTACGATTTCTTATTCCTTTGTTGTTTGAAAATTGAGAGTGAATTAAGGTCGTTTCTTTGTAATATTGTCCTTTTCAGACCATGGTTGCATGATCATTGTGTTTTTGTTCTTGAGATGTTATTGCAAATTGTTATATATCTGCTTCTGGCCATGTTTGTTTGGCTATCAAATTAATCGTCTGTTGCTTGTTGATAACATGCTTTAGTTTCTTTTATCTTTTGCCTCTCTTCTTTTGAAGTTGAAAGTGCAGGTGAAGCATTTTCCAAACAGCTGGATGATAGCCACAAAACCAACTGTCCTTGGAGAGGGAACAGCTGCCCAGAGAGCTTGGTGCAGTTCCCTCCAACTCCTCAATCTGCCCTGATCGGAGGATACAAAGACAGATGTGATGGACTTCTGCAATTTCTATTTCTTCCTACAGTTGCTGCATCTGCACTAGAGCAGATGTGGGTTTCTCGGGGTCCAATGGTTGATCGCTTTTTGTCACAGTCACAGAATTTCACTTCTGGAGAAGGGGACCTTAAGTCTGAGGACATGCAAGAACTTGAAACCTCTAGAGATGGGCCCCTCTGTTTGTACTTCCATGTAAGATACATTGATGCTCTTTTATTGCAGCCGGTGTGCTGAGTCATTCATAACTTTGTCAATCGTCCACAAGCTCATGCTCTTCTATTTTTTGTCCATTCATATTCTGTCAAATTATTTCCTTTGGCAGGCCCAGAAGCTTATAAGTCTCTGTGGATGGGAACCCAGATGGCTTCCGAATGTTCAAGACTGTGAAGAGCATTCAGCACAATCAGCTCGGGATGGATGTTCTTTTGGCTCTGCCCAGGCCCAAGTCCATCTTTCACGTGACCCCGGTCCAAGCAAGAAAGCACAATCTGCTTCTGCAAAAAAGGACACTGGAAATAACAAACTGTTAGTTGTGGAGTCAAGATGTGATTCCAGGTCACCTTTATTAGATTGTAGCTTATGTGGTGCTACTGTCAGGATACTGGATTTCTTGACAGTTCCTCGACCTGCTCGTTTTGCTCCTAATAACATAGATATTCCTGATGCAACAAAAAAAATGGCTTTGACACGCGGAGTGAGTGCAGCCAGTGGAATTAGTGGTTGGGTTGCTGCTGATGATACAGAGAAAGAACAAACAGAAGACCGTGAGGAAGTGGCAACGACAGACAAGGGTAAATTGCTGCAGAACACAGAAGTTGATTTGAGTCTTACTATGGCTGGGGGCTTATCTTTTACTCATGCAGATAGGGTAGCAATCCCTGAAAATGTTCATGATGTGGACATGGGGAGAGATTTAATGATCGGTCAACCTTCAGGAAGTGAGATTGGTGATCGTGCTGCTTCATATGAATCACGAGGTCCTAGTTCTCGTAAGCGGAGCTTGGAAATAGGTGGCAGTTCCGATGATAGGCCTCACTTGGTAATGCAGCCTGCTGATAGTGTGGAGGGAACTGTGATTGACCGCGATGGTGATGAAGTCACTGATGGGAAACAATTTTCAGCAGGACCTTCAAAGCGAGCTCGTGATTCAGATGTTTTTGATACGCACTGTTCACCATATCAAAGGGACTCATCTGTTGCTGGACCTAGCCATTCAGTGGGTCTGGAAATTTATGCAGATGGAAACAGAGCTAATTTGTTTCGTCAAGGAAGTGACCAGGTTTTTGGAATTCCATCAGCTAGGGATTCGACACTTGCATCATCTGTTATTGCAATGGATACAGTTTGTCATAATGCAGATGATGATTCTATGGAAAGTGTTGAAAACTACCCTGGAGATGTTGATGATGTTCATTTACCATCTTCTAGTGGGTATGGCAATCTGGATATGAATGAGACGTCCGAACTGAATTATAGTAATCAAGCCCAGCAAAGCATTTGTTTCAGACCAGATGCGGATGTTGCTCCTGGTGAAATGGGTGTTAGCAGTACGAATGATGGTGAAGAAATTTTCAATGCAGAAACGGTGACAGCTCAGGCTCGGGATGGTCCTAGTTTTGGTATTAGTGGAGGCAGTGTTGGCATGTGTGCTAGTCATGAAGCTGAAATTCATGGAGCTGATGTTTCTGTCCACAGAGCAGATAGTGTAGTTGGTGACGTAGAACCCAGAATAGAAGATGTTGAAAATCAAGGCCAGACTGGTGAATCTGCTCCTGATCCTGGATTATCGGATGAGATTTTCCCTGATGAAATAAACAGGGAAGATCCTCATGGTTATAGCCAGGAGATGATGTCTCGATCTGTGGAAAGGGCTGATAGTGGCTCAAAAATAGATGGTTCTACAAAGGCTGAATCTGTTGAAAGTGATGAAAAGGCAAGCCAAAGCTGCAAGTTAACCTTAGGTAGCAATGCCCATCCTTCTCTTTCCTGCAATGCGCATATATACTCTGGCTATCAAACAACCAAGAAAGGTGTCACCAAGGCTGGAAAATCATCCTCTACGAACAATATTCCATGCATAGAGTCAGATTATGCAGTTGCCAATGGGATAGGTATGTTCTATCTGGGTTATTTACGTTATTTTGCAGTCTACTTTCCATTTTACAGCATTGGATTATTTATTGTGAAATAGATGCTTTATGTGAGTTTTTTCGTCTGTTATTTTTTCCCATGTCAAAAGCTGAATGTGCATTCACTCAGTTGAAATAAAGGCATCGTTTATTGATGAAATTAAAAGTTTGGACTCTGAATTTCTTGGCCTTGCTTGCTCTCCGTCTTTGTGTTTGATACACTATTTGCACTACTTGATCCTCAGGACCTCCAAAAGGTGAAAGCAACTATGAAGAGGCTATAGACTTTGATCCAATTATTCATCACAATCAGTTCTGCCCATGGGTGAATGGGAATGTTGCTGCTGCTGGCTGTGCTAGCCGTGGTTCTGGCAGTAATGCTGATGCCGCTGCTCTTTGTGGGTGGCAGCTGACTTTAGATGCATTAGATGCACTTCAATCACTAGGGCATATTCCAATTCAAACTGTACAGTCCGAGTCAGCAGCATCATTGTACAAGGTCAATAACCAAATCTTGAATTTCTTCTATTTGAGCAGAAAATGGACATAATTTATGCCTTTGCTATTCAAGTTACTTTCTCTGTGTTTATATTTATTCCAACATAACTTGTGATTTATATTTCATCTTGGATATATTCAATTTAGTTCCACAATCTTTGCAGCAGCACATTGACTGGGATTTGTTATGAGAGAGAGCACAATATAGTGTATAGAACATGATAACTCAGGATAGAATATCAAAACGGTTGTCCCATCCTATGTTTAATGCAAGCAGAACTAGTTGGGTCATTAGACAGGTTAAGTCTGTCACAGCTGAGGGGAGAGAACAATCATATTTATTTTGGAGGATGATTGAACCAAATACATTTTCCTTAGTTTTAATTCACATCATTGGCTAAGTGAACCCCAAATACAGAAGTAGTGACAGGACAGCATTCTGATGATTATGCCAGACACCATAATGGAAGTTCTCTTTTTAACCATAAGGTAGACGTCACAGGTGTCATTCTAAGCTAATATCAATGATCAATCTCAATTCGGCACAATCTGGACCACAAAAGTTTTCATTTTAAGCTTCTGCTTTGCAAAGCAAATTTGGTTAAATTTGGATTTTTCATTAGGTGTCACATGTGCTTCTCACAAGGAGAATAGCATTGTCTTCAAAATGGAGTCTACATGCTATGTGCAATAATATTCTGATAGATGCACCAAATGTTTGTAGCAACATAGCAGTTGTCTATCACATATAAATTTACCTTAATAAGAAGGTTTAAGAGATTAGGCAGCCAGATATCTCTTGTAACTATTCACAATTGGATCAATGTAGATTGAATGCTCTTGAATCTAGGCTTTTAGAGATAAAAGGTTCTGATATGTCTAGTTTTGATTTTTTTGTTAACTTTGTTTGTCTTTTTTGTCATCAACATCCTTCCCTCTCAAACCAAACTCCCCCTATTTATTCTTTTGCCTTCTTAATATCTGTTTAAAATATATGTTTGTTTTCTTGTCTGTGGCTTAAACTGCAATTCTTTTCCTAGGATGATCATCAGACTCCTGGCCAAAAGCTTCTTCGACAGCATTCTATGAGCAGAAGCCATGGGCATCGTTGAATATAATGAAGCCATGGGCATCATTGTGTATAATAATTATAGTGAAGGTACTTGCAATTATTACTAAGATATTTCCTTTAAATCATGCACCAAACCTCCTGTGATAATGCACCTTTTACAAGTCATTGGCAGTACTTACCCTCGCCATGAATAGTTTATTTTGCCTTGAGATGGATAATTTTTTTTTTTGAAAGGAACTTTTTAGATGTTGACCATGATAATATATTTGGCATCGAGATCGAAATTTCCTTTTCAGAAAGGACCTTTATAGATGCATTATCAAAAAGCAGTTCTTGGCTGCTTTGGTGTTTAAATGATAAGAAATGCCAAATTGACTTTTAAAACTGTTTGTAATGGCTTATTTTCAGCTTCAAGATAATTTTTTTTAGAAAGCAGCTTTGATAGCAATTCTGAACAGGCCCTAAGTTGTTTGGGAGAATAAAAAACATATTGGTTGAGTTGGACGAAATACATATTGAGTATAAATTTGATAGCTGGACCTTTAAGGGAAGTTGTATATGAATGGAGAAGAACGCCAAAATTGAAGAAAGAACTCAAATACAGAGAAGAAAAGGAAATGAAAAAAGATGCCATGCCTCTTGATCATATTTGGATGAAACAGGCCGAGATTTGATCAGACACCTCAAACTGCATGTTCTCCATATTTTTGAGTCGGGTAAACTACCTGAGCATCAAAGTCCATGCATCATAAGCCTATTGGATCTTTCACAAAATCCATGTCTTATAGCAAGATCATTTTATGAATGCAGCCAAGTAACTGTGATCATGTATCATTTCTTATGCCGATGTTGTGTAGGATGAAACTGCATCGGTAAGCTTCAGTCAGACTCGAATTTGGTAATTTGCTGGTGAAAGCTATAGCAATCCCCTTTCTTTCTCCCCATTTTTCCTTTATCTACGGCTGGTAATTATTTGGTATTCAAAAAATGAGGGGTTGTGGTTTATGCAGCTTAATTTGCCTGTGCGCGAATTTGAAATGTTTTTCTTCATTTGTATTACCCACGATCTGATTTAATCAAATGATGTGACGATTGATAAATTTAATCAGGAATTTTTTGCCTTATATTGCTGCAATTTGTTTTATTTGGTTGTCTTCTATTCTTGTATTTTGGAACTCGTGATGTTAATTGCTGTGTGAAGATCTTTCGCATTCGAATTCACCAAGAATGTCAGTTATGCTGTTTTTAGTTGTTATTTTCAAAACATTTATTGATTGGGTCCGAGTTGCTAAATTCTAAACAAAGAAGCTAGTTCTTATTAGGAAGTAGGGATTTAAACTGTTTGGTAGCATGTCAGATTTTTTGAAGTATACCAGTTAAAAATTTGACAGCAATCATCTTCCATTTCCGTCCCTCATTTCCCCCTACAGATTTCTAGTGTTTACCGATGGTGATGCCGAAATTGACCTTTTTTTTAATTGATTTGAGCATTAAGTTCAGTTGGAGTTTAATTGAATAGAAAAATTAATCCTTTTGATTAAAGAAATTTCCAGCTTAGAAGTATAAATTGAGGCCGGCCAAGCCAGGTACTGATTGCAACAACTGATGAGAGTGTATGTAGAGAATTCCAGCCCAGAAACCCAATTTCTACGGAAGAGAGAGAAAAATCCTCCTAATCCTGCTTGAGCCAATCAAATTTGAGCCATATGCCCTCATGTCATTTCCATATTCGAATATCAATCAATAAGATAAAACAATTTGCAAAAAGAAACCTCTTTCTCTCTCCCCCTTACACACCATGCCTGCAGCAGCTTTACACACTGCTTTCTGCTTCTCTTTCCAGAAACCAATACCCTCACCCTCAAATTCTCAGCAACCAAACACCCTTTTATCAGCAAAGCCCAAAAGTCTTCTCCACAAGCATCCACTCTATACCCCACTTAACACTAACATCTCCTTCCAAATCAAAGAAAAGATCCTTTGCCTTGAAATCATGGGAATTGACTCTGGCAAAGCGTTATCTCAAAACCCTTCTCTTCATTCGGCTTCTTTAAATTCCATGCACTCCATTATTTCTTTTCTACAATCCAAAGGCATCTACCAAAAAGAATTTGCTAGAATCATTGGTATGTGTCCTCAAATTCTCACTTCTAATATCAAAACTGACCTCTTCCCAGTTTTTGATTTCCTTTCCCATGACCTTGAAGTCCCAGAAAATAAATTTAGAAGAGTCATTAATAAATGTCCAAGATTGCTTATTTCTAGTGTGAAAGAGCAGCTTAAACCATGCTTAGTTTATCTTCAAACGCTTGGGTTTAAAGATTTGGAACCTTTGGCTTATCAAGACTCGATTTTGTTGGTCTCTAATGTGGAGAAGACATTGATTCCTAAATTGAAGTACTTGGAAAGTTTAGGGTTTTCGAGAGATGAGGCTGTGGGTATGGTTTTGAGATGCCCAGCACTGTTCACTTTCAGTATTGAGAATAATTTTAAGCCAAAATTTGATTACTTTGCTGAGGAGATGAAGAGGAAATTAGAGGAATTGAAAGAATTTCCTCAATATTTTGCTTTTAGTTTGGAAAATAGGATCAAACCAAGGCATTTGGAGGTTACTCAATTTGGGATTCAAATGTCTTTGCCACTCATGCTTAAAAGCACTGAAGATGAATTTAGGGATCTACTCAGGCAAGGAGCTCGATAAAAGGCTTTTCCTTTTTTTTCCTGTCTCAATTGACATTGTATATCTATGTAAATTTCAAATTCTAATTGATAAATAAAATGGGCGAAGGGACAAGTTAGCCTCCGCCTTTTCAATTGGATGCTGTAAATATTTTAATCGAATACCATTTTTGTTAAAAAAACATAATAATTTTTATTCTAAAAAAATTTAAAAAATTAACAGTTCTAAAATTCAAGGACACAAACCAAGAATTCAAAAATACAGTTCTTAATCTCATAAAATTTTAATATGAATTGAAATTATTAAAGGCAATTATTTAAATAATATAAATTGAATTTATTATTTCTGCACATAATCTTCAAAACAACTTTTGCAGAAAATTTAGTTTAATTCTACTGGAAGAATTAAATTAAAATTTTAGATGAGTTTTTTTTTTAAATCAAGGTCAAAAGTACTCATTTTGATTAGTGTGTTAATGGGCTTTTATTTATTCCCCTCTTTTTTGTAACCAATTGGATCTGTTTAATATTACTAATTACTTAGTTAATTGTGATCTAATTTTATAACCAATTAGATCTGTTTATTAATATTCATCAAATTCTTGCCCAGTTGGGAGATTCTTTTTCCTGCCCAGATGCTGATGAATTCATCAAATTCTTAATAATTGGTTACAGTCAAAAGTAGTTGCTAAGGGATCTACTTGGACATTTCTCCCTCTAATGCTATTGATAGATTGTTGATTTTATGTGATGTTTTTTTTTGAAGGAAAAATAATGTATCACTGTAAATCACAAAATAGAGCAGCAATGATGAAATTATAGAAAATCATTTATGAATAAAATTAAACTTAATTCCAGGGAAATGTGTAACAAGAGGTCGGCAATTATATTTGTGCATATTTTATATGAAGTTTTATTTTAAAAAAATGATACTACCGTTTCATTTATCGAGTTTCTAGGCCGGACTATTGTCATCTCAATACTAAAATTAAGCTCTTGAAAGAAAATTGAATTTCAATTCTAGGTATCTCTGTCCAATCAAGCATTTTATATCTTAATAAATAATCCTATGATATAACCGTCGTGCGACACTGATATATTAATAATTAAAATTAATATCATATTAAAAATTATCTTCTTACATTAACTATATATATAGATATACTTTTACAAATATAGTGTTTATCTTATTTTCCTACTCTTTTTATTTAGACTGATTAAATTCTCATTTAGACATCAGAGTCTCCCTCAAAAAAATTTAATCTCATATTTCTCTTATTTTATAAATGAGAGAGCGGATAAAAGCAGCACTCGAATTTCAACTAAAATTTTTTAAGGTACGCTCCATCATAAAAAAAAAATAGATATCAACTTATTGATTGTATCTAATCATACACCAAGTTTGAATTTAAAAAATACTAAATTTTTTTAAAGTTGAATCCATTCATTTATAATTTTTTTCACAAATTAAGGTTCAAAATTCAGCACGGCCAGGTATATGGTTGATCTACAGGTCATCAATCTTACTCAGATTATGTTGACTTTCAAGTTCCAAAACGGCATACCGTTTATTTGTTGTTTTAGGTTCTTTCGTCCTTTTATTGATTTATTAGCAATAAAATCTTATGTCATTAAAAAGAATACTTAATATATATATTGCCATCTAACTTGATAATATTGGACATTTTATCCTTTTGATTAACCATTTTGCAACTTATTATTTTCATAATCATTTAACCTTTAATTACTGTTGTGATAAAATATTTATATTTTACTCTCCAATAACGCGTGACTATAATTAAAACAACTGGTATATATTATGAAAAGTTAAAAATATTAAATTTTATTTAAATAAAAAATAAAAAAAAGGCCGTTGCTCCATCCTCTGCTAATCTCTCCTTCTTCTTCTTCTTCTTTCTCTTTATCCAAAACCCAAATCCAAATCCACAAGAAGCCATTTCTCCTTTGCTCTTTCTCCTAATAATTGCAAATTTCTCTCATTTTCTTGTAATCAAGGAGAATATTCACTTATTTCTACAAATTGAAGTAAAATCCTTAATTATTAGACATTATCTTCTTCTACCATACCAAAATCTGAAGCTTCTCTAATTATAACCAACACTACATCATTGCCGATTAATTGTTAAAGGCAACAACAATAACTTTCTACAAGCAAGAACAAACGAAATTAGCTTTGAAAACACACAAAAACAGAAAAAGAAAAATAGAGTACCTACTAACTAAAACAGAGAAAAACAGAGAAAGCAAGATACTAAAACAAAGAGAAATAGAGGAAGCCTTTTTAAATTTAATAAATTTTATAAAAAAAAAACCATTGTAATGAATGGAACTTTCAAGAAATGACGAAAAAAGATCAAGAAAAAAATCCAAAATAGCCCAATATTAATATATTATATAATAACAGGATTGATTTTATGTACAGAACTTGTGCTATGAAAATCCTTGAAAATAAATTCTCTTCAACCTTAGTGAAAAAAAAAAGTCAACGCTCAGATCGAGCCAATGCTAACCCTTTAATATTTTTAACATCAAGATCTGGCAAAACACTGCTTGAATTTGAAAGAAGAGCTCTTTGAAAATCAGAACTCCGACCTCTTAGATCCGCAATAAAATTACAAGAATAATAAAATAACAGAATAATAAAATTAAGATACACAATAATTAATGTGGTTCATCCTTAACTATTTAGGATTATGTTCACAGATAAAATTCGAATAATTCTTCCACTATTATAAATAGTAGGCTTACAAAGAGATTATTACAAAATAGTGACACTCAAAAGTATTTTTCAAAAACATCCCAAATTGTCCTCACTATTTTCTCTCCCTTTTTTAAACTGAATAATTCAAATTTCTCTTAACGCAGGTTATTCTTCTCTTCTGTGTTGTTATATAAAATGAATTACATCTGCCTCTATTTATAGGCAGGTTTAACGCGTAGGAAATGCGTCCTCAAATTGCTCTGTCAATCTGCCTTTAATTTGCAATTTGAGCAAATTACGCCTGCTTTTCCTTCAACTTTACCGTCTTTCTTAACCAACCTTCTTTTGTTTTTTTTTATTTATTTTCAAAACATGTGGGTCCCAAGGTTGAATGGGCACACTACAACAAATCTCTCCCTGTATATTAAAGTGGGGACGTTAGTCATACAAGCTATTTTTCTGCAAGCAACAAGCTTCTCCATAGGTAAAACTTTAGTCATCATATCCGTGCCATTGTCATCAGTATGAATTTTTTCTGTCTGAAATGACTTAATCTCCAGCGCATCACGTATCCAATGATACCTCACATCGATGTGCTTTGATCTTGAATGAATGTTGAATTTTTGCTGAGATGTATCGCGCTTTGACTGTTACATAGCAGAACATACTTCTATTGTTCTATACCCAATTCTTGTAGGAATTTCTTCATCCACACGAGTTCTTTGCTAGCTTCTGTAATGGCGATATATTCCGCCTCAGTGGATGAGAGTGCAACGAATTTCTGCAATTTTGATTGCCAAGAAATTGCTGCTCCTGCAAAGGTCATCATATATCTAGACGTTGATTTACGTGAATCAACATCACTACCCATATCTGCATTTGTGTAACCATTTAACACAGGTCTGTTATCACCAAAATATAAGCAGAGTTTAGAAGTGCCTTTAAGATACCTGAGAATCCATGTCACTGCGTTACAGTGTTCTTTACCTGGATTTGAAAGAAATTGGCTAACAACACTAACAACATGAGCAATATCCGGTCTTGTGCATACCATGGCATACATTAAGTTGCCAACGGCGGATGCATAAGAAATCTTCTTCTGTTCTTCTTTTTCTTTCTCACTTAAAGGATATTATTTGAAACTTAATTTGAAATGACTTGCAAGTAGAGTACAAACTAATTTAGCATTGCTCATGTTGAATCTGCTGAGAACTTTCTCAATGTACTTCTCCTGAGACAGCCACAACTTTCTCTTTTCCTGTCTCTAGAAATCTTCATTCCGAGAATCTGTTTTGTCTATCCCAAATACTTCATGGCAAAGGATTTTCCAAGCTCTCAATTTTCTTAGTATCATGATCCACAATTAGCATATCATCCATATATAACAAGAGAATAATAAAGTCGCTATCTGATAACTTTTTCACAAACACATAATGATCAGAAATAATTTTCTCATACATGTGATTCACCATAAAAGAGTCAAACTTTTTATACCACTATCTGGGAGCTTGTTTGAGGCCGTACAAGCTCTTCTGCAATCTATACACCAAGTGTTCTTTACCTTTGACTCTGAACCCTTATGGATGCTCCATATAAATTTTCTCCTTTAAGTCACCATGGAGGAAAGCGGTCTTTACATCAAGTTGCTCGATCTCCAAATTTAAGCTAGCTATTAAATCGAGCACAACTCTGATAGAAGACATCTTGACTACGGGTGAGAAAATCTCTTTAAAGTCAACTCCTTTCTTTTGACCGAATCTCTTCACAACCAGTCTCACCTTGTACCTTGGTTGTGAGTTGTTCTGTTCAGTCTTCAACTTGAACACCCATTTGTTCTTCAATGCTTTCTTACCTTGAGGTAGTTTCATCAACTCATAAGTCTGGTTCTCATGCAAGGACTGCATCTCATCTTGCATAGCTTTCAACCACTCATTCTTTTTAGAATCTTCCATTGCCTCCTGGTAGTCCTCTGGTTCTCCCCCTTGAGTCAGCAAGTCATACTCATTAGGAGAATATCTCTGAGAAGGTATCCTGCCTCTCACAGATCTTCTCAATTGAGGCGGTTCTTCTGTAGGAGCTGGTTCAGCATCATTCTAAACAGGTTCACCATCATCTTCTTGCTCATTTTCTTCATCACCTTGTGGTACTACACGAGATTCTGCATCAAGATTAACAAAAAACTCATTAACAGACTTTGGCTTTTCATTCTTCTCAAAGTTTTCAATGGTTTGGTCTTCCAAGAATACTGCATCTCTGCTTCTAATGAGCTTCTTTTCAACTGGATCCCATAATTTGTACCCAAAATCATCATTTCCATAACCTAAGAAGATACACTGTTTTGACTTCGAATCAAGCTTGGATCTTTCATCTTTTGGACAAAAACACTGCAGCCAAATACTCTAAAATGATTGTAAGAAATATCTTTCCCTGACCACACCTTTTCTGGTACATCTCTGTTGAGGGAGGTTGAAGGTGAAAGGTTGATAAATTAAACTGCAGTTCTCATTGCTTCAGCCCAAAAGGTCTTTGGAAGTTTGGCATGAGAGAGCATACATCTAACCCTTTCAACAATGGTTCTATTCATTCTCTCTGCAACTCCATTCTGTTTTAGAGTTTTGAGAAATGTCTTCTGAAGTATGATGCCGTATTCTGAGCAATACTTTTCAAATGGTCTTCTATACTCATCATCATTATCAACTCTAACACATTTTAACTTTCTTCCCGTTTATCTTTCAACACTGACATGAAAGACTTTAAACATATCTAACACCTGGTCTTTTGACTTTATCGGTAAAGCTCACACCTTTCTAGAATGGTCATCAATAAAACTGACATAATATGAGCAACCACTCAAGGATTTGTCAACCATTGAGAAAACATCAGTATGTACCAATTCTAGAATACCAGGCTTTCTAGACGGAGAAAAGGATCTTTGAAAGGAAACTCTATGTTGTTTACCAGATAAATCATCAGTACATGTTTTTAGAGGCAAACTTTTCAAAGATAACATTTTCTTTTTGGTGAGAGTCTCCATTCCTTTCTCACTCAGGTGACCAAGTCATATGTGCCACAACTCAGCAGATGAATCTTCAACTGCATTCACTACTCCTGTGCAAACTTTTCCTGGAGTGTAGTAAAGGGTGTTGAACTTTCTTCCTCTAACGAACACCAAGTTACCTTTGGAAAGCTTCCAAGTTCTATTGACAAACAGATTTGCATAACCCAATTCATCAAGACGGTGAACTGAGATCAGATTGAAGTTTGCCGTAGGAGTGTATCTCACATCTTCCAACCAGAGATCATAGCTAGTATTGGTTCTAATGCATACTTTTCCAATGCCGCAATTTTTCATATATGTGTCATTCAAAGTCTTGACATGGTCGTAATCTCTGAGGGTAAGTGATGAGAAATATTCCTTCTTTGAAGAAATATGATATGAGCATGCAAAGTCAAAAATCCAAAGAGAATCTTGAATAGTGGAACACTCACTGAGACCAGCATGAGAAATCAGCGCACTACCATCACCAAGTGCGTTAACATCAATAGCTACTAAAGCTACCCCTGTATCGTCTTTCCTTTCCTCATCATTTTCTTTGGCTCGTTCCTTCTTCCACTTTCTGCAGTGCTTTTAGATGTGACCGAGCTTGCCACAATGATAGCAAGTGACACCTTTTCTTGACTTGGATCTTCTCCGTGAATTATCACGTTTGTCTAAATTTTGGGGATGTCTAGATTTTCTTCTCCCTCTCCTTTCTATAACTGAGACGAGTGCATCTGAGTTACTACTCATACCATTCTCCTTGCGTCTAGTTTCTTCATTCAGAATACTTTCTTTAACTGTGGCTAAGGTTAGATTCCCCTTTGGCATATTACTGAGCGTGACAACCAGCGTCTCCCAACTGTCCGGCAAGGAACTCAATAAGAATAGTGTATGTACCTCATCTTCTAGCACTATTTTTAACATCGTCAGTTGGTTCAAAATTTTTTGAAATTTGCCCAAGTAATCTGAAGCGCTTTCACCATCTCTGTACTTTAGATTTACAAGCTTTCTAATTAAAAAAGCTTTATTTTGGACATTCTTCCGCTCATACGTATCATCCAGCTTCTTCTGGATTGAATAGGCATCTTTCTCATGAGCAATGTGGTTGATGACGCTCATCTCAACAGACTGCCTGATAGTTGCGACTATTTTTCTGTTAGTCTACTTTCAATCGGTCTCATTTATTGAAGCTGGCTTGACTCCTTTCAACTCAATCGTCTCAAAGAGATCTTTATAGCATAAAAGATCTTCCATTAATATCTTCTATATTGCATAGTTTGATGAGTTGAGTGTAACCATCATGTCTGCTGATTTATCGTCCATTTTGACTCGAGCAGAATATTATCACCAACAAAAATCGTATACGTGAATAGTAGTACATGTGAATAGTGATAGTAAATAGTAACAGTACATGCAAATAATAACTATATGCATGAATAGTAACCATATACGTGAATAATGTTATACGTGAACAGTGCTGCAGTAATAAATAGTACTGTCACCTTTGTATTACTATTTTACTATTCACAATAAAATACTTTCTGCAACATTTTTTCAAACGGGTTGCACCAATGGACTGGTCGTAATTTTCTCATCGTCGTGGTATATTTATTTTAAAATATAACCACAGATTAGGTACCGCTACCTGCCTGGCTGGACCTGCCTAAACTTTTAGCTCTAATATCACTTTATTAGGATCCCGCAATAAAATTACAAGAATAATAAAATATCGGACTAATAAAATTACGACACACAGCAATTAACGTGATTCATCATTAATTGTTTAGGACTACATCCACAAGACAAAATTTAAACAATTCTTCTATTATTATAAATAGTAAACTTACAAAAAGATTATTATAAAATAGTGACACTCAAAAATATTTTTCAAAAATATCTCAAATTATCCTCACTGTTTTCTCACCCCAGTTTTAAAAAAATCTTTCTAAAATTAAATAATTCAAATTTCTCTTTACACAAATTATTCTATTCTTATATAAAATGAATTACATTTACCTCTATTTATATCAATCTGTCTTCAATTTGCAATTTGCAATTTGAGCCAATTACATATCCCTTTTCTTCAATTTTGCTGTCTTTTTTAACCAATCTTTTTTTATTTTTTTATTTATTTTTTAAAATATGTGAGTCCTAAGGGAACACACCACAACACAGACGAAGAATTCTAGACATGACAAAAATATGATGCTCTGTTTGATTTAGAGAGTTGAAGATCGAAACTTGCTGCAGAAATTAATGTGCCTATTTAAAGCTTCTTCAGTAGAAATAAGCCTATCTTCTTCAGTAGAAATAAGCCTATCAAATCTCAAAACCTCATCTTTTACTACCTTCATACACAGGCACAACCACCGCCATTGATAGCGATCCCGAACTCGAGAAATATAAGCAGGAGTGCACTCCTCTGTAAATCCATATGAATAACATTTCATAAATTCTACACCGCCCAGAGTGTGAGAAGAAAGAAATGGGTTATTCTTAGCTTTTCTCTTCTATGCTGACCAGAGGTAAAGAAAAAGGCAATGACTATGAAATCTCTGGTTTCTCTGTTTTTTAGTAGAAAAATCTATTATTTTTATTTTTATATATTTTATTCTTTATTTTTGGAGAAAATTTTGATTTTTATGATGTGAGAAAGCTTTTTTACACGTGGTATATGATATATGTTTTGACGAATGTTTGAACCTCACGCGTCAATATTTATCTGGTATTATAAAATTAAGGGTTAAAAAATTTTGAAAATACCAAATTTAATGAAACAGTATAAAGGGTAAAATGACCAGTGTTGTCAAGTTCATTGGGCGATTATGTATTAAGCCTTAAAAAAATTAGCCTCCTTGCGTGATTCAACGGTATTTAGCCTATTTTCTTTCCTTCTCTCTGTTTCGAGGGAGCAATTAAGAAACACGGCGATGTTGTTCTTTCGGGGGTTGACGAGGATTTCAAGAAAAGGTAGATTTTCGGCCTGCCGTTGGTTTCTCTCTCATCGGCTCGATCAATTTCCATCGCCGCTTTGCAATACTTCTCAGCAGCCTCTTGTAGACTTTACTGCTCGAAAGGTGAGCAGGCAGTAGTCTTCCTTTTACTCTATTCGACTATTTTATTGCAGTAAAAGTATAAACACAAATTAAGAAGAATTTCAAATGGGATTTAGATAGTTGTTCATGGGTTCTTATTTGCTTCATTCTCTGTTATCAGTTGTAGCTGTTATTCATTTATCTCTCTCTTCTTGGTTTTTTTATTGAGTTTAGTAAATAAGATGTCTTTTGGGATGGATGACTCTAAAATGCCTTAAAAATTAGTGGTGAAGTCTGAAATTGGCTTCTTTGTATGGTAATTGAGCATTAATGGGAATTCTTTGAAGTAATTATCCGGTTACAGGTGGAGCTTATATCAATGCTAGTATTTTCTTCTCAAAAAGTAGGTTTTGTTTTTTGTTATCTATATTGCTTGTATTGTGATATTTCCCTCATTTTATTGTACAAGGTGTTATTTGGTATTTAGCCTTCCATATTTCTTTACATTTTTGACTGATAATGGAGGATTTACGGTTGTATTTCAAATGGAATTATGACTTTTATTTGTTTGACATTTTTCTGGTGAATTGTAGGTTTACAGTGTACAGAAATTTATTCCTGGAGTTTACCAGCCTTGCATGTCTTTAAACAGCAAATTCATTATCAGAGCACCTCCTTAGTTTAGGTTATGAGTAACATTCTCATTCATTTGTACTCATTTTCATTTGTGTACTCTTTTCTTTTTTGTTTCCTTCTTCCCATTGGATTTTCCAGAATTTCCCTTTAGTGGCAATGTTTCACTATATTAGAATGCATCATATTTGCCAATTGAGGGATTTAAGGTTCCAAACTTTTGTTTTACGTATCAAAAGAATAAAAAAAAGGTTGTCAAAAGAGATTGTGCTGTAATGTTTAATATGTCTTACAACCTCAGTGAAAATGTACTTCTTTGTCTCTTTACATCTCACTGTTGATTAGCATATTGGATTTCAAATTGAATGGTTTTTAGGCATCTGAGGCAGTTTTTCTTTTTAATTGCATTTCTAGGTTTCTCTATTCGATTCTTACCTTGAACCTTTTCCATATTTTATTCATATGACACCTCCCTTTCCATCTCCGGTCTTTTTGATTTTTATCAATTATTAAGGTTCCCTGTTCTTCCTATATTCACTTGATTCTGAACTGAGGGTGGTTTAAGTTAAGGTAGAAAAAGCACATTGGATTTCTAGGGTTGCGTTACAATAGATGCTGCAAGGATGGAGGCTGTTTGTTTTGTCTAGAATTGAAGAACTAGGCTACTTCTCAAAAAGTTCTGATAGTTGTGACAAATCAAGATGATAGAAGGAATGCTGGAAAAACATGTAGGCTCTGGAGTTATAATTGGTTGTTGTCAGTTTGTGCTTCTTGTAAGCTTTGAATGAAAGCTCGAAATGTGGTTCTATAATGTTCATGGGTTAGGGATTCACATAAATCAGCTCTCTATTCTTAACTTTCACATTCCACATCCTAAAATCACATCTCTACATTTTGTATTTGTAACCTAATGATATCACTGTAGAATCTCTTCAAACCAACCTTAAAACCTCTATCTTCCTGCTGCTAGAAATCTCAACTCTAGTAATATAGATTTCAGCTCTTTAACCTAGTTTGTATATGTTATTCTAAATTCGGTCCCTCTACAATACAATTAATTGGGATAAGATAAATATGCTATTATATAATTAACTGATTACAATATCAATTTATTTGCTAGTAAAATAGAATGTGTAATTTGTGATAGAAATGAACATAATATGCAACAATAAGAAAACAAATTGATATATGTAAGTTAACAACTTGACTCATGAGGGTGTAGTGTTTTGTGTGAGAAAGAGTTGATGATTTGCTATTTTTTCCCTTTTACCTGCAGCTTCTTCACCTTGATATGTTCTTAAGCTGAATTGTGACTCGACTTGTGGTTGCAGCTTAGTTCTGCTGAAACTATCGAGCCTTAAACTTTCCTCTTTGAATAGAAACCTTAATTTCCTGATCTTCAGGTTCTACTGCATGACAAAACCATACATAGTTCTTCAAAAATACATTGCGTTATGTCCTTTACATTAGTGATATTTTATATTGATTTGGATCTCTTACATCCCTCATTTATTTTTCCTGTTTTTATCCACTCAATTGAGATAGTAATCCTCTTCTCTCCAGGAGCATAATGACCCATTTTCACTTGTTGCTGATGAACTATCATTCCTTGCTAATAGGTTGCGGTCAATGGTAGTTGCTGAGGTATCTAGTTGCTCTTCCTCATTTTATTTGCCTGAGCTATTTACGGTTGGTAGGAAAAATTGGACATCTCTGCTTTTCAATGTATGAATTCTAGATTTAATATGGTGTTTCAAATTTTATTTTCAACTTCATCCAGGTTCCAAAGCTCGCCTCAGCAGCTGAGTACTTCTTCAAAATGGGAGTAGAAGGCAAAAGGTTCCGTCCCACAGTAAGTAACATGATATTCATTGCTCAATAATAAGATTTGCTTCTGTGGTTATCAGTTCTCATAAGCTCAAGTGGTCAGTGTTTTGAATGTGAGATTGGCTGATCCTTTCTAGGGGGAATTATTATGATGCCAATGCTAGTTTCCATACTCTATATGCATATCACTTCTTGTTGCTTTATCATAATATCATTTTATCAGATGTGAAAAGGTTTTCAGGTTTTTTTTTTTTTTGAAGAAGCCTATAGGATGACCTCTATTTTCATTTCACTAGTGTTTGTTCTTTTTTTCCTTTGATTTCTGGTCTTAAAACGTGCAATTCCAAAAATGTACTTGATGATGGATAATGGGCCAGAGATTATGAGAATAATTACTATGGAGAAATTTTTTTTAAACGAGTTGTTTGGTATTTCATTATGTTTTCCTGTTATGTTAGGATTTGTTCAAGCAAGCATTCTTTATTGTTTCCTATTAGAATTCTTGTTGGCTATTTCCTATTTTTATAAATTATGATTGTGTGTATGTTCAAAACGCTAGTTATGAAAAATTTTGGGTATTATACTATTGAAGAATACATTGAGATATTCAAAATTTGCAGAATTAGGTTTAGGTGATTTTCCATGTTTCTTTGAAATTTCTTCTCTCTTTGAGTTGATTTGTAATTGATAATGTGCAAATAAGTTACCTGGAAGACTTTAGAAAGGAAAGTAGTAAGCCTTAGCGACTAGCACTGATTGCTAAATGTTTTTGAACAGCAGAAAACCCAAAACTTCAATTTTCAACTAATATCTTGCACTTAAATATTAGTTGAAAGTCTCAAAACTTCAATTTTTTAATTGAGATGTTTCTTTGTTCTGTATTTTCTTTTTGATTTAATTTAAATCTTCTTCCCTCTTTATTGATTTCATTCGCCTAGAACTATGGAATTGTTCCCCTTATATCCTTGCGTCTCCAAAATTTCTATTGCTGTATAGTTTATTTATATCATGAATTGTTTATCTCTTTATCTATCTCTATGCAATCTTGTCTGACATAAAGTGGCCTGTTCTGTGCAGGTTTTGTTGCTGATGGCAACAGCTTTGAATGTGCATATACCTGAAATGACACCTAGTGGTGTTGGAGATGCATTTTCAACAGAGCAACGTAAAAGACAGCAACGTATAGCTGAGATTACAGAAATGATTCATGTCAATTTCTCATGTTTTATATCAGTTTTGTCTTTTTGGTTCTTCATTTTCTTTAAATCTTTCTTTGGTCATATGCTTTTGTGCTGTAAATTCATTCTTTATGGTTTTGTTTTTATTGCAAGTAGCTTGTGGTTTTTTTCTGATACTGATGAAATCGTTTCCCTGTGTTAGGTGGCAAGTCTTATCCATGATGATGTTTTGGATGATGGAGATACAAGACGAGGCATTGGGTCATTAAATCATGTAATGGGCAATAAGGTACTGTTACATTTTTTATTTTTTATTTTTATTGTTTTTTTCTCTCTCTCATTAAGTTCTCTAAATATTATACTTTTTTTATTCATCTTGCTTATTTGTGAAAGATGGCAGTGAAAAGCATTCTTTTTATTGTCTACTACGTTAAACATGATTTTCCTGCTTTCTGAATTATGAGTTGTCAAATCATTATCTTATGTCCTTACTTCAATTCAACAATATAAAACCATTGAGCTCTAGCCTCTTTGATATTATAAATTTGTTATTTTTTCAATCATTTTTAAGAGCCATTTCTAGTATTCTGCAAAAGTTTTAGTATCACCACGAGCCTACAGGTGATAGGCCCACAGTGGACATTTCATATTGTTAATGTTGTAGGAGTATCCACAGGTTTTCATTCCTGGATCTTGCTGCAGTCTGACAATGGCTATTTGATGACCTTTCTTTTCTTTAAGAGAAAAGAAAGATTTTGAAGTTTTTGGCTAAGCAAGATCCAGCAATTAAAATTATTGATACTGAGCACCATATTAAGCTCCTGAAGAACAGAGATGGCCATGTGGACATTAATATACGCATGGAGTAATGATACATTGTGGCTAAATATGTGAATTTTCAACAAGTTTTTTAGTTGTTAGAATAAAAAATAAAAGTTAAATTAAGGTCATAATTGTAAAAATTAATGAGTGGATGATTTTTGTTTAATGTTTCTATTGCAAATAGTAGCATTGACTAAGTATGAATATATATATATTTTTTATAAGGTTCGAACCCCAGAAAACATTTTAGGGGTTCGAATCCCTAACCTCCCTAATGGGAGAAATTAGGTGGCCCGCTGAGACAACCCAGCGGGTTCTAAGTATGAATATATATATATATATATCATTTATATATATATATATATATATATAAATGATTTGCCTTCCCATCCACTAAAATCGAATTGTGCAATACATTTTACAATGTTGGATGCTCTGTCATACCTTCGTTGACTATATTGGTGCTATGCCCTGGGTGACATTTTATTTCTGTTGCTTTGATCTCTCTCAAATCTTTTTTCAAGTATATGGATGATGCTCTCTCCCAATTGAGAAAAGTTCAGATTAGACGGAGAGTGAGAGTTAATTAGCAGGCTAGTTTTGTGAACGACTTGTATATAACCTGCAAAGTAAGTTGGCTGGCATTATATCTTGTGATGCTTTTTCATTGCCATTTCTAGAAATATTGTTGAGTTTTGCTGAGTTCTGAAATATGATGTGATGAACTGCCCTGTTCTTATTCTGCTTGTTTTCTGTCTCATTAGAGATTTGATATCTTAACAACATATAGATTATAGTGATGAAATGTAATACTCTGACTGTATCTTTCCTTGAGCTCCATAATTTAGTTATTGTTTGTGCATGTGTTGTAACATGGATATGGATGACTTCTCTATGCTCATGAACATCAGATACTGCAGAGATATCCAATTTTATGGAGCTCTTTTTTTCATTTTAAAATTAAGTTTAAAGCAAGTGATGCTTTGAATTTACTATTAGCTTTAGAAGAGTAAAACCACAAGGGATTGTGTCCTAAGGTGTTTTCCCTTCATTATACTGCAGGTAGCAGTATTAGCTGGAGATTTTCTTCTTTCACGAGCTTGTGTAGCCCTTGCGTCTCTGAAAAACACGGAGGTATGCATGTCAGTGTGCATTTAGCAATAATGGAAATCAAAACCTTTTCATCTCTTTACCGGGTTCTCAGAACTGCTCAATATTCTTCACGGCCAGTAATTCATCCTGGCAAACATAGATGGTGCAGTGGTGGATGTCTTACATAATTAACTGCACATCTTTTGTAAGACACCAGCTGGTTCTTACCTTGTTGCTTCAGCAATTTCTCTCATAGTTAAATTGAATATCATTGTGGTGCTAGGTTCATTATGCGTTTATTTATTGGTCCACATCATTGTTCTGCACTATGAATCAAGAAAAGAATTTGCTTCTAGTGGCAAAATTGACTGGAGGGTATAACTTTTGACAAGCTATGTGGAATCTGGATGTTTTATCATTTTTGGTCCTCCCAACCCCCCTTTGGGATGGTTGTGGATTTTTTTTTTGGGTTGGGGTGCAGTTTGGTTGAAGAGTCAGAGGGATGAGAAGGTGTTTCAGTACAGTCTGCATCTACTTTATTTTTATCCGTCGTTATCACCATCACTAGATCTCTGTAGGTCGTTTCGCTATTAGCAACAGTTGTGGAGAATCTTGTAACAGGCGAAGTAATGCAGATGACTTGTACATCTGAGCAACGTTGTAGGTATGCTTCTTTACCTCTTCTATTTGTAAATAGTCACCATTTCATAGGTTAGGAGATCTAATGTATGAAAAACAAGTTCATTTGAAGAGTTTTTTTTTTTAAAGCTTTGGTTCTTTCTTCTTCCTTTTTTTTGGTAACTCTTAGCCACTCTTTCACTGGGATTCCAGGAAAAACCTAGTTGTTGATGTGAAATTATAAACTAGGATTATGTTTTACGTAAATGCGTATATCTGTGCAAAACAGTCTTACATGAGGCGTCAGTTGTGCCTTCTTATCACTGTACAATCGTGCATGTGCACAATAATGGCATGGTAACTAGTATATATTGGTTATGCCTTGATTTGTAATTGTACCTCCAGGGTTTCCTATTTTTAGTTGATTTGACTCAAAACTTGTGTTCCTTCTGAAGCATGGAGTATTATATGCAGAAGACATACTACAAAACTGCATCTTTGATTTCAAACAGCTGCAAGGCAATTGCTCTTCTTGCTGGGCAAACAGCAGAAGTTGCAGAGTTGGCTTTTGAGTATGGCAAAAATCTGGTTCGTAGTTTATTACTGACTTCTTGTTTTGCTAATTTCTTAAATTATCAAACCTTTTTGGACAATTGTCTTTTGAAGTCCACATTTTTGCAAGGTCAGCGAACTTGTAAATCAGATACAATAGTTGTCTGTTTCTTTGGGCAGTGAAGATGGCTTAAAGCATTCAGTGAATGATTCTTTTAGGTGCTAAACCTCTAGCAACACACAGCTTGGTGAATCAATTTTACTATGATTCTCTCGCAGAGGTCTCTCTTTTTACGTTGCAGAATGGGAGAATCTTTCCTATTTGTTGTGAAAAGTCCTTTACTTATTGCATAAATAGTGGTTAGGGTTTCATGGTTTACAATGCAGCAGTTGGTATCTTACTGTTGGCTTCCATTTCTCACATTTGAATGCTATTTGTTTACATTGGTCCATTTCTGTATGTTTTTCCAGGGATTGGCATTTCAGCTGATAGATGACATTCTAGATTTCACTGGCACATCAGCTTCCCTCGGAAAGGGTTCATTATCTGACATTCGCCATGTAATTCATCTCTTCTTGATATTGCATCTGGATGATGGGCATATTAATAATTTTCAGCTGGATTAAGCTGTAAGACATGGTAGACAAGCTTGTTAGATGGCTTGCATTATTTTCCTTAAAAAATGATTTTTCAGCAACAATTTTGGATTTTAGGCCAAATTTGAATCAACTTAAAATCTATGCTCTCAGAATAAGATTGATTAAGACAAACATTTAGTTTCGGACTTATTGCATTTTGTATTGTTTGAGGATAATTGATGGCATATATGCTAATGTGTCATACTCAATTCGATTAACTTTTCTTCGGTACTATAATTAAATTATTCACAATGGTGGTATTGTTTTCACTTTTGCTGTAGAATACCTGTTTCATCCATTCTGTCTCGTGCTGTCAAAATTCAAGTTGTTTTTGACGGGATTGGACATAAATTTATAGGTCATGGTTTGAATCACATTCTGCATAGATCACGATCAATATATATATGGTTTGTAATAAACATGTGTGCATAAATTAATGATCTTTGTAGGGAATAGTGACAGCTCCGATATTGTTTGCCATGGAAGAGGTCCCTCAATTGTGTGCAGTTGTTGAACAGGGCTTTGACAAACCTGAAAATATTGGAATTGTAAGTAACAATTTTGTCTATGACATGACCATGGAAGTACTTGCATCTAAAAAATGTTGGTTGGTGGTGTTACTCAATCTTAATGCTGTAAGCTACTTCAGAGGGAATTCTAATGTTATTTCGAGATTAAAAAAATTTTTTTTTTGCTTGCCGCTCCATTATTCATTAGATGATGTTGAACCTTGATGCTGTTTTTAAGATTAGCTGCAAAATGTCTATTATCTACCTCATCTGTATTGATCTGTATTTTGAAAATACAGGCCCTGGAGTACCTTGGAAAGAGTGGTGGAATACAAAGGACAAGGGAGTTAGCTGCAAAGCATGCCAAGGTTGCTGCAGAAGTCATTGATTCCTTACCTGAAACCGATGATGAAGAAATAAGAAAGTCAAGGCGGGCACTAGCTGATCTAACTCAAAGAGTGATCATGAGAAATAAATGACACGACTTTCAATTCCCCCAGAATTTTTCACTTTTTTTTTTCTTTTTCAGTTATTGCAATGTTGCGCAAGGGTCAATCTCCTTTATTCAATTACATTTAGCTGTTATAGGATAATTATTGAGAGATTTATTCAATTACGTCAGTTGTTTCAGGGCAACAAATGTGAGAAGGGCATGATTCCTGTAAAATATGGCACTTACCTTTTGAATAATTCATGGACAAGAATTCAGTTAAAATAATTCATGTACAAGAATTCAACTCTAAAATTGTATTAATAGAATTCAATTTAATTAAGGATATGATTTAAATGTTTGGAATAAATTTTATGAATTCTATTATTTAGAATAATTGAAAAGTGAAAAATATAGGTATTATCTCATTTTATGCTTGTTACATAGAAAGTCATTTAATTTAAATAAAAGTATTTTAAATTCTTAATCAAAATAATATTTACGAATGACTTCATTTCTTTTAAAGCAATTTAATTTTTTTTAATTTAAAAATTTAGATTTTATCGTCAAATCTTTCTGGAAACGAGAATTGGCAAAAATAAAAATTTAATTGGTTAAATTCTTGGAAAACTTGAGTTTTCAAATTGGATCTATATAAATTCCTACGAGGAGGGCAACACAAAAATAAACTTTACAGGTTCTGCTCAAATGTTTTGTGTTTTATTTTTATTTATTTATTTATTTGAGCTTCCTGATGTGCGTTGATTCCCTTATGCAAAAACATATGTTGATATTTCTATATATTATGCCATAATGTTTTTCAGAAGTGGAAATAACTTTCTGATGTTTTGATGTATCCTTGACAAATATTTTAATAGCTAGCGCATGAGCTACTAAGGATAAAGCCTTATCCTTATATTTTAATAGTCACTGTTCAGACAACCAGGTAAGAATTATTTAAGTTGAGTTTATTGCTCATTATAATTTTTGTAGTCTTAAATGTGAGATGAATTTAACAAAATTATATCCGGTTAAGGCATGTGCATCTGAAATCTGCCCCGAATTTAGATTTACCCCAGTTGTGGTGATCTTTATATATGGAGGCAACAGGTTAAAGGTTTGCGATGCGTTAATTTTAATTAGATGGAAAAAGCATTTCAAGATGTGGAATATGAATGATTTATTAAGGAAAGTTCACCTGAAAAGGCAGAGCTCTGAAAACCGAAAAATAAAAAAGACATTTTGTGAGGCCCAGATATCTATCATTCTCATCTTCATATTGTTCAGCTTCCAAGGATGGAAAACAAATGGAAGTTAGGCATCGGAAGAACATGCAAAATTCTCGAATACACAATCTGCATGGCACCTTACAGCAATTTGTTCTGATGACAAATGCTTCCCTCGGAACATTCTTGATATGTTATTCATTCTTCAAATATCCCAACTAGCTTCTCAAAACTGAGTACAAAAGAATCCTGAATTCTCTTCTAGTTAAAAGAAGACATCTTTGGAGATAAATGAAGCCCAAGCATCCTGTAACCGCATGAAAAAAATTTAGAGTTTAATCATTTATCAAATCATTACCTAATGAAATGTAGATTATGGACTGTTTTCGCCTGCTCTTCATGAAACAGTTGAGGAAATCTGTTGAAATGTGTTGTGAGATTCACCTGGAGGATTGAAAAGGCCTTTTCTGCAACATACTTCTGTGGGAGTGTAGCTCCTCTTTGTTGCAATTTATCTGGGTGGAGACATAACCTTGCTTTCTGGTAGGCCTTCTTTACATGTGCGCTTTCTATTAGGCTTGTCAAAGGAGTTGCATGCCAACCGCTGTTGGGCCATAGAATCTGAATTCAATGCCAAAAATAACATTAATATGCAGTGGAATTAGTCACCACTAATAGTTAGAGAACCACAATAACATGAGAAAAGTGGAATTGAAATAGCTAAATTTGAAATCTTACATGATGTAATGTCGAAAGTAGCAACCGAATATTGGTCTCTTTACCAGCTGACCACAACCTGACTTCTTCATCCAATAACTCCACCACCATCTGTGGTTTTTCAAGTAGAAATCAATTCTAAAGATAATTTTTTTATAGCTAAAACATATCAAATTTACTTCATAAATAATCTGCAATGGTCGCTAACCAATATTTTAATTAATTAATATTGCCATATAAACCTGAAGTGATGTTACCTTACACTTATTGCATGAAAGATGCCACCTCAATTCTACATTGAGCTTGATAGTATCAGAAGCTTACCTCTTCTTCTGATTGTTTTGTTTCTTCTTCACTTGTCCATTTCTTTAGCTCTTCTTCCTGCAAAAGTAGAACGAAAATATATTATGAGAATAGTGATAACGACGTCAATTATTATTCATAAGCCACATCAATTATTGGCTTCTACTAGAACCCTTTTTGTCTGTCTCTTTTTCAATTTATATGTTCAAGAAACAGCTTTACCTTGGTAGATTGCATCCGTTCCTGTTCATCCATCTGTTGTTCTATACATTCATGCCCTTCTGCAAAAATTTGAGGACAGTCAAAACAACTTTGTCATCGTTGAAACTGGGAAACTAAAGTTGTATCAACTGTCAATTTAGTAAAATGAAAAAAAAATTTCAGAAAATCTTTTTCTACTGTACTCCATTCGTACAGCTGAAAATGTTACTTTTATAAAAGAAATTTATCCCTCTCAATTTGTCATCAAATAACCTTTGAACTTCAATACATTTAATTACTAACACAACTTACTAAGAACTATAATACATTTAATTCCTAGCACAACTCGCCAAGATCAAGTTTATATATTCTAACACATTGAAACACATACTTCATAAATCTATATGCATCTATCCAAAAAATAATAAATGATTAATTAATAAAATACTTGAATCAATTTTCTAGAAAGTCTCCAACACTACTTGTGAACGTGAAATTTCAGGTCTAACTATACGAGTTACTATGATCACCTTCTACTTCAGCTGAGTGATGTTCCTTTGGCTCTCTGTCAAAACTTTGTGCCTGAAACTTCTCCTTAGCCCAAGCAATCGCTTCATCAATTGAAATTGCTTCACCAGATACTTCTCTATGATCAGAATTGATCTCAATAACGTAAGAACTCATAACTTCATCTTCCTCCTGTTCCATTTCCTCTTTTGGCATTTTATGACACTGTATACCAGTACTTGCCTCTGGTTCTTGACAGAGGGAAGAGGCGGGGGAAGAAGGGGAATTGAGCTCCAAATCATCCACAGATACTTTTATGCTTCGAAATGAATTGGGTTCAATGCTGATGGTTTCTGGGGAAGAGACCCGTCTCGAAACTTTAATGTACGAGCTTTTGAAATTTTCGTTGTATTCATTTTCCATGTAATAATTGTCAGCATAGGAAGTACGATTGTTTGGAAAAGAGGGTTTCTCTTGTTTCCTAGATTGTTCTTCAGGTCTCACAGTGGTGGAGTTCCACCTACTTGGCACATTGATTGGCCTGTAAGAAGATAATTATCTAAGCTTTCTCCACTATTGGGATGCCAAGGATTTGTTAGAATAACAAGCAGTAGTTTCTATCATAGAAAAGATAAGGAGAGCAAAAAACAAAAGATTGAAAGAGACATAATTTATGTTTGGTTCTTGAAAATGAGCAGAAATAGGAGAGGATTATCAGAAGTAAGATCAAGCTGATCATATCTAATTTTATTTTTTAAATCAGCTAAAAAAGATTTTATGTGATTTTCTATTCAAAATTTTAGATTTCTTACTAATAAATAAAGAAACAAAATTTTATTTCAAAAAATTGCATTACAGTTTCAACATTAAAGAATTAAAATTCCCTAAATGACAAATTATAACAAGAAGCAAGAGAATCTTGAATAATTTTGAAATGGGGTAGTGGAGCCATAGCTACCCCACCAAAGCATGTGCAATATTATCTCTTTCTCTAGTTGAAGAGCATCTTAATAGCAACAATAATAATAATGATCACCTAATTTGTTGATATTTTGAGGTTGGCTGGAGCTAATGGTTAGCTGTCTATGTTTTTTCTTCACCTCCATTTTATGTCAGACTAGAACTACTAATATCAACAATTCAATTTCATTTAAGATATATATATATATATATATAAATTCGGAGACGCTAAATCAAAAACTCATTATAAAATTAAAATTTATAAGAATTTAAAAAAATTAATAGAAAAAGAAAATAAAGGAAGAATTTTTCACAAAAATAAAAGGAAAATCATAATCATAAAAGAAACCTCAACTGAAAAACAGTTACATACCTGAGCTTTGAAGCAAAAGAAGACAATGCCGCATCATCGCCGGTGACAGCCAGCCGATGAGGGCTGAGCTCCTCAGAACTTAAAACTGATGAAGAATTCGACTTGGATTTAGCTTTAGAATTAGGCCTCGATCTCTCCCTCGACCTCCGTCCTTCTTCCCACCCAAAAACATCACTATAAAATCCTTCACCTTTCGCTGGGATCCTGAAAGCCTGTAAGCTTCGTCCACCAGTCTTCTTATCCAACGAGAAAAAGAACTCTGGCGGCCGGAAAATCTCCTCGTAGAAGGAAGTAGATGATCTAGTAGCGGTAAAGTCGCCAGAGAATTTACGGGACAGAATGCTTCGAGGTGGGCCGCCGAAAACGTCAGCGAAGTCGTCGGGGTCAAGAGCTTCCATTGAACGGCGTGTAGGGCCAGCCGAAACCGACGTGTTTTCCATGGAACGGCGCCGTGGGAGGTTCGGCATTCCCATCCGCATTCTCCAAGACTCGTCCATGATAGTTCTTTTTGGTAGTTACAGGTATATATGTATATATATAATACATATATATATATATATATATAGATCTATGTAATATATCTGAGATATGCAGTAAAAAATATAAATACAAACATGAGAAAGTGGGAACCGGAGCTTGGGGAAAAAAAGGTGGTAGCTTTTTCGATTTTAATTAATTACTTCCATTATTTTATTTAACCTTTCTTGATGTTTGCATTAAAAAAATTAATACTAATAATTTAGAAATTTTGAGTCACTAAATCAAATAATAAGAAAAAATAAAAATGATAATAATGACTGTAATTATAAGAAGTTTGAGAATCAATTTTTTTAAAAAAAATAATTTTAGAATGACTTAGTTAATTAGAAGTATTGTTATGATGAGGAGGAACGGTGGAGTAGAAAATCATCATAAAAGTTTGGCACTCACATGCTTACCTGGAAAGCTGTATTTGGATGGAGGGAAGGCTTTCAGTCCCCACACAATAATATATATATATATATATATATATGTGATGTGGTTTTGGCCTTTTATTTATTATTGGATGCTTGGCTGATGTGGTTTTTGCCTTGGCTGATGTGGTTTTTGCCTTTTATTTATTATTGGATGCTTGGCTTATATAACATATATATATATATATATATTATGTTATATTATATTCTTTTATTTTCGTTAACAGAATTTTAATTAAGTTTTTGTGGATTAACTTTGTTCTTGTTTGCTAAAGGTTAGTGGAGGGAAAGGAAAAGAAAAAAGATTGATATAAAAGAGTATGAAAATCTGAAAAAGAAAAGAACCTAAAGCAAAAGAATTATTGTCTTATTAATTACAATTAATTAGTTAATTAATCAATTACTACTATGCATAAATGTATTCATATATATATATATAAGGATATGCTTATTGGGTATTGATTATATATATATTAATTTCTCTTATTAAGGTTATTATGAATGTTGTTCTAAGACTTATAATAAATTAATACTAATATATAGTCGAAAGTTTAATTAATACTTGGTGTGTAAACAGAAATAACTCATTACTCATGATGAAGCCTGACTGAATCCTTTATATAAAGAAATAATATGTAATAATTAATAATCAACATCATGCCAAAACATGCTTATAACATTAATCATAGCAGAAGAACAATAATTATATTTTTTTCCATCAAATAAATCAAGTTATAAGAGAAGGTAATGAAGAAAAGAAAAAGAAAAGAAGAGTAGTGATTAAAGTTGAAAGGGATCAAGTCAAGCAAAGCAATTTCATGTCTTCTTTTTCCTGTTTCAGCTTTTGTATATGATATCACTAGTCAAAGTAGTTTTTTTTTAACATAAATATACATACATATATATATATATATATATATATATATATATGCATATGGCCAAATGGGCCATGCTTACAGGTAAGAAATTCTGAAGTGAAATTTTTTAATATATTCTTGAAAAAAAAACAAATTCTATTAATTTTTTTTTTCTTTTGCAGCCATAATACCCAACTTTCTCTCATGATATTTTACTTATATTTGAAGAGATATTCCAAATGAGATATTTCAAGCAAAGATTTTTATTTGAAAGTAATAACAAGTTTTGTGGAAATAATAACTAGCTAGCTAGATTAGTTATAATTGAGGGAGGATGAGATAGATAGTAATTAATTATCAGATTATTTTATGTGAGCTGATTATTATACCTAAAAGAATTTTGAGAATTATAAAATTTTGTTTCTTTAAAATAAGCTTATAAATAATTAATTTGAGTTCAAATTAGAACATATTCTAATAATAATTTATTAAATAAATATAAAAATTAAATGAAATAATCTATAATTTTTTAAATTATTATTAGACCTTGAAATAAAAATGCATAGCTTTTTTAACATTTTCTAATATTAAACATTAGTTTAAGTGCGCAGTTTAATTCATAATCGTCTATTGAGAAAGTTTTAAATTTATAAATGATATAATGTGTAACAAAACAAGTTTTATTAAATTTGTAAAAGATGGTAAGAAGGACGAATTTCACGCATGTATAAAACGTCCGATATGAATTTCAATTTTTTTTTTTAAAAGCCTATTATATCTTAGAAAATTTTCTTATAACCTTATTTCAGGGGCGATGTAATCCTCGACACCAATTTTATTTTAACACCTCTTAGATTTGATCAATTTATTTTCATCCCCTTCTGCTGCTGTTCATATATATAACAATAAATCTAATGAAATGATAAAGCACGTCATAGTTTGATATTATATAATTGTGCTTTATTTTTCACTTATTTACATGCATGCTCTCGTAATAATAAATCAAACCTTGCATGTTAAATTTAGATTAAATATGATAAATATATGATATTTCAATATCTATAGAATAATCGAAAAACAGGCTAAATATTTCATATTTTTTCATAATTTATAAAAAAAATATCTCATGGGGGGCTTCCAAAAGAGAGATCATATATATATATATGTGTGTATGTATGTATGTATGTATGTATGTATGTATGAATGTCAAAGAATTCAATGGAAATTTGAACAACCTAGTATTAACTTATAATAATGCTTTGCATCCTGAAGCAGAAACAAAATAAGGAACATGATATATTTATTAATTATGTGAAATTGCTATACATAAATTATTATAAATATATATATATACACACACACACATTTATGAAAAAGGAATAATTAACAATGAAACAAACACTTAGTGGTTTTTACACAATAAGCAGCTCAGTTGGTATATATACCAAGCCACTAGAATCTGATTGCTTCCGCCAGATTTCAGCTATATAATTGAATGCTAGCCACTAGCTACTTCAATGTCATTTGCTATTGTTTTCATGTGAGCTATTGTTTCTTTTATACATATACATATACACACACATATATATAACACATATAAAAGAAACTTAAAGGAAGATAATTTCTTTGAAAAGTTGAAATAAAAATTCAATGAAAATGTATGCATACATATACAATAACTAATTTTTAATAAAATATTGTTATTTATATCAATACTTTTTTATATTAATTTAAGATTTTTTTTATTCTAATCTTTTTATTATTCTCTCTATATTTTGAATTGATAGATATATTTTTTCTTTTTTAAACTCCAATTATCCTAAATTATAATTCATTTATTATTTTAGTGAGCTAGTTAATACGTTAAATCTTTATTATCCATATAATTATTGTTACCAGTTAAAAATATTTAATGAATATATCTCATAATAAAAATAGAGATATAATAAGAAAAATAAAAATAAATTTTTATTTTTTAACTAAAATAATTAATTTCTCTTAATTATTGGGAAACAAAAATACGTGCTTATCAATTTTGAGACAGATGAAGTATATATAATAATACATATATATTTATTATAATAGGGATGTATTGATAGTGGAAATTTTAAAGGGTGACATAATTGCTCTTATTATTACTAGCATTAGAAGAAAAAAAAAGAAAAGAAGTTGGAAGCATGCATGGGATACTAAAATTAGCTGTAACAAAAATATATTGTAAAGAAAAAAATATAAATAAGTAAAGAGGTGATAAAAGGGGAAAGGATATGGTTGATATCTAAATAGGGGACAATGCATGCCCTAAATTGATTGTCATTCAAATACTTTTATCTCTCACTTCTCTACTTTCCAACAAAGATAATCATCAATCTTTCAACCAAAGTTTATGATCAATCACAACACACACTATATAGCTACAACCAAGAAAATTTAAAAAAAAAACAAAAAAAAGAAGAAATTAAGTGGTTCATGGTGCCAAAATAATAGAAAATTCAAAAAAGAAATTAATGATGCCAAACCTTATTATAATGATTAAAAATTAAGAGATAATCCAACATTAAAATCTCTTAATCTTTAAGGGTAACGTGGTCCATAAAACAGACCACAGGCAATATTGCTGCTTCATGTGGTGGGGGTCTAGGGGAGGGGAACATACTTGATAAAAAAAATATTAACTATATAATTACTAAAATCATGCAGACAAATAATTTATTAATTTATTAATTTTTTTATTTTAAATGAAAGCCACCTAAAATACTAATTAATTAGCTTTACGCTCGCCTGTGTACGGTTAGACATCTAATCATTGGTAGTTACAATACTTTGATCAAACACCACCGAGCCACCGACGGGCTAATTTGGAAATTGGAATTATATTTAAATTATTGTATAAGTTAATTTAAGGATGATAATTACATAAAAAGCCATAAATAAATTAATCAATAAAATAAATATAATAATAATATTTTTTCAAAATGCCCTTAAAAATAAAATTATTTTCAAAAATATTCATTTTTTCTTGATAAAAAATATCCATTTTTTAATTTTTAATTTTAAGAATAACTCTTTTCAAAAACATATTTTTAATTTACATTTAGTATATTAAATGTACATATATTATATTTCAGAGGCCTATATTTGCTAAGTATTTAGTACATTAAAGATATATTAAAGTTTAAAGTTTTTTTTAAGTTAAAGACATTGCTATATAATGTAATTTCCAGCTCTAATAATAATAATAATAATAATAATAATAATAATAATAATAGCTTTTTGGGAGTTGTTAGTTAGACTTTAATCTAAATTATGCGTAATCACAAGATTAAAAATTAAGGCCGTGGAACTTTGGATTATGTTAATGTTAGATATCGCATTTTTTTTTTCATATGCTTGTTATTTGATAATTAACAAATTGGTGCGATATGAAAGCATACTAAGGTTAAAATTTGGCTTAATGATTAAAAAAATGCAAAAATTATTTTGAAAAACTAAATTAATTTTTAAATTTTTAATAATTTTGTTAATAATATATAAATTAATTTATAAACAAAATAAAAGAACAAATATTTTTTGAGTATTATTTGGAAGATAATATTTAATTTAGTTAGGTTTGTTTTCTCTATAAAGCCCAATTTCACGGTTATCATTTGGAAGATATTAATTTTTTTAAATGGTTAGAAGTTCCTTTTATCTTATTTTTATTATTATTATATTAAAAAAACACTAATTTAATACGATAAGTGTGGTTGAGTGGTAAAAATTCATTCATTCTTAATTAAAAATTAATGATTCAATTTTTAATATTAAATATAAAGTATTCTTAAATTTTTAAAGTAACTATCTCACCCTTAAAATACCTACAATCAACAAAAAAATTAGTCATTATTTTTAACAATAAATACGGTGCTTGTATGCAAAAAAAAAAAATGTTAATTCTTACCGATTACATGATATGGTCAAAGTGAACTTTTTCGGAATTTTATCTTCTATTTGACTATTTCAATTGGACGTACATTATCATTAGGTTAAATTTGGAAGTATCCAAAACACAAATATTGTTAAAGTAATTTAAGGATAATTTAAGGAACGAGAGAAATACATTAAGAGACAAGGATAATATTACTTCGAATTGAGTGTATTTATATATCCAACTAATAAAAATTAAATATAATCGAATTCAAGCTAATCTTATTGTGTCCATATATTTGAAAATAAGAGAATCAAGATAAATAATTGATTCCTCATTGTGTTTATAATTATACTTAGAAAGGTGAGTTTCATAGACAATTACCCATTACGATTGATTATATATGATTAAAGGCTAAATATATTTATAGTCTCTTAAATTTAGTATTTAGTCACTTTGTCATTTGAATTTTTAATTTAATTATATAGCCTTTTAAACTCATATTTTTCTTAACTTATAAATACAAATCCATTGAATCACACTGAGTCACAATGGATCATTAAAGTATTTATTTAATATAAAATATATAAATATAAAGAACAAAATGATAAGTATTTATTAATATGATTGTCTGTTAGTATAAACTAGATAAGTACATATGAGATAAAATAGTTAAAATAAAAGTTTAAGGAGATAAAATAACTAAATATTACAACTTTAAGGGGCTTGTATTGAACCATGATTAAATATAGCTTGTTATTTGATATAGAATGAGTATATAAAATTTCATGATATAGTTTATTGGAAAATAATTAACATGTAAGTACTATATTAGTTTATCATCTCATTGAGTCAAATGCTTACTCAAATTCAATATTTTTTTTATAAAATATCGAAAGCAATAGTGGGTCGCAAACTCTTACACTTGATCGTGGCGGGACATATTGAATTATCGATGTAACTTGGCAATACAAGAAGTTGTTCCACTTTATTCATTTTGTTCGGTGATGGAACAATTAATAATATGTAATGTATAATTAATTATTTATGAAAATTTGTAAAATTAATTATTCTGAAAAGAGAATTAATTAACAAGACCATTCATTTTTTTTTCAATTATAAAGCATTACTCTAGCTGCATATATAAATATAAAATGTCTAAATTAAATATGTAAAGATATATATATATATATATATAGTGAAATGGGATATATAGATATGGTTATGGACTCTATGGATATTGATTGAGATTCATGTACATAGTTACTTGAATAAAAACAAGCATGAACATGGACCTTGTTTAATTGTTCTACGCATATATTAAATTATTCCCTTTTTTTAATTCTCTTTTACTTTTTAATTTTTTAAAAAGGATGTTCAAAGAGACATTTAAGGTACTTAGCTTTTGCTTGCCCAACTATAAAATTCATAGGGAAGAAAGACATTGATAATCTGCCAAAAATGCATGACTTCTAATTAAGTTAATTTCTATATCTCCCTTGATGAAACAGAGAATTTCGAAATCAAAAGTTGCTTGAATATATACATTGCATCCAATTTATATATATATATATAATGATTATTGTGCTATTTGCTTATAGAAAATAGTTTTTTATTTTTTATTTTTAAAAAAATTAGAATATTTATTTTCTACAGAAAATATTTTAGAAAATATATTCATTTACTAAAAATGAAAATTTATTTTTTGACACTATTATCAAAATACTGTTTTTCATATATTAGGAAATTGGACCCTATTTATAAAGAAAAATTTTTGAAAAGTATTTTAAATATATTTTCTAAAATTGTTTTAGAGTTAGAAAATTAATGAAGTATTTTCTATGTTCTAATTTAAAAAAATTATGTCATGTAAACATAAACTTTTATTTTATATTTTTCTATTAAAAAATTTTCTGTAAAATTACTCTAATTTTCTACAAGTAAACAAACCCTAATTTTCGTTTGTTTTTGTGACAAGGAATAAGAGAAGAAATATAATGGGAGATTAAAAAAACAAAGTCAAAAAATAATAAAGAAATATCTAGGAGAGGAGAATATGACTTTTAACCATTAAAATGCATTGATGTGAATCTTTTGAAGATGGCATTCACGGCTCAAATTTTTTATTTCTATATTCACAAATAGGAATATAAAATTATTTTTTAATTTATTGATAAATTATAAATCACGCACATAACAAGATTATTCCATTTGAGAAAATTGGAGACAATAAACATATAACTTGAATATATATATATATATATATATCTCCAATTAATAACAGAATGATCATAATTTCAATGAGAGATTTAATAAATACATTTATAAAATTAGGTAAGACTGGAAAGTATTTTCATATTAAATAATAATAAAATAAGTTAAATTATAAGAATTTATAAGCGAATGGATGAAAACATAAACTTTATTTATTACTTTTTATTAATTATGTAATTGAATTTATACAAACTTTATCAATGCGCTAAGTTCAATTAATAGGTTTGATCATCCTTATTTACAAGTTTGAACATGCAAAATTGAGTGTGTAGTTATTTGACAATAGCAATTCAATTCATTTCTACTGCAAATGATTAATCCAGTTAGTAAGATATAATTAATAATGTAATAATTAGATACATTATTAATGTGAATATTATATCAATAATGTATTTTAATTACATTACAATTTATTATGAAGTATTACATATATTTATTAGATAACGAAAATGATAAAAAATAATAATAATATTTCATTCTGAGATTCATGTCTTCTAATAACAAAAAGAAAATAAATAATTCAACAACAGTACAATCTTTATAGTAATTGTTAGGTCGGCCATAAAGCAGACAAGTTTGAAGGCTCAATACGTGCCTTTCAATGTAAGGTACCGTTTTATCTCACAAAAAAAAATGGCAATGGCTTTTCTCTTTTTTTTTTTTTTTCCTTCTTTCTTTATCTTTCCAGAGATTTCTTTATCTTTCCAGAGATTGTATGGATGCTTTTCACTACTCAGATGCTCTCCAGTATATAAATAATGGACGAACAACGAAGCACAACATGTCACCATTACATGACTTGGAATTTCTCGAGTGCTCCAAACAACAGATCATGGCCAAGTATTTGGTACTCATAGTGATAAAAAAAATTGAATCTTTTTTAAAACTCAATTTGTTCGCCCTGTCTGCCAGTAATGGTGCAAAACCTTTTCTTCTGAAGCTCTAGTACCTTTCTTTCTATTACCCAAAATTATATATCAGGTCTCAATCTTTGTCATTGAAAAAGAAGAATATGTTCACATCAACTTTACAGCAAGATTCTACAAGTTTCTTTTTCCAGACTACTGGTAGCTTCCTGACCAGGCAAAATTTTCATTCCTTACTGCATAACCAAGTTCAACTCAAGATTTTAAATCACAGTCGCAGTGTAGGTATATCAATTTTGATCACGTTATGGTAAATTTATTTAGAAAAATTATATATGGTGTTGACCACGTCAGCATTACAGAGAAGTAAAAACCAGTTGTTGATGATTAGCTATTTGACAAGAAATTATATAATTTTGTCTATCTCATCAGTTCAGTTACGCTCAAAAAAACAGTCGGTGACAATCAGGCATTAGCCATCTGAAAAGAAGTATAACCAGAAGTAAAGAGGATAGCATTAGTTTTATTTAAATTGAAAAGAAGTAAACAGTATATATCAATTTTACAATGGGCACAATAATGGCGGGACTAATAAACAGCGGAACCACAAAAAATCACAGATAGTTCTTGTATGGGAATGGATAATACCAGAACAAGTTAAAATCACCTAACTCACCTCGGAAATGTACCATCAAATCAATCCAATCGTGCTATAATTTGTGCTTGTTGCTCTGTATGTAATGGTGTTGATCACCTGTTAAAGAGGCCCCCATATCTGTGATCCTCCCAAGCATATCTTTTAGAGAAAAATTAACTGCAAATATAGCCAACAGAGATGTTCACATAGCATGTGCAACACTGAAGTAGGCAAGTTGCATCTCAAAACAATTGGTGATACATGTGCAGATAAACCTACATTTTATTAAGATTAATGAACACGAGTTGATATTTACCAATTTTGTAATGCCAAAGACTAGAATAGATGAAGAAAGATAGGGAAAGAGCCATCAAATGATCTTTCTAGATATGTTTTATTTCATTAATAATGTTTTTAATTAATAATGAGAAATTTGCGGTCGATATTTTGCAGGGAGAATGGGAGTGATAATGCAGTGGAACATTAACACAAATTTTCATATCTCCAACCATGCATATTCATAAGCTCCACTAATAATTTAAATCATGTTATCAGTGTTTTACAGGGGAACTAGAAGGCGTTAAAATCTTTAACATCATGTTCAGATTAAGTTAAAGAATGGACTTAATACTTGAGAAAAAAACTATTATACCCTGTAATTTGACAGGTTCTAATATACAGTTTTGCAGCCATTTATTATCAACGAAGCCATTTTTGGTTTTGATAAACATAGTTGGAGAGGGTGTGAGCTATTTTATTCTGGACATAAATCGAGCAAAAATCCAGATGATTGAACATATCTTGGGGGCTGTTCGTGAGAATTTGCATAGGAGTTTGTTCAGAACCTTTTACATGGAAACATTTTCCAATAATTTTAACAAATTAAGTAGAATAAAATCTTAAAATGCGTAAGAAATAAAAGGTAACCTTTCAGGTAGATTCTCCAGTTTACGATATCCAGGGACTGCCCTAACATGGGAATTGTACTTCCCTGGCAATTAAGTGTTTACAATGTGTCAGAGGAAAATCCCAGGCCTCCCTCTAATTTTCATTTCTTTTCTAGTTTCAAGCCCCTACTCTTGTACCTTCACCGTAACAAACAATTGCCCTTATACCATATGGCCTGGTACACTAGCAGGCTCAGATAGTCCAACTGGATTCAGGTTAGACCCTGGTCAGAGCATGAGGATTCCGACAGTTCCAGGATGGTCAGGTCGGATATGGGCGAGGACTAGTTGCACATTTGATGAAACAGGAGTCGGATCCTGTCAAACTGGGGATTGTGGTGGAAGGCTGGAATATGGTGGCATGGGAGCTACTCCACCTGCATCTCTCTTTTGAAATAACCATCGGCACAGGCAATAATAAAGATTTCTATGATGTTAGCATTGTAGATGGTTACAATTTGCCTTTAGTTGCTGCTCCTCGTGGAGTCCATGGTGCATGTGATGCAACTGGCTGCGCTTCCTATATAAATATGGGTAAAATTTTCTTACATGCCACTGTTGTAATGTTACTGAAATATTTCATATACATATTACAATAAGTATATGGCGATCGAATTCTTTGAAACTTGAATTGTTATTATAAAATATAAACAGGATGTCCGAGGGAACTCCAGGTAGTAGGTAGAGATGGAGAAGGAGATCGAGGAGTTGTGGCATGTAAAAGTGCACTCGAAGCATTTGGTCTTGACCAGTACTGTTATTACTATTATACCCTGTAATTTGACAGGTTCTGATATACAGTTTTGCGGCCATTTATTATTAACGAAGCCATTTTTGGTTTTTATAAACATAGTTAGAGGGTGTGAGCTATTTTATTCTGGACATAAATCGAGCAAAAATCCAGATGATTGAACATATCTTAGAATAATTATATGCTACAACGGTTGTAGCAATAAATGCCTACAACAAGCCAATTGAATTTTTACACGTCGACTAAATATGATTATTTCATAACGCCACGTGTCATATTTAGTCTACGTGTAAAAATTCAATTGGCTTGTTGTAGGCATTTATTGCTACAACCATTGTAGCATATAAATATGTGTGACTTATAGAAGTGTGACCCATATCTTAGGGGCTGTTCGTGAGAATTTGCATAGGAGTTTGTTCAGAACCTTTTTCATGGAAACATTTTCCAATAATCTTATATTTTAATACCAATGGGTCACACTTCTATAAGTCACACATATTTATAGGGCCTAATCGCTTCTCAAGCATCTTAACCTTTGTTCTTCCATTTTTGTTTTTTTTTTTTCTCATTGCTATTAGGAGGACTACCATTTTAGCTTAATGTTAGATTTAAGTCTGAGTACAGAAAAAAGCTGAAAATTTTCCTAAATCAAGTTTTGGCTCTAATTCTGCTGAGATTTTTACGATGACCGAACCAATTTGATATAGTCTTTTGAGTTATTACTAAAAATAAAAAAAAATTATATAAAAATATTTAGAATTAATTTTAAAATAAGTTTGGTATATAAAAGAAATAAATCATTTTACTTCTGTTTTAAACTTTTGTTTAATAATAATATACCAAAAATATTAGCAAAATCTTTTCAAATAATATAAATTTTAAATTTTAAAACAACAGTAAATATAATACTTACTGTCTCAAATTTTCTAAATTATATATAACTTTTAAATTAATTAGTATATTTTTAATTTTTATTTATGTATTAAATATTTGATAAACATATTTTATATTAATATTATAATAAAAATATATATAAATTTATACTTTTAATAAAAATAACTTTTTTTAATTCTTGTCTACACCGAATCTATGATTCTGTTTATGCACTCAATTAATAATAATTTATAAAATTAATTATAATATTAAAAAATTAATTTTAATTTTTAAATCACAAGTTATTTATTGAAATATTGGCTAAAATTTCCCTTGTTTTTAGTTGTTACTAAATAAATTGGGATGGAGTAATGAATTAATATTCTCTTCATTCATAAATAATTGTCATTTTATGTGAAAATTTTTATTCATAAATAATTATTACTTTACAATAATCAAAATTATTTTATAAATTTATTTTTATATAATGAAATGAGTAAAAAATTAAGAAGAAGATTAATTTAGTAAAATAATTATATAAAGTAGATTATTAAATAATTTTTTTAATTTTTATGTAAAATTTTAAAATGATAATTATTTGGTTGGGAACATTACAATAACTTGAATAATTTTTTTTTTGGAGCAAAATAACTTCAATAGTTCAATGCCAACTAAAAAAAAGCACCTGATACGTGAATAGAACAACCACCGCCAACCGCCATAACCGTTAAAACTTTCGAGGGCGAGATCTCCCAAATAGATTTCCTAACTCCGAATCGCAAAGATTCCTCTCCACGTTCTCTGTAAGCGACTGATCAGTTCTCTGTGTCTTTCTCTACAGTCCTGTAACGCCTTACACATTGACTCACAGAGACTCAATTTTGGCAATGGAGTCTCGGAATCTGGTAAACGGCGTCGTTCGCAATTCTTCATCACCGGTTTCTAGCAACAACGCCGATGTTAAATCGGCTTTGATTTTTCTCGGTACCGGCTGCTCCAGTGCTGTCCCCAATGCAATGTGCCTGCTCCAGCCGTCGGATCCGCCTTGCCATGTTTGTTACCAGTGCTTTCGATTCCACCGGAGCAAAACCCTAATTATAGGTTGGCTGTTCTATTTTAAAATCTCTCCATATAGAGAATCAGAAATGTTAATTTCTGTCGTGTTGGTTGCTACGCAAAATTTTAGGAAAAAAACAAAACATTTGATATATTTATTTATTTTTTCAATATTTATAGGTGCAATACATCTCTCCTCATTGATTATTGCCAGAGTGATGAGAAACATAGCTATATATTGATTGATGTTGGGAAGACTTTCAGAGAGCAAGTACTTAGGTGGTTTACTTTCCAAAAGGTTCCTCGTGTGGATTCAGTGAGTCATCTTTCGTCTTCATTGCTCAAACTAACGATTTGCATAATTTTATAAGTCTTAACTTTGTGCCACAGGTGAAACCAATTTCTCAAACTTGAATGATAAGTAGCTGTCTATACAAGTATTTATAAGGAATTTGATTGATGTTGGATAGATTTTGTTGATTTGTTATGTTGTGTTTTGGGTCTCATTATAACAATTAACAGAGGTCAAGTTATGGAATAAGGTAAAGATTATTGACAATGTCAAGTTGGAGGAAAAATTTAGTTGTTGTTATTATTATTATTATTACTATTATTATTATTATTATCATAGATTTTTACCCTTGATGAAGCAGAATATTAAAGGAATATCTGGGAGCTGTGTTGAGTTTTTTGCAGCCTTTTGATTTTAGAATTCCATTCACAAAATAGGGAAGGAAAGTAACTCCTTTTAGTAAACATATGAGGGGAAATCACTTTTGTATAACACTATCGGATATTTCTGCAAATAAATGCAGCTGACAATTGTCTAGAAACTGGTTGACAATCAGTCGTACCTTTTTAGCAGCGATTCAGCTGTCTCCTAAAGGCCACTGGTAGCCACTACATTTCCTTACATAATCAAATAATTAGTGAAAATACCAAATTGAATGCTTTTTTAAACCTGGGAGGAATCCATCTGTGAAGTGCAAAGCAATCTCTGCATGGTTTGAGAATTGTTCTCAGTAACAAAGAGCCAAATAGGATTGAGATTCTCTTGATATGATTTCTCCTAGTTTGGAATGAAGAATATTGAGGGAAAACTTGCGTAAGGAAAAGCACACTAAAACTAGTGAGTTGCTTGGGCAGCCATGGTTGATGAGGTGAGTAAGCAAGACAGGTTAGAAAACAATATTATGAAGATAACTGTCTGCATAAATTACCATGCACTATCCATCTGCTTCTTAACTACAACTGTCTCATGAAAAATATGTGATGTGTGTTTCTGTAGATACATATCCATGAGCTGCTGCTTTGTAATTTCACACCATACTTTTTCTTTTTCATTTTGAGCAATGAGATTAAGTGAGTTTATAATTGCTATAGATGTTTATCAATTCCCATGAAATAAAATTTTTAGGGGAATTTATTTCACATGATCTTGGATTTATGATGCATGCTTCTTGCCATTGAATGTTTTATTATTTCTCATTTTGCTTCATAATTGGACACTGGCACCTCTGGTAGTATTAATACTAATTTTTGTTTCTATTCCAGATTATTTTGACTCATGAACATGCTGATGCAGTTCTTGGTCTCGATGATGTATGTGCTGTGCAACCTTTTAGTCCTACAAATGATATTGATCCAACAGCCATTTACCTAAGTCAATCTGCCATGGATAGGTACTTCTATTTCCTGTTCAGCTACATGCATACAGCTTTCAACAAGTTGATTTATCAACTTTTAAACTCTCTCGTTGTCAGAGTATGTATTTGTAATGTGTAATAACTATGCCATTTGATGCTTGTTTTGCTTATGATTTAGCAGTGATGTAATTTGCAATTATAAATAGTCATTGATCGTTTCATCAAAAATCTACTTTCTTACATAATTTCCTCTTAAAACAAGAAGTGAAGTTTCACAAATATATGAACAGGGAAGGAACATATAAAATATATCTTGTCTATTGACGACTGGTACTCATTCATAGGCAGTCACTTGTGACAGGCAAAAGTTCACCTTTTGTGGCCTAATTTTCGTTCTTATTCAATGGTAAGTAGAAAATATGAAGTTCTTGTAGGTCCAAACCTTTTTCATTATCTTATACGTTGAAAGAATATTAATATTTTCCAATTGTACTCCAAACTTAAAATAGTAACAATAATAAAGAATTTTTAGTTAATGTTCAAGATGGCAATGAAGCAATAGAAAAATATATCATTTTGTCATAAAATGGTTCCTTTATAAATATTTTCCACAAAACAAATAGAGTCAGTCTTACGGCTAGAAATTAAAAAGATCTTTATATAACAAGTTATTCCAAGTTTATCATCAACTAAAATCCCTAATGCATGATTACTTTGAAATTACGTTGATTATAAAAGATTGTCCTTTGAACTATGATGATAAATGGCCTTGGAGGAATTAAGCACATTGAGGCTTTGTGCAGCTTTTCAGGTGTGTGTTTAAATCAACCAAATAAAGATATATACCAATGGGCCTGAAAGTATTGAAATTTATTAGGAGAATAAAAAATTTGATCTGTACATGAGTTCCTTCGAACTTAATGTCACTGAAAATTTGCACTTAGTATTGGAAGATGGAATGCTCAAAGAGATGTAGTTCGTCTTTTCTTTCTACTCTTTCCTTGATTGGAATCCAAAATGCAAACTGAAAGGTGAAAGGAGAGGATAAATTAAAAGAGGATAAACAATTCAACTCTCTTGCCTCTAGTATCTGTAAAAAGATGGTCACATGGAATGGAGGCTTATTACTTTTCTTTGCTTGGATAAAACATTTCTTCCACCAACTTTGAGACAATTTTTATCTTCTTTGTGAATATAGTTAAGCCCAATCTTCCATTGTTAAAAGTTTGAAACTCAACATGCCTACTTTTGAGGTGAGGTAGCAAGCATTCACTACTGTTGCTGGAATTTGAGTTGGCTTACACATGATCTCTTATCAATGTTTGAAGTTCCTTGGATATGTAGTTTTACCAATTGCATTTCATTTATTTCTCAAGTAATATGGACAGAACAGAGTAATTCAAACAATTTGATTAGCACCCTTATGCCTGAATTTTAAAGATATTGCTAGACTCCACTGGTTTTTGATAATTAATCAGATTTATAGAACAATAAAGCAATGTCTTATATAGATTCCTGACCTTAGAACTTAAGCATCTAGCATTCAGTGTATTTTTTTTCTTATTTATTGTTACTTTTGGCTGTCAACATTAATAAACTCATGACATTACTTTGGTATCAAAACGTTTGATCTTTGAAAACAGCATTGCGGAGAAATTTCCTTACCTAATAAAGAAAAAATTGAAGGAAGGTCAAGAAATAAGACGGGTGGCACAGCTGGATTGGCAAATAATTGAGGAAGACTGTCAGAGACCATTTGTTGCATCAGGCATACAATTTGTGCCTTTGCCAGTTGCGTGCTCTGAACCTCTCTGGAAAGATAATGTCACATAAACACACACAGGGACAAGCACATACCACTTCTACATTTGTTCTCATATTGGTTTCATAATGTAGGTGATGCATGGAGAAGATTATATTTGTCTGGGTTTTCTCTTTGGGGAAAAAACAGAGTAGCTTATATATCTGATGTTTCACGTTTCCCTGCAAGTACAGAGTATGGTGAGTTCAACTCTGTTCATCTTTCTCATGAAAATAAATAGTTATGCATAATTTCCACCTTTTGTACTTGTTTTGAGGTTTACAGTTCCTTTGAAACAAAGAGTAATTCATCCTATTGGTGAGAAAGATCGATAGTGTTTGTGGATATGATTAGGAGAGGTTTGTTTTTGAATATCTCACATTATTAATTGAATTTTTTTTCTCATTTGATGAACCATGTTTCTTGCAGTGATTTCTAAAGCTGGGGCTGGACAGTTGGATCGTCTTATCTTAGACACTTTGTACAAGGTCAGTCACCAAAAATATGTTTACTTGTACTTTCTTGACTACCCCTTATAGTTTCTATGGCAAGGGAATTCCTAAACGGTGCAATGAGAGGTCCAATAAAGTTCCCATATGTTGATTCATCCATTTGTATGCTTGTCAACATAAAATCTGCAGATTATGCATCAAAAACCTGAAAATAAGTGTACACAGACATGGACACAAATATATAAACATGCATTGTCCACAAAAGTAACCATTAGCTATAAGTATGCAAACTGGCATACGTGCAGCAATTGTTGCATTTTTTATCTAAGATACCCGAGTTTCAGTTTAGACGGCTAGATGGCACCCAATCTGTACACTACTATATCAAATGAAATGCTAAATGGAAACTACCAAGTCTACTTTGATGCAGGAAAAAAAAATGGCCAAAACTGTATATAAGAAATAAACTGAATTATGACCAGAAAAATGGCTGCCCTTTATCTCTGTTTTATTTGCAAAACACAGAGAACTATAAAGAGAGATGTCTGAAATGCAGTGGCAGAGAAAAAATAAGAAATAGATAAATGAAACTCAAAGCTAAAATCATGCATTGTGTAGCACATAAATGTAGTGTCAGCAGGGTGTATGGAGACAATGATTTACTAATAGGAATGGTTCATGAGGAAAATGACCTCTGTTCCTCCTCACACTCGGTGGATCCGTTTAAACTCTGTCCAATATTCTAGACCTATAATCATACAACCAACAATGCGATTAAAAGTTCAAGCCTAAAATTGATGGCATTGGAACCTGGGTGACAAAAACTGAAATCCTAAGCAATATAAGGGAACCATCAGTCCAATTTACTCAAATGAATAAATTTAGCCTTCATTCTTGAATAGAACATGTATCTCCAGGTTTATTACTGATGTTTTCCCAAACATTATGCAGAACATATTCCTTCTTGCAGCCTTTTTGTGATCATTATTACAGTGGTTACCGTAAGAATTTTTTAACCAGAAATCTTGCTTTCAAATTCATCATGTTCTATGCAAGTTGGTTATTGCTTGATACATGTATTTTTTTTACTGACATATAGCTTGAATAAAATTTAAGGATGAGCTATTTGATTTTTCAGGTAAACATTATTCTTTAACATATATATCATTTTTTGATCAATGAATTGTAGTGGGTCTTGACCAAACTATATAACGTATATAGGCCATTTTACACTTGAGAAACCTCCTTTTTTTTATGTCTTCCCGTATGCTACTGGCAGCGCATGTTTAGGCAATTTTTTGATGCCATTCTGCCTTGCTCTTTTTGATAATTTCCATGATCACTGTTCTTCTGCTTGCCTTCTCTCTGCAGAGTGGCTCCCATAATACCCACTTTTGCTTTTCTCAGGTTTGTTTTGGTTCTCCGTTGCTCTATCTTTTCTGGAATGGACTGTCACCCATACTTCTAAACATGCAGACTCTTGAAGCTGTGAAGAGATTATGTCCAAAGCAGGCTCTTTTAATTGGGATGACTCATGAGTTTGATCATCACAAGGACAAAGATTTCCTAAGAGAATGGTCTAGAAGGTATATATAATTTACTTTTATATTTTATGTCATCTGTATTCTTTTTTCTTTCTTAATCATGGAGCAACGAATAAGATGCTTACTTCCTTTGTCATTGTTAAGCAGGGAAGGAATACCAGTGCAGCTTGCGAATGATGGTATGAGAGTTTCTGTAGACTTATAATAAGGTAAACTAGTATTAAGAAATTAAAGCATACTACCAAATAATTAGAAGACTACAGTGACATTTTATGTACACACGTACCCTCCCCCATCCAAATCTCTCTCTCTCTCTCTCTTTAAAAGCCAACACGTCATTTTTTAAATATATGCATCTAATCTGTGCTGCCATAAATCTTTTGTCAGTGTCATGGCTGCATGAAATGCATGGATATAGTGATGTTTTTATGCATATAATAATAAACATGCTATCAACACTATACCGTGAACTTGAGTGCCCATTGTTGAGGAAGCCGTTGAGTGCATATTGAGTGGTTGGTCTATCAAATTGGAGGCAGAAAGATTGGTCTGTGCAATGCATGGATGGATTTATATAGCAGATTCGTCTTTAGTTGTTTGATGTAATATGCTAATGTTAGAAATGAGAAAAGTAAAATGAGATTTTGGATATCAACCTTAACCCTTTTAATGTTATTGTATTTGTTTTCTTGACTTTAGCACGTCGTATGCAGGTTGAGACATGATTCATCAACACAGCACTATGTATGACACAATTTCCATCCCATTCCGCTGTTCTAGGGAAAAACAAGGTGAAGGTTGAGATATTATTCATCAACATCGCAAGATGTATGACATAATCACCATCCCATTTTGTTGTGGGAAAAAACGAGGTGAAAACTATTTATAGCTTGAGCTCAGCTTACTTGAATGGTGGAAACAATTTGTTATTATTATTTTTTTAAACTAATCCCCTAATTTATACAATTAACAACATTATGTGAAGATGACTATATTTCCAGCGTGTTTTACTTTTTGGGAAATGCGTGGATATTGGTGCCCTTGGCATGATTGTGGTGTTATTAACATTTTGTTTCGTGTTAATACGGCTAAGACTAACTAATAAGGTGGTGATAGCTCTGCTATGATACGTCCCAGATGGCACGGCTTGACCACAAAATTAAGACGTTTAAAAGGTACGACTGGAGATGGTTATTGGCCCAGCATAAGCAGATTTGGTATGGTGGACCAATCCAGCTTTGGCTGTTAGATTATTTCTGTTATCATGTTTGTCAGATCTTTGTACCAAATCGTATTTGTCTTGTTGCTGGGACCACCTCTAACTATAGCCACGGTTATTTTTGCATCGTAGTCCAGATCGTGAATTGATGGTCCAGTTTATGAATCATATTGGAATCGAGAAAATTAGATCATAATCCAAATTAAAATTGATTTATAAGGATTCAATTTAAATTTATAATTTTTTGAATCAAAATCAAAATCGGCAGTTCAGAATTTAAACAGTAAAAAATAAATATATATTATAAATAATATGTATATATTTTAATATATATAATATTAATACATATATTAATTTTGATGTTTATTAAAAAATATAACTAGTTTAAAATTAATTAAAATTTTAGAATTAATTTTTTTTTCTATACATCAGCTCTCTGAATAAAAAAAGAGAATTTATATAGTTGATTTTAATTATGGATTAAGATTTTGTTGAATTGTGTTGAGTTAAATTTAATTGTAATATTAAATATTTAACTTTATTATTATTATTATTATTATTATTATTAGATTAATAATAATTATTATTAATTTACTATTATTTTTAAATTATTAATATTATTTGATTCAATTTAATTAATGTTATTAAATTTATAAATAAAGTATTTAATTTTATAAAAAAATATTATCAATTATATTTATTTTTATTAAAAATATAAATTTAAAATAATTAATTTGAACCGCCAAAATCAGAACTAGATTTGATCCGTTATTCAAGTGTATAAACCTTAATTAAATCAATTTTTATGGATTAAAATTAAAATTTATTATTACCATAAATCGGAATCGGTGATCCTAAATAACTGTGGCCATAGTTAATCACATCAATTGTACTTTTTTAGTCCGTCAATTATACCGGAAACGAATAAAGATTAATTGGTCAACTACGTAAACAATGAGTCTTCTATTTTACCTCTGATGTATTATTACTGTTTAGTTATTGATACAGAAGGGTTAATTCAATGAAGCTTCATGTAAATTATCATAAAATCGGCAGTAATAGCATGGATTAATGGGTGAGCTTCGGAAATTGCCCAGCACTGCACAGCAGAGAGGGCGTTTTGTAATTGTAAATTGTGGACTTTTTTGTGTAGTCGTGTATACCGTATTGCTTACTGCCAGCAGGGTCGCCCTCGGGGATGACTACAACTTGTAGACAGCGTTTTAAAATTCATATATTTTCACCCATGCGCATGCGCTTGACTAAATCAAGGCACAAAACTAAACAGATTCTGTTTCATGTTTTCCTTTGAAGAATGTCGCTGTGCTCATTGAAATATGTTAAAACGCAACGTTTTATTTATTTTGTCAAAGAGTGACTATGGCTTCTTCTTCAAGCTCACTGAATCAACAAGTTTTATGGTGTTTAGAGCAATCATGAGAAGATCTGAGATAGTTATTTTAGGCGAGACACTTAATATCAGCTAATCTGAGTTGGTTTTAGATTTTCTGATAGCTGTAGATATTTTCATTCTTCTAGATTCTTCAGTAGACTTTTTTATAAATAGCTCCTTGTACAGTGCTTGTTTTTGTGAGATTGAATGAAATTTTCTCATTCATTTTTATGATTTTTACATAGTATCAGAGAAATTGGGTATGCTAATTACGATTTGTTTAACTGCTTTTTCATGATACATTTTCTCTTCCTCTTATCATAACTAGATCATGGCAAATATTGAGAGTTCTTCAAGCACTCAACAAGAAGACACAAGTGTTCAGTAAGTGCTGGATCGATGCATTTGCAAGCTTTAGATAATACTGGCATGGTGTTGGTAACAAATTTGCTGAATGAAAATAACTACTTAACTTGGAGTAGATCCATGACGATGGCATTGAAGGTTAAAGATAAGCTTGGCTTTATTGATGGCACAGAAGAAGTACCAAGTAAGAATTCAGCCAATTATGTGCAATGGAGCAGAGTAGACTCTACGGTGACCTCATGGATTCTAAATGCGATGACTAAAGAGATTTCAGAGGCTTTTATCTACACTACATCTGTTAGAGATTTGTGGAGAGAATTGGAAGACAATTATGGTGAATGTAATTGTCCTCAAATCTTTTATCTACAGAAGGAGATTAACTCAGTAATGCAAGGTAATCAGTCTATAAAATTTTATTACACTAAACTCAAGAAGCTATAGGATGAATTGAATGTTTTGAGTCCTATGCCAAAATGCACTTGTGGAAAATGCGAGTGTAATGCTGGCAAGATGATGGAAGAGACAATTTCATTGATGAGATTGATGCAATTTCTTATGGGACTTAATGATTCTTTTGAGAATGCAAAAAATCAAATTCTGATGCAGGATCCACTGCCTTCTGTGAGCAAGGCTCATTCTCTAGTGTAGAGAATTGAGAAACAAAGACTCGGTCACATGAGTTTAGAAGAACATCTTGATGAAAATGTAATGTTGGCTAAAACAGCTGGAAGTGATAAGATGAATACCAGCAGGTTTGGCTATAAAAAAAGAGATTTTGGTAAAAATGAAGAAAGATATTGTGATTTGTGTAAGAGATCTGGTCATACTCGAGATTCATGTTTTAAGTTGGTTGGAATTCCTGAATGGTACAATGATCTGAAAACAAGAAGGCAAAGAGAATAGGGAAGGAATCAAGTCAATTTGGCAGAAGAAGACTCTGAAAAAAAGGAGAATACTGAAGATCAATACTAAAAGCAACGACAGGGATTAACAGATCTCATTAAACAAGAAGTTACTAAGATACTCAAGGCCAATCAGACTCCTATAGAGAGTTTTACCAATTTTGTGCAAATTGATAAGGATTTTGCAGGTAATGTAACTTCATCTAAATAAAATGCTCTTTCCTATTGGATCATTGACAGTGGAGCTACGAATCATGTTTGTGCCAATTTAAAAATGTTTAGTGATATTGAGATTGTACCATGTCCTATTATTATATACTTACCAAATAAATCTTCTATTATAGTCAAACATTTAGGAACAGTTTCTTTAAGTGCAGATCTTCAGCTAACCAAAGTCCTTTATGTTTCAGAATTTAACTGTAATTTGATATTCATAGCCAAACTTACTCATCACAATAATATCCAAGTTTTGTTTAATCATTTTGGATGTTTTTTTCAAGATTAGAAGAATAAGGAACTGGCTAAAGGCAGAGTTATTGGCAACCTTTATCTACTTGACTATAGGACCTTAAGAAATCCTTGTAATTTCTTGTTTCAAATTGTTGATTTACCTTCTTGTTTCAATAATGCTGTTAATCAGGTCACTACAACATCTATCCAACAATGGCATAGTAGATTGGGTCACCCATCTACTCTTGTACTATCTCATATGTATTTTTTGAATAAAGTTGAGTTTATTTATTGTGAAATATGTCCTTTAGCTAAACAAGCTCGATGTCTTTTTTCAATCAGTAATACCAAAACCTTTAAACCTTTTGAGCTTGTGCATATTGATATTTGGGGTCTACAGCAGCAAAGTACCTATAGTGGTGCTCACTATTTTTCAACAATAGTGGATGATTACTCGAGGGCCATATAGGTCTATTTCATGCAGCATAAAAGCCAATATGTTCCTATCCTCCAAATTTTTTTTCATTATGTTGAAACACAATTTGAAACCAAAATTAAAGTCTTAAGGTCAGACAATGGCACTGAATTCATGAGTAATACCTGTCTGTCTTTCCTGTTAAGTAAAGGTACTATCCATCAAACAAGTTGTTCTTATACACCTCAACAAAATGGCTTAGTTGAATGTAAACACAGACATATTATTCAAGTGGCCAGGTCTTTGTTGATACATTCTGATCTTCCTTTAAAGTTTTGGGGTTCTACTGTTCTTCATGCAACTTTTCTCATTAATAGATTGCCTACTGTTGTACTTCATTGGAAAACTCCTTTTGAAACTCTTTTTTCTAGATTACCAAATTACTCTTCTCTTAAAACTTTGGATATTTGGCTTTTGCAAAGCAAATTGGTCCTCATATTCGAAAGTTTGATTCCAGAGCCAGTAGATGCATATATCTTGGTCATTCTAGTACTCAAAAAACTTATAAACTATATGATATTGATAATCGTGTTTTTCTTACTTCTAGAGATGTTGTCTTTCATGAAAACACCTTTCCTTTTAAAGGTTCTTTGTTTTCTGCACTTTCTAATTCACAATCCAATACAACTTTGCCTATTCCAATACCTGATGTTGATACCACTGTCATTGTTCCTATTGATGCTACAACTGCTACTGATACTTTTGTTCATTCTTTACCTATTTCTACTGCTACTGTCCCATTCTCTTCATAATCTTTAATACCATTCAGTCATCAACAATTACAATCTTTGCCTGCACCTCCTCTTAGAAAAAGTTATAGGCATTCACAACCACCAAAATGGCTTAATGATTTTCAAATCAACCTTTGTTCTTCGACTATACCGATTAAGCCACCTATTGACATACTCAATATTACTGCATATTTTACTGAGGCACATTTATGCTTCTTAGCACAATTGTCACAGGTTAAAGAGCCTAAGTCTTTTGCTAAAGCCTCTAAGCAAAAGGAGTGGATTGAGGCTATGAATAAGGAGTTGCAGGCTCTTGAGCAAAACAACACCTAGACACTCACTGAACTTCCTCCTAATAAGAAGTCAATTGGTTCTAAATAGGTATACAAAGTCAAACTCAAATTAGATGACAACATTGACAAATTTAAGGCATGTTTGGTGGCAAAAGGTTTTAACCAAGTAGAAGGGATTGATTTTCATGAAAGTTTTTCTCCAGTAGCCAAAATGGTTACTCTGAGACTTTTTCTAGCACTAGCAGCAGCCAAATCCTGGAATATTCATCAAATGGACATCAATAAGGCTTTCCTTCATGGCTATATTAATAAGGATCTTTATATGTTACCTCCTGATGGTTACAAGAAAGCTATTGCTGGTCAAGTTTGTAAACTCACTGGTTCCCTTTATGGTTTAAAACAAGCTTCTCATCAGTGGAATGTGGAATTCTCTAAGCAACTGCTGCATTATTGCTTTCAGCAATCACAACATGATCACTGTTTGTTCACTTTCTCCAAAGCTAATGTATTTCTAATTCTTATTGTATATGTAGATGATGTTCTTCTCATGGGCACATCAGAGGCAGAGATAGCTTTGGTTAAGAAGTTTCTTGATGCTCAGTTTACAATCAAGGATGTGGGGCATGCTAAATATTTCCTTGGGATTGAACTTGCTCGGTCTCCTCAGGGACTTTTTATTAATCAACACAAGTATATCATTGACTTGATCACTGATGTTGGTTTACAAAATTCTAAGCCTGTGTCCACTCCACTTACTAAAGGGACAATTTTATCAGCAGATGAGGGTGCTTTGCTTTCTGATCCTCAATCTTATCGTAGGTTAATTGGAAGGTTATTATATGTTAGCTTTACTCGTCCTGATGTCACCTTTGTTGTGCAACAGCTTAGACAATACGTTCAATCTCCTTGCACTTCTCACTGGGATTGTGCTTTACATATTCTTAAATACTTGAAAGGGACATTAGACAAAGGACTTTTTTATCCAGCAGATAACTCCCTTTGTCTCCAAGCATTTAGTAATGCTGATTGGGCCGTATGTCGAGATATAAGAAAATACGTCGCTGGATTTTGTGTTTTCTTAGGTGCAGCTCTTGTTTCTTGGAAGAAAAGGAATCAAACTATAGTGTCTCGATCTTCTGCTGAAGCAGAGTACCGAAGTATGGTGAGTACAGTCTGCGAGCTTCAATGGTTGTCCTATCTTCTTCGTGAATTACGAATTTCTTTTGCTCTTCCCATTCCTCTTTGGTGTGATAATCAAGCTGTTATCTATATTTCTGCTAATCCAATCTTTCATGAGTGTACCAAGTATTTAGATATTGATTGTCACTTGGTGCAGGAGCAATTTAAAGCAGGCTTTGTTCATCCCCAACATGTTTCTGCCTCAAATCAGCTTGCTGATTTTTTTACCAAAACTCTAGTTGTTCCATTGTTCGATAAGTTCTACTTCAAGCTGGGTCTATTGTCTTTGCCACTAGTTCCAGCTTAAAGGGGGGATGAAGAATATCGTTGCGCACCGTTTCATTAAAACGTGTTAAAACGCAACATTTTATTTATTTTGTCACAGGGTGATTGTGGCTTCTTCTTCAAGCTCACTGAACTAGCAAGTTTTACGGTATTGAAAGCAACTAGGAGAAGAAGATCTGGGGCTGTTATTTTAGGCGAAAAACTTAATAACAGCTAATCTGAGTTGGTTGTACAATACTCGTTAATGTTAAATAGTAATTTTGTGAATTATGACTAATTCGCGACTTAGTTATCTATCAAATCAATTTGAAAATTATTTTCATTTTTATCATATATTTATTCACACCACCAACATTACAAATATCAACGTATTCGTTCTTCAATTTGAAATAAATTTTATAAAATTTAAATTTAATTCGTTTGCAAAAATAAAATATTTATCTCACCATATCATTCAATTTAGACAAATAGATAGAACAGGCAAAATGAATAATTATGCCAAATTTATATTTTTTTATTTTTTCTTAAAAAAAATAATTTGATATTATCTTATATATATATAAAGATACTATTATAGTATCATATATAAAGCCGAGTCTAATATAAATTTAGAAAACTCAGTTCCCAAAGGCCTCTCTCCACCCATCCCATCCTATCCCATTTACTAAAAATGGGGCGAATAAATAATAGCAATCTCTCCCCTTAGGGTCAAAACATAAAAATGGTTAGTTTGAGGAGTGAATTGAAATAAAGACTTGAGACTAATTTCTAATATTTACAAAAAAAGAAAAGGATAGAAGTAAAAAAAGGGTTGTTGTAAATGGTTATGTAAACATCTAGAAACAGTCAAAGCAAAAGACTAATTTGAAGTCCATCTCCAAAGTCTTCAAAGAGAACTCCTGGATTTTAGAAACCTCTATTTTTAGGCTCAATAATTTTTCAATCCTTTTTTAATAAAGCCTCCATCCATCTAAATAAATCCATACCCCACAAGTTTTTAGAGTGCCCTTTTAGCCTTTAACTCAATTGCTGTCTCTTGATCTTGATTCATTTCAAGAAACAAATTATAAAATTCAAGTATAATAATAATGGCTTGCTTTGTGCCTTTTAACAACGGGAATTTGGATATTAGCTTCTTTGTTTTCAGGCCTACAGTAGTCTTAGTTGATGAGTTGCTGGAAACCCTCGAGCACTTTTCTGGAGCCACTGAGAGTATTGGTTGTGTTCATAGTTCCATTTTCAAAAGCATCCATGGAAATATGGTAACAGCCCTAATTTCATTTTATGTATAAATCTTATTTTTGATTATCATTTTGTTACTTAAATTAAAGATCATAATTGGGTTAATTAATTTTCCCTTCATCAGATCATATGGTATGGAGCATGGATGAAGAAATATAGCAAAAACAAAGAGTTATTAATTCAAACTCTTGTAAGTAATTGTTCGATCATTTCTTGATTTAAGATAAGTGCTCGATCGCTGAATTAAATAATTTAGTATATATATTTTTTTATTTTTCTTCACTAGGTATCAATGTTAACAAATACATCAAGCATGGCAATCTTGACTGAACATGGATTCTTTGATGCATACGCCGGAGAATCAAGAGATGGTATCTCAGCGGCGAAATTTTCAACCGGAGATACAATTTCAATGAATATGATAGTGCCACGATTATCAGGTTACATGAACGAACTATCATATGCAAATTTAGCAATATTTAAGTCTCATTTCTTGAAAATGGAAGGTGCAAGTGCAGGGGTGTGCCTGAAATGCCAGAGTATGCCAAGAGTGGCAAGTCTTTATGTGTGGAAATCTCTGCAATTTTGTTACACTTGGATTATAAATTCAGACCATAGAAGGACAATGCTTCCATATCTTGAACGTTTTTCTCTTGACATTAAGTATGACATTTTTAGGGTAGTTTTTGTTAGTAGTGATAATTATAATAATAATAATGTGTTAAATAATTACCAATTCCATCTTTCTCCTAATAATCACATCTTACAAAATGGAGAAAATACCAAAGAGAAAAGTCAGGTAATTATGTAAGATTTTTGATGCTCTCTTACTCTTTACTTTCTGCACAAATTAATTAATGTTCCTAATGTAATTAATATATTGATTGTTCAGTATGTGATTAGTCCTCAATATATATATATATACAGCATTACCATACTTGTTCTCTATAATTAGTTCATTTGAAAGTTTTTTTTTTATTAATTAGATTTCATCTCAAATTCAAAATCACTACATTTTAATCTTATGAAAGACTGTTAATGTAACACTAAATCCACAGTCATTAGTAAAAAATGAAAATGCTAAAAATTATTAATAGACTTCTATAAATCAGATTGTGAATCTCAATTAATGAAAAAAAAAAAATTATAGACTGGACTAAGTCTAATTATTAATCCAATTTTAGTTTGGCAGTTTTGGTTTGAATCAGAATCTAGGTATATGGGCACTTTTTTTTTAATCGATTATGCAAACTATGCAGTTTCTCCTCCTTTTCTTTTCTTGCCGTTTCTTACCAACCAAACAAAAATTTGCAATTTTCTTCAGGATGCATTTGCTATTTGTGATCAATATACTCTATTGTTTGCTATAGCCATCCAACAATAAAAATTATCTAATCAACAGACGTTTGATTAACCAATTTGTCGTTTGAACTCTGAAGTAAGACTAAAGACCTACTCATTTGTCGTGGCTGTGCAAGGACCTAATGAGTGACCTGTCGTTTGATGAGAACCAAACTCGAGAGATTGCGCTTCGGGCCACTAACTTCGGTCCATGAATAAATTCTCTTTTTTCACTCTTTTTTTTCCAATAAAGTAAGGATTCCAAGCTAATATTAAATCTTTCTCCTAAGATTTCTTGCTTTTCTTAAGATTTCTTTTATATAAAAGAAAAATAAAAATCATTGATAAATATTGTCCGGCTGTAGTAGTATTTGATGGTTAATTTTTTTAATTTTGTATTATTTTTTGTATTTTATTTTTAAAAGTAAATATAAATTATTTTTTTCCAGAACCCTAAAGAAACCACGAATAATTAAGTATACAATTTTAATTTTTCTCTTTTATTATAATCAAATGATGGATATTTGAACGTGGGATTCTTTTTACATGTAATTATGACTATTTGTATGATTAGATTAATAAGTGAGACATAATTATTATGGTTAGGATTATTATTACATGATAAAAAGAATTCAACTTCAGAATAAATATCACATCCATCCAAAGAATAATAGACCTCATTAACAAGATTAAATGGAACATATTGCTTCCTTTTGCATTTCTAGTCTAGATGCCAATTAACTTTCAATCGTAACAACCCTGCATTGCTTAATTTACATAAAAATAAGCATCAAGAGCCCAACTTTTAAAATTGTGAACATTAATTAGCCGTAAACCCTAATAATACTCATAATACACATGTAGGACGATACATGAGCTAATCTAGTAAAATTTGACAAAAATTTATTAAAACTCAAATTTAAATTGCTTTTTTATTAAATAAATCAAGTTTAAGCTAAAAAATACTGAACTTATTAGCTCGTGTACTGATTTGTTTAAAAAACTCTTAAGTTAGGCTTGCAAACTAACTCGTTTATTATATTTGATTAAAAATATATATAATTTAATTTATATATTAAATTGTGTATTTTAATATATTAATTCTTTAACTAATTTAATTTATATAATTTATTACTATACATTATATGTGATAAATAAATAATTTTGATATCACATAATAATTCAATTCAATAAATTTTATTTAAAATTTTTTTCATATATTATGTTTTTAATTTAAGAATATTAATATTTATTTAACAATGATTGAAATTTATGTTAATACAATATTTATTAGTAATAAAAGAATTATTAAACACTTTGGAAGGACAAATTTATTACTTTAAAGGTATAAATTGCATCATATAATTTTTTTTATATAAAATACAAATTATAAAAATAAATAATTATTTAATTAATAATATTATAAAAATATAATAATTTACCATACACTAAATATTTAGTATAATATATAAGTAATGTAAATAATTTCATAATTTAGTAATTTATTATATAATAAAAAATTAGAGTAATATAGTATTTTATTTTTGTTAATATAAATATAATTAGATTGTTCAATCTTCATAAAAATATTATTAATTTTAGTATTTTAATGTAAAAAAATAAAAAATATAAATTGAAATAATTTCGTTAAACTTATTAAATTTAGTTAAATTGAACTCGAGAAACATAATATCCAATCAAAATTCAATTATGTTATACAATGTTAAACTTAAATCGGCTCTGTTTTGTTCTATTACAGCCATACATATCCACGTACATTAACATCACAATTAATGAAATTTTAAACGACCACTTTCATCGACTGCTCTTGCTAAAGTGACCAAGTTTGGATTATTTAGTTTTTAATTTTTTTTCTAGATTAAAATTTACTTGTAAGTCAGACTTTTTTATCTCAATGATTAATTTAAATAATATTTTAACTAATTTGTAAATGTTAATTGAAATTAAAAATGACTATATTCTTGATTTCATATAATAGAAACATGAAATTAACTATTAATTAATTCAATTACTTCATCCAAAAAAATAATAAAACAAAAGCATGACCCGCATTGAGAATAATTGAAAATTTGTGATTGCCACCTTTAATAACAACTCTCCATCTCCATCTAACACTAAATCCTTCCAAAAGTGTATGCATCATCACATATTGACCATAAAGCTAAACATGTATAGTGCATAAACACATTAATTGAGAAAAGGAAAAAAGAAGTAAGAAAAGGTGACTTTGCATATCAAAAACTTTCAAAGATTGGAGGGAAATTGAAGAAATTAATAGTTTCAAGGGACCCATTTGAGAAAGCAAAATATTTTATATTATATAGACAGAGAACCCATTGCAAATATTCAAAAGTTCATGTTTTTGAATGAGACCCTAACGCTCAAATCCTATTACAAATGCCCCCACATTTCCTTTTCCCTTGTATTTGGGGTGGAATTTTGTAGCAAAATCTAGAGCTTCAATCCAATAGAGCCTTGAAGACCCATGTGCTACTTGGTCTAACCTATATATGCTTCTTATAATATTCTTTATAGTTGTTAAAAAGTTTGAATTCTTTTTGGAGGGACAGAATGGAGTACTTGGAGGAAAATATAATTAACACATATAATAATAATAATAATAATAATAATGTGATTCATGCAAAAAATAAAAAATAAAAATAAATATAGGAATAATAGAACCCAAAAGAATAAGAAGAGCATTTTAATTTTCCCAATATATATAAGAGATCAAACTTCTAGTGTTCTTATAACTTTTTATCTTTTTTTTTTCTAAAGGATGAATTTCAAAGTTTTCAAAATCATCATCTTCTGTATCCGTAATTAATTAAAGTTATGTGATTTATATCCTATGTCTCCAACGTAAATATTGGCTTAACACATTGGGCTAAATTTAAATTTAAAAAAAATATGATAATAGTTTTTTTTTTATATCTATATATATACATATCAAAATTTTTAAAAGATGTGAATAATATTAAAATTGATATTTTCAGAAATGGGGAATTTATTAATTTGATCTAATAATTAGTATAATCTATTTAAATTTCAAAGATTTCTTTTAATTTACAGAGGATAATGGTTTAATATAGCCCCTTAACTATAATAAGAAGTCCAAATTAGTTCTTAAAGATTGTTTTAGACAAAATTGATATTTTTTCTTTTAAATTTGATCCAAATTACTCATTTTTCTAACAAACCGTTAAATAGTTAATGGAAATAATTAATTTAGACTAGAATTAAAGATCAATGTCAAATTAAATTTTTTAAAAAATATTAATATAATATATTTTAAAAATTATTTATTAATTAATATTTTTAATATCAATAATTTATAATATTAATAAATATTTTTTATAATTTTATAGTTTATAATATGTATCAATATTAATGATATGCCTTCAATTCTATTGCATAGTTAATAAGAGTTAAAACTATATTATTTTTTATAATTTAAGGCCATTTAATGCACCATAGAATTAGATAATAAGCTATTCATTCTTTATTCCCTTTCTTATTGATTAAATTTTTAAAAAAATTATAATTTTTGAATCTTTTTTATTTAAAAAAATAAAACTAAAAATTATGATTCTCAAATTATATATAAAAATTATTAAATTTTTAATTATTTTTTAAATTATATATTATTAAAATATTATAAATTATAAAATTATAAAAAAATTCATTAATATTATAAATTATTTATATTAAAAATACTAATTAATAAATAATTTATAATATTAAAAATTAAATCATTATTAAAAATATGAAATATATTAAAATTATTAAAATTTAGTAATATTATAAATTATAATATTAAAAAATTATTTTTAATATTATCAATTATAATATTTTTAATATAAATTATTTATTAATATTTTTAATATTAATTTCATAATATTATAATTAATATTATATTCAAAAATATTATAAAAAATCATATATAATATAAATTATTTAATATTTTTAATTATTTGTTAAATTATAGGTTATTAAATTATTATAAATTATAAAAAATATTTATTAATATTATAAATTATTGATATTAAAAATAGTAATTAATAAATAATTTTTTAAAATATATTATTTTAATTTTTTTAAAAATTCAATTTGACCCTTGATCTTTAATTTTAGTTCAAATCAGCCCCAGCTATTAACTATTTAACAGTTTTGTTAAAAAGAGAGCAATTTAAATCAAATTTAAAAAAATATTAATTTGGTCTAAAAAAATTTTAAGTACTAATTTATACTTTTTTACTATAGTTCACAAACTAAATTGAACCCTTATTCATTTACAAATACAAAATGAAAATTATATCCACTTTTTATCTAAAATTTTTATGTAGTAGACAATATTATAGATTAAATAAGTAAATAAATTTAGAATATTTGATATTATTTTTTGAGTCGTTGCCTAATATATTAATATATATATAAGGTATATATTATTCTCAAAATTTTAATCACGAGCAGTGGCGGAACTAGATGTATGGTGAAGTGTGGGTAAAATTTACTAAAAATAAATAAATTTATATTCAATTTTATTTTTATATTAAAAAATTAATAAAAATAATTAGTATTAATATATATATTTAATTTAATTTTTATATTAAATATTTAAATGTTATAATTTTTATCATTTATTTAATATATAAATATTACTCAAAATTTTTATCATTTTATTTTAATATATAAATATTACTTTGTAAAATCACACAATATATATTATTTTTAAATAATATTTATATTTTTTTGAGATATTTTAAAGGAAGTATTTAAATTAATGATGTTTTAATAAATTTATATGATAAAATATCTTTTGCAAAGTAGTTAATATAATCATAAAATTTCTAAATCAAATTTATAATTAAATTGTAAAATAATTTATTAGAAAAAGTTATATTGTATAACACACTTTTTAATCTTTTTTTAAATATTATTTTTTTACTATATAGTTGGTATACTGAGATATACCTAATATATATCTATGAAAATATAATATATATTTTATATATTAAATATATATATATAGAATATACCTTTAAAAAAGATTATTTTTAAAATAAAAAAATAGAAAATAATATTTTTAAAATAGAAAAAGAATAATAGGTCTTTTTAAAAATATTTTTAATTTTTAGAGTATTTTCGAAGAAACCTTATTTAATATTATTTTTATGATATAAATTAAAAATAATTGAAGATAATAAATATATATAATAGATTTGTTAATTTAATATATATATATATATTAAAGATTTAATATGATATATAATATATATTATATAATAATATATAAAAATATAATATATAAAAGCATAAATATTTATATATTTATATATTTATATATGTATAATGGACCCCATCATATTCCGTTAGAACCAAGCAACCATGTTCTGTATATATATTAGATATTTGTATAATCTTATTAATTACAAGATACTTATATGTTAGGCGAATGCAGAATTTGAATTTAGTGGGCCTTACTCTACGTTAAATTTAAGTTTTTAAAAAATTTTATTAGTCATAATTTTTATAAATGCCTTTTCATTTTGAGATAATAAATTTAAATATTTACTAATATATTTTAGTTTCAACAATCAATACTATAAATTAATGAGAAAAAAATATTAAAAAAACGAATTAAGATTTTAAAAAAATTTACCTCCAGTACAATTAATAAAAACTAAATTGAGATAGATATTATCTAGATAATGCATTTGTAATTATACATATAAATTATTGAGTATGAGTATATGTTTGATCAATGTACAAAAAAATAATAAATTTTATGATATATAAGTTTATAAATTTTAAAATTAAAAAATTTACATAAGGAGAATTTTTATATCCCTCTAAAATGAGGTACAGAAAAAGAGAGATAGATGAGTAAAAAATTTGTTCAAAAAAATTTAAAAGAAAAAATTAACTGAAAAAATATAAGTGAGAAAATTTTCTAAAAATTAAATGATGATTCAAAATAATATATTTTAAAAAATGGAAGGTATACCAATTCAATTGAAAATATACATAATTTTGTCAAACTCGTAAAGTATATATATGTATATATATATATACACACGAGGAAATAGGAATATCAGTGGGTCTCTAAGCCTCAGGCCCACACTTAGATCCCCAGCATGGGGCGACGGATGTAGAAATTTATTAAAACGAGTTTAATTTTTATAAAATATTACAATAGTCAATTTGTAATTGATAAAAAAAAATTTCACCGGTGTTACTTGTCTTTATATTGCTTGTCGCTGTAATAGCAGAATTAAAAATTTATTGAGGAGTTTAAATTTTTAAAAAAATAAATAAATAATTTTTTTATAAATTTAAATATTTAATATTATAATAGTTTAATAATTAATTTATACAATTATATTAATTATACTTAAGAAATAATAATTATGATAATTATATTTTACAGCTTTATATATTTTAAATACGTTGTATAATAATTTCATTTTTAATTTTTTTAAAAATATTTTTTTACATAATATATGATCGATCAATTATCTGTATATATATGAATTTTGATAAAATTTTATGAATTAAAATAAAATTCATTTAAATTCACATATATAAAAATTTTATATACATAATTCACACATATATATAATTCATTTAAATTATATATATAATTCATTTAAATTTAAATATATATTTAAATTCACTTAAATTTAAATTTAAATTTATAATTTATATATAAATATATAAATAAATATGTGTGTATATATATACACATACATACATATATATAATTCATTTAAATTATATATATAATTTATGTAAATTTAAATATATAAATAAATATATATAAATTCATAAATATAAAATTTATAAATATATAAATAAATGTGTGTATATTTTATATATAAAAAATATATGTATATATATACATATATATATATATATATGTATATGAATAAAGGGGATTCAGAGCCCCCTCTCACCCTATGCGTCCGCCCCTGTCAGCGTGTGTGTATTGTAATTAAGATGTTTATATATCTTGTGCTCAATAAAAGGAATATTTTTAGAGTAAATTTGATGAAATTTAATTATAAAAAAATTAAAATATATAACATAAAGCTATAGTATATGTTAAATGAAAATGTTTTTAAATTAATTTTATATTTTATTATTATTTAGTCTAAAATTTTTTAGCGAAATTAAAAATACACTTCACATTCAACTTATTTACTTAAAAAATTCTTTATAAGATAATAACCCTAAAAATCAAATTCAAATTAATGATACCAATAACAAATATATTTTGCTCTCTCTCTCTCTCTATATATATAGACAAACTTTAAATTAATATTATGCAAATTTTCCGTTGTTTTCTATTTCATGTTATCCATTTTTGGTTTCAGTCAGAGAAATATTTTTAATCCTAACCGGTTCTAGAATTTTGATGTAGAGGTACAAGATTGAAATTATTTTCCATATGGTACAACTGACCAAAGCCTAGATTATTTTTTAAAATAAATTTAAAGAGAAAATAAAAACAAGAATTTCGTCCAACTTGTAATAGCATGAATAAATGAATTATTTTAATTTATAAAATTTATCTTGCAATGGCATATTCTTAAATGCGCTAAGCTTCTCCATGAAAAAGTATATTATTATTATTATTATTATTATTATTATACTCTCTCTATCTTGAATTAATATATATACTTTTTATTTGATAAGAATTAAAAAATATTAATTATTTTCATTAAAAATATAAAGTTTTATATATTTTTATTATACACTTTAGTATCTAAATATTTATTAAATATTTTGTCAAAAATATATTTATTAAATATTTTTAATAAATTATATTAAATATAAGTACAATAAATCTTTGATGTATTAATTTATTAAAATAATAAATTAACTATAATTTAAAATAAATAAAAATTATTTATTATTTTTAAAATAAGAAAATATTAATTAATTAAAAATAAGTTAACAACGTCATATTAATATTTTTGAATTTTAATAATTTTATAATATGTAAAAATTTTATACAATTTTTAAAAAAATATTATAATAAATTTTATTAAAAATAATATATATTTCCAAAAAATTAAAATATTTAAAAAGTAAAATATTTATTGTTGTTTAAAAATGCATTAAATTGAGCCATTAATTCATTAATGAAGGTGGCTCTGTTCAAAAAAAAAAATAATGAAGGTGGCGCCGAGGCAAGGGCGTGGATAATGTGGTCAAAGAAATAGGCTCGTCAATATGTTCATACTTGGTTCATTAATTTGCATTCAAAGAGCCGAATAAGCCAATACCATGGGGCAGATGGGTCATAGCGCTTAGCCTTTGTTTGGATGAGAATAAATTAAAGGAGAAAGTAAATTTATTTTAATAAAGGAATAAAGAGTAATATAAATAAAATTTACTCTAAATTATTTTTTATTATTTGATAGATTAAATAAAAAAAAGAGTAATTTAAATTTTTTTCTTAATTTTAATAAAGAAAAGAAAAGCTAAAATAGTAATTTCACTCGCTTTTATAATTAATTACTCTCATTTACTTCTATTACTCTCCTTTATCCCATTACTAATTATACCAAATAAAAAAAATAAATGAAATTACATCTATTTCTCTCCTTTATCCTACTATTAAATATACCAAATAAAAAAAAAGTAAATAAAATTACATTTACTTTTTCATCTTTTACCCTCATTTACTTCCAACAAACAAAGACTTAAGCTGAAGGCCATTGATGACGTGTCATACCCTAACTCACCAAGAAAACAAAGGACATGGACTTGTTGAAAGGGACAACGAATGATGCAAGTAGGGCTCAATTCCATATATTTATTTAATTATTAATTATACCACACTGCGCAAAAAAACTGTTTTTGGACATTAAAAAAAATAAAATTCTGAGAGAAATTAGAGTATAGTTGGGATAATGCTGCTTAAGCTTTTGAGCTCTGGGAAAAAAAAAATGAAAAGAAGACATTTGATGGAAATTAATATACATTATTATTAATTATTATTTCCTCTTTCCTCTCTTTTAATTTAAGTATTATTTTAAAATTTTAATTTTAACCTAAAATATCTCATATTTAATAAAATTAAAATAAAATTTTAACATTATTTATTAATTTACTCTTTATTATTATTATTATTAAATAAAAAATTAATATGATTGTAAATATTGAAAAAATAGACTATTAATTAAAAATAAATGATATTAATTTTTTATATCATTTATTTATTTAAACTAAATAATTTTTTTAATTAATTATTTATTTGTTTAATTTTTTAATTTTTTATATCATTTATTTATTTAATTTTTTATATCATTTTTTAAACTTAATCGAAAAGAGTACTTACTATATTAGTAGAATAATTACAATTAAAAAATACTAAAAAAATTTATCCTTCGGATGATTAACTTGTTTTTCTTCTTAAACAAATGATATTAATTTTTTATATAAATAATACATGTTTGAAAAATACTTTTTTTTCATTTCTTAATTTTTATACATTTAAATTCTTAATTGTATTTTCACTAAATATTTTTAAAATTAAAGTACCTAAGTTTTAATTGAATTTAAAAAATTATAAATTTAATCTCAATAATTTTATGGACTCTTCATAAATATATAATTCAATAAAGAAATAGATTTTGGAGACATTAATAACTATTAAATCAGGAATCCAATATGAGCCGATCGCAATAACAATATAATGAAGCCAGATTCATGAAATCATTTACATGTACTACTTTTAAAAAGCTGGAATTAATTAGTCTATGGAATCCCATAAAGAAATAAAGAAATTTTTTATCATTTTTTCATGTTAGTTTTGAAACCCTAGATAGCATACACATTTTTTTATAAGAAAATTGGCTGCCAACATCGTTTTATGGCAACGAATAATGAATATGAAAATTTCTTTTCTTTTCTTTTTCTATTTATAATTTAATTGAATTTCGATTAATATTTAATTTCACCATAATACATTTTTTGTCTCATAATTTAATTTGTCTATTAAGTTAAGATTAATTTGCATTGCAGTTGAGAATTAGCATTTCTAAAATAAATATGTTTTATTAAATAATATTGAATCATTTTTATTAAAATTTAATCGCTACAAATTCAAAACTACAGTTAAAAGATTTAAAACTTAAAAATTTTTAACTATTAAGTAGTGTTTAATTCTCCAATCACTCTAATTATAAAGATTTCTGGTGTGTGCAGTTATCAAAATTATTAAATTTATAGGCCTTAATTAATTAATACCTTAAAAAAATAGTTAACTTATACTTTGTTGGTTTATGTTGTAATTTTTTTTTTGCTTTCTGTTCTTTAAAAAAAAACTACTTTAAGTTTTTATTTTATATTTTTAAAAATCTATTTTATATATTTAAAAATTATATCATATTTTTTTTGCTATGTATACACAAACACATTTTATTCACCTAGAAAAATTATATTATTTATTTTAATAATATATTATAATATTAATTAGACATTATAGATAATTATTAAAAATAAAGAAAACAAAAAGGAAAAAAAGGAAAAATTTATTATTTTATAATTGAATTTACAAAATAATAAAAAAATATGTTCACAAAAAATAAAAGAAGATTTTATTGATATAAATCTATTTTTAAACCCAAAATCTTAAAAACTATGTTTTGTGAATTCCATATTTATTTAAAACTGCTTCTTACAGAATTAAAAAAAAATAAAACTAAGTAATATTATTCAATATATTTTTTTTTATAAAAAATTAAAATTAAAAAATAAAAATCATCCCAAATATATCTGTACCCTAATATTCCAGCTAGTTTCATTCGAATGTTCAATAAATTTAACTCATATCACAAGCGATATGTTTCAACATCTTTCTTCCAGGATTCTATTAAACTATCATACATACTTTTAATGGAATGTCTTTTCTTTTATTAAATTTCAGCAATTATTTCAAATTATAGTGCACAAGCCTCAATATTACTTGAAAATTTTAATATTTTATAGTGAATTTGGGCGGCCTTGGCAACATCTAGGAGGAAAATATACTATTAAATATTGTATTTCTCTGGAGGAATTTCTATATACTGAATTTTATAAAATCCTTTCATGGGATGCAATGTCAGATAATTTATTTATTTTTTAATTGAAAAAAAAAATCTGCAGGAGAGAGGTCTTTAATTTTTCATTTAGTTCATTACAAAGGGTCGTGCATTATAGAATTCTGAACTTACTTTTATTCGTTTATTTTGAGAGTCTGACAATATTGAATTAATTACAATTATTATAGTAATAATAAAATAAAATAAAAAAAGAAAAGACTTTGGTAATGTTTTGGCCTAAAAGTATCTTTGACTGAAGACTCATGGAATATTAACTTTCTTTTGTTATCCTGTTAATTAATTAATTACTACTGTCTACGTTTAAAAATAATTATTATTTTAAATGATAAATTTTATTTATAAATAATTAATATTTTATAAAAATTAAAATTATTTTATATTTTTATATTAAAATTGTCTCTATATTGTTAATGTATAATAAACTAATAAGAAGAGTAATTTAATAAAATAATTATATTAAATAAATTATTAAATAATTTTCTTAATTTTTATATAAAATTTTGAAGTGACAATAATTTATGACAAAGAAAATATTATTTATTATTTTTTTAATTATATTTTAAGTGTTCACTCAAAATTTTTTTTATTTCTAAATAAGTATTAATTTAAAAAAAATAAAATATAATTATCTATTTTATTCTAAAATTATTTTTACTGGCTAAGATTTATTTACTTGTTTATTAAATATATCTTTATTATTTATAAAATAATATTTCAGTACAAAATAATATTAATAAATAATTTTTTTAATATTAATAAAATAATAAAAAAATTAACACTTAAAAGAGGACGAATGTTGCAATATTATTGTTAATTACATTCATTCAATAATCAATGCAATCCTCCTCATGCCTCTGCGACTGCGAGGAATTCCATCTTTTTTATATTTTTTTAATAAATTATTTTCTATTTAATTCTTAACTTAATTTAAGGACAAGAGAGAGGCGTGATTATCGCATATTTCATTTGTCCTTAATTTAGAGGGTGTTTCTCAAAACTGGAGCTTTTCAGCTTATTGTGAATAAGTGATTTTTAGATTATAATCAGATTAAAAATAAGCAGTTAAGCGTTTCTGTAAACTAGTTAATAATCAGCTGATAATCAATTTATAATCAGTTAAGTGTTTCTATAAAATCAGCTTATAATCAGATTTTAATTACAGAAACTGTCAAAATGACCAAACTGTCCCTGAATTTATTTATTGTATAAAAATAATTTTTTAAATGTCAATTCAAAATTTATTTTGCAATAATAATAATAATAATAATAAAATTTAATAATAATAATAATAATATTGGTGTTATCAATAAATTATACAAATAAAAAACTACCATGTAAATATTACCAAATTAATTAGAATCCTAAAAATATTAATTAGAATCCTAAAAATAAAAGAATTTTGATGGGAAATAAAGTGTATAGGGTGGGCAAATTTGGAATATTAAAAATTAGGTAGGGATAGTATGGTCTTTTACTTGGTCAAAACTGCTTAAAAAATAAGTGCTTAAAAAAAAGTAGCAAAACCCAACTTTTAAAAAACTGATTAAAATCAGATTATAATCTACTATTTAAGTTTTCAGAAACACTTAAATAAACAACTTATAATCAGTTTTGACCAGCTTTTAAGTTTTGAGAAACACCCTCTTAATACTGCTAATTTGGATTTTAGTCTCTGGTTAACCAAATTTGTAGGTTTTTCACCTATATATATTAATTTGCATTAAAAAATTAATTTATGGATAAAACTTAACATAAAAAAATAATATTCAAAAAATTTAAATTTATTTTATATTCTCACTGCAAATATAAATTATCTTATAAATTGTACAAAAAAAATTATCTTATATAATAAATTAAAAACCGACTCTTCTTTTTATATACTTAAAATATATATATATATTCATTATTCTGAATATTACACATATTAAATATGTAAAAAATTTGTTCATTAATCTTACATTATATAGTTTGTATAAACTTAAAATGAACCTTAGTTCATTAATTATTATTTAAAATTTATTAAAATTGAAAAAGTGGGAAAGCTGAAAAATGAAAGTGCCAACCAGTTACCACTGCTAAGAAAAATTTCATATCATAAGAAGCAATTTGACAGAGAAGAGGGTAAACCTAATCCTACCTGCTAAATTATATTATATTTTTTTACTCTTTAAAGCATGTCAATATCAGTTTATAATTCATTTATTAAATTTTTTAAAAAGAAAAGAAAAGAAAAATCAGTCTATTATTATCTGAGAGACATTTAATCAAAATTTGTACAAAATTCACCACCTAAATTCATATGCCAGAGACAGTAAAAGTTGCTGCTACTTTGACCATTATTTTCTCTTAGGAAAATGACATTTATTAGTGCTGCTATTTTACACATCACTACCCATTAATTATATTTTCAAAACTCCAGTTTTATAATGCTATGAGAATCAAATTCATTTATAATAACCTTCAATTTTTTTTTAAGAATTTCGTGGAAAAAAATTAATTTTTTGCACGTTAAGTATCATATATTCAGAATTTTTTGGGTATGCATAATATGTATAATAAAAATAAAATCCCTACTATTCAAAATATTTTTGTTTATCTTTTATATAAATCATCTTTTCAAGAATAATATAGAAGAGTAAAAATTAATGTGATTTATCTATATAAAATAAGTACATTGATCAAAAAAATTAAATAAGTTAAGGTTGATATAGCTAGAAGAGATAAAAATAGGCTTAAACTAATTTAGATAAAAATGATCTAAAATAATCTTACAGATTTTATATTTATTAAAAGATAAAATTATAAATCGTACTGAGTTACAAAAGAAAATCAATATAGTCGACCCAATTAATTTAAAATTAAAATTTTTATTGAGTTTAATTGTAAATCATCATTCTCAAGTTTTGTCAAGTAAGAATATAAAGACAGTAAAATTTTTTAACATAAATTTTAATATAACTGTTTATATATGACTCAAACTCAAAATTAATGATTAAACTAAAATATTTTTTTAACAACTAATCTCACTGTATGAAAGATATAATTTAATAGTGTGTTTGGTAAATTATATGAAAAATTAATTACTTAGAATATATTTTATAAATATATATTGTTAAAATTATATTTTATTGAAAAAAATTATATTACTGTGTTTAGAAGATGTAACAAAATAATGAGAAAGTAGATTAAAAAATATTAATTTATTTGGTTATAATTTAACTTTACTAAAAAATATTAAATAATATCTAAATTATCCTTATTAATTTATATTACATGTGAAATTGAATAATTAAATGAGATATATAATTATCTTTTGATATGAAACTCATTAATTTTTTTAGACAATAAAAATTATTTAATCAATTAAAAAAAATAATGCAACTGAACCCAATATAGCAATAAATACATATAAAATAGTCTTATTCTCAGTACTATAAAAATAAGTCTCATAAGCAAAAATTAGATTGGTAAAAATTAAAACAAGGAAGAGAGAGATAAGCTGGGAAATAAGGGGGGGTTTTGCTTATGATAAAATGAAGTAGGGGTGTATACGGATTGAATTGGGCCGAATTTACCTTTAGTTTGAAGTCTGATTTGAGTATATTTCGGGCCAAAAAACTTAATCCGTAATCCGAGCCTAACCTGAATGAATTAGGCTATTTCAGGTTAGAGTCGGGTCAACGAGTCGAGCTTTTTTTTTTTACATTCTTTTTTTAATTGCCGTAATAAAATACTGCATGCATAATGCATATTATGCAGCATACATTCTGCGTATATTATATAGTATTACTGTATACACATATTGTATAATATATACAGTATATATGCAGTAATACTGTATATGTACAGTATTATATATACTATATAAATTATATAGTACATACTGCATAATTTATGCAGTATATATTTTATAAAATATAATTTTATATATTATTAATATATAAGTAATATATTATAATTATATATTAATTAAATTACATATTACAAAAAAATATTATATATACATAATATAATATCTCGAAGTTGAGTCGAATTGGTCCTAGTTAATTTACCTCGAATCTGAGATCCGACTCGAAATACCTCGAACTTTACATGAGAAGCCCGAAACTCAATTCGAAAATATTTAAATCTGACCCAACCTGATCAAGCCGGGCCGGATTGCTCATGTTGACTAATTTTTTAAATACCCTGAAATAATGAAGCAAAGAAAATAACTATCACTGTATAGTTTATATTATTGGTCTGCAAATTTGGTAAATATAAATTTGGTGATTGGCAAGATAATGAAATATTTAACTTACTTGAAGAGCTTACCAAACAGAGCAATGTGAAATTCCATTTTTCCATCGTTGCCCCACTGTTCAAAAGCCTGCCCTTAATCATTCTCTATATTTTTTTTCTGTCTTTTAATAATAATAAAAGAGATTTTTTTTAATATATATATGTATAATATATATAAAAATCGGCAATTCCTCGGTTGGTCAAATTGGAAATCGCCGACCACCATTCTCGGGTCATAAATGTATTGATTGTTGGGCCATCAGATGGTGACATGGACATTGTGAAATCAGAGTGGGGTGGGGAGAGAGAGAGAGGAGAGAGAGGAAGAAGAGAAGCTAAAAAGCTTGGATCTTTGATTCACAATAGGCACAGTTCTTGCACCTGTGAGTTGTGACCTGTCTGCAATAACAACACAACAGCTCCTCCAGACAAATAGACACAGGGAGAAACGTATTTTTTTTTAGTTTCCTCTCCTACTCTTTTTTTTTTTTCAAAAAAAATTTTCTAGAGAACCAAACAGTGTCGTGAGAGAGAAAGAGAAAGATCTAATGGAGTACGAGAGAATACACAAAGTGCAGGTATAGTTTGGTTTTTTGTGTTTTAAACGCTGTTTTCAGGAGTGTATTGAAAGACCCTTGTCCTGTTTTTTGTTTGTTATTGATGTTTCTTGTAACTTTCAAAGAAATGGGAACTCTCTGTTCTCTTTTATTTTTCTATTGGTAGCGTATGGGGTTTTCTATTTTCTTGAATGTGAGCCATGTAAATTCATTCTTGTTGTCACCTAGTTTTTTTTATGATCTGGGTTTTGATCATTTGGTGTTTGATTTACTTCTTTAATTCACAATTGTGATCTTTTATTTGAAGTTGGAGATTTTTGTTTTTTGCTTTTTTTTTTTAGCACTTGTTATGTATTGAAACGTCTCCTTTTCACCAGCCTATTTCTTTTTTTAATATGCTAAGTTGGTTAATTTGAGAAATGTCTCTTGTAACTTTGCGAAGGAAATGATTGTTAAAGCCAGTTCATTTGGTTGATAAGGAGTATAAATGTTTTTAAAAGATTTGAGCTTTCTTTTGCTATGTTTGACACAAACTTGAAAAAACTTTTGCTGTCTTTCTTCGAAATTTATGTTTTGAAGATTTGGTTTTTATAAATTGCAGACCGGTATAATATCTCCAAGTAAGCTGAGAATGAAGCTTATGGGACCTCACCATAATAGAAAGAAGGACGGATCAAACAGTAATTCTTCAAGAACATCGCCTTCAAGGCTTGAGGATACTGAATTTGTCAAGAATAGCTTATTAGCCACCAGTGATGAAGAAGGTTGGTAGTAGTATTTACTGTTCTTCCCCTTCTTTCTATGTCAAATCTAATTTAGGTATTAATGTGCATAAAATGGGTAGAGGGTAACTTGATTCGGTATAGTTTCTTTTTTCTTTTGAGAGTTTAGGATTATTTTGAACTTCTTCTGGTATCCTAAATTGTTTATTTTTAACTTCTACTGATATTCTAAATTGTACATTTTGTGCATGAACTTTGAGTGGTCTCCAGTTGCAGCTCCTAGCTTAGAAGTTGCACCTGTCAGTGTACCAGGTGACACAGTGGTTAACCCCAGCCAGGTTTATCAGAATTATTGCCAGCCGAAGGAGACATTGCCAAAGGAAAACGGTAATATGGCTCGTGTTAAAATGCAGCAATTTTCAAAGAGTGAAAGTGGTAATTCAAGTGCAGTTCACCCAATGAGATCACTTGAAGATGAGAATCTTGATTATGATAGTAGTGCTAGTTCATCTGGCTTTGAGTTCCATAAGGAGAGACCGGCTCATAATCAATTTACAAAATCTTTTTCACGGCCCATGCCATCAAAGTGGAATGATGCAGAGAAATGGATAATGAATAAGCAAAATGTGCAGCCTAATTATTCTAAGAAGAATGCTTTATGCAACCAAGCTAGTCGGATGCCAGGGAGTAACATGGTGAGGGTTGCTCCAGAATCAGCAAATCATGATATTAAGTCATCAATTAGTCGGATAGTAGACACAAAGCGCATAGATTTCTGTCAACCTGCTTCACAAAGGACAATTGAGAAGTTTTCTTTTATTCCCCATGGAACTCCATCCATTTCTGGTCAAGCATATGGGGGGAATGTGCTAATAGATCAGTGTTCTCAGAGTAAGGATTTGAAAGAGGTGGATGAAAGAGAACTGTCTATCACAAAAAATTCAGCAGAAGATACAACAGGTAAATTTTGCATTTATATTGTGCTTTATTTGATGTTTAATTTGAGAACAAGAAAGCCTACTGCTTTAGTATATAAATATGGAGCACTTCATCCCAGACAAAGAAGTTTCTTATTACAAGAAAAGGACACCAAAGACGAGTTCTTTTATGATTTATCTTTTTCTAGGAAGAGATATTTCTGCTATGAGAACATAATTTGAATTTAGTGAATTTTCGCTGATTCATTATCTTGGTAGTTCGCTTTGCAATTTGATCCCCTTTATCATAATAATCAAGAAGGAAGACTTTCTTGTTGCGCTGCTTGATTATTTTCTGCCCTACTCATAATCGCCATATTTCTAGAAACCAGAAAGGCCACTATAATTTGCATGCTAACACAATGATGTTTGTTTGGATACTTGCACTCCTAATGAGCTGATAATAAGCAAGTGCGAAGCAACCATTTAGGTTCCATTGGGTATTCAAAATGGATGATATTGGTTAATGAGAATCACCTTAATAATTAGAATTTCTAGTTTGCAGACTTGCAAAAATAGGATGGGGGATTCAGGGGAATAGTAGAATTTAGTCTAGGAAGCTAGCCCTGTGTCATATTTCTTTTTCATCCACTTTAGCAAAGCATCATTTTTTTTTCACTTGGTAAGTTGATGATGTTACTTTGCAGTTCTTCCTGTTATAAGATCTGTCTGCATGAGAGACATGGGAACAGAAATGACCCCTGCTACAAGTCTAGAGCCTTCTAGGACTGCTACACCAGTGGGTGCAACAACTCCTCTCCGCAGCCCAACTTCTTCAATTCCATCTACTCCTCGAAGAGAAGCACCCGCACCGACGCCTATGGAGCACAACACTGATGATGATACACATGCTGTTGAAGATGTCAAAAAAGAGTTGACTGAGCAAGAATTGAAACTAAAGACAAGAAGAGAGATTGTGGCCCTAGGTGTTCAGCTTGGCAAGATGAATATTGCTGCTTGGGCAAGTAAAGAAGATCAGGAAAAGAATAAACTTTCGGTTGAGATGAGTAATGTGGAGGAGCTTGAACGGATTGAATTTGAAAATCGTGCATCTGCATGGGAGGAAGCTGAAAAATCCAAACACGCAGCAAGGTTTCTTTCTGACCATAACGTGCTTGAACATAGTTTAGAATAGTATTCTCATGAATATATATAAAACAGTTGGATTGACCTTTTATCCAATGTTTCATTTTCATATAACAAAACCATGCTTCGATCCTTCAGATATAAACGTGAAGAAATCAGAATTCAAGCATGGGAAAGTCAGCAGAGAGCAAAATTAGAAGCAGAGATGCGGAGAACAGAGGTATTTGAACGTCCTTTTGATTGTCCACATCTAGAACAGGATTGCTGAAACATAATTTTGTGTCTATTGGACATAATTTTGTGTCTATTGAGTATAATTGTTTGAGTTTGAGAAAAGACTGTTAAAAAAATTTTGATCACCAAGTAAAAAAGGCAACATAATTTCTCGTTGAGCAGAATGAGTATACAAGGGGGGACTTTGATGAGGCCTAAAACTTCCCAACTCTGAACTTCATTGCTGGATTAGGCGAAGTCTGAACATGATTACAAATGATCACAAACTTGATAAAGTTGTGAATCTTGTGATTAACCGATTGCTGATAAGTGAGAATGTTACATATTGTGTAAATGTTTTCTAACTATAATCAAAATCCATATGTTTTCAGGCCCAAGTTGAACAAATGCGAGCCCAAGCTCAAGCAAAGATGGTAAAGAAGATTTCTATGTCAAGGCAAAGATCAGAAGAAAAAAGAGCAGCAGCAGAAGCCAGGAAAAATAGAGATGCAGAAAGAACTGCAGCTGAAGCAGAGTATATTCGTCGGACAGGGCGAATGCCATCGTCCAATTATATCTGCTGTGGTTGGTTATCATAATATGCATAAAACTAAAAACATCAAATATTCAGTGTGCTAAAGTGGCATCTCTTATAGTTGTTTTTCTTCCATGATCAATTCGAGTGTTGTCTTCTTGTGCTATGTGTTACTTGATCTTGAACCTAATGATCTTAGTTTGCGAGTTCGTGCGTAAAAGTTCTCTGCTTTTCGTTAACTTCATTCGGAATTCGGAAACGAAACCCAAATATGATTACTCAAACACGTCAAACTTTCTGGCAAAAGCATCGAGATAAAGAAACAATCCTAATATTAACCCCCTCGAGCATATTTAGGTAGATATCAGGGGAATAAGAAAATATGATACAACATTAAGTTTCGGTTTTCAGTGAAATTTTAAGATGATAAATGGTGTTTTCTAACTGTGAAATCTTTGCGCTTGCATAGGTTTGTCCTGTCAAAAAAAAATATATATATATATATATTACGACTTGTTACTACCATATGAAATGGTTGGAATTTTTGAATGCGAGCATAACAATATTAACTGGACTAGGATCTTGCATTCGAGTCCTAGATGTTTTCATCCCCTACATGTTAATTGAAAAATTCCTACATCTAATTAATCAAAAAAATTACTAACTCAATCCAAGAAAGTTAAAACTGTGATAGTACACTTCATTTTTATACACTTGCATATATGTAACACAATGCAAATTATGATTTGAGAGTACTCAGTTGTAACTAAATTAGATAAGACATTGACCAGACTTTTTTAAGGCATCCAGATAGGATTTTATACGATGGTCATATACAGAAGGCTTACGCTTCTCTCGACAGCCAAGACCCTAACAAGTCAGGCTACTTTTCACAATAATGCAAGCTTAGCAAGCTATTTTCAGGACCCAGCTAATCAGCTATTATTGACTCATCAGTAGCACATGGCAGCTGGAACCTACAACTTGCGTCAATTACCAAATAACCCCTCCATAAGGTTCTGGTCACATCAACCGGAAAGTCAAATGGAAAATGGAAATCATGTCCATTCTATAAGATCAACTTGTATCTCATATAATTTGACTTCAAAATAATAAAACAAACAGCTAAATCCACAAAATAGTGTCCTACTAATTATGGATTGTATGTATTCAATACAATAGAAACAGAGCAGCATCTTCTAGTAATAGCTTATATATAAACTTTAAGCTAGGATTAGGCAGAACTTCCCACCTCTGGAAGTGTTTGAAAAAAAACTAATATTACAAAAGAGAAAATGGTATCTTAATCTTAACCGGTTAAATTGTTTAGCAGTCCAAAGACCCCACGGAAGTTATACCAGTGCTCAAATTTCTTGAGTCCTGCAGGCTTGTGTAGTCATCACAACTGCCATTGGAAAGCCTCTGAATTGGGACTGAGTTCAGAAGCTCTAGGCCTCGTTTGCCCATTTGTTGCACTTCTTGGGGCGAGAGTATTTTGATGCACCACACACTGTTCACAAATTCCCTGGTTTAAGAAGCATATAAGAATATCAGCAGTGCTTATTGAGAACGGAAAGAACAGATGGAATTTAAATCAAGAAGAAAACATCTATTTTTCTTTCAAATATTTGTCAGAACAGCACATAGACGCCTTTGTTCACCAAATATTTTTTCAATAACAATTTTAGTATTAGGACCAAGTCACCAGGTTTTCAGAACATGATGCAATAGAAGTATTAAATAATGGCTAGAATGGAGGAGGTAACTCACGGCCAGGGGTCATCACCAAGGAGAAGAACATCATTCTCCCGGTCAACAAATACAAGCTGCCAGCCTGATCTCAGGGGGTCCTCCAGCTGGCCTTCAAGGCCAAACATTCGAGCAAGCTCACTTCGCAATTCATTGTAGCTGCTGAATTTGGTAATGTCCAGCGACCTACCAAAGGACCCTAACTTGTAAACCTGTCAACAATCATATTAAAAGCAAACTCAGTTTACATATAATTCTAAAAAAATAACCTGAAATATTAAAATGCAATAACTGCATGAAAACCAAATCAGGTAATGAACACCAATGGAAAGCCCAAAGAGTGCAGCTCACTTTAACAAATGGTGTTCTATTTTGTGGGTTTACTTGGCCCACATTTTCTGGGGACTGCAGGAAACCTGATTCATCAATGAAACTTGATGGTGTCATTGCTGGATTAAGTGAGAAATCAGTGCCTGCAGTACTCATGTAATTAGAAGATGAGAAAGGTATAGTTGTGGAATCACTATCACTGCCAACTCCTCTAAGACCTGACATTCCATTCTGAAGTAGAAGAGATGAAGGTTCTATATTAACACCAAATAGAAGATGGCTCTGTGGATCAGTTCCACCTTCTTGGTCAATCGAACACTCCCTGCCAGGGAAGGGTGGCAATGAAACAGAACTCTGAGAAATGTTTGTCTGAGGGGGCCCCAATTGCTCTACTTGGGACAGTACACATTGTGAAGGCCCAGAAGCAATCAAGGGCTCAACAGCAGCTCGTTTTGATGGCCAGGCAGAAGAAGTTATCAACGGATTGCTTCTAGGCAGGTTGATTAAATGAGATGATTCGTCCTGGGAAAAGGAACCTATGAGATTGTGCAGGGGAGAAACAACAGAACTTGTCACAGCATTCCCAGTTAAGTCAGAAAAACTCTGCTGCTGGCACAGGGAAGAGATGGCTTGTAATGGCGGTGACTGGGATTGAGAGGCTGAAGCAAATTGAGATATGGCAGATACAACATTTGGTATCTGTTGATGCTCAACTAGTTGCTGGTGTTGTGGCAGAGAATGCTGCTGCTGCTGCTGCTGCTGCTGTTGACCATTAAGTGTGTGCTGCTGGTGCAACTGTTGTTGAATAAGGTGTGACTGCATTTGAGCCTGAGTTTGTGCCTGCGCCTGGGCCTGAAGCTGATGTTGATTTTCTTGAACACTTTGAAGAAAAGCCTGAGGCCGAGACTGCTGCAACATCTGGGACTGCATCAAATTAGCAGTTCTATTTGGGATATTTACAGATTGCTGGAATTGCAAAAGGGATGTAGTCGACAGTTTGGAAGGATCTATAGCCCTCATTTCTTGAAGTGCAGCAGCAGCCATAGCTTGGTACATGTCAGTTTGCAAACCAAGCATGGAAGCATCAACTCTTGGCTGCATCCATGGTGTGACTCCTAGTCCCTGAAAGTTTAAAGACTGCATTCCACGATCTCCATCTCCCCGCAGCCACATAAGGGGAGAATTCATTCCCAGATCATCATCCTTGATTCCTGCATTCAACAGATCAGTAAAGAGATTAAAGGAAAGAGGATTTTTTGTGAAGAACTGAATATTTAAAATTGTATCCTTATTACCACAAAACTGCCAGAAAGAAGGCATTCAGAATTAATAGAACAAATACAAAAGAACTAGACTTTGAGGATATCAAAAGGTTGACATGAGACTAGCTTACCATGAAACGAGGGCAGTCCAGGTGGCCAGGGTCGCTTAAGCCTTAGAGGGAAAGGAGATGGATACATTGGAAATGTAGTCAGCGGTTCAATCTCCCATAGAGAAACTCTAGGTTGCCTCTCTCCAGCTGTGGATTCATCCCAGCCAACCTGAATTTACTTCATTTATATTAGATGCAAATTTTACAAGATGTCAAGAAAAATATTTGAAGCAAATTTGACCTAGAAACAAATTATATCAAATAACAATTGTTCCACAAAAAGCAAAATCACTGTTTTTCTTTTTTAGCATACCTTGACTGAGCGCCAATGTGAATTTGGCCACCTAACAGGATCTAAGTCACTTATGCCAGTTATTGTACCCATGTAACTGGATGGAAGAACAATCGTCAAATGTCTATAAACATCAACAAATTTCTTGAAAATAAATTCATCACAATGAAATAGGAGACAACAATATAAAAAGAAGAAAAATAAGTTATTAGATGAGCCAAGGAAGAACTAGATAGAAGTACAAAATTGCCCAAACAAACGTGCATAAATACAGAGGGATCCAATTTCAAGAATCTTGAAACGAACCAGCAGCAATTCAACAATGAAATGGAGGCAGATTATGCAATGAATTTATTGTTTAGCATAGATGGCAATCAAGCTTATTTTTGGCAGCCATGAGAAACGAGGATTTTCTCAACAAACAATACAACACTGAAAATCAAAAGGCAAACTAAAAAGCACATGTAACAATTAGAATAAATATAGCAATGAAGGTAGGGCATACCGACGGACACTTGATTCTTCTGTTTCAAACAGCATCCTAAAGCGCATGCCAACAGAAACCCGGGTGTGATATACTGCTTTCACATACTTGGTTAATGGCATGACAAATTCTGATGGGCTTGCCCTGAACGAGATGACAAAATTTCGAAGTGTAGTGTATAACAACAAAACTATAAATTTTACTAGTATTAATAGTATCATACCTTGGGTTGTAAAATATGGTGAACCGACTATTTGTTGCAGCTGCATGAGCTGCAGCAGCAAGGAGCCCTAAGTGCATGCTGTCACTGGATAAGACTGATGAAGGCATCACAGTTTGAGGACGATTAGCACGTCGAATACCAAGCAATAACTGATTCTTTTCATTCCTGATAATGTATAACCATCTGCGTTAGAAATTTAGAATGTTCCATAATTTGCGCTACATCATTTTCAAATATTTAAGAGCCAAGATATAACCTTCAGGGGAAGGGGGGAGGGGGAGGTCTAATAAGTTTACATATCTCATGCATGAAAACATAAATTAAACATGCATTGGAAGCATTAATCTGGCAGGTGGATCAAGATGTTGCAGTCTAGATTTACAGATTGCAAGCACATTAAGCTCTTTAACTACATGTCACTTGTATCCCAAACAGGTAAGCAATTTACTGGTCTTAATTTACTGAGGCCATCTAATCTAAATAAACTTCAGGCCTTGGTAATATTTGAAGTTCAAATAAAACTAAAGCACATTCTACTCCAATGCAATTAGAAATATGATAAGATCTGATGAGTTAGCCAACAGCATACCAGATAAAAAGGACAGAATCCCCCGCAACAAGTCTTTTAGCACTTACAAACACACTCCACCCGGTTGTAAGGAGATGTCTTTTAGGCTGGCCTGGATGAAAAAAAGACTAACTGTCAGGTTGTCCTTTATTTTTTAACTTGATTCTCTGGAGACTAGAGAATTATCTTCCACCATAAAAGATATGTAACCAGCAGCAATCCAAATAAGCTTTCAAATTTCCAACAAAGAACTGTTGGAAGTAGATTTATAACACTTCTCCATTATTATGCATTTAAAAATTTTACTTTAACCGCTTCATATAAAGCAAGTTCCACACAGAAGGTGCACACAGAAAAGGCATACTTGCTCACAAAACTGAAGATATGAAAATTGATCCATAGAAGAAAGCAAACAAGTACTGAATTTAAAAAACAATAACTTTGAATAAACCAAGTTCAAAGTAGCACTCGTCATTTGAGCAGAGCATCAGATACACGATGAACATTACATGCTCAAACTTTAAACAACCAAATGAAGATAAGGCATCATTACAAGGAATCCATACATGCAACCAATATCACTTTAAGCAACCAAATGAAGATAAGGCATCATCACTAGGAATGCATACATGCAACCAATATCAAGATCATGGATGCCACTTAACTGATAGAAATGATGCTAACTTGAGAAGTATGAAAAAAAAAGACAACAGATGTTAGGAGAGGGAAAAAAAAACTCACCACGAAAGATATGCCTAAATTTCCATTCATTATCATGCAAATCTCTGGCAATCAACTCTTGGGCTGGAGGTTGCTGGGAGAAGTCCTGCAAGTGTAGAACTGATGTAATATCTTTCATGCCAGATTTCAACCATCAAAAACCTAAATCTAGCAATCTTATTCCAAAGTAAAACAGAAGCTTTACCAACGGAGGAAACACTTTTTCAGCTGCCCTGCGAGGGACAGAGAATCCTCCATGAGTGCTTGTGTCACTAGCTGTCAAAGTTTTGCAAAAATAATTTGTCGGCTGTTTGCTGGGGGTGCCTAATTCTGCTGGAAGGTAGGCATCCTTTTGCTCTTGCTACAGAATAAGGCCAATTTTAATTTGTGATGCAATTCATGACAACTGAAGAACAATAAATTTGAACACCAATATAGACAATAAGGCATACAGGACTCAATGGCTGCAAGGTCATCTGTGCATGCACTTCATCAGTCTCAACGTCTGCCTGAAATTGAGAAATTGCCAAGTCTTTAAGATAATGCCAATAGGAATATGCACAACGAGGAAATAACACTAAACAATTCTTACATGCATGGTCACATTGTGAAGCTGACAGATAAGTTGCGGAGCTAAGCTAGGATAGTTGGGGATATGAGCATCCACTTCCTTGTTAGTTGATGCAGCAACCTACATAAAGAGCAATGATTTGCGTGAAATGCAACAGAGAGTTACCAACTATCATAGCTTAAATCATTCAGCTGGAAGATGGATCTAATAAGTAATACTAGAATCAAGGAGGATAGATAAGGAGACACTGATTAGCATTTTCAAGTTGAATTTCCAATATGGGTGAACAAATTGACAGCTCCATAGAAGAGAAAGTTAACATGCAATGCAACTCAAAGTGTTAAACAGCTTTATAATGATCCAAATGCATTTGTCTAACAGTGGAGGGCAATTTTAACCATTTCAGAATCTGTATTACCCAATATGGTGCAAATTTATACTGAAGCTGTATTCAGATTTAATACAAAACACAAAAATTTACTTACACATAATCATTCACAGGTAATATAGCAATCCACTCATAATTAAAGGGATGCAGACGATATTCAGATTACAGAAGACTTACCTGCTCACTGTGACCCTGAGGGAAATAAACAACACGACTACCAACAGCAGGTAGAGAAACAAGAGGACCCGCACATGCGTGCCAAAGTTCAGAATTCAAAACCCTTTTCTCCCCTGCGGAAATTCATTTCAGGTGACGTCAGAAATACATTTTCACCTACATTTGAAGTCAGGAAGACTTAATAACAAGCCCATCACAACCAGTAATATCAATTACATACACCATCTGAGGACCTTGGCTATTAATTTAACAAGATGCACCATATTAGCCCTCTGACCAATTAAGAGGATACAAAAAGGGATAAAACCTAAGATTCGTATCAAATGAGCTCTATGAGACTACCAAAATACGAAAAAGAAAACCCAAAACTTTAAAGAGTTTAAAACAGCCAAAGAGAATCTAACTTCCAACTATGCCTTTCAAGATCTCAAGTTCTATCCCTTTCACATATTTTTCAGGGTAACAGATGGACTTTGAGGAAGTGCGAAATTCTATGCTTAAACCATAAATTCGCCCTAAAACGCCATGTAATCACTGGACAGAAAAAAAAAAACAAAAACACAAACAGAACAAAAACAAAAACAAAAGGTATAGACCAAAACATAATTCCAAAAGAAAGAGAGACAGAGAGACAGAGAGAGGAACACAGAGAAAATAAGGAAATCTGCAAGCAGTAATACTCACCTTCCTGAGTTTGTGGATTAAAATACGAAAATAAGAAAATCTGCAAGCAGTAACACTCACCTTCCTGAGTTTGTGGATTAAAACCAGCTGAAGAAAGCCTCATTATCACAAAGATTTAATATCTCCTTCAAAAACAAGTTTAGACCCACAACCAAAAGATCCAAACCCTCTTAACCACACCAATTAAACCCCAAACCAAACCTACCAAAACACTCAACAATCACTCTCTTTACTTGCTTGTCTCCGCAAAATACCATACCTTCACCTTTTCCCTTACCCTTCAAAAACCAATCCAGATTGATAAATTCCGATATCTAACAATCAAAGAAACGCACAAGTTCAATAATATTCAATGCGAAACTCCATCTGGGAATCCAACAACAAAAAGAACAGAAAAAACCCACTTGCTGAATCTTCAACCGAAGCCGGTATTGCTACAAAGCACGATCGATTTCAGCCACATCCGCTTGCTATTTGTTTCCCCTACGACCCCCAACTTCACAAATTACTGACAGAAAAATGTTATAAACACACAAATCTACAGCAAAAGGAGCCCCGCATTCAAGCTCCAAAACCAAAACCCCTCGCAGTTGTGAGCTTACATAAGGTTTTACCAATCAGATGAGCATAAGGCTCAAGAACCAAGTCCTTGAGAAGAAACCCAACAAAACCCAAATCCCAAACTCACAAAGGAGCAATAGATCTCACTTGAAAGTACCAAAAATTACTTCTTTTACAACTTTTTCAAGAAACCCAGATCTTATGACACGAGCAAAACCCCAAAATAGGACAAGTTAGAAACTCAAGTACAAAGCATTTTCAGAGCAAGTTGAAGCCACATGAACATGCAACAGCAACAAGCCAACAACCGCTTTCAACATATATTAAGATCTTAACAGAGAATATATAGCTATAACCATATAAAGAGATATGTTATATATAAATTTATACGCAGAGGATTTTATGGGTTTGGGCAGTTGTTTCTAGTAATGGAAAATACTGCAAGTGGTGGTGATGGTTCTGGCTACTTGCTGCTTTACTACTTACTGCTGCTGCTGCTTTACCCCCCTTCTCTCTCTCTCTCTCTCTCTCTCTATTTTGGCTCAATCAATGAACACCCAACCGCCATTATTTTCCCCTCTTTTTTATACTAGGTGAAAAAGGCAAAGCGAAAGCAAAGACCCCATGAATGAGAGAGAGTGAGTGCTTGTGCGTGTTCCCATGAGAGAGAAGTGTGTGTGTCAGATTTTTTTAGAGATATAAAATAACACTTATAATAAAGAAAAGAGAAAGAAAGAGTTTTTCTTCTTTTCTTTTTTTTTTCCTTTGATTTTCTTACTTTACTGTGACTTTTCGTGTTCATTTCTGACAATTATGCATTTTTTATTTACCCTCAAAGTTTGCAAGATTTACTCTACTACCCTTTTCTTTATTTTTTAAAAATAATATAAACTTTAACAAAATGAGAGAAATTTTGAAATTTTGGTCCACTAACGTCAAAATAGATTAAGAAAAAAAGTTTTTAAAATTAAAGTTAATATATAAATAAATTCTCTAACTTTAACAGTTAATTTTTAGATTGATTCTTTTAAATTTACATTAAAAAAAATTAATATGATGAATTTAACATTGTGTCAAAATTGATACCATAATTAATATAACATGGTAGGGAAAAAGAATTGCATATGGTGAAAAAAAAATAATTGAGTTGAATTTGCTTTAAAACTTTTTATCATATACCATATGTAAAGAATTTGTGGTTCATAGATTCACAGTATGTATTGAAAAATGAAAAAAAAAATAAAACAAAAGCAAATTAAATGTAGTAATATTATTCAATTTATACGTGTGGGTATAAGTTCAAAATTAAAATTATATGTTTTCATACTTTTGATAATTGCAAAATAACTGTGTTTTGCTGGGGATGTGAATAAAAATTTTAGCTATTCTGAAAATTTTCAAATAAAACATTGAATTTGGGGTTATTGAATTTGATTTATACAACTCAAATTAGCAGGTTAATATGATATTCAATTGAGATAAATTTAGTTGGAATAATGCATCTAAATATAAAAGTATATTTATTATTTATTAAAGTTATAACCTTAGATCATGGCATTTTTCTTCACCTAAAAATATTTCCATAGCATCACATTTTTCTTATTGGCAAATTGGGCAACTGCATTGAATAAGAGTGTAATGAGAACCTTGTATTAGAATTATGAGATAGGATATATGCCTACCATAAGTTATGAAGTATTAATTTACAGTAAAATTAAATTTAAATATATAAATATAGTGGAATAGTTATGTTGATGACTATTTTATTTTATTTGGATGACTGGTTAATAATTAATGTCTCAATCTCAATTTAAAATTATTAAGAAACATATATATAATTTCTTCAAATTTTCTTATTTAAATAAAAATTCTATTTTTTTAATAGTCAATTGTAAAACAATTAATATCAATTAGTAATATGCTGTTCTAATTAGAGATATCAAGTTTGAATACTTAAATAAATATGTAGCTACGTTAAAATTTGATAAAAAGAGCTATATCACTATCATAGTTTTATCCGGTTTAATTTCGAAAGGTTAATTTACATCGAATAGTTAAGCATGTCACAAAAAAAATTTTATAATTTATTGGAATCTTGAACTTATGTACGTAGTGATATTGCCACAAATTCAAATTGGTAGGGCAAAGGGGCAATTTGTCAAAATCGAATGTTGAAAGTGGATGTGATTTGATGAAAATAATATCTTAAATAGTTTCATCATTCAATATAACTTAGAACAGTATATTATACTATTAGTGTATCAGATTAAGATGAGATTGCTTCTGAAAATGTTTTGGAGCATATCCATCTAGAAAAAAGACATCACCATAAGCAATTAAAATAATCAAATCGAGTCTCCTATGTTTACATCATATTTATCCAAACTATGTTAGATTAACATTGGTCTTGTTTTAAACAGAATTATATTAAATTGTTATTCAAAAATAATTATTTGGACATATATATAATTTAAACTTATCTATTCAATAAAATTCTCAAATAATATGGAGACAATATTTATGTATAATCTTTAAATAGTATTACATAATTAGTAATTTATGATGATTTATGGATATCCCAATTTATTTTTAAAATATACTTAAATTATTTTATTTAGTGAATTATTTGTATAAATTAAATTTTGAAATGAATGTAAAAATTAGATGATTTTTAAAAATTAATAACTTTCAAGACACGTATTCATAACATTTATATGCATAAAAAGAATAACATGTTAGAGCAAACATGACGTGAATTCTAATAAATTGCATATAAGGAATAACAAATACAAATACGAACTTTAAAATTTTAATTTTTTTTGGAAAAAAAAGTTATATTAATATATAATAAATTAATTAAGAAAAAAAATGTAAGTAAATTTTCACTTTAACTAATAAGTGCGACCTTAGCCATTTTTTACTCTCAAATTGATAATATTAGACAATAATCAATTAGTAATAATAAAATATAATAAAAAAGAATATAATTAAAAATAATTTAATACATTCATAAAATTGAACTTAATTCAATTTCAATAGATTATAATTGAACTAATAAATTTGCTTGTATGGAAAAAATATATCAAGACACTGCATTTATTTTTGGATTATATAATATATATAGGATTCATAATTTCGAGTGTAAGGCCAATTTGTCTTCTGAAAAACAATAATAATATGGACCAAATTAAACAGATAATTAGGCTTGTTTGATTAACTGTTTGCAACTGATAACTGATCGTCATTAAATGTTTATAAAATTATTATTAGTTACCGCTGTTAATATTTTTCATTTATATATTAATTTTTTAATAGCTTAATTTATTTTTTATTTAAATGACTTGCTTCAAATAAACTATGAATAAAAACTTCTGTGAACAACAGTTTTTTTAAGTACTTAATTACATAACATCTGTCAATACAAATAAATAATCAAAAGGATTTAATATTTTGATAAAAAAAATTGATAAAAAAAGGATTTAATATAATTACTATAAATAAAAAATACAAAAAAATTATAATTGTGTAGCTCGCCCATCAAAGAAGAAAAACTAAAATGATGAATTAACATTTCAATAATAGATAATAGAAATATGGATTTAATTCATGTGTAGACCAAGCTAATCAGAAAATATGATTTAAATTATAATATTTTAAAAAATAATTTTAATTAGTTTTTATTTTCAAATCATATTGGATGAAATATGAATATGTTAATCAATGACAAATGTGATAAAAGATTAGGGGATAAGTAGGGATATCAAGGAATTTAGTCTGCACAAATTAACTTATTTATATTCATATTTAATTTTTTAATATAAAATAAATTTTTATTGATAAATTAAAAAATTAATTTATAAGTTATAAATAAAATTATATAATAATTAAAGTATACAAAATGTACCTATTCAATATATTTGTCATCCATTTATCATTTATAAAAAAATATTAAATCATTTTTCATATGAAAATGACGCTATTATTTAAAAATTATAAACAATATCTATAGAATGACAAATCTTTAATTTAAGATGATACGTAATCTTTAAATAAAGAATGATAAAATTTTATAACATAATTTTAAATTGCATTTAATTTTATTATAAAAGATAAAAAATATGAAAATAAAAAATAAATATTAAATATTAAATTTATATTGATTTAAAAATTATTTTAAGAATAAATTATGAACAAAAACATGCAAAATAAAAATAATAGCAATAAAAAAATCAAGTAATATATGAGAAAAAAAATAAAATAAAAAAAACGGATGGAATTATCGCTCGTCAATAAATTGATGATAACTTTACTATCAAATTAATTCATATGTTTAATTTCTTAGAAGTGTAATAGAAAATAAAAGAAATAAAGAAAAATTAAAGTAAAGAGAATAGAATTTCTATTTTATTTTCCTTTGTTTGAAAAAAATTATAAATTTTATTTTTATGATTTTATTATGGATAAAAGATAAATTAATAATTTCATAATTTAAGTCTTTTATTTTCATTTTTTCTCTTTAAATTATGGGAAAATATTTTAATGAATTTGAGAGAAATTGAAAGAATTTATTTCTACTATTTCTTCTTTTTTTGTTATTATTGATCAAATAAAAAAAATAAGGAAAATGACATTTCTATTTCATTCCTTTTCCATTAGTTTCCCTCAAAATAAACAAATGTTTAGAGAAAATGAAAGCGACTAAGGTTTTCTGCTTCAGCCGAGGATAAATATGTTTAATTTTAAATTATTCGTATCTGTATTAAAACTTATTATAATTATTTCTCCATTACTTTGCATCTGCCCCAAACTTGTTTAACATTACACATTTAAATATAAAAATTTTCAAATATAATAAAATTTAAATTATAAAATTATAATTTCTTTAAATTTTATATTAAGGCAGTTTCATATAGTTCTATAACTAAAACATAATATAATAAATATATAATTAAAATTTAATAAAAATACAACTAATACAAATCTTATTATATAAATGAGCTCATGTAGCATATACCAAAGAAATATATTGAGTGAAAATATTATATAAACTCAATCAAATATATTTATAAACTATTTATATTTTATATAAACGAATCATAATAAGTTGGATGTTTGAAAATACTTGTTTCTCATCTCTTGGAGCCAGTCCTATTTAGTATTTCTTTTATCCTTCAGAGGCTTATTTTCGTTCTTTGTTCGATATTTATCCTAAATTATATTTTATTTGTCAATTTTACAAGTTAATTACCATGTTAAATATCTATAATATTCTTATTTAATGTTATTTATTAAATGTATTTCATATTAAAATAAAAATATAATAAGAAAATTATATGTATACTTATATTTTTAATAAAATTAATTAATTTTTTCAATTATTATAAAATAAAAAGTGATTCTATTGATTTGAGACAGAGCAAATATTATTGTTATTGGAATTACAAAAATGAGAGAAATTGTATGGAAATGATTCATCAATCTAACGTTTTAAGGCTTTTATAAATAAAAAATAAAATAAAATATGAGAAAATTCAACAAAAAAAACAAAACAAAATAAAACACAAAGAAGAGGATTAAAAAAAATCTGCAAAATCACAGCTGTACATATATATATATATATACATATAGTTTTCTTATTAAATGATAGTTAACAAGTAGTATTCCACTTATCTAATGTGTTAGGTCTAAACAATGCATACATATACAATATATACACATATATATATACACACACACACACACACATATATATATATATATATAATGTACCATTGGAAAATTAAAGAGGGGAAGGGTCCATCTCTTTTAAGTTTCAGAAGAATCACATTCACATCCTTTCATTGGGGCCATGCATTTATAATTAACATATTTTCATTTCATTTCAGGAATTGTACTAAATTGGGTACATGGTTTTATGTTTTTAGGGGTTTTAATTCACCTTTTTCATAAAATGATCAATTCATCAATTATTTTTTATATTAGTTCAGAATTTTTAATTTTAACTTTTTCAGAATAACCATAGTTTTTTTTTTTAAGGATTTTTACAGTTTTGCCTCTCACCAACCATATGCAAATCTCATTATTAAAAAAAAAAGTCATTTAGTGTGTCCTTAGGCCACTGATCTAATACGTCCCAGTTTTTATTCTTTTTATTATTTTTTAAACAGAGTAATACCGTTGTGGATTGAATCTTAAATTTTAGTGTATTAGTTAGATTGTTAATGTTAAAACCCCGTTTTTTTTTTTTTTTAATTTTGAGGAGTAATTTCTTATATTTCATAAATTCCTCTCTCCCGATTGATAATAATTTGAACATGAGATTTTTATAGAAATTCAAATATTTTACTTTTGAAATATTATGGGGATAATTTAACTAAAGTTGTATGGAGACTTGTAATTTTTTTTCTCAATTTATCATTTATGTATAATATATGTGTGTGTCCATTTATATAATTCTTCAATTGCAATTGTATATAAAAGTGGGTTTTGATATTATTATATTTTTTAAAAGTTGAAATTCAAATTGCAATTTGTTTTACAATATAAAATTTATTTAGTTTACTGATAACAATTAATGAATAGTTATCCGCTGTAATGAGCTAATCTTCATGGCTAATAGTTTATAGTTGATGATTATGTAATCTATAATTTCAATATTACATATAAAAATCTGAATAAAAATGACTATATCTTTTAATTGATTTGTATTTAACTATGCAAATGGATTAGATATTAAATATTTAAAAATTAAATTAATATTATATATTTTTTATTTGGTAATTAGTTTTTTATAATTATTTTAAATTTTAATAAAATTTTATTTTAATTTTAAAATTAAAAATATAATTTCAAAATAAACTATTTTAATTTTTTATTATTTATTTATGAGAAGAAAAAAATACCTAGACCCGAATTTAAAATCTATAAGAAAATAACTACACGTTGCTAATTAAACCATTTCAATTGTTATATTTTACGTTTTTTTTTTATTAAGCTCACTAGATATTCAACTGTAGATAAATGGGTTCCAAATATCATACTAAATAACCACGTCAATTAAAGGAGTATAAAATTTAAGACTAAAAATGCAAATCAGATTCATAAGAATCTGCTTAACACATGCTTTTAAAATTTTATTTTAACTCTTTACTTATTTTTTAAAAATTTTATTATCTTCAATAAATGATAATTTAGAAAAATTAAATAATATATTTTTTCTAAAATTACAATTTATTAAATTTGAAAATTTTCAAACACAATTTATTAAAAATTATCTAATTAAAATACTTAATGGACACTAAATCAAGTAAAAATTGGTCAAGTCTTTTAAAGTTTATTGGATGTTGATTCAAATGAATGAAGTATATTTCTCTCATTTTAGCAGCACATTATATCATTTATGATTTTATATAGATATTTAAGAAAATAAAATTAATCCAATAATTAAAATTTAAAAAAAGGGATAAAAGATTGAGAAATTGAGAAAGAACCCCTAGAATTGTGGGTAAGATATGGTGAATAGAGAAATGTTGAGGGGCAGTTTGTAAAAAAAAAAAAAGAGAAGTGACATCATCGAATCTTGTGATCCTACGGATAAATGTAGATATTATCGTACAGGAAACAGAAGAAAAGAGAAAAAGGACGAATCCTGACCATTCACTGAAGGAAAGGATGGGTCCCAAAAGGTATGATGGGACTTGACGCAAACCGCTGCTTTACCTTTTTATTGGTCGCTGTCAAATTGTACGGTGGAGAAACGGCACACGCAATAAATTATCCCTCCCAACTAAAGTGGCATTATTGTAAATAAACATTTTGAAAGTGGAAAAGTGGATAATACGTCACTGTCTTTTTTTCCTGTCTTTTTTTTCGTGTGTCATTGCTTCATCATTCATTCTTTAATTTTACAGTTTTTACTGTCTGTGTCTTATGATTTTTCGATCCTAACTTTTCTTTATTTTTCTCCTCGTTTTCTTTTTTTTACATTTTTTTAAATTAGAATACAACATTTCAGTAATTTCTTATGAAATATTTATTATGTCATAATCATGTTTTATATTAAATTTTAATTGACTTATAGAACATTTTATAGATTATTAAAAATAATAATTATTGTGAATATATTTTATATAAATATATTATTGAGATTATGCTTTTTTTGAAAAAATTATATTACTATATAATAAAATAATAAAAAAAGTGAATTATAAAAAATTTTAATTTATTTTGTTAAAATTTTACTTTACTAGAAAATATAAACATCTAAACAGGGAGAAAGCATATGAGGGTCAGTGAGATCGGCTGACTCCCTTTCCTATCCCTTTAACATATATATATATATATATATATAATTTTGAATATATAATTTTTTTATTATATATTATATATAATTTTATAAAATAATATTATATATATAATTAATAATTTATATTTATTTAATATATCTTGAAATTATATATAATTATATACTTTTAAATTAAAATTATTTAAATTATATAAAATTAAAATTACATATATATAAAATTATACTCTTTTTATAAAATTATATACTTTTAATATATTCTTTTCAATTATAAATATATATAATAATATTTATTAATATTTTTTTAAATATTAATTTTTAATTTTTAATAAAATTCTATAAATAAATTATTAGATTCAAGAATTAAATAAAAATATATGTAAAAAATTTAATAAATTTTTAGAATTTAATAAATAATAAAAAAAGTTTAATAGTAATTTATAATAAAAAATTTAAAATTTAATTATAATATTAAATATTTAATTTTATCTTTAGTTCGTGTGTAATTTAAAAAAAAAATTAGACCATTTTTCTCTATTTTTTGTGAAAAATTACTCCCATTTTGCTCGGTTTCTGGTTCCGCCGCTGCATCTAAAATATTCTTATAATTAAATTATATATAAAATTGTAGGGCTGTTATTGAGTCAAACTGTAATACCTTTATACATTATATGCATATGATATATATATATATTATATAAAATACATATATAAAATATAATAATGTGACAATGTTAACTGTAGAAATTTTATATTCTTGATACTAAAAATAATTATACCTTTAAAAGACTAATTCAATAAATAAATATACTTATATTTAGTAATTACAATCTATATAAAATTTTTTGAAAAAAAATTAACTAAAATTCTATAATTTTAATAGATTTCATATAACAAACAACCCAGCCTGCAAATAAAATTAATTACACTCCTAATATTTATCTCCTCATTAATATATCTACATCTTTAAAATACATAACCAAATATAAAATTCATCATTTCACTAAAAGCATTACTTTATTAATTTACATCCAAAAAAATCATAGTTACATTATACTACCTATTATAGTACATGTACATATAAAAAGGGTGTTTCTCAAAACTGGAGCTTTTTAGCTTATTGTGAATAAGTGATTATTAGATTATAATCAGATTAAAAATAAGCAGTTAAGCGTTTCTGTAAACTAGTTAATAATCAGATGATAATCAGTTAAGTGTTTCTGTAAAATCAGCTTATAATCAGTTTTTAATTGCATAAACTGTCAAAATGACCAAACTGTCACTGAGTTTATTTATTGTATAAAAATAATTTTTTAAATGTCAATTCAAAATTTATTTTGCAATAATAATAATAATAAAATTTATTTAATAATAATAATAATAAACGTAAAAAAATTTTGATGGAAACTAAAGTGTATAGGGTGGGCAAATTTGAAATATTGAAGATTAGGTAGGAATAGTATGGTCTTTTACTTGGTCAAAACTGCTTAAAAAATAAGTGCTTAAAAAAAAGTAGCAAAACCCAACTTTTAAAAAACTGATTAAAATCAGATTATAATCTACTATTTAAGTTTTCAGAAACACTTAAATAAACAACTTATAATCTAAAAACTGCTTATAATCAGTTTTGACCAGCTTTTAAGTTTTGAGAAACACCCTCAAAATGTTTACAAATAAAAGTTTATTATTCAAATTATGTTCTTGCTATATACAACTCAAATTACACATCACTTAAATAATACATGAATATAATTCCCCTTCCAAGTTGATCTCATGACACTCACTTCTTCAAGTCTCAATCAAGCTCCAATACACACTGGTCTGTGCTTTTAATATATGCACAATGCACATTATCACGCTAAGTTCGAAAGCTTAGTGGTACATACTTTGATAACATATATTTACTTACACATATATTGATTTGTTAATTATTTATTATCATTAATTATATTATATATTCACTTAATATTCATCTACCATTCTGAGACTCATATAATTATTTAATAACATTTTCACATAATATTTATTAATTCATCAAATATATATAAATATCAAATCTCACAACACACACGCATATTAAGACATTGCATCACACACATTATCACATAACTTTTATAGACTTAACACAACAGTACACATTGGGCCCCAACAATTATCTACACAGTTATTAAGTTTCAGAATAATTGATTTGAGTTATCACAATATCAATATCATGATCCAGCTTTTCTCAGGTCAAGGCCTAGCTCTGCTCAAGCTTGCATTTAGTTTTAAACTCATGACTTAGCTCTACTTAGGTCAAACTCATTCTTAGAACCTAGCTCTGCTATGGTCCAACAACATATGCAAGACCAATATCAACTTTCTGAAACTAGTAATTGTACAAAGTAAACACACAATTTCAAATTACATTTCCATATTTTCATTTTGTTTTCATTATTTTTTTTCCATAGTTTCCAAGCGATCAACTCACTTATGATCACTTTCATATTTTGTCTTATTTATCAATTTATCATATTTTCATGCAATTACCATATTTCATATTTCACAATTACTCTATATAGTCTATAAGTCGCATTTACAATGTGACTCATTTCCAAATTTTAACACTTTTCATAAGCATATATCATGTTACATTTTACATTTCATCAGCTTATCATATTTTCATCACATTTTCTCATTTCTCACAATTTACACATTTTTCATATATTTAACTATTTTTTAGGTTTTCTTTCTCATTACTTGTCATATTGTTCATTCTTATATTTTTAAATTATTTTTGACTTTTTTCCTAATTTCTCTATATTTTTCACATTTTATATTTATTATCCACATTTTTTTACATTACACTAGACAATGTACATCTCACGTACTTTGCGCATTACAATTGCATTAGCCATAATATAATGACTTAGCATTTATATTTCATGCTTTCACTTATTTTTAAATGGTACAATACCATATATCTTATCAAAATAAAGATCAAAGTGACATAACACATTTACAAATTCACAATGTATTATGCTAACTCAAATGCAATTTAAACATAATTCATTAAAGTATGTACTATCCTCAATTTGTCAATTTCCAAGACAATTCCACTTTCCAACTTAAACTTCCACCAATGCCCTTCAATTTTTTAATTTTGTAACTTTCCTTTACTCAATTATAAGCCACATTATAAGTTTCAATAGAGCATTAACAACATATTTTAACTCATCTTATTCAATCTAATATCAATTTCAATAATTCTACCCAAATTTCACTAAAACCCTATTTTCACCATTACTACATCTTTCAAGCTACCACTCAACCTATAAATTTCTATCATCCAGCTATAAATTCATTACATTTACATCAAAACAACATTAAAATATTCATTTTAATAATTATAAACATCATCATAACAAACTCTTATTTCACGTAACCTATACATAAACCCTAGTTTTACCATAACAAACTCATATCTAAATTCCAACTAACTTCATTAAACCCTACTCATATTCAACTTTTAACCATAAAATCATTACATACATATCAAATTAAGTTCAAAATAATTCATCTTATCAATTATAAACATTACCATCAAAATTCTAAAACTCACATCATCTTATATTTCAGAAAAGTTGCTTAAAAAGAAAGATAACTTACTTAAAGCTTAAAAATTATTCAAAATGATCCTAAATCCTTTAGAATCTTTATGAAATATGATAGATTGAAGAAAAGAAAAACTTCCATTCATGTGACTATGGTGGACAACGTATGTGATGCCCCAAAGGTGCATTACTGTTCATCCTTAGACAAATCCTACATCGGTTAAGTGCAGGGTGAGGAAGCAGTACTTAAGTCTAGGGTGTGCTTAGAGCAAGTAGATGCGTTTTGGGCTCAAAGGTAAGTATGGACTTGAGAATAAATCCGTATGGGCCGAAGGCCCAAAGCAGATAATATTTATGCTGGAAGGGTTGTCACAACTTGGTATCAGAGCTAAAAGACCTGTTCCTCTAGCCGGTGGTAGGGCAAATCTCAGCGAGAACGCTGAGTTCCTCAGGGAGGAGAATTGTGACACCTCAAAAGAGCATTACGGTTTATCCTTAGGTAAATCTCACATCGATTAAGTATAGGGTGCAGAAGCGTTACTTAAGTCCGAGGTGTGCTTAGACCAGGTAGACACGTTTTGGGCTCAGAGATAAGTCTGAGCCTGAGAACAAAATAGTGCGGACCAAAGATCCAAAGTGGACAATATCTATGCTGGAAGGACTGTCACAACGTATGATGGAGAAGAAGAATAAGAAAAAGAAGAAATGAACTTTTTATTTTTCTATTTTTCTTTTTCATCTATATGAATATATAATTAATTAATTTATATATTTTTAGTTTCTCACTATCCAAAAATTATTTTAATTTTTGTTTTTTAATTTACTTTCTTTCTTTTCTCTTAACTACATATATATATATAATATAATTAATTTATTAATTATTAAAATTTCATAAATTTCACTATTACCAAAAAATTATTTTAATTATTTTATTAATTTTTAACTTTTTACTTTTTATCATTATACCATTTTTACTTTTTTGACTTTTACTTTGAGTTTTTTTTTGCTAAATTGATATTCTATATAAATTTCATGTATATTCAACATTTACACCAAATCATATTCTCCTTCTCAACCAATTTAATTACTCTTCCTTATTATTTACTCAATTATTTTAGTGTATTTAAAAATTTACAGATATTACACACGCCACTTGAGCTCTCTTGGATCTCAGCTCGGTAAAAGCTCGTTCAGACTCGAGTTCAAACTTCTTGTTTGTTAAATGAGCCAAGCTTAAGTTAAGAGATATTCGACTCGTTAGCTTATAAGTTAGCTCTTTTAAAAAACTCGTAAGTTAAGTTTATAAGTTAACTCGTTTATTGATGAGAGTGATTTTATACTTGTTTTTAGTATGATTTTAATGTGTTTTTAGTTAATGTTTCATTTGATTTTTGTTTAAAGTTGGTTTTAAGTGTTTGTTTTAGGTTAAAGTGGAAAAACTCACTTGGATGGTCAAAACAATGAAGAAAGAGCAAAATTCATCAATGGACACGCTCATGGACACGCCCGTGTCACCAAACGTGCCTTTTATAATGTTTCCAGTAGCTGTGACACGCCCAGTGACATGGGCGTGTCACTGGGCGTGCCATTTATTCAAAATCACAGTAGCTGTGACACACCCAGTGACATGGGCGTGTCACTGGGCGTGTCACCTATGAAAAAGATGATTTTCTGCCCGAGTTTGAGGAAAAAGTGGGGGACAACCAATTACTTTTGGCCAAAAGAAATACAAAACAAATAGAATATGGGGAACAAGGTATGGGGTGTGAGCTGGAAGTGAGTTGGAAAGTTTGACTTGAGCTTGGAGGAAAATAAAAAGAGGAGGAAGAGGAAGAAGAGGGAGCTTCTGCAGAGAGGGAGAGTTGCAGGTTTTTGCAGAAAACAGAGACAGAAACAGAGAAGAAAGATTTGAGAGGAGGAGACTTGGGCATACACGTTTTGGGCAAGGAGGGAGTGACACTTTCCTTGACTCTTCATCTTCATCCTCCATCTCCATCATCTTCATCTTCCATTGACAGCTCCTGCAAATTCAAGAAGCACACATTGAAAGGGGTTTTTCTATTTTCTCCTTTTATGTATTTTGTTATTGTTGTTGTTGTTGTTGTATTAATTGTATTGAACATGAACTAATTCATTATCTATCTAGATATTGAAGAACCCTAGCCTATTTGTATAACTAGATACTTTTAATTGATTGAGTTGTTTTATTCTTGTGATGCTTAATGATTATTGCCAATTGATGATAGCATGCTTATTGATTGGTTGCCATTTTCATGTTATTGACTTGAGAAAGCTTGGCATGAATTGATTACTCATAAGGGTTGAGGATTGATTGGGGTGCTAGAGATAGACCTACAAGATCCTTTGGTGTATAGTTCCTTGTTCTTAATGCATGACCTATTTAATTGTGTTTTGAGAAGAGATTCCGGCACTCTACTTAGCGATTAGGGATTAATTCACTCGAGAGAGGTTTTAGTCTAAGTTAGAGGAATGCCAATTCAACTCCATCATGTGTGATGTAATTGTGGCTAGGGGGGATTCAATCTGGATAGTATCATTTATATCAATCCTTTTTACACACAACATTCAATTTATCTTTACTTGCATTCATTAGGTTTGTTGTATTTCATTACTTGCATCCATTTAAGTTAATTGTCTTTAATTACAAAACACCACAAAAAAATATTAATTTGCTAAACAACGGTTGAGGTTTGCACTAGTGCTTGGCCTTGTCCTCAGTGGAACGATAACTCACTCACTACTTTATTACTTGGGCGACCCGTGCACTTGCGGTAATTGCATATAGCATACGGCACGCATCATTTATTATATTGAATTAAAAAAATATATATAATTTACTATATATATATTAAATTATGTATATGAATATATTATTTTTTTGACTAATTTAATTTATATAATTTATTAATATATGGTATGTGTAATGAATAGATTAAATAATATGAAATGTAAAATAACTTAGTAATTTAGAATAACATGTAACATTATAGTATTATAATATTTTATTTTTATTAATATATAATCATATTGTTCATTTTTTAAAAAATGATAATTTTAGTATATTTTCTATGAAAATATAGAAAAGATGAATGAAAAATGAAAACTAAAATAAGTTAGTTGAACTTATTAAACTTATTTAAATCAAGTTCGAGTTCAAGTTCGAGATAAATAATATATAAGCTGGCTCGAAATAAGCTCTGGTTCGGCCTGGGCTCAATTTGAGTTTGAGTTTAAACTCGACTATTTTATAATGAGCCAAGCTTGAACTTTTCAAATCTTGACTCGGCTTGGCTTGGTTCGATTACAATCCTAAAAATTGGATAGTTGAAGCAGAAGTATAATTGTCTTTTGATATGAGATCCTTTAATTCTCTTATCTGATAAAATATTTTTTCTATGTGAAATATTTTATTAATTGATTGATAAAATTTAGCGAGATTAATATTTTATTTTACATAGATTATTGGTAAATAAATATGGTATTATTAGTTAAAAAAATCATTTAATTAATTTTTAAGATATTATGATGCAATTAAACATATTATTATATACTGTATAGTGAGAATATATATATTTTTTTATAATTTTAAGTTTTCATTATTGATTTTTACTTATAGAATACAAACTTATTTTTTTTTTAAAAAAAAAAAAGGAGATCTTACGCTGAAATGTTTCCATGAGATTTTGATGAGTAATAACTTTATTTTCTTACTCTAATACTTCCAGAGTCATATATTTTTATGTATTTATTTATTAATAAATTTGACTTTAATTAGAAGGTTAGAACTTAAAAATTTTCAATTTTAAAAACAATTTCAGTACTACTTGTCTACTATTAAATCAAATAATGAATACATCATGTTAAATTTTTTTAATTTATATATTTAGAAGTGTTTATTTCAAAAACTAATTATTAAAATTAAAAAATATAATGAGATATAATCTAACAAGTAAATTCATTTTCTCTGAACAATTGATTCAAGATCAAATATCCTCTCCCATTGTGTAATATTAAAAAAAAATATTAAAATAAAAAAAAATTATTTTATATTAATTAGATAATTTGTTATATTTCATAAATGTGAATTTTAATAAATTAAACCGCTCGTTAAGGCTGTACATAAATGGAGGAGCCAATCGCACCCAACTGATTCACATGCTTTCATGCAAGTTTAGTCAGTTTGAAAGTTTCCTTCGCGTGACAATAGATAATCTATTTAATTTTTTTAACATATATAATATAATATTTTTTAATGTAAAATGGCGTCGTTTTATGATACTTATATAAGTATCCTAAAGGGGAACCCAACAGTTCTAGAGTCGCTCACATCAGATCAATTATTTCTTTCTTTCTTTCTTTAGAAAATTATTCTTTGAATCTTTCTCACTTCTCTTACTCTGATATATCTCATATACTCACTCTCACTCTTTTAGTAACGAAAGTCACTGTAACTAAGTTTGTGAATTTTCTATCTCTTTCCAACTTAAAATTTTTACTTTTTGGGTTTTTTGTTCTGTTTGTGTTTATTTTCTTTGTATTTCATTTAGTATTCGTTTGAGTTTGAGATTTATAAAAATATTATATATACATATATTTATTTTACTTCTGGGCTTTTTATTCGACCGATTAAAACACTCAATGTTAGGGTTTTTTTTTTTTTTTAGATTTTGTTTTCATTTTTATTTACTAGTCTTTTTTTTTATTTAGATTTTTTTAATTTAAGTTTATTATAATCTATTAAATTTTTGGTTTTTAGTTTACATTTCCAATGATTCTTCATTTTTTTCTATTTGATACTATTTTATTTAAGGTTATTTTTTTAATTTATTGCTATTTTGTTTGCTTCCAATATGAACTCATCCATCTTTGCCCGACTATAACTATGTAGACGTAGGTCGATCGAAATAATACTATTATTCAATCGAGCTCAATTTTATATTTTGCTTTATAGACCGAATTTTGTCGGTTTATAAAATTATATAAATTCGATCGAACATGATACGTGCACAACCCCTGCAACTTATCATAGTAATGAACTTGAAAGGTTGGATGAGTTCATTATAATAAGCTTAGAATCCTCTAGTAAACAAGTGTTTGGAGCTTGGTAACCAAAATTTAATATCAAATGTATATTACAGAAAAATAAAAATTTATAAGATTTTCTGAAATAATTCTAATTCCATTTATACTTCTTTTTTTAGAAAAAAATTGGAAGGTTTAATACATGCATTGTAAAATTGATGGTTAAAATCAATGCCCATATTTGGGCTGCTAGCCTATTTGTAATTCTTGAAAAACAAAATCTTTATTTTGTTTGACCAATGGTGCATGGATGATAGAAAATAATTCCTACTATTAGTTTAGGAATTAATGCTATATACCCTTTTTTTTCAATCTTGAAGATAACAATAACGAAAAGAAGATATTAGAGGATAAATTTAAAAAGAATAAGCATCTATTTTGTTGTTTGACTATAAGGACAAAATCCTAATCAACAACCTTAAAAAAGTACATTCGTTTATCAAATGCCATATCAAAAAGGATTTTTATGAAAATAATAACCCAATATATATTCTAATAAAGATATTACATATATAATCTTATTTTATTATTTAGATTTGATGAGCGAAAAAAATATTAAAAAAAAATCTGGAGTGACCTATCAATTTTAGTAATTTTTTATTGTATCAAATTTTAAGATAGTATCATTGTTTAGTAGTTAATTTCAATTTTTTATTTTGTTAGGAAAATTTTACATAAATCCTTGATTTTTTAAAATTTTTTTAAATACCACTTCTTAATCAATTAATAACATGAATTTGACGATTGAAAATACTCTAATTCCCTTAACTATCATGGTGGTATAAACCATTTATAAGGAGAAATAAATAGAAACTCCTTATTACATTGGTTTTGGAATTTGGCCTTATCGCATGTGCTGCATAGTCATTCATTATTCATTGAAAATGAGACAATAGATGCTTCTAAATCTCTTCCTTACGAACGCAAGTGAAGATCACGTCACTCCAGTTTTAGTTAAATGCCAAAGTTTATGTCTCATGCAAATTTAGTATAATTATGGCTCTACATTTATAATTATTCATATCTCTTAACACATTTTCCCTTTGAGCAACATGGTTGTCTCTATCTTTCCACATCCACCCTAGATTATAATTGCTCATCTTGTTTTGTTCAACTGTCCAAACACATTGCTCTATTTCCACTTGCAATTAGTAGGATAACCTAAACCCTTAATTACCTCATTTTCATAATTAAATAAAATTTTGGATTAATTTAATTATGTATTGGATTTCAAATTTGTCATATTATACTGCCTCTGTTTCACATTATTTGGCGTTTTAGAGTTTTTCACTCATATTAAGAAGCTAATTAAAGTTACTATTTTACCCTTAATTAATACTCTCTCCTCAACTTTTGCACACGCATTACAATTCTACGGTTTTCTTTCAAATAATTATGTATAGCCTTTTATCTCCCTCAGTTTATTGCTATTATAATCTCTTAATTGCTCATCTCAAAAATCAAGTAAATACAAAATTTTAATTTTAATTTAGTGCCAAAACTAAAAGTTAAATTTGGTTAAATATTCAAATTTTTGAGATGGAGCCAAAAGATAGAATTACATGGCTTTACTGTGTGTTTATATACTAAGAAATTGAAGACTTGAATTTCTAAGATTAAACACATTACACATACCTTATGGCTTCTTGTACCAGAAATCAAATTTTGATCTAAATTTCCCTGCAACAAGTAATGAAAGAGGATTTCAATTTGATTTGAATACTATTCCAGCAACTGATGAGAATTATGATGTTGTGACAGAAGTTTTTCCTATATATAAGATAGACTCGCATTATCCTATTGAACAATCCAATGGGGAGGAGATAGAGGTATCAAATCCAGTGATGATAAGATCGAACTCAAATCAAGAGTTTGAATCTCCAATACCGGAATTACATGTTAATCACTTGTGTGAAGAAGATGAAGACTTTTTAGCTATTGGTTTAGGTAAATCTTTCTACCTTGATATGTAGGATCTTTTTATTGGTTCTTTACTTATAAAATTTCTGGTATTGACTCTAAGGCTAAGTGTTAAGATCAACTTGCTGTCATAATCTAAGAGTCTAATAAAAAATTTCATTGTCAATAACTCTAATTAACAATAATAAAGTTTTAATTGATTAAAATTGGCTCTAAATCTGATTCTGCTTTTTTATTATTTTTTTAAAATTTAGTTTTCTATCTAAGGATGATATAAACAATGAACAGTAAAAAGACAAGCTTAGGTGAATTGGAGATGAGAAGGATTTGGAGCAACAAGAAGATTTGGTTCTTATATGTGGATAGTGATGATTTCATTTTTTCTCTTTTAAGTGAATAAACTTTTTGGACATTTTCAAAAATTACAGTTAGCTAGTGAGGTTCCAAGGCACAATCATCCAATTAGCCTCATTGATTGTCAATGAGTTTTGTGCTTTGTTGCTTTATTTTTCATTTTCTATTGATCCGATACTGGCTTAGTCAAAATTTTTAATTTTTTTGCTTTATTGTTTTTTAGTTCAATTATCATAAACTTTTGATTCAATTCTTACTAAAATCTTATTAGAGACTAGAGATCAAACAAATTTATCAAAAAAAAAAAAGAAGTTCCAAAAATATTTTGATTGTTATTTCAGTTAAGGATTGAAAAAATATTTCAATGTGGAATAAAAAAATTCAGTATAATTAACACAAAAATCATAGTAATCCGAACTGAGTCTCCATTTGAAGTAATTATATGATTAGAACCTTATTTTCACAACTAAGGTAAAGGTCTGATAAAAAAATTTCAGCACAAAGCTATAATTTAAAAATGAAAAACCAAATGAAAATGGAAAAAAAGAGAACATGTTATAAAGATAAAATACCTCAAAATAATTGACAGCTCTAGGATATCTACTTACTTTAGATTATGGTAATTAATGTTTCATTTTTATGTTGCCTATTGGCCTTGATATGTGGCTCTAGCTAAAATGAATTAAAAATGAAATTTTAGCACGTTATTTTGTAAAGCACAAGTCTAACCAAACTCTACCCTCACACTTCATAAGTTGAAATAGATAAAAATAGTAAAGTTCTTGTAATTTTTTTTTGACATGCAAAAAATCTAGACATATCTAAATTTGTCTCTACCTTTTTTTTTTATCTGTAATGTATCAAACTTTTTTTGACATGCAGAAAATCTAAACATATCTCAAGAAGAAATAGTAAGAAAATAAATTTTTGTTAAATGGGCAAAGATTGACAATTTATAATGCTTTGCTGGAGAGAAGTATAGATGGAAAATTAAAACGGAATACAACCAAAGAGGTTTCTGCATTATTTTCAGTACCTATACGAACAGTGCAACGGATTTGGAAACGTGCAAAAGATACTCCTAGTGGCTTGGATGTTGATGTGACCCATAGAAGAACAAAAAATTGTGGTTGAAAGAGAGTTCAAATTAACCTAAATCGAGTCCTTGATATTCCTCTACATCGACGTACAACCTTAAGATCTTCCGCTGAAGCTTTGAGTGTTGGACATACAACATTACATAGATTTGTAAAGCAAGGCCTTCTTCGTCGCCACTCAAATGCTATTAAACAACATCTAAAGGAAAATCATAAAAGAGCCCGATTGCAATTTTGCATATCTATGTTAGACTAAAACAGTTTGCCTCATGAACCAAAATTTGTTAATATGTATAATGTTGTACATATTGATGAAAAATGGTTTTATATGACAAAAACATCTGAAAATTATTATTTACTTCCCATTAAAGAAGGACCTTTGCGCACTTATCAAAATAAGAATTACATTGGAAAAGTAATATTTTTAGTTGCTATGGCTCGTCCTAGATTTGATGACGAAGGAAATGAAGTTTTTTCTGGAAAGATAGGGGTCTTCCCTTTTGTCACCATGAAACCAGCCCAAAGACGAAGTCGGAATAGAAATGCAGGAACTTTAGAGATGAAGCCGATTACCTTGGTTAAGAGAGAAACCGTAAAAGCATTTCTTATTGAAAAAGTTATACCAGCAATTCAAGAAAGGTGGCCAAGAGAGGATTCAAGAAATACCATCTTTATTCAACAAGACAATGCAAGGACACATGTTGATCCAAGTGATGAAGAATTTCGACTAGTTGCTTCACAAAATGGTTTTGACATTAGATGATTGTGTCAGCCACCAAACTCACCGGATTCAAATATTTTGGACTTAGGATTTTTTAGTGCTATTCAAGCATTGCAATATAAGGAGTGTCCCAAGACTGTAGAGGAGCTCATCCATGTTGTTGAGAAGTCTTTTCATAAATACCCAATAATAAAAGTGAACCGTGTTTTTTTTACTCTACAATTGTGCATGCAAGAGATTATAAAAGTTGGAGGATCAAACAAATATAAAATTTCACATGTGATAAAGCTGCAATGGAAAGGGAAGGTCATCTTCCTATCCAAATTTCATGTGATTCTACTGTAAAAATGTTATGAATATGTTGGCGTCTTAGAATAAGTCACAAATATTAGGAGATGTTTTGATTATATGCTTTGCAAATTTTTAGTAAACAAAAGCAATTCAAAAGGGGATAAGAATTTCCAAATTTGTTATATTTATCCTAAAAAAAGATAAAAAAAAAACTAACATTCATATTTTAACATTAATCTTCAACATTCTATCAAGAGTAAAACATGGTGACATATAACAAAACCCATTCATCGATAATTCTATAATATTAATCTTAAATATTCTATCAAGACTTATAATTATTTAATCCACCTCTTCTAAGCATAAGCTTTCATCTTCACCTAAAATATTAGAAGAACTTTGGGAGAATAATTTTTAGAATCTTCAATATCACATCTTGAACCTCTTTGTTGGCATGAAGTTCTCCCTCATCAGAGTATAACTTATTCAAATCAATACCATGATTAACCTCCAAATTGATGTCGCAATTCGGTGGAAGATTCAAATTGAGATCAATTGAAATATTCTCCAAATCATTATTTTCTTGCTTCACATCTACATTTAAATTAAGAGGATCTTTGTTATCCATGATGTATTAGGAATAGATTGTCAAACTGTAATTTTTTTCAATATTTAAATTAATAAAAATAGTTATTAATGGTTATAATAATTCCAAGAAAAATGAGAGGGAAATAAATAAAGAATGGCGTGACTTTTTCTTGGATATTGAAGCTGCTAGCAGTCATTGAATATTGAAATTTACATAAAGTATAAATGGAGTCCAAGAATAAATGACATTTTGAATTATGAAAAATATAATTATTAATAGCAATATTAAATATAAAAGGTAAAATAGTAAACAATATTAAAATTTTATTTTGATATTGTTGAACGTCAAATATTTTGGAACAAAATTAAAACTCTAAAACAACAAATATTTTGAAACGGAGGGAGTATTTTTGAAGACTTAATATTATTTCATTAAATAATCATATCAATAAATTTTTTATTTAGTGATACTAAGTCGTTTTTCAGAATTATGAAGTATTCATTTGAATCCTATTCACTCATTCACTTGTGATTGTTCCAATTTTACCCCTCTTCTATGAACCGAAGCAAACGAAAATGGAGAAGCTAAAAACGTAGTAGTAACCCTTTCGCATGATTATTAATTCCATATTAGAGGAAAAATTAAGTAATTGTACATTTTCATATTATGAATAATTAATAAGTATCAACCTGAACTTTCAAATGTATGTCTATATATATAACATGCTGGGTAGCTATGATTTTCAGAGATCAACAAAGAGTTCTCATTCTTGAAGTTACTTACATAATTAGGTCTTTTTCTACTCTCTTTAATGAAGCTTAGGCAATTTATATTATGGTAAAGAAAGCCAGCGACCTAGTGGCAGAACTAGAAAATTACTGAAAAAAGCTCAATTTGTACAAAAAATCTCATAGTCGGTCTGGTTAATCGTGGTGGGCTGGTGGGCGATGGCTGCTCCTAGGTCAATAGCTTGGTGAAGCTCTAGGGCGGGGCACTCTCCTCCTCTCTTTTTTAGTATGTCGCTCTGCCTCTGCTCTCCGTGAAGAGCAAATATTTTATTTTTTTTAACAAACAATGACTGAAATGACGTCGTTTTAACCATAAATATTATTATTATTTTTTAACAAAACTGATGGCTAAAACGGTGTCGTTTCAACCATGAATTTTGTTTTATTTTAGGAGTAATTTTGTAAAAGGAAAAAGGTAGAGAGGCATGTTGAAGATGCCTCTTTGTTGATCGTCTCTCTTACCCACCCAAGCCCAAAACTAGCGCCAGAGAAAGAGAAGAGGGGCCTCCCATGGTCATTACAGGATGCCAAGAAGTAACTCCCCCTTCTGGCCATAGGCGAGGGGTTCCAGAGGCCCCCCTGGACCTCCCTAACTTTGCCAATGTAGGGACCTTGGTGTTCAAAGATGCCAATTTGAATTTGATTACCAAACCCTTATTCAAACTATTAATGGCTCTATTGATTATCCTTGGGAGATTGATGCCCTAGTCTTGGACATCTTCTCTGTAGTCTTGGACATCTTCTCTATAAAGGCAAGGTTTGTGAACTGTAGTTTTGTCTTTGCTCATGAGTATGTAACAGAGTAGCAGATAGGATTGCCTCTGCTATTTATAAAACTAATCTTAGGATAAAATGGTTATCTGTACCTCCCCTGTATTGGACTTTCTATTGAAAAAAAAATGTTTATTAATCTCTACTTTCTCTATTCGGCTTCAATTATTATGTATGAATTTTTTTTTGTTTCACTTCAATTATCACTTTTATAAATTTAAGATAGTATTAATTATAGAGTTTCAAATTTATCCTTATGAGATGAGGTTAATAATTAATAAAGAGAGTTGAAAGGGGTACTTACGTAAAATATTATACTTTTTTTTGTGAAGTTCATAATAACTAATGAATATCTTGATATGTGTAATTATTTCTTAAACAACAATTGAAGTGGAACGAAAGGAATGATATTTGCTTTGATGTCCTATATATATATATATAAGATGAAGAAATTAAAAGGAAGAAAAGTAAAAGATGATGAGTGAGATATGTTATGTTATGATTTTGGTCCTCTACTATTCCTATAGTTTGTAGGACATGGCCGTCACTTTGTTGTTAATTAGTACCATCAACATTGTAGACAAATGGACCAGTTTGTGAGTGAAACATGCACCAAAAAGTTCATACATTTTGGTATTTTTCACTTTTTATAATTTTAGCAATGAACAAACATGCATAAAAAAGTGATGCAACTTAATGGACACAGTTGTAGCCTTAATTAAGGGGTGCCCAATTGGCCATTGGTATAGCTGAGCTACATTTATACAATTAATCAAAGTGGAAAAATTCGAATATGTTGACATATTTGAAGAATTTAAGTGCCCCTTTACAATGTTTTGCATTGATTTTTCATTTTTTCTTTTATGGTTAATAGTCATATATAATACCAAAAATTAGATTAGTGTGCATGCAATTGCACAACTTTTTTTAGGCATTTTACTCATCTTAATTGGATATTGGATTAATTGATGTTGACTATATTATATGAATTTCCAATCCAGTTGACTTTTATTTATAGTTCTTATTCTAGAATACTAATGCTATAATTAATTAACCATCAAATTAAGGGCATAATTCGATTTTCTTTCTTATGTCAATGTCATATCATGGTGATGGACTCAGATGTCCCTCTAAAAAACAAGTCGTAATCATGGACAAATGCACACAAATATATGTATACTTTGTTTAATCAAAGATAAGTTATTAATGTTAGAATTATAATTTACAATAGTGCAAAATATTTTTATCTTGTATTCTTACTGTACCGTCACACGGTAAACTTTTTATAAAAATAGGAGGAAGGAAGTGCAATCGGCTAAACCAATTCAAACTTACTTTGATACCATTATAAAATTGATAAAAACGTACTTATGTGAATTTACAAGTAGATATTGAATTCGTTTGTACAAAATTAATTAACTTGTACTAAATTCAACTTCCACTAAATTTTTAAATAATTTATTAATCAATTTGCGATTACTTTTAACTTTATTTAATATTGGATGGTATTTAAAATTATCTTTAAAAAAAGGTCCCTCTAATTTAAAATTAAGTCGAGATCAAATCAATAAAAAATATATAATATTTAATAATTATTTTGATACGTGTAATTATTCTCTCTTCTTATTATATTCATATAATATTATTTGCTAAAAAAAATTTTTATAAGTATGTCTTGTACTAAAATAAAGTTATAATAAAAAAAATATATAAATATATATTTTTAATAAATATAATTAATTTCATTAATTTTTTTATAAAATAAAAATTTTATTTATCTACTCGAGAGGGAGAGAATATAACTGAATAAATGTTAGCTTAGGATCAAATTGCCCACGGATTAAGATTTTTGTGGATGGGAATTGGATTAATAAAGCCAAAAAGAGAAGGAGAGAGAGAAATATTTTACTATAAAATTTCAAACACCATAATTATTATATATATGATTTTAAATGATGGTAAATTAATTTTTTAAGATATTAAATTCCTTCCAGAGGAATATACATTTAAGGTATTTTTTTACATAGGAAAATATTAATAAATTACCACTAACTATAATAATTGGATTATTCTCAAGAAAAGAAAATGACTTCTTTTGCGTTAAGAAAACAAACCACTACATAATAAAGAAAGAAACTAAGAAAAGAACCCTTTGAAATTCGTTCATCAAGTGTATTTCAAATCAAGAAATATTCATATTCAAATGGTTATTATATGTATGTATATATACATAAGGAGAAAAATGTAAAGAAGGCACTATCATACGATGGCTTCATTCGATTATATTATATAATATTATTCACGTACGTAAGTTTGGCATACATCTTAATTAATGAACCATAGGGCCTTCAAAGCCATTTAAGCAGTAACCTAAGTCCACACTAGTCAACCTCTTTTTATTTAATAAAAATAAATTAATTTTTTTAAAATAATTAATTATAATAACTTTAAAAAAAGCTAAAATAAAATATATAGGATTAATGATTCCTAGTTTACTGAAAATATAAGAAATGTTTTCTATCTTTTAAATTATAAAAGTAAAAAAGTTTACTATATATTTACATTTTGACATATTTTAATATATATTTTTTAAGTCTCATTCTTCTCTTATTCTCTATATCAAATTCTTTCTATTTTTTTTTCTTCAATTGCCTGCAAGGGCAGAACTTCAAGATTATAGTTTTAAAATCAGGTTTTATCATTTTATAATTAGGTTTTATCATTTTATAATTATTTTATACTTTTATAATTTTGCATCTAAAAAATTAAAAAAATAAAATTTGTGTAAATTATAATATTATAATTAATATATAATATAATGTCTAAATTTAAATTGTCACTTAACGTCTCAAAAAATTGAGCCGGCTCTGCGTACCGCAAAATAACATAGCTAATTTACAAGTTTACTATAATTAAATTTATTCTTTAAAGAAATTTAAAAATATATTTCATGCTCAATTTTTATATTCATAAATTTTGGCCTCATGCATCATATATGAATATTATACATCGAATTCAACTCCTCAATGTTTAAGATTATAATATAGGAAAATGTCATATATTAACTTTTGATCTTTTCGTCTCATTTAGTGTTTTCAGACTTAAAAAAATTTCTTCAATTGTTGGTCAGTTACCATTTAAAGAGATCGTATTAATTATATTTTATATATTTGTATTTGAGCGTGGGACGTTAATTTTTTCATATTATATTCTTAATGTAAAAATGAAAAACATCAATTTAATCAAATTAATTAAGATTCTCTTGTATTATTAACCCAGATGAGTATTATTTATTTTATTCTAAAGAAAGGAAAATTTGGATAAGGGAGTATGCATGCACAAAGGGTCCACATGAGGAGCTAGAAAGTACTTATCTAATGAAGAGGGCCAATATCAAAAAGTCATGGAAGGTGTCTTGCAAGTAGGTTGGGGAGCAACCATTAGAGGGCTCCATATCCTCTCCATTTCTTTTATATATATACTAAACCGACCCCCTTACATTGTTTCAAGAATATATATATTTTATTATTTTTATAAAATAATCTTGACCATATTTTAAATATTTAAAATATATTAAAATAATTAACTTTTCAAAATAGAGGAGCAAATAAAATTAGTAAATAAATATTAAATTTATTATTTATTAGAATTAATAATGCATTTATTATTTATTTAGAGAGTTTAAATATGATCATAATATTATAGATAAATATTAAATTTATTATTTATTATAATAGATAATTAATTAGTTATTAAATATATTTATTTGAGAGTTTAAATCATTCTACTTTAGTTATAATGTAATCACCAACGCATGATCACAACTCCCATTTATATTATATATATGTGTACGTGGAGATGTAAAAAATGAAAAAAAAAAAAGAAGCAAAATCACTGTATATAAACAGTGAATTCACTTCTTTTTTTAAATTATAAAATAGATTCCATATAAGTTTAATATTTATATATATGAATATTAATACTATTAATCGTACACTGAGATATAATCTAATGTTAAATGTATTTTTTTAAGAGATATCGGAATCGGATTTTCCTCATCTAATGTAATATTTTTGAAAAAAAAAAATATTCTTCTCATATGGCTACAAATTATTTAATTAATCTCTTCGACTGCTTTACAGCAAAGTTTTAAAAGGATGAAATGTAGAATTAATGAAGATGAAATAACGATGTGAAAACTGAAATATTATGTAAGTGATGAAGATTAATTAACAGTAATTTATTCAAGAGTTCAAGAGAAAAATGAAGTCAAAACTCAAAAGATATAAATCTAGTTAAAATATTTATATTTCAATCCCTAACCCTCAACAAAATGAGTATTTAAAGGTTGATATGGGTATAAATATTTAACTTTTGTTCACTCACATTCACATTATTAATAAAGAACTAGCACGAGAGGTTAGTAGATTACTTTACATTATCTATTTATTATATATTTTATTATTTACATATTATTTATTTTTAGAAAATAAATAGAATAAAAAAGGATTTTTTTTTAATTTTCTTTGTCTGGATGATAATTAAGAAATTTAGAGAGCAAAAAATAATAAAAATTTGACTTTCTATCTTCTTTAAATTTTCAAAATATTTTTCTCAAATTCGAAGTTTACATGATTAAGGAACCAAATAAATACATCTTAATTTAGTTATTAATGGGAAAACAAAAATAGTTGCTGCTTTTTTTTAATAAAAAAAAATGAAAAAGGATATATGCGTGTATATAAAATTGGTTGATTTAATTATACAAAGTGCATATAACTCGTTTATAAAGCAAGCAAATATACTTCTTAGAATTTCTCCAAATCAACTACGAATGAAATTTCTCCTTTTTTTTTTTCTTAAAATATTGCCTACAAAAGAAAGTCATGAGTTTGAATACATTTAAAAATGACAAAAAGTGTCAGGAAAAAATTCCACCACTTTTTCATGAAGGCAAAGACATTAGCAAAAGAGAAAATAAATAAATTTTAAAAAAGGCCAAAAATATCAACAAAGTGGGCCAAATTTTATTTTTATTTTTTTTTCTACGTAGTATAATATTATAAAATATAAATGATGGCGATTGGACTACAATAAACTCATGAATTTGGATGCGGATGTCAAGCGTCAGTTTATCAGTCTGCAAAATAATGAGAATGGATCGACTCCAATGAAAAAATTTTGAGGTCCAAGTTAATTAGATATGTTTGCATATAAGAGAGCAAAATACAGTGAAAAGATTTTTTTATATGGGGAGGGCTCACCTTTATTGAGGAATAAGGAATAAAATTTGAATGCGATAATAAATTTTTAAAAGTTATCAGTATTATACCGTCGCTGTGTCATAAATTTATCTTCCAAACACTCAAAATTTGTTTAATCTTTTAAAATTCTGTGTCGAGACTCACTACTTCTCGAGAGTTCGATCTTAAACTAACAGAGCACCAGGCTTAGCCATTTAGTAAATTTTAAATAGTGGTGGACATTTGGTACATCGATTCAGTTAATTAAAAATATAACTTATATTTAATAAAAATTTATTTATTAAATAAAAATATTAATATAATTAAATAATTAAAAAAATATATTAAAAAATAAATAAGAAATAATTTTATTTTATAATAAAAATATATTTATAATAAAAATTTATATAATTAAGATTTAAACAAAAAATTAATAAAAAAATAAAAAAATTATTTTTAAATTTTTTAATTAATCAATTAACTATTAATTAAATTAAAAATTAAAATAATTTAAACTCTTCGACAAAATTGATCAAATTAAATTATTAATTAATTAAATTAAATTTTTAATCAATTAATTAAAAATTCAGTCGTGAAATTGAATTGTTTCACCCCTAATCCTAAATAAATAACGAAAAATATTTTTTTCAAATAAGTTGGCTATAAATGGAATGAACACCGACCATGGCAGTTGTGTAATAAAAGCAAAAAAAGATGGCAAAAGAAAAATGAAGTCCCGATGATTAAGTAAAGAAAAAAGAAATATGAAAATAAAAGAAGAGGTGGTGGTGGAAGATAATGTCACCTTGGCAAATGCCTTTTTTACCGATTTGCTTCTTAAAACATTTAATAACAATAATAAATAATTTAAGGCTTTTATTAATTATCATACCACCCCAAACTTATTTAACTGTTATCATCTCTTTGTGAATTGGGATGGCTCTTGGTTACCGTTGTTAAGTTAAAAAAAAAGTAAAAAATTAATTCGTATCAATAATTCAGTATATTTTCAAAAAAAATTACACTTAATTAGTCCAGCTTAATTTGTATGATATGAATTACAATTATAAATATATATTACTTTATTATAACTAAAAAAAGAAGTAAATATTTTTTAATTAATAATTTGTCAATTAAAAAGAACATTTGAGTAATTGGCTAAAATGCATAATTTATCAATATTAAAATTTTTAAAATTATCATTTACCACTAAATTAAGGATTTATCTAAATAAATGGTTAGAAATTAGTAGTAATAAATTTTAAAATATTTGATATACTATTTAACATCTTGTTTACACAGTTAATTGCAATTATTAAACAAACAAAACGAAATTGAAATTAGATAATTAAGTGCTAAAAGAAAAGGGAAATTAATTAATTAAAGACGATTGTAGTAAGTATTAATAAAAGAAAAGCAATAAATATATGAAAATAATAAATTTAAACTAAGAAAAAGAAAGAAATGAATAGGGTAAAGAGAAGAGGAATGGAAAAAGCAAGAGACGTCAAAAAAGCAACAGCTAAGCGCATAGATTTGAGGGACCCATCAAATTTTGCTGGGTATAGATTTCGTCGTCTTTGACGGGACCTCAACACTCTTTCGCTTTCCACTATTTTTTTCCATTTTTATATACTATATGATTAAACAAAAATCTTTTTCATCGAAAAAAAAATATATAAATTAAAGTATCAATTTTTTAATTATTTTATATAAAATTATAAATAAACATTGATTAAGTAAAATAATTTTTTTATAAAATCAACCATTAAAAAATTTATTATAACTCTTACAGGTTAAATTGAATGATAATTTTAAATTTGAATTCTGATATATAAAACACTCTAATGATTTATTGTTTAGAGTGCTTACTTTATATATGTAATGTCGAATTATGAAATAATATAAATAAAACTTAAAAAATTAAAATCCAATAATAATAAGATTTGGATTTAAAACCTCCGATGAATAAAATAATAATCATTATAATAAATATAGTATTTATTTATAAATAGTACGTCAGAAATTAAATTATTTAGTATGTTTAGAACAACAGAATAATAGATTTGGAAGTACACAGACATTAATAAATAAATTGAAGTACACTACTTAGAAAGGTCCAACAAAACTCCTGTCAAAGATAAAAACTCTTATTGTGAATTATTTTAGCAGTTAATAAGTGCAGATGACAATCTTAAAAAAAATATATGATAATTTGTGGACAGCATATTTTGAAGTTGATTGTGTCTTTAAAATGGGAGAAAAAAATAATAAAAAAAATTATTGTTCATAGTTATGATATTGTAACAGCAACGATATGGATACTTTTGTTAGGTTTGCTAATTCAATTAGTGGATCTTGTCTCTGCTCAATACATCAAATAACTGGAAAATTCAATCTAAAGTGTTTTTAGTCTCCATTATTGAATTAAGATGTTCATGCTAAACACGAAGCGAATCAAAAGTCGCCACAAAAAATCGAATAGATTGACGTCAACATTTTAATCCAATAATAGGGATTAAAAACGTTTTAAATTGAATATTCTACTTATTTAATGTATTTCTTAAAGAAATATTTCCTTTTGAAACACTTTTATAATTACAACAATTAGATATGATTATAAGGAAAATTTTAAAATGAACTTTGACCAAATCTCCACCCATCATTCAAGTCAATTATAAATTATAATTTAAAAAAAATAAGTAAATTATTTTTTTAAATATTATAATTTAAATAAAAATTTATGATTGATTTAGTTTATGAATAAAAATATAAATCAAATTTATGATAACATTTTTTTATTACAAAATAAAAATAGCTAAAATATTTTTTTCAGCGGAAGATAAAATTATTAAAATAAGAAAAGAGTACAGAAAGCCTTGTATCTTTAAGGCGCTAGAACATACGGAAGATAACTAAACTTCTCCATACCTATTGGAGTTTGAAACTGATAAAAAACAATCTCGAACAGGAAATCTATCTAAGAAAAGGATTTTTTTAATGTGTGTAGTGGCAAAATTAGAAACAGAATGAAGAGAGATAAATTTTCTAAGAAAAAAAAAATATAAATGAACTAAAAATAAAAATAAATATTTTATATTATAGTAAAATTTATATTTTTGTTATAAATTTCTATCACAAATTTTTATTATTTATTGAATTTTAAAAATTATATATATTTTTTTATTTTAATTTTTTAATCTATTAATTTATTTATAATATTTTATTAAATACTATTTCAAATGAGAATATTAATTTTATCTAATTCATAATTAAATAATAAAATTCTAGTATTAACCTAAATATCTATTTGTAAAACCCTAAATACTCACTAATTAAAATAAAAAAGAAACATAAATAATAAAAAAAACCAATATATATATATATAATACTATATCTATATAAATATCTAATCACAATACTTTAAATATTCACTAATTAAAATATATATATGATAAAATATCAATATGTATATAAAATACTATAAAATTTTATAAAAATAATATATATATACACTAATCTCAAAAATACTAAATATCCACTAATTAAAAAAATATATGATGAAAAAACAAATATATATATATAATACAATATATATTTATACCTAATTAGAAACCTCTAAATACCCACTAATTAAAAAAATATATATGATAAAAAAATTAATATGTATACAAAATACTATCCATTTAAATTTTTTATATTTTTATAAAATACTATATGTAAAATAATATTAAAATTTTATAAAAATACTATATACATAAATACCTAATTATAAAATTTTAAATACTCAAATAATAAAAAAAATATATATAATAAAAAATTTTAATATGTATATAAAATACTATATGTATGTAATTTTTATAAAATATTATAATATTATATATATATTATATATATATATATATATATATATATATATGTATTTACATATTTATATATATAAGGAGGGAGGAGGGAAGGGAGGTCCATTGCCCAGAGGATCATCTCTTTTGGCCCCTGCTTTATAGTATCTTTTAAATAACATTAAATACTTTATTTTAATTGGAATTCGTATTTTTATTAAAATTTATTGCATTTACTTTTTTTAAGGTGTAATAAATAAATTACATATATTATAAAATGATTATAATAAATTTCAATAAACATAATACCCATTTTAATAAAAAAATAGAGTATTTAATGCTTATTAAGGTATGCCTTAGGGCACAAGTTAAAAAGATCCTATATCCTAAATTAGAATTTATGAAAAACAAACTCTGATCTCGCAGTGAAAGTGAGCTAAAGTAATGAGACATCTAGCTCCAGCATTGGGACATTAAGGGGTAGCAGCATTATCAGATAAGCATGTGGAATGCCGAAATAAAATTAATTTGCTTATGAAAAAAGAATGATCAATTTGAAGCGCCGAAAAATAGACCAAAAAACTCATTGTCCAAATATTAGATCGATATAAAAAAAAACTCATTCCACCATATAGATAAAGAACAAAAGGATCTCTTAAAAGTCAAATATGCGAATAAATCAACCACAAAACAAAAAAAAATTAGAAAATAAGTATAACAACTGAGGAAAAGAAAAACTTAGGGGTGGCCGACGCCACTTTAGATATATAGCTGAGAACCCAAAGATTAGAGCTCTAAACGAGACAGAAAAACAAAAGTTCCCAAGGAAGTTTGACAAATTATAAGTGTTAAAACTGATGGAAATAACTAAAAATCTAGTGCTAACAATAACCAGTCTCTAAATTAATACTATACTTGTATGTTTATGATTAATGATTTTGAAGATTTTCATATCTTAAAACTTTAATTATTCTGAACTTGTCTTTTCGTAAGTGGGTTATTATTTGAATTTTACTTCTTACTCAAATTAAGCAGTAATATTTATGAATTATATACTTAACATGGGAAAAAGAAAAAGGAGAAATGAAGAAAAGTGAATTTAAGTTAGTTGTGTGTGTTGTCTCCATCTGTGCAGCGTTTCAGTATAATTGAAGGTCATTTTCTTCTTATTTTACCCTCTTTTTTTTTTTAATTTTTTAACCTCGTACACATCGGCATTTACATGAATAATAATGAGTTTGCAGAGTGGGCCGGTGAGGATGAAAATTTTATCAAACTTTCTGATGACTTCTCCTTTTATTGCCAAATTAATTGGAAAGTCATCAATAAATTTTTTTGGGGGAAAAAGAGTAACATGTTTAGGAGATATAGAGCAAGTGGGCTTTTACTAGGCAAAATATGAGAAGTGTTTCCACTTTGGATTAATAATCATTTCATTTTATACATTTTGCCTTGCAAGATGTAAAAGATTTCAAGGGAACATCTTGGTTACCTTAGCGGGCACGCCATAATAACTTCATTTCATTTTTCTTATATATAAGAAGCATATCAAATTAATTTGTTAAGTTTCAATATATTTTGATCACTTTTTCCTTTCATTTGCAGTGATAAAATGATATTGACACAATTTTTATACATGGTACATGAAATTCTTATTTTTTTCTAATATTTTTTTTATAGTAATTCTAAATAAATTGAGACGAGGTTGATAAAGTATATCTCTTGGTAGCAAGCACCATTTACATTTAGGCCATGCCAAAAGCCCTAGTAGAGGCTAGGCTGCTGTCACTGTGTGAGGCAATTGGTTTAGCTCTCAAGCCTGCAGACCTAAAATTCAGAGTATGGGCATAAATGGCTAGCCTTTTCAACATTATAGGCACAAAATTAGTTACTTAAATAATATGTTCTTATAACCATAAAGTACGTGCCATAAAAATTACTAACCTTTTTAAACATCATTTGCGGGGTTGGTTGGCTGACCTAATTGCCAAACACAATTTCTAAAACATTCAAGTGGAGTCTAATTCAAAACCTGCTTAATTGGTTTAGATTTCTATTTTCTGTCTGATTTAAATTATATAATTTATCTAATATTTTATCTTGATATATACATATATTTAACATGTGAAATTGTATATAATATTTTCAATAAAAAATATAGATAATACAATAAATTAATTTAATAAACAATTAAAAAATAGAAATTATGTATCTAATTATTGTCATCTGCATGGGGATATTTTTTCTTTTAAAAAAAATAAAGATTAGAGAATAGACAAAAAAAAAATATAGCAAAACCAGGCCTAAGCTTTGAAAAGAAAATATGATTGCAAGGTTGAAAAAGTTATTATAAAAAGATTATATTGGCCAAAAGAAAATATGAAAAGATTATGGGCTTTCCTAATCACAATGCAAATTAATAGGCAAATGCGTGTACGTCTTTTATTAGACATGTTTGTAATCAGACTCCACAAAGAGACAGAAACTAATGATTTATTTTACTACTACCACTACTAATAATAATTAATTATATTTATCATTATCTTAATCCGAAACAATGAAAACCCACATTCGAACCTACATGTTGATATATATATATATAGCCCTAATTCAATAACAACTACAAAAGGTTCAATTTCTTTGTCTTTACAAAAAATGGAAAATAAAACAAGTTTAAGACAATATGACACTTATAGATAGACTAAATTACTTAATTGAATGATTTAGTGTGGACCCCTCTTTTGTTAATTATGTTAGTGTTTAGTGATAACATGACTAATTTAATTTAAAGACAATGAAGGTTTGATATGATCACTAATCATGATTAATGATAAAGAAGGGAGGCTATAAGATTATTAGTATTACCAACCCTTCACACATTAATTTCAACCCATTTAAGGATGGGATTTAATTAAATATTTGTTAATACAGACACAGACACAAACACAGAACCAAACAAGAGTTGACCATTTGTTTGTGTTTGCCTCTTCTTTAATTTTTCATCTGCCTTTTTTTTATTTTTATTTTTTTATTTTCAATTTTTCAAAGGGTATTTATTTGGTTAGAGAAGAAGGGGGGCAAAACAAGAAAGCAAGGCAGCAAATAGTTAGATATTTTCTTGATCATGTTTTGGGTGACAACAAAACTATAATTTCATTAGCATAAATATATTAGTTCTAATTGCTCTGACATAATATTATTATTCCTTCTGAAAATCTAATCATTTCTATATCATCTAATTGGTTAGTTAAATAGGATCCATTGTCCCCCCTTTCTTTTAAAGTCTTTTAATTTTCAATTTTGTACATGTCAAATCTTTTAGGTTTCTTCTCCTCTAATCTTTTAAATTCACCATCATTTTCCTCAAATCATTTCTCTCTATCAAACTATTTTCGTTTTTCCATATATGTGTATATATATATATATATATATATATATATGTAAGAAACTGAAGTCAAAATTTAAAAGCTTATTTAACGAATATTTAAATTAAATCTAATATATTCGAAGATTTTTACCCTATATTAATAGTGCATAACTTAATATTTTTTAAGTAAAGAATTTTGAAAATATAAATTTATATAATTTTTTAAAAAAATATATCAAAAAATAAAAAATTTTTCAAAGATAATCACTTTTTTTTTAATAATATTAATTTTTCTAAATTTTTTAATTTTAAAAAATGCAAATTTCAGAAATATACATATAGTATGTATTTTATTTTTACAAGTATATATTGTGTATATATTTAATATATTAAAGATATTTTTAAAAAAAAATAAAAAAGTGATATATTAAATTATTTTGATGGGCTTAATTATATATGTAGTGGCTTAATCAAATAGTTCTATTCTTTTGGGATGTAATGATAATAATACATAGAAAAAGAGTAATCAACATGGCTTTACGTGCATGCCTAAATATACAAATATATTGTCTTAAAATAGACTCGAATTCAGATCTTCTCCTCCAAATATATATATAATTATAAATGGTTTTGGGTTTTGGTTAACCTTGGGTTGAGTAACCAAACCAAGTTGATTTGCATGATTAAGCAAAATTTGAACCACCAAATGTGGTTGACTACAGAGTATCCAAAGTTGATTACAATTTATATATGGTCAAAGATCCTTACATAGCTTACATAGCTTTCCCGGATACTAGATTTCTTCTTGCTAACTTACATTATATTTATTCAAGTATTTGTTAAAGACTCTAATAATAATTTATAATATAAGAAAAAAAAATATTAATATATATATTGTTTGGCAATAATGATGAATTTAGTATATTTGAAGTCCAAGCAAGAATCTTTGCATTATGAATTATGGGGCCACTTAATGAATTATTATTATAATTAATAGCATATAACTTAATTAATTGTTCATATTATTATATTTACTATAACAATAAAACAAGTAAATAAATTTCAGTGGAGAAAAGACTCAATTAAGAATTTAAAGCACTTTTGAGATCTTGCAAAGTTATGAGATAGATAATGTAGGGCATAGTGGAATAAACTAAGGCAGATGGGTAGAAGGGGACAATTTTGGCCTTCTCTATACATACACATATAGTTAATTATTTATATGCACTGGAAGGCACTATGGCCAATAACCAAACTATTATTAAAAAAAAATGTCCCATAATTTTTAATTGAGAAAAGAGAGCAAATGGGCATATATCACCATCTTTTTTTTTTCTCCAAAAAACATTATTCGGTATGAATTAGATACACTTCTTATTTCAAAAAAGTTATATTTAATAAAAATTAAAAAATTAGTTATTTTTATTAAAATATTAATTTACATATATATATTTTTTAAATTAAACTTTTATTTTAGTATGAGGCATAATTATTAAATATTTTAAATAAGTAAAATGAAATATGGGTATAATGTAAATTTAATATATTAATTAATTTATAAAAATAATAAATAAATTATAATTTGAAATAAATAAAAAATTGAATTTATCTATTTAAAATAAAATAAACGATACAATTCAAAGTGGATTAAATATAAATTTCAGAATTGAATTTCAAACTTTTTAATATTTCAAATTTTGATATAACAAAAGGCTAAATCGCTGTTATTTTAATAATTATTAACAGACAAATAAACCTAAATGAGGGGCACCAAAAGGGCTGAAGGCCCTATCATATGTAATTTTGGATGGGATTCTTCATGAAGACCTTTGCTGATACCTTTCAAAGGTATCAAAACTGCTAATTATTTAAGTCCCTTTATTTGGTCCCATCTTTTACTTCGTAGAATTGTAGCAAATGTTGCCTTTGCAATTATTAGAGAGACTAAAGTTGGTTTAATTGCTCTTCTACTACACTGTTTTGGAAACATTAAACATAAACTTTTTTTTAAAAAAAGGAATTTTTGTTTCAAAGTTTTTTCCTTTAAAGAATGGAAACAATCTTTGAATACCATTACCTCTTGGGACTAAATCATTGCTTTTCAAAAGAATTTAAGGTTGCTTAACATTAGAATAAAGTAAGATATGCGATTTTAGATGATTTATTTTTTATAAATTACAAAAATTCAATAAATTATACCCAGAATAAATCTTTTAACTTTTTTTTAATTGTGAAATATATGCTCACCTATTGAATTATTAGTTATCAAAGTATAGACTGATGGTCAGAAAAGTGTATTGTTTCCACTTGAATATCAAATTTAAGTCTAAGTGTTCTTCTCCCCACTATAATTAATAAAAAAATTATTATTTAAAAAGAATTTTGAGATTTAACCCATAATATCTACTTGAAATTATTTTCAAATAAATCAACTACCAATTTATTAGTATATTTTTTTTGATAAAATTTAAAAACATTACAATTATCAAAAAATATAAATCAAAATTATTTAAAGTGAAAAATAAAATTTATGTAGTAGCAGTTTAATTGACCTGAATTAAATTTTGAAATAAAATATCATATAATGTTCTTTTAACTCTCATTTCTATGTCTAGAGTTTAAATTTTGAAATATCTAAAATCATGTTAATAAGAAGCGGAAAGTTAAATCCATTATATAAGGAAAAACAAAGATTTCTTTGGAAAAAAAAGGAAGAGGAATGTTCATACCAAAATGGCTAAAGTTCTTATGAAAAGAATCAGTCCAAGTATGGCCCATCATGTCTATACAGATTCATGTTAATAATTGGATTAATACATTCATGTCAAGAACTCTTGATTGCTGCATTTTGAGCCCAAACATGGCCAAACTCACTAGCGTATGACTCGTAAAATTACATATTCAAAAACTATTATGTTTCAGAAAATTAAATACTCAAAACCTGGCAAAAAAAAAGTAGTAGTAACTGGGTTTTGAAGCTTGTTGGAAGATCGACTTATATTAATATTATTTGACACCTCAAACCTCACTTGGTTATGAGCAGCCAGGAGGTAGTCCACTTGCGCTTATAGTTGATGTAATTGACTAACTATGATTATTAGAATGTAGGTGGATATTTTGGATATGATTCCCAATGTTCGAGGCAACCAATTATTAAAGAGTTGAAAAAAAAAAGTAAAGGAAAAAAAAATTCAAGATCACTTGATACATCTGGCAAGGACAATCATGAACCCTATTCTAATCTTTTATTGATCTGATTAATTTCTCAGTTCCAATCAATAGATTCATAGTACATATTCCATTTCTGTGGCAACCGTTTCTTAGGGGTTCTGAAGAGACTTCATGTTAAGAGTACAACAGTATCCAAGTATCACTCCTCTTCTCCAAAGTCCATAAGAAAATCAGTCAAGTTTTCTGAATCTTCTATTGCCTCTTCAAGAGACATAGAATCCTTTTTAGGCTTTGCCTGCAGATTCAATGGGAATATGAAAAGCATTTAGTGGCTTGAAATGGGTAAAAACTGGTAGGTGAATAATAGTCACGAAACAAATTAACTGGAATACAAGTTGGTGGACCAAATTTTCAATTTCTGTCGCGATAAGAAAGAATCTTCAGCTTCTGTCAAGTGGGGTTCTAGTGAAAAATGATGAAAATGCTTTACATTTTTTTCAGTAGAATGAAAACTTGAGCAATATTCACTCCAAATACTGTAGAATTGATAAATAAGTTTAATTCATAACCAGAAAATGAGAATGATAGTGGTCGAGCATGCTTCAGAACCATGAGATGGAGATAATAGTTCTGCTGGCAGCCTTTGTGCACGTGGGTCTCAGTGAGGCAAGAGTCCGACATTATTTAACATGATAGAAATAAATCATCACCCTTGATTAATCTGAAGGACAGTACTGAGAACGCCCTAAATGTGTGCATATGTGTGTCTGTCTATATGTCTGACTCAGCTAAGGCAAAGTAATCACAAGAGTTAATAAGGTATAACATACCTTTGATTTGCGAAGCTGAGGGGTAGACTTTAGAACACTCCAATTCCGAGTAATTTTCTCACCCTCGTCCTTGTCTTCGTCGCCATCTTCTTCTTCTTCTTCTTCTTCTTCTTCATCATTAACATCACTATCCTCTCCATCCTATTGTCAGTACACCAATATCAACAGATTGTGCCATAGCTTCATCCATGTCTGTCATCTGCTTTTAAAATTATTGAAAAGGATGAATATGAAAGTGGAAACGAGACATAATCTATTATTTGCTGCCATATACCCATGCACATTCGTCACTGTTCTTTAAATGCTTCTGAATGAAATCTAATTTATCAGAAACTGCCGGCATATGTTATCCAACTTGTCACAAAATACCAGCCTAATTGAATCTCTCTCTGTTATATCAGTACGAACCATATATTTAGTATTTGAAAGAAAATAAAATACACACTAGAAGTCTAGAACATTAGTTCCCCTGAATTTGCCAGAATGTTATGTGTTATGTGTATCTGAAATTTCGTTAGGGTCCATTTGGTAACTAGGCATTTGAAATTATTGAGCATATGCTTATTTTAATGATTTTACACAAATCCCAACCCACAATCACCCCATATGACCATTTATCCAAATGAACCCTTAACAAACTAAAGCAAATCAGTGATTTAAAAATATAAATTGGTTACGGATGATATGCTTCAAAAAAGGCTTTGACTGCTTCAACAAGAATATCTTTCAACATGAGATGAGTTCATCAGAAAGCCCAGACATGAAATGTTCATATTTTCATTCATTGCCAGACAATAGAGAACAAGATCATACAAGCCACAAACCATTAGCTCTGCATTTTGAGCTTGTACTAATGAAGTATTGGAACCTGTATACCTTGACTCAGGTGGTAAGGATTAAGGCGCCACAGATGAAATCTTAGGTTCAAAAAGTACTAATCATATTATCCCATGTAACAGTGCAACAAGAAAACTGGACTTACTCTTCTCATCTTCTGTATCTAAAAGACCTCTGAAGATGATTCACATTAGACAGTAGAAACAGTGGATAAACAAAGAGTTCTAGAATTACATATATAAACCGGATTCAAGAACACTAACAGCCACATAAAGCAGTTTATCTGGAAAAATTTTAAAATTTTTACAAGGGATGCACTCATAATTTGAACCATTCTGGAACTTTTTGGAAGAAAACAACAGGATGACATTTAGACTGGCCACAGAGACAGAGACTCATTGCAGCCTAAAGGGGAGAGGGGGGATAGAGAAGGGAGGATTTAAAGATCACTTCAAACATAACAATTGAAACATTCTGCATGAACAAAAAGGAAAATATATTTCTTCCTGTGGGACTAGAAAAAAGTTCCATCCAGCCAATTTGGCACAAAAATAATACATCAAGCTGATCATTTTCTGTGAATTACCTCAAGTTGCTCTGTCTTCTCTTTTGCCAAAATCTTCTCAAACTCCTCTCTAGGTACAATTTTGCCATGCTGATCAAAGAAAGAAAAAGAAAGTCAGTCATTGACATAGGCAATAATCCTAAAACACAAATTCACTATTTTTTGCATAGGATAATTTCAGAATGCCTCAACTAAAAATTTGGACATTTTAAGCAACTTGAGAAAAATCACAAGGCCAGGATTACTATAAGACACTGATGTTTTGGAGAGAATTGCATAATGCTGCTTTGGTTTTCTCATTCTTAACAAAATCAATTTGTTTAACTGGGATGTCTTGATGGACTCGAAACAAAACAAGCTATTAAATCCTTAATTCAATTCTAGTGTGATTATCACAGTCAAAATCTACCATAGCATCCATAATTCTTTTATGATCGAAGGCTCATAAAGGAACTGCTTGTCAATCCAACAGTATAGTTGATTTCTTTATGCCAGATTTGTCCACTAGAATCTCATCTCCACGTACAAGCAACACGAAAAATTGATAGTGAAAACTCAACTGGATATCAAAACCCAGCTTATGGATAGAATAACTTCAGCTGGATAATTCCAGACATGATCCTACTTACACTGACCATCACCCATATAATCCATGAAAATTACCCAAATGAATGACACGAGTGTAGAAGCATCAAATCCAATGACAATAACTTCTGGATCAGTTTGCAGCAGACTGCTGGCAAGTAAGTTTCACCAGTAATCTGCTGATATTTTTGACTTCTGGAGATCATCTAACAAACGATTCAGCCTTGAGCTTTTTATCAAGATCTCTCAGAAAACTGTTTAACTTATATTTGTCAACCAAATTATGGTATCACGACAAGAAAACCATGAAAGATCAATGATAAGGTCACTGCATATAAACCTCTATATAATATGATAAAAAAATGAACTTGAAACAGATTACTAACCTCTTTCAGGAAAGCCAGCATATTGGGTGTTGGTTCATGAAAATCAGGACCCCTGTAATCAATTATTTCATTTGGATCTTGGATGTAGTTGATTGTTGGGTAAACTGGATCTCCACCCCAAACTGCAAAGATCAACCGAATTGTCAACTTCCAGACAGAATGAAGAATCAACCTTTTTTTTTACTTCCTACCTACTTAAACTAATAATAAACCTTCATGGTTATGGAAGGACAAAGTTGCAGATACAGAGTCATATTTCTAATTGACATCATTAGAGTGCAGTTATACTAAAGATTTCAAAAAGAATAAGAGAGGTTAGAAACATTCAGCAAGCTTGCCATATGTTATGGACATTAGAGGGTGAATAATAGTTTCCAGATCAAGATTGAGATGACGATAAAAGATCCAAAGTAATAAGTGTTGACTAAGATACTTTGCTTTATTAGATCCTCTCGCATTCACATTGCTAGAGGATCTCTACGAATACGTATATCTGTCCCTATCATTATGCGATATTCTCGATCTGTTTGATGGCAGAACATTTCAATCAGTTGGGCATTTTCATCTTCACCAGTCTGTTCAAAATGCTTCTGTATAGCTTCACGTGAGGTGTCTCTCTTCCATGCTTTTACCCATTCTGAGTAATATGCCATAGGACCTATTCTTTCCGGTCTTTCTTGTTCAGCTCGAAGCCTACACAATGTAGCAATGACATGAATCCGTGTTATAGACAAGTTTTTCTACTGAACCATCTGGTTGAAAAGCAATCACTGCATTAATGGAAGGAATATCAAGAGAAAACAGATAGGGGAGTAGAAATGAATATCATGGGAAGAAATGAACATCATGGGACATTATCAGTTATGAAGCACGTTGTGATTTTTTTCAAACACTGTGTCTATACAAAAGTATGGAGGTTTTGGAGTTTAAACACCGTTTATACACTGTCTATACATCCGTGCAGAAGTAGGTGTTTGATCTCAGGAATCATTCTTTCGCAAGTAAGCAGGTCTTGCAAAATTTTCAGTTCTCTAGATGTCATTGATGCAAGTACAAGAGATTGACATGGCAACAAAGTAAGAAAGGTCAATTTTTCCCATCTCTTGTCCACCAGTTCGTAAGGCACACTACAATGATAGGAAGGTCAGCATCTGGATTATTGTTTTCTAATCTTCTAATCTTGTAATGCCTAAGTAGCTTCCTTATGACAGGTTATGAATGAAGCATTCCATTTTCTTTTCTCTCTATACCCCCTTACCCTCTTTTTCTTTTTTCTTCCATCTCTATCCTCTCTTATATTCAGCAATCTTGGAAGTAAAGCAACTCCCAGCTCTCTCATTTTATCTGTCATTTAGATTTTCTTGCGGTTACAAGGTTGGGAGGCAGCATCTATTCCCTTCTTCTATCTTTCACACTTTAACTAGTTCTTTCTCACCACTTATTAGAATAAACCAACAAACAAAGGCCCTAAGATTTTACGCTCCACGACATGTTAGATAATATACATAAAAGTCTCCTAAACATTGAATGCATCACATTCCCCCATCTGTCATACAATGAAGAATTCAATATTTTATGTACCTTGCATTTGATAAATCTAGCACATTTATTTTAAAGAGAAAGAGAGAGAACATATATTCCCCCATCTATCATACAATGAAGGGTTCAATAGTTTACGTACCTTGAATTTGAATTTGATACATATTGCAAATTTATTTTAAAGAGAGAGAGCGAGAGAGGAGAAGAGGGAGGGAGACTGGTGGAGAAGAAGATGGATGGGAGAGAATTTGATAAAATATAATATGCTTTCACTAATATAAAGTTAAATAAAGATTAAAAGAAAGAAATACCGTGAAAATAACCAAATAATAATAATAACAACATATGAACTGCAATTCTACCATCTAAACCAATTTCTAGCTGAAAGAAAATTAATTCACGAAGAACGATAGCCATTATCAGCAACTCATTACAGTTATTTACTTCGAACACAAGCAAGCTAAACAAACCCTCAAAACATTTTAATTTATAACTCTGTTATTTGGTGCAGGAAAGAAATTTAAGCTTTAATTGAAATAAACATGAAGCATGTGATGTGAGCATCCATTTAAAGGTGATTTTTAAAGGCCTAATTTCTTTTATTATTATTTTTTTATCTTCCTCTCAAGCATCTGCTTTATAGTAGTTTCTTCCGTAGGCCTTTGTTGAAACTCCAAAGCATCTAAATTTACATTTTACATCACATCACTTGCTAATTTCAACATGCACAGTGGAAAAAGAAAAAGAAAAGGAAAGAAAAGAAAAGAAAAGAAAGAAAACTCAGCAGCGTCTTTTATTCTTCTCCACTCATGCCATCAGTACCTTCTCAAGATATAGTGATATATTCACAGTTAATGTCCCTTTATTAATTTCCTAATCATGTACCATGAACTGTAGGTATCATTATAGCAGATATTTAAAATCTTTCAAATGATAGCTACCTCTATGATCATAAAACTATTAAAAATCCACTTCTACATCTCAACATCTAGCACCAATCAGTGAGTAATATCCTTGTATAGTTATGTTGCTTTCTCCATATTTAAGATCAGTCTATCCATTTGAAAGTGGCCATCAAGAGAATCAAAGAGAAAAAAGAAAGGCCACTAATAATATTTTCACACATTCAATTTTATCTACATGTTCATTTTTCAGTAAACCGTGCTCAGTTACATTCCCTAATTCCTATTGCACTCCAAAAAAATATTTCAACTAAAAATCAAAATTACCTTTCTTCTTTAAAAAGATGTTTCCTAGCTCTATAAAGAGCAGTCTCTGTCAATGTTGGCTCCTCACCATAAAGCTTCACTTGCCCTGTTTCAGCCATTGCTTTGAGGAAAACCTTTAGAAATCAAAATAAAGTGCATTACAACTATGAGTGCTTTTTTCAGCAAGAAGGAGGCTTTTATGTTAACAAACTTAACAGGCTAAATAAGCTATGTTGTTTAATTGTAAATGCTCACACAAGTACAATTCATAAAGCAGAAATTGTAGAGAGTTCCAAGAGCAAACAAAAGATGAACATGTAGCCAAAAACCAATGTGAAGAATGATTTCAAAATTTGACTCCATGACTATTAATATTTTAAAAGCATATTTTTCAGGTCACATACTTCAAATATCATGCAGCCTTTTGAATCCATAGCATAATGCCATTACTGGTGACAAGGAGTATCTTAGTACAACTTATTCATCTTTTTTTCTCTAATACTAACCGTTTCCACATCAGGTTTTCTCCTTCGCCATCTCGACCATTGTTCATTCTCTGGCTTTCTCCAGTTCCACCATAATTCTTCATTAGTAAGTGTCCCCTCAATTGGCTTCTTCACTTTTGGATCAATAAAGGAATGAGGGAGTCCCAGTTTCTTGTCTAAATCATATCCAGTCTCTTGTTCGTCCACAGGTTCTGGCTGATAAACCACATAATCAGATGAGACATCTTTAGGTTCTTCCATCTCATCAATACTTTCAGGTCCGTCTAGAGCTTCCGTGCTAACTATAGAAGATTCAGGAGCAGTGGCTCATGTTCTCTGCTTTCTCCTCCTACTTCTAGGCCTTTCCCCATAAGATGGAGATCTTGTTCATGTACCTGTTGGTTCAGGAGCCCTGGCTGCCCTAACTCGATCAGCAGTACCTGCTGGCCAGTACTCCTGTCCTGGAATACTAGCACGAGCACCAGATGCTGGTTCAAGTTGACCAGATGTGGAGTCCATATAACTATGGTAGGGAGGACGTTCAACAGACACATGCTCAATGTATTCATCTTTCTTCTCACATTTTATACAAGGAAGTAACTGAGCCTTCGTAAGTGCTTTGAAGCCAAACCGAACTTGCGATTTTCCAGCTGAAAATGAACCTACAAATGATGTCTGCATAGTCACAGAAAATTATACATTTAACTAGCATCCAACAAAAAGAAGTGTGAAAGAAGCATCTTTTGACAGAGGAGAAAAAAAGGAAATTTTCAACTCTCCGACTCTCATGCAAATTACTCGATACATTCTAGACGCAACTTTAAATAACCAGGAAATCATCCAATAAAATGTATCATTATTCGCATAATAAATGGTTTATAACACACTTATTGTTGGAACACATACACATATCCAGCTATTTCAAAAGAATCTCACATTGGAAAAACACAAGAATCTCACATTGGAAAAACACAAAACTTTCATTCCCTTTATATATTATCATATGTTATTCGACTTGCAAAGGGTGAAAAGAAAGGTGGGTCTTGCGCCCATGAGAAATGGCCCAAAAGCCCAATTCAGGTGGAAATCAGTGCTTCTCCCTCTCAATTCTTTACTTACTGTCTTCTATTTGTATTGCTGGCTCCTTATTTTGTTCTTCTTCACAGTAATTCATAACATTCATAACATGAATTATAATAGCACTTCTACGGTAGAGTAAATAAGAAATGCTGGTACAAAATTTTATCTTAGATTCACCGAGGTATTTTTATTTCATCAATCCATCTTTCTGGAAACAAAGTCAACAAGATTAAAGAGATGATTGCGTAGGAATATATTCTCATAATAAATTGACCAAAAGAGTGGATTGAAGTAGTGCAAAATCAGCTGGAGATACTTGACAGAATAATGAAGCAAAGAGGTGGCAGCCTAGTCTGAGGGCAATACTATAATCTGTTCCAAGAAAACAAGTGGGAAAAAAATAGAAAAGAAAAGGGAAGAAACAGAAATTAAACCTGCAAATGACTGGAACCTGGCTTCTCAGCGACAAAGCTATCTGCATAAGCTGTTTCCCTCAATCCTCTGTCTGCCATACCAATCCCCACCAAAACAAAAAAAAAGGGTTACTACTAATTATTCATGGAATTCTCATAATGATAGAAGGAAAACTCCATCAAACAAACAAAAATATAATGAAACACAAAACCTTGATAAATCCAATTTGCAGAAAGAGACGCCATTTTTTTTGTTCAATTAGCTATAGAGCTCATAAAATCTGCAGAAGGAAACAATTTTGTTTGGTGGGTATTGTATCATTGATTGAAATTTAACCCATTAGCATAAAATACAACAAAGAAAAGAACAATATCAAACGCTAGAAAGTTAAACAAAAATTTGATGAAAAGAAAGGGAGGCTTGGGATAAGAACAAACGGTTTCCCAGTTGAATTATAGAGGGAAAATCCAGCACAATCACTATATTTTGGGTCGTTTATACGTCAAGAAAAAACTGACTCTGATTTCAACGGCAAGCTATTTAAAAAGTGGTTAGGCTGGATTTAAAAAAATTAGTAGTGTTTATAAGTTAAATTAGACTTATAAATATTTAAACTTTTAAGTGTTTATTTTAAACATTTAGCCGTAAATATATTTAATAAAAAATAATTTATAAACATATTTATTATTTAAATTACTAAAAAAAATATTCAATAAATTCTAAAAAGGAATAATTAATAAATCTTAAAAATAAATAAATAAATAAATACAATATATTAATTTTTTTTAGTAAAATTAACTTATAATAGCATGCTGGGCTTAGCTTATGATATAGTTAAATAAGTTTATAAATTATATATTTATTTATATAATTTTATGGGCTTATAAACATATAAAAATCTCTAAACAAATAAATTTTTTTCAATTTAGAATTTATAAATTAAGTCATTTTTTTTTTTATTACAATCAAAAATATAAAAATAACTTATTTTAGATTCAATGTATATATATATATATATTCGGCTAATAAAATTATTTATTTTTTTATAATTATTTTTTTATTAATTTTTTATTGATCGCCGTATACACTGTGTCTAAATAGAAAATTTCCTTGAAAGTAGTTGTTTGCGGGTAAAAAATAAGAAAAAAGTACAAAATGAGTATGATAAACCATTTTAGTTTTTTTTTTTTAAAGGATATACCATTTTAGTTGCTTGCTATAGTTAGTTGTACAATGATTATTAGCATTACGTAGTATCATCATTATTTTATTAATTAAAGTAGTAATATTAATTCCTCTTTTTTATGATGCAAGTGTATAATCAGAAGTGACATATATATCTCCTCTCTTCTCTCTGTGAAGCTCTCTCTCTCAATTAGCATAGTTTTGTCGTCGTTCATCGGACTTTGCCTCAAATCTGGGGTAACCGCCGGCAATTATGCCGGCGGGAGCCCCAAAATCTTAAGTCCTCCCTCCTTTCTGTTCTTAGTTTGTGTGTTTTTTTTTCTTTTTTGTTTTTTGATGGGAGGTTCCCTCTACTTCTCGGGCTCTTTCGGCTGGCACTTTTTACGGTTTTTCTTAGTTTAATGTTATATTTCTTTTACTGATAAAAAAAAGTGACCTATATGAACATGATATACCATTTTCCTTAACATTAATTAATTAATTAATTAATCATCTTTTATATATTTTTCCATTTGTGCGCGGCAGCAAATGAGAGGCCAGTTACTTTCCTCATTTGTAGAGCATTTGTTTCGCTTTTATTTTTTATTTTGTTTTTGGGTTGTTATTTCACTCTCATGTCAAAATATGTGATATTCGTTTTAAATATAAATTTTAAATAATTTATAACTAATAATTTCAAAAAAAATTATCATTTGACGATAATTTTAGATAATACCAAACAAAACCGTAAAATCTCACATTAACATCTAGTGCACACACTGAAAGGAAGGCATTAAAGCGATAATTAGTTACTATTATTCATATTCATGTGCTTACTTTATCATTTTCGCTGAAATTATCGTTTCACCTCGTGCATATTCATTAAAAAATTATTAAATTATTTAAATATTATATAAAATTATTTTTAATAAAATATTATATATTAATTTATTAATATAAAAATTACTATATTTTTAATTTATTATTTACCTCATTAATGATGATAGTATAAAAATTACGTCTATATTTTCACATATTAAAAATAACGCATAAAATATTTCTATTTTTACTTTCGAAAAGTTTTTAGAGTTATCACTGCTTAGTTTTTAATTCGTTTCTGACTATCAAATAAAATGTGAATAATTCATCCTTCTTTTTTTAAAATAAGAGGATGCTTAGAAAAAAAAATTAATTTTTTTATTGCAAAAGTTGACAAATTAAGGGGATATTTTTTTTATAAAAATAATAATTTCAGAGGAAATGATAAATTATTATTTATAGGTTGATATAAATATGTATTTTTTTAGTATATTGTGAGATTTAAACAGTTGAATAATGTAATAATTATATAATAATATAAGTATGATACGTGTAATTAGCAAAAAGAAAACAATTTTTTCAATGTTAGATTAGGACAATATGACATTGCACCTCCTTGTTTGCGGGGCTGGAATGGAAAGCCATTCTGGAACCACCAAAGCCAAATAAACATACCTCCTACTTCCTGTGTGGTATCATACGATATTTCATTCTCGTAATCTCATTTCCTAACATTTTATTAATTTGTTAGTTATTTGATTTTTCAAAAATTATTTTTTCATTACGAATTTAGCAACTCACAATTTGAAAAAAAAATATAATTTTAATTTCTCATTATCTAAATTTTTAAGTATTAAAGAATTATTTAATTTTAAAAACTCATTATCAAGTTTTACAAACAAGATACTATTATTTTAAGGCTTTGGGTAAAATGTTTACTTAAATAAAATGCCACTATACTTCGATGAAAAAGAATAATACACTGTTTATTTGTGGAAAATAGGTTATATTTTTCAAAAAATTAAAAATTAGAATTTATTATTTAGTTAGAAATATTTTCTATATAAAAAAATTAGAAAACAATTTTTTATATTTATTAACTAATAGTTGAAAAACACAAAATTCTAAAAGATACTAATATTTATATCCCATTTCGATTCAAATTGTTTTTTTTTTATTTTTCTCACATTAAAATACTTTTATTTAGATTTATCTATTTTATTTAATCTATTATATTTTGAAATTTGAAAATATTTTTATGCTGATTTTATAATAATTTAAACTTTTTATTTTATTTAAAATACTATTTAATGATGATTTCATTATAAATTGAAAAATATATAAATATGAAGATTATAAAATTATTTATGTAATTATACGTTTGTATAAATATATTTAAAAAATATTTAAATATTATATAAATTTAAAAATAAATTTAAGTAAACAAGTTTCCCAATTTTTCAATTTTTTATATAAAAAATAGTTAACAAATAAAAATTTTAAAAGTAAAAAAATTAATAAATAAAAATAAGAAAAAAGTTTTATGCAAATGAACAGCTCTAAGGTATTCTAGAATATTTTTTTTTAAAAAATAAATATTAAGTATAAAAGGAATGTTTACAATCCTTGCTTCTTTTTTTTTTGAATTGAATATAAGATTTCATTAAGAAAAGGAAGAAATTATATCCATATTACATAACCTTAATAACTGAGGTGGTGGGTTACAAAGCCAGCCAGCCAGCCAGCTTGCAAACCAGACTAATTGACTAAAGTCGCAAGCCAGTATGATACTTTGCTACAAAGCCTGTTAGCGCAAACGAAAAAGCAACTAACAAGATAATTACAAAGATTTTTAATATATAAAATCAAGTCGTCTCTCTCTAAGGGACAACAGTTTTCAAAATTATATACATGAATAAGCTGCAAATTATCTAATTCGAAGATATAATAATTGAAGTTAAGAGACCTTGCTCTCTGAACTGCCTTAGACAAAGCTAAAGCTTCATTCCTAAGAGCCTAGTAAGATCGAATCAAATTGGTTGATGAGGTACAAAAGTACTGATAATAGGAATATTGTGATAGCTTAAGCTTCATAGGCAGCAAATAAGGAAGTAAGAAAGTTAAAATTCTACAAGCTTTGGTTAACAATCAAAGCAGACACCTAATATACAAGAAAAGAAAATGGCCTTGGAGGAGATTTTAAAATTTGGTAAAGATGGGATCCAACGATAGTCCCCAATGCGGACCTGCCTTCCATTCCTAACAAGCTGTCTAGTACTCTCTCTAATACAATCTCTCACAGTAATCATGCTCCTCCAATTCTTTGAGGGCCTATTACCCATATTAGCATTTTGAAAATAAGAAGAGAGGAAATAAATAGTATTCATGATATTATCCTATTTACTATTCTCATCACTCATTGATATCCTAACAGTCCTTGCTTTCATATTTTAAATAAAATTTTAAATATTTTATGGATAAGAAATGAGACTAATTCTCTGACATTAGTATAAAAAATACATCAATAAATGTTATACTAACAAAATAAAATGACCCCATTATATTTGAAAAGTTAAATTTTCCCTGTTTCTGCTACTTTTTGACTACAGGAATTGATATCACTGCAAGTTAGAAAAAATTTCCTCTTTTTTTTTTTTAATTTCATTTTCAATCGCTAAAAAAAAAATGATGTTAGATACAGTTGAAGAAAGACAAAGAAATTTTATTAGTTTTTAGTTATTAATAGAAAGAGAAAAAAATAATATCATATTTATTTTTACCTGTTACAGCCAATTACATATCGCCCCTTATAGAATAAGAAAAATAAGACAGCGCCATAAGAAAGTGACTGAAGAGTCTTTTTAAAGTGGGCGTTGCTATTAATTTCCAAAACATTTTTAATTTTTTAATATTAAAGATTTTAATAATTTATTTATTTTTTTGAGACAAATATTTTTTAATGTAAATTATTTTTTTAAAGTTAAATTGAATAAAATTATAAAACTAATATTTTTTTATTAAATTTTAATATAGAAACTGAACTCAAAATTTTTAATTAAATTAGAATATTTTTTATTGACTGATATATAATTTCAATAATAAAATAAATAATTTTTATTAGAATATTGATAAAAAATAATTTATTTTTAAATGTTAGGGGTTTTGATAATATATTTATATATTTACCCTATAAAGCGAGATGAGGAAAAACGTCAAGAAAAAACAGAATCAGACAGAGAGCTTCAAAATAAAAAAATTGTTTTTATTCGGCATTTTACATTTTAGTCCTTTAATTGTTGGTTATTTACTCTATAATTATTCTCTAACCTACCACATACAGATGTAGATTGCGCACTGTATTTGCTCTTGCCTGTCTCTTTTCGCCTCACCTTCTCTGCTTTTCCATTTTTCTTTCCTCAAAATCAACTCTATTTTACTGTTTGGTTTTGCCAGCAAGACGCAATTTCTTTTCTTTTTTTTTTTTCTGGTCTCAGCTTCTTTGATCAATTGATCATTCTTTCTCTGCTGTTCGTTCGGGCAAATGTTGGTTAAATATTGACAAATTTGGGATTTTGGGTCCCAAATTTTGGTGGGTTTCTCACATTTTAATGCTCATATTTTGGCATTGGATAGTCGTCAACTTGATCTCTACGAACCCATGAAGGTTTGGGTTCTCTTTCTGTAATTTGATCTACATTGGTGCGTTTCCGAAGTTTTTGGTACCATTTTGTTTTGCATGTTTCAAGCTTATTTAGGTACCTGATCCTTTAGTGCAATAGTATGTGGGATTGTAGGATTTTATGAAGTTCGCATTGATATCTTCGGAACAGGGTTTATTTTGAAGATTTGGGCAGGCTTATTTTTGCGCTTTTTGCTGGTTTCGAGCTCATTCTTGTTCTTTTTTATTGTATTTTATTTTTATCAGTTATGAGAGATTGTTGGTTTTTATAGGGTATTTTGTTTGCTTTGTTTGTTTCTGGGCCTTAAAAAATGAAGAGGTTAAAAACTGAATCTCCTAATGGAAGGAGGTTCAAATTGTCACATTTCTTGCTGGGTATAGCAGTATGGTACTTGGTGTTTTTGGCACTTAAATTTCCACACTTTCTAGAGATTGCAACAATGTTGAGTGGAGATGATAGTTATCTTGCGCTAGAGCAGTCTGCAACAGAAGATGTGGAAGATTCAGATTTAAGCAAACCATTCCTTGGTTCTGTTTATACAGATACATTCCATCGAAAATTAGAAGATAACCAAAACCAAAATGCGCCAAGGATGCCTTCTAAAGAACCCTTGGAAGAAATAGAAGGGATGTCTAAACCTGTAAAGCCACTTCAGCACCAGTATGGTCGAATAACAGGAGAGATTATGAGGCGAAGGAATAGAACTAGTGGTTTGTCAGTGCTTGAGACACTGGCGGATGAGGCTTGGACTTTGGGATTGAAGGCATGGGATGAAGTGCAGAAGTATGATGGGAAGGAGATTGGACAAAATTCTATATATGAGGGGAAACCTGCGTCATGCCCTTCATGGGTATCAATGAGTGGGGAGGAGTTAGCCGGGGGAGAGAAGATGATGTTCCTTCCATGTGGATTATCTGCTGGTTCTTCTATAACAATAGTAGGAACACCTCATTATGGACACAAGGAGTATGTCCCTCAGCTAGCAAGGTTGAGGAATGGTCATGGCATTGTTATGGTTTCACAGTTTATGATTGAGTTGCAAGGGTTAAAGGCAGTTGATGGGGAGGATCCGCCAAAGATTCTGCATTTGAATCCACGATTGAGAGGAGATTGGAGTAAGCAGCCAGTTATTGAGCACAACACCTGCTATAGAATGCAATGGGGGACAGCTCAGAGGTGTGATGGTTTCCCATCCAAGAAAGATGAAGACATGCTAGGTAACAGTTGTTATAGTTTACATATTTTAATTATTTTCATTTTATTATCTCCTTTTGCAAGTTATGCCAATTGCTAAACTCATATGCAAGATAAATAAAATAAATGTATCTTTAACATGAAAGGAAATGGTTTAGAGAATAACTAAATGTGGTTTTGCGTTAAAGGTAGTAGTAACTAGATGTGGATTTGTATTAAAGTAATTAAATTATTGATATTTTGCTGTATTGCAAAATAGCATTCTAAATATATACAGGAAAATGTATTTGGAGGGTGGGATTTCATATTTTATTTTATTTTATTTTTATTTTTGGGGTATATTTCTATTGATCAACAGAAAGCATGAACCTTCTATGTAGATTGTGGATAAGAGGGAAACTTTTGAGGTTCTAAACATAACAACTAAGAAAGAATTTGAGGCATATGCATGAGGTCAAGTCACCTGGAGCTCATACTTGAAGTTATAGTCTTACTTTTTCTTCTTGTTAGCCAGTGTGGGATGCTAGACATGTAAATCTCTTGGAAACTTCATATAAGAACTAGGGCCAGGGTGAAAACCATTCTTTGACTCTAAGGTATTAGTAGTTATAACCATAATTAAATCAACCAACCGAGTGACGGTTTCTGAGAATTTAAATTTCTCTTTCATTGAATTAAATTAGTGAATGGAGGAAGGTTTCTCCGCTGCAATTGGAAGATGATTGTCAATGTTTGAAGTTGGTTGATATGTATTTGGGACTACTTATCTACCTTGGCATTTAAAATTACTGATACTTGAAGAGAACAAAATCTTATGAAATGCGCATCCTGCATCATGAGAAACGTTTACATTTACTCTTAACATTCTAAATGAAAGTGGGGGTTAATAGAAATCAAACAAACTGCTGCTCTTGCAACTTGGGTTAGTTTGTGAATTAGGCATGTGGGCTTCTTGAAGCACTTCTGGGGGCCTCATGCTTTTAATGGATATTTGCTGGTTTTTTTTTTTTTTTTTGAAAAAAGTTTTGAGTCCTTACCTTCCTCATCTCTTACGGATTTGTGGAAGCTCGACTACGGCAAGAGAAACAAATTACTAGAAATCAACCAAGCTGCTCTTGTATCTTTTCTTTTGAAATTTCAAGGGGTGAATGTGCTCCTCAAATGTTGTGCAGAAATTTTTTATAAATATATTGCCATGCCGTTGCATATTTTAATTAGAGTTCTTTTCTTTCTTCTCTCTACTCAATGTCATGCCATTGACAATTCATTATATGTGGCAGTTGACGGATTTATGAGATGTGAGAAATGGATGAGGAATGACATTGTAGATTCAAAAGAGTCCAAGACAACTTCATGGTTCAAGAGATTTATTGGGCGTGAACAGAAGCCAGAAGTGACCTGGCCATTTCCTTTTGTGGAGGGAAAGTTGTTTATCTTGACATTGCGTGCTGGTGTTGATGGTTACCATATTAATGTTGGAGGTCGGCATGTATCATCGTTTCCATATCGACCGGTATGTTGCTGAAGATGAGAAAAATGTGAAGTTTACCTATTATGACAGCTCTTTGTCATATGATAAAAATTGAGCCTGTAGATCTAGACAACTTGATTGCATGTCTGATACTCGGCTTTTTATTGTAACGGTTCTAACTACTGAAGAGGAAATGTTATTTTGAATTGTCTGCATTTTTGCATTATTCTTTTCAAGGCTTCCATTCATTCCTTGTACACTTGCTATGTCCTAAGCTTGTTGCTCTTTCTCTCTAGTTGATTTCTTTTCTTGTTCCTCCTTGTATTTTCATTGTCTGCATTTTTGTATTATTCTTTTCAAGGCTTCCATTTGTTCCTTGTACTTGCTATGTACCAAGCTTGTTGCTCTTTCTCTCAAGTTGATTGCTTTTCTTGTTCCCCCTTGTCTTTTCATTGTGTTTTTTCAATATAGTTGATTTGTAGATTTCATGCATGCATGTTTTTACTACCACTAAATGGTATATATGAACCATCACTTGTTCAATTGTTCAGCATGCAAATAGAGCTCCAAAAATTTTCACTTGGTTGCATTAAGCTTGAAAATGATCTTATGGAATTTGTGTGCCTTCAGGGGTTCACCCTCGAAGATGCAACAGGATTAGCAATCAAAGGAGATGTGGACATTCATTCAGTTTATGCTACCTCTCTTCCTAGTTCTCATCCAAGTTTCTCTCCTCAAAGAGTATTAGAAATGTCGGAGAAGTGGAAAGCTCTTCCTTTACCAAAGCATCCGGTTCAACTCTTCATCGGGATTCTGTCTGCTACTAATCACTTTGCAGAACGCATGGCAGTTAGAAAAACTTGGATGCAATCATCACCAATCAAGTCTTCAGAAGTAGTAGTTCGTTTCTTTGTTGCATTGGTAAGTTCTCTTTCTTTTTTCTCTAAGTACCTACTGTTATAAAGGTAAAAGTGGTTGGATTATAAGATCATTTGACCCCTAATGCACCAATCTTGTGAGCATGTAGCAAACAGTTAGGAGATTTTGGGTAATTTACATTTAGAAAAGTTGCTAGCAAAGTACTTGGGCCTACAATATTTTTCATTGAAGGGAGTATGATGTACAGAGGTTGATGTTGATGTGAGTTTTAGGGCTACAGAGATATTAAGGGTCAGTTCACCTGCCTGGTTTGGTTATTAGTTGGCTAGAAATGCAACCAGTTACTTATGCTAGTTTTAATGAGGTTGGTGAATCGAGTGAAGTTAATTTAGTTTTTTTTTTGAGAATAAATCTATGAACTTAAACACTTGGCTTTGTATTCCCTTGACATAAACCTTTATATGGATCACAAGTTTTAGCTTATTATTTTGTAAATAGCATATAAATTATCTGATGCTGATCTTTATGGCTCTTAGACTTTTATTTATAGTGTTTCATGATCATATGTGCATGATATGACAAAATTGTCTATTGAGTGTTGCAAGATAATGCATGATATCTCATATGTCTTGGGATGGTCTTCTCTAATTTTTTTTATGTGACTAAAATTGTGTTTGTCAAATTCTGATCTCCCTTCTGTTTTTACTGTTCTATAGGTACCTGTTTAATTATAATTATACGCATAATTGGATTTTGCTTGTCATTGCAGAACCCCAGGAAGGAAGTGAATGCAGTGCTGAAGAAAGAGGCTGCTTACTTTGGTGATATTGTGATATTGCCATTTATGGATCGCTATGAGCTTGTGGTTCTTAAAACTGTTGCTATCTGTGAGTTTGGGGTAGGTCCGCTTTATCCATTAGTTATCTTTCATGAATCTCTTTGGTAGGATTTGTTTAAATTACGTATTTACTTTCTTGGTTGTACAATTTTTGAATTAACCTTGAATTTCCTCCATGCAGGTTCAGAATGTTTCTGCTGCATATATTATGAAATGTGATGATGACACATTTGTTAGGGTGGACACTGTTTTGAAAGAGATTAATGGTGTCTCTCCCAAAAAGTCTCTTTACATGGGCAATCTCAACCTCTTACATCGTCCCCTGAGAACTGGAAAATGGGCTGTGACTTTTGAGGTATACTTCTTATTCTTCTGTTTTCTTTTAGTGAAAAATTTTGATCTCGGTAAGGCGGATGGTGTCAATGAGAAATTGTGGGAATCTATAAATAAAACATAAATCCAGTGATATTAGTTTTAGGATCTCAAAAATTACAAGCAGCATTAGTATAATCTTATGAATGAGCAAAAAGCACTGAATCAAATTCTAAATGCTGATCCCTGTGCAACATTGTCTGCTGTACAAGGAACAATTATAGTAATAGCAGCCAAAAATGGATAAAAGTGGTTTATAATGATTTTATGACTTTCCATCTCTCCGAGATATAGCCTATAATCGTGCAAGCTGACTTCAATTAACTTAGGATTGAGATTTTATTGAGTTGAGTTGGGTTGGGGGGTGGGGGGGGGGGGGGGGGGGGGGGGGGGGTTCAAATAAATATGGATGTGAAGCATGAAAACCATGGTCCTTCACAATGAAAAGGACATCATCCAAGACAGTGTAATGCCATTGTTTCTTGTTTAGATTGAAAGTTTTTCACAATCATATTTTGTCCATTTTCTTCTTGTGCCACTTGTGCTCCAAAGCAACTTTGTGTTACTATCACATACCAAAGGAGGAAGAAGGGTAGTAGAGGAAAGTGACAGATTAGTTATGGGATTGTGAGAAAATTGGGAGGTTATGAATAGGACAAAGGAGAGAATAATTTAGTTAGTGAGGTGCACAGATTGTGATGAATATTTTGTGGCTGATGTCATTATTTGGTAGCTAGCACATTCTGTTATATATTAGGATGTATATACCCACTGATTATCTATGAAAAGTTATCTATATTCTCCTATTTCTTCTAATCCTTATTCTCTTCCTACTCTCTTCTCATTCCTCTCTCTTTCTCTCTCTCTCTTTCCTCTTGCTCTGCTCGGTTTTTCTATTGCATTGTGTTGTGAATTGCTTGTGCCATTACAGTTACTTCTGCAGAAAAGAAGATGAAAGGGAAAATGAAAGATGCATATAACTTTCTTTGAATATATCCTTGATGCTAAGTAGTAGTGATACCAGCTCCACATGGTTAGGAAGTCAATTCTTCATTTTCCATACCTATCCTTTTTCCTGAAGCAAGGTGCATGCTTTTCTCTATAACAGCCAAACATGATATGGGTAATTCAACAAAAAGAGAAGCAGGTTTCTTTTTTGCATAAGATTGGGGCTAAGTTGTGCTACTGTGCAGCGTATAACAACTGTTAATAAGTCCAAAGTTTTAATCTTCAGTACTTATACCCTACATGCAAGCGGTCTTATAGTCACTTGAAAATACACACTCTGGTCAACTGATCCCATGAGTTATGGCTAATTGCACCAACAAAAGTAGTTCACCTGCTTTCCTAATTGTTATTGATGATCAGCCGCAAGAGGCAAATTGTAAATCTTATAATGAAATAGTTGGGCATTTTAAATCAATGGACCCTGCCATGTCAAGGGGATTGGGAGTCATTGTTATATATTTTTTCAGTGGCAGAAACAGGGAAAATAATTCTTTTTTGCTTTCTTGCAGATTTTGGTATGCTTGAAGTCATGTCCTATTAGTTTAATTTATGCTTCTGAATGTTAGATGTTTTGTGTTGCATGAATTAAGATTTTAGAGTGGAACAAGAAATTGTGCTCTACAAATGGGTCCTATGTGCTGCTATGTTCTTCAAGTCCAATTTGTCTGTTATAGGGTATAAATGCAACTTTGAAGTATGATGATCTTTACCATGCATTCTTTCTTAGATCTGAATGGAATGTTTGGCTGATTTGACAGGAGTGGCCAGAAGCAGTCTATCCTCCTTATGCCAATGGGCCAGCATATGTAATTTCCAGTGATATTGCTAAATTTATCATTGCTCAACACAGCAATCGAGGCCTCAGGGTTAGTAATATTTCCATTTTATCTGTTGTCTCCTTCAGTCTCTTCTTGTTCTTTTCACATGATTTTGTTAATTTCTTACCCTTAATCGAGTTATTCATAAATGCATGCGTTATTACAATTTGGTTGCAGCTTTTCAAGATGGAAGATGTCAGTATGGGAATGTGGGTTGAACAGTTTAACAGTTCCAAGCCAGTCCAATACTCGCACAACTGGAAATTTTGTCAATATGGATGTATGGAGAACTATTACACTGCACATTATCAGTCCCCCAGACAGATGATCTGTCTGTGGGACAAGTTGTGGAGAGGCGGTCCTCGTTGCTACAACTTTAGATGATGATTGCCTCAAGGCATAGACGGCCTGGCAGAGCCTTTAGAAGATAACGTTAGCTGTTGCTGCATTAGGTGGTCATATCTTCATTCCCTTGTTCATGTTATCCTACTTGCATCTTGCGTCTTGCATCAGCTTTGCTGATTCTTTTCGATTTTTAAGTGGGATCTATCACAGAGCTGGCTGTGTATTGAGCTGCAGCCACCATTTTGGGAGAAAACGGACTGTTGCATGGTGTAAACCGGGTTGAGAAATGGTTGATAGTTAGATCAACAACATTCTAGCTTGAACTAAAAGCAGGCAAAATTTGTACAAGTATTTTTGTATATCTTCTGTGACGCTTGATATCAATTTAGTTGGCAAGTGGCAATAACCCTTGATCCAACTTTTTTTAAGGTACTAATCTATTATGTTTGAAGTAATTGATAGGGTTTATTTTGAGTGAAAAAAATAAATAAATCATTTTAAAGAAACAAAAGTCATATCAGAATAGAAAGATTTTGCAAATGAATTTAACTATTAAAATTTGAAACATTTTTATTTAAATTAAACATAATTCTATGTTATTCATTTTAACTAAAATTAAATTTTATTAAGATTTGAGAGGATTGTATCAATTTTCATTTTTTTAAAAAAAGTTGAGTTCTAAATGGGCAAGTCCTATTGCAAGATAAACACTCGTTAAGCTATTAAATAAGTAGGGACATCTTATATAAGTATTCATATAAATACAAATTATTTAATATGATAATATGATGGAGTGTTTCTGTTATAAAGAAAAAATAAATGTCTGATATTATAATTAAAGCCATCATACTAAAGTACGATTGTGGCTAAGAATCATCAATGTTCTGTGGAGTCCCACCACACAGTTTTCCATCCAAATTCCCAAATCCAAAATTTTTGGAGTCCCACCCGACCCCATCTCCGCAACAATTGGACAGATGAAGTAAACGAAAGCTGGTCAGGCTCTCAGTAACAATAAATTTCCAATTTTTCATTAATTTTTGTTTTATATTTAACAACATTAATATCTCCCTCTTCTTTATTTCTCCAATCAAACACCTTTGCTCTTAATTCGAGAGCTTTTGACTGCCATATCATATCCCCTCTAAACGACGTACACTTTCCCTTTCCCATCAATTCGTCTTCTTTACTGTAACAGCAACTGAGTTTTTATATTTTTAAAAAGACGATTTTGGAAAAAATCTTGTATCCAAATACAAAATTTATTGCTGTTAAATTTCAGATCTAAAAATTGTAATATCAAGACAAAAGATGAATATGGCTTTGAATAAGCATAAAACATAAATCCTCATACAAAAATACAATAGAAATGAATGGAATCAAAAGCCATAAGAAGTAACATTAAAAAGAAAAAAATTATATTAAGACAACTAGCAGAGACATACATATACAAGAAAAGACACAAGCCATTTTCCAATATATATATATATATATATAATTTATATTATATAAAAGCAACTATACCTAAATCACTTGACTTAAGAAATCCAGCATAGTATTCTAAAGACAACTTTTTTTTTATTCATTCTAAGCAGAAATTAATTGGCTATCTCCTAGTGAAAATCTATACATTAACAGCACTAAATAAAAGTACTGCAAGTTTACGTTAAACAACTCCATCTTCCCTTTAAAAAAATAAAGAAGAGGAGTTGAAAACATATAAAAATGCAAACGAAATCTTCATCCACTGGCCATTTATTTTTTCATCCATGCCCGGCCACTATAAGTTTAGGCCCAATATCCTATATCAAATCACCCGTAGCATTGGTGATCATCACACCAGCACTCTTTTTCATGAAAAAAGCTGGCAAATGAAGAGAACTCGGAAGAGGCGAAGTAATACAAGTAGATCCAACATAAAAATCATTAGCTTTGTTAGACTCGACGAGAAGGAGGAGAAATCAAAGCTTGGCGAGAAGACGAAGGATTTTGAAGGCAATCTTGAAGATTGAGGACAACAACACCCATTGTTTGTACAAAAATTTTACCAAGAAAATGCTAGAAAATTGCTGAGAAAATCAGAGGACTTGAGAGAAAAATATGAGTTTTGGAGAGAGAATAAATAATTGAAGATTACAGATCCAGAAAACGAAGAACTGATGGAAAATGAAAAGTGGATCTCTTTCAGATCCCAAATGATGTGGCAGAGAAGGACAAATATATGTGGCCATCAACTTATCACCACGTTAAATCGCCGTTAACGGTATAAATAAAAAATAGAGTCGAGAATTTTAGTGTTATTAAAGTGAGAACTTAAAGAATTATTGGTATGAAAATAAAATTTTAGGGTAGATGATATTCGCTAATTAATTTTTTTGAGACGACTGTAGTAATTTACTCTCTAATTCGATAGTCGCCTTTGGAGTGCCGTACAATGCCACGTCTCAATTCAATTTCATTTATTTTTAAAAAATTAGGTTTTATTTTTATAAAAATTATTTTAATATGTTTTTTTTTGTTACAAAAGGGAGAAACCAAACTAAGTAGAAAAACACGATTAAGCTTTGTATACTTATTTATTTTGACCATTTTATCCTCATATACCTACATATTTACCACTTTATCCTTATATTTATCTTTTTTACATCAATTCACTCCCATAATTTTATCCTCGTATATTTTATATATTCACTACTTGTGTTATAACCGGCGTGCCATAAACTGAAAAGGATTGTCCAGTTCAGTGCATGATAATCTGAGTGAAACTGTATAATAAGAGGCGAGATGGATAACTACATTATTATTCTTCCTATAAACATGATCAAACTTGACAGCCCACTGCTTTAAGGAGCGTTAAAGTTACAATTAGAAATTTTTCTCCATAAATAAGCTGCACTGAATGCAAACTATCTACTTCGATAGAACAACTATACTCCATACTCAGAATATACCAATAATATTTTATTGCTTTTAATAAATCATAATTTGAAAAATGTTAATATTTCAAAATATCCTACAGCTAATTTTTAAATATAATATGCAACATTAGTTTTTCTTTAAACATTACAATTTTTTTAACTTTTGAATAAAACTGATCAAAATATAATTAAAAGAAGAGCTATGCATATATAATTTTTTTTATATAAAAAAGCTAAAAATTATAGTAATTTTTTTAAAAAAAATTAATAACATAAAATATAAATGCAATCTGCACAATAAATTTAAATTCAATTCTCTATACTATATGAACTATTCGATTCATCTTATAATAATAAAAAATTCTTTTATGTATAGTATTTAAGATATTATTATTCAAAAATCTGTAATAAATATAATTAATTTATTATTATTATTTTACAAAAGATAATTAAGTATAATTTATAATTTATAAATGTATAAAAAATAAATGTTATCTTTTTTTTGAATATTACAATTGGGGAGGAAGAATGAAGTATGAAATATTCAGAAGGGTATACTTACTGCTACCTAAGTCTCAGTTTGCAACAATAAATATTATCTTTAACAATTTTATTATTAAAAATCATATATATTTTAAAATTTCTAAGATAAATTAAAATTCATAATTCTTATTTTAATATCTATTAACTAATATATATATATTTATAAATCAGACTTTTTTTTTTAAATTTAAGAAGTATTAACATTTTCAAAAGTTAATTGCTAGGAAAAAAATCATTGATGCCAATAATTTTTTCATTTTTTCTATTTTGATGCTTGAACTTTTTTTTTTTTTGTTAATTTGATATCTGAACTTCAGTTTTTAAATATTATTTTGGTTGCTTCCATCGATTTCTTGTTTACTGAAGTGTCCATCATATTTTATTAATAAAATGATCAAAATATTTTAAAAATAATTTATAAAAAAGACTAAAATACTCAAAACTAAATTCTTAAATTTATTGCGTTCTTCTTCTTCTTCACCAAAAAATCAACAAAATCATAGAAAATCAAAATAAAATCTTAAACATTACAACAAAATCTTCTCTCCTTCATCCCCAGTACAGAAAAAATCATAGGAATCAATCAAATTTTAAAGATTACAACTAAAACCAACAAAATCATAACCACCCAAACCCCAATAACCTTCAAATAAGCTAGTAAAAAGACAAAAAAAAATCATCAAAATGAATTTATAAACTTTGGATTTCTTATTTAAGAATTTCAATCTAATTAATTTTAATCTAATATTTTCTTTCAGTTTGGGATTTCAATTTAGAGATTTTATTCAAACTAATGTTGAAGTAACCATTTGATTTCACCATTAAATTTTTTGACCCAATTCAAAAGTAAATTGAAAAATACTAGCAATAACGTGAGAATTCTTCACCCACATCTATCGTTTTTTTTATGTTAATCTTTGTTTGAAGTTCATTTTGAAGAAGGTTTCTTGAAAGATTCAAAAACAATTTGGAGAGATGAAGAGGAAGAATAGTTTTGTTTGGGTATTAATTTATTATCGTTATTGTTTGGTTCAATATAGTAGAGATACTGGAAAGAGATGATTAATAAGAGAAAGAAGAGGAGTATGGTTCACTTCTTTTTCTTCTTTCCTTTTTTTTTTCAAGTATTTGAAATGGGAAGTTAGGATAGTGGTGGTATGGTGGTGATGGAGTTAATCATTAACTCCTTCCATGATACCATGAAAATATGTGGTTTTTCTAAGTAGTAATTGTTTTTTTCCCTAAATAAAAAAATCTTAAGTTTGATTTAATATTGTTTGTGTCTATGAATCTTCTTTGAATAGAGAAACAAAAGATTTTATGTTTTTTGGGTTGTGTATATTTTGTTTGGATATCTAGATGGAAAAAGAAATTTTTTTTATTAAAAGTAAGAAAATTGAAGTTAGAGAAGATAAGAAAAAGATGAGAAGTTTTAAATTGCTAAATATATATTGGTCAGAAAATTATGTTTGATCTAACATAATAAATTTTTATAACTAAAATCGGACTGTACAAATGTCATTCAGTAGCCAACTAGATTAAAATAGATTAAAATAATACTAAAAATTAAAATTAAAATTCGGATAATAATAAAAAAAATTCGTAACATCAAAATAGAAATAGTGAAAAAGGACGTACACCGAAACATTTTTTCAAATTATTATCACAAATGTACGCGTGTCAGGTGTGATACAGCGCACAAACAAAATGTGTCGAGACCCGTCGACACGGTGTGACAGAGTTATTGGATTGGGAATGGAGACGGATTCACCCATATAGCGGATGAAATTGCCATCTCATCGGATGCCACGTTGTCAATCTAAAGTTACCATTCTTACACAGTACGTCCGCGTTTTATTAGTGCCAAAGCCAAGATGTCACCCACGTGCCCTCCTCCAGACATTTAGGCCCCCTCTTGTTGACCTCACTGACTTGTTGACAATTGTACATGTCGGCAAGCGGGTTTATCGCCACGTGTCCTTTTCCAAAAGCGATATTTATCGTATTTTTTTCAAAAGCAAACAATGCACACTCGCTGTAGTTGTTTAATGACAAGTCGCTTGCCATAATTCCTGTACGGTACGACGCCGTTTTATAGTTGTTTGAACGCGTGAAGATAAATGGAGAGTTGTTGGCTCGGGGTTTACAGGTAGATTGTTTGATTATGTAGGGACAAGACTGGCAGTCTGAACAACGGTGTCACGTACTCTTTAGAGGATAACAAGACCTTTATATTAATCTCCACCTAAATGACAAAAATATCCTTTTATTTTTTCTTATTTTTAATTTTAAGTGAAGTAATTTAAATTTTTTAAACAATCCACTTCAAAAAAAAAGTAATTATAATCAATTTCATTAAAATATTTATTATTATTTAATATATATTCTTTGACAGATTAGGAAAAAAATCCTATTGAGAATGAGTTCAAAATTTTAAAATTTTGAAACAATTTTAATATTATTAATAAAACTTCATTAATGAATATTTTTAAAATAAACAATAATAGTACATCATATACTAAAGAAAATAAAAAAAGGTCATTAAATTGGTGAGAATGATTGAAAAGAATAGTTAGCTAAGCATTACGCTAAGAATACAGTCTAGTCTAGTACATTGTATTAAATAATAATAATAATAATAACTTCTTTCTGTAAAAACTCATCTTCACGGGAGTTAAATTTGGAATACAAATACTGGTCAAAACCAAATCATTGAATCTACTGTCGGCAAAATAAGAAAGTTTTTGCAGTTAGAAAACGACAAAAGAAAATAAATAAAAAGATGAACTGAACGATCTGGTCAAAAAAAGCCGTTACAGAGGGTCGTACATACTTCCTCTTTCCCATAGTACCGCCTCCATTTCAAACTTAGAGATTTTTTTTAAATTTTTTCTTTATTTTTTATTATTTATCCCATGTTCGTTTTTTCATTCAAAATCAATAAACATATTTTTTATTTACAAAAATAATTAATTTTCTTAAAAGTGTAAAATCAATTCGAAATGAAAGGGATACTAATTATTTTTATATTTCATATTAACAAATAAAATATTTTAATGTATCATTTTAAAATTGAAACACTTTTTATTTTTGAAACCAAAACAATTTAATGATTTCGTAAATGGCCAAAAACAATATTATGGAATTCAGATAGTGTTAAGAAGCCCATTTTAGTGATTTCACTGGGTAATTAATTACTCTGCTCTTCTCTCTCCTCTCGCTATCTTCTTCTTCAAATTGAAACGTAAAACAGAGAAAGTGAAAAAAATTACAAAAACAAAAACAGAGAACCCCCCCCCCCCCCCCCCCCCCCCCCCCCCAAGCAAAAGTAAAAAAGAAAAGAAACAGCTACCAATCAATGCCAACATTACAACTACCATAGACACTAACGTCTTCTTATTTGATATTTTCTTCGTCTTCATCAATTCTCTTCTTTATTATCTTTTCTTTCCATTCTCTCTTTTCTTAACGGCTACTTTTCACTCTCTCTCTGTTTTATGATTAAAAAAACCCCATTTTTCATTTTACGGGGACGAACAAGAAATTAATCTACTTCAGTGTCTGCTCTGTGTTTCTGAAACATGGATTTCTCTTCTTTCTTGACGTCTTTAGGGACGTCCTTTGTGATCTTTGTTATCTTGATGTTGCTTTTTACATGGTTGTCTACGAAACCTGGAAATAAAGTTATTTACTATCCCAATCGGATCTTGAAAGGCTTGGATCCCTGGGAAGGCGGGGCTAGTACCCGAAACCCGTTTGCTTGGATCCGGGAAGCACTGTCTTCAACAGAACAGGATATCATTACCATTTCTGGTGTTGACACTGCTGTCTACTTTGTGTTCTTGAGCACTGGTTTGTCTCTCTGTCTGTTTGGATTTGGACATCATGTTTCATAAACATTTGTGGGTTTTTTCTGTAACCTGAAACTTTAACTCGCTTTCAATTTTTGGTTTAGGGATAATCTTTTGTCAAATTTTCAGGAATTTGTCCTTGACTTGTTACTTTCTTCCTAATTCTGAAAGAAGAGGGAGACAACTGGGTGTATTCTCAATTTTGAATTTCATTCTCCCAGAAGAAACTAAAAAGAAATCAAATAATCATTCCCTAATCTTGATGTCATTTTGCTTTTCAAAATGAAAGCCAGATAGGACCATGATGGTAGTAGTGAAGACCAGAAACACTGGAGGTCAATTTGAACAATTTTATGGTTGGCTAACCCAGGCAATAATTACTTGTCACTTTCCCAAATATGTTGACTTCTATGGTTCCTAACTTTGACGAAGATTGCTTTATGGCTCTGTCAAATAAAAGATATAAAACTTTTGGATCAGAAAAATACAATAACTGCACTCTTTAGATGCTGCTAATGGTTTGTTGCATTTCAATAACTGTCACTATGGGTAAATTTCATTTAACTAGTTTTGAGCACTAAAATTCGCTGTCATTTTTTGCTGGTGAGATGATGGGGAAAGAATTATGTTTCGGAGGACACCTAATGTCCAAAGTAATTTGAAAGGATATGGCCTTTTGACATTACTTCATGGGTGATTTCATGAATTGTCAGCTGGATACTGGGATCCCGCTCCCTCAGGGTGTTGCTGTGATATGCTCATATGGGGCGTCTTTGAAATTTCTGTCCGATGTCTTTTAAATTTCTGTACCTAGAAACTTTATGGTGTCACCACCTCTATTAGTTATGATTATGGTGATAATGAAGACACAGAGCATTACCTTGATGATAACTTGTGAATGATAGAGGAATCAAAATAAGAGCAAGATTGGTGCGCAGGCTAAATGTTTCCTTGCCAAGGAAATTTCTAGACAGAAATGTTTAAATTTCACTACGCATATGAATATTTTGAGGAGAAATAATGAATTTCTAATGTTCGTTTGTTTTATTAATTTTAACAGCGTTGTCAATATTTGCATTTTCGGGCATCATTCTTCTACCAGTTCTTCTTCCTGTCGCTGCCACTGACCCTGTGAAAATCACAAATTCTACAAGTAAGGGTACTTTCAATGATCTCGAGAAGTTGTCCATGGGACATGTTGAGGTAATATGTGCTGAAATGACTCGATTGCTTTCATTTCACTCCATAGACATATTATTCCTACTAAATTCTTTATTCCACATTCCATCATATATTGGGATTCTCTGCATGCAATTTTTACATGTAGAAGTTGTGGTACGCTTATCAATGCAGGAGAAGAGTCCAAGGCTGTGGGCATTCCTGATTGCTGTCTACTGGGTTTCTTTTGTTTCCTATTTCCTGTTATGGAAGGCTTACATTCATGTTTCTGGGCTGCGAGCTAAAGCTCTAATGTCTCCCGAAGTGAAACCAGAGCAATTCGCTATTCTTGTCAGGGACATTCCTCCTGTTACTGAGGGCCAAACTAGAAAGGAACAGGTGGATTCATGTTTCAAATCCATCTACCCTGAAACATTTTACAGATCAATGGTGGTCACAAACAATAAAAAGGTAAAACTAATGCATAATATCTGCAGTACGAAATAGCCTTTCAAGGCTATTCATTAGTTTTATGTCTATTTCATACTTTTGCACCCTTAACTGCAACCGCACCTATAAAGAGGTTCTATAGTTCAAGCAAATACCAATATATGTCAGATAACGTGTTAATCTTGATTTCCTAATCTTTATGTTGGCTTATGCTATACAAATTTTACTGATTGTGAACTCCCCAAAAAAAAATCTTATCTATACTAGGTTAACAAAATCTATAAAGAGCTGGAAGGGTACAAGAAAAAGCTTGCACGTGCAGAAGCCGTATATGCTGAGTCTAAACAGTCGGGCAATCCAGAAGGAACAAGACCAATCACCAAAACTGGCTTTCTTGGTCTCATTGGTGAAAAAGTAGATAGTATAGACTACTTCAATGAGAAGATAAATGAACTGATCACAAAATTAGAAGCTGAGCAAAAAGTTACACTACGAGAGAAGCAGCAGCATTCTGCTCTGGTCTTTTTCACCAGCAGGGTGACAGCAGCATGTGCAGCTCAGAGTTTGCATGCCCAAATGGTTGACAATTGGACGGTCATGGATGCTCCTGAACCTCGTCAACTCTTATGGACTAATTTTAAAATTAAGTTTTTCGAGAGGCAAATACGAAAGTATGTGATATACATTTTTGTGGCTCTAACCATCATGTTTTACATGATACCAATTGGATTCATTTCTGCATTAACCACGTTGGACAATCTGAAGAAAATTCTCCCATTTCTAAAGCCAGTTGTGAATATTGATGCAATCAAGACGGTGTTGGAAGCTTACCTTCCTCAGCTTGCACTCATTATTTTTTTGGCATTGTTGCCCAAGTTTCTTTTGTTTCTCTCTAAGGCGGAGGGCATTCCTTCAGAAAGCCATGCAATTAGGGCTGCCTCTGGAAAGTACTTTTACTTCACTGTGTTTAATGTTTTCCTTGGAGTTACCCTAGGTGGCACCTTATTCGCTACCTTCAAGAAAATTCAGAAGAATCCAAAAATAGGAACTATTATTACTATACTAGCAAATGGCCTTCCAGGAAATGCAACTTTCTTCTTGACCTATGTGGCTCTGAAGTAAGATTTCTTCGATTCTTTTTTATTTTGTTGCTTTGTTTTTTTGCCAGAAATATTTTCCTTCTAGAAAATTATGCATGTAGTTATTATTTGTGATAATGATGAGCTTGTCTTCAGACGATTTTGAAATTGAGTTGAAGCTATGTTTATATCCTCCTGGTTTCTTGAGTGACAAAAATCCCCATCCATTGAAGAGAAATCATATGTTAATGTGTTGCTTTTAAATTTTTTTTTCATCCTTGTATGTTTTGGTATCTTTGAAATGAAGTGTTTTGACGTTTCATTTCACTGATCTCAGGTTCTTTGTTGGATATGGACTCGAGCTGTCCCGTGTGGTTCCTCTAATTATATATCATCTGAAGAGGAAGTACCTTTGCAAAACAGAAGATGAGTTAAAGGAGGCGTGGGCTCCTGGGGATTTTGGATATGCTACTAAAATTCCTGGTGACATGCTTGTTGTCACAATTACTCTGTGCTACTCTGTGATAGCACCCTTGATCATCCCATTTGGAGTGGTGTACTTTGGTCTGGGATGGATTGTTCTGCGAAATCAGGTAATGATGTGTGTGTTCGGATACACATTCCATGGTGAGTCTTGAATGCAATTGTTCATTGTGACAGTTATTAACTACATTATTTTTAAAAATTTTGAACAGGCACTTAAGGTATTTGTTCCATCCTTTGAGAGCCATGGAAGAATGTGGCCCCATATTCATACACGAATAGTTGCTTCTCTGCTATTGTTTCAAGTCACAATGTTTGGTTACTTAGGGGTGAAGAAATTTTACTATGCTCCATTTGTAATTCCACTTCCCATAATTTCATTGATCTTCGGCTACATCTGTAGGAAGAAATTCTACCTATCATTTCGTAACACAGCTCTTGAAGTTGCTTGCCGCGAACTGAAGGAAGTTCCTAACATGGAAAAAATCTTCAGATCATTCATCCCACCAAGTTTGAACTCTGAAAAGGTTGATGAAGATCAGTTCGAAGATGCATTATCACAAGTTTCAAGAATGGGATCATTTGCTTGATGTACATTTATGTATTTCCACACCATATTTTTATATCTTGCTGCTGAACTTTTGTATTTCCACTTGTCATATTTAAAGTTTAGAACATTGGATGTTTTGTAACGTAGCAAGCTTTTTTCCTCCTAAAACTCTTGGTATTCTGTATGGTGATCCAGTTTTTAATGTTTAGCAAAGATGATTTAAACGGGTTGTACAAGTGATTTCACATCAGCTATTCAGCTTCAGAAATCATATATTCATATGAATACTCAAGTATGGAACTAGTGATAAAAATATATGCCTGTTTTAGTAACGGTAATAAAATTTCTCACTGTTATTGTTAGAAAAGTTTTTCCGACAGAAACAAATGAAATAGAAGGAATATGGAATATCTAGAAGTTAAGGCTAAAGCTTACTTTCAATGTAACACAGTGAAAATGGAGACATTTTAGAAATTTAAACTGCTTGTAAAACACTTGACCATTATGCAATTAGCCATTGCAAATTGTCAAAAAAGCCAAGAAATAAAATTTCACGGATAACACAAAAATTAAAATGTAAGTTCGTGTCTGGAGATTTCAGTACTAAAAGGAGAAGGAATATCTTCAGGTTCTCTACTTGGCTTAACCTATCTACCATATTTGTTCAAGACAAGTCCTTTATGTGGCAACTGGTACCAGAACTCAGGTATTTTTAACTCCTCTATGCAACATATCACTACTTTTATTCACCAAGGCCAAATCTCTTCTAGCATGCCATTTAAACTTCAATTTCCTGCCCAAAAATCCATCCAAGAGATGGAGATAAATCCCCAAATTATGAGACCCTGACATGTCAGACTCATGCTTCAAGTAGGTGACAAGGTCAAATCAAGCTTTAACTGGGTTCCCACATGCCTATAAACCCAGTTCAGTTTTTGAGTAATCATGTTAATCTTTCCTAGAATCTTGTTTACTATAATTCCAGGAAGTTTAGGGACAATATCTTGTTTAACAGCCCTAAGAGTCTTGACTCCTAATTCATTAAGCTTCTCCTTAAAGGCCATATTCCCAACTCTTGGTTCCCAAAAGAAACCACACTAATAAAAAGGTTAGGAATGGAAATTGCAGCCTCATAAGCATTAAGAAGAGCTAATGCACCACCTAAACTATGACCAGTAAGTGTCAAACTAATTTTTTCACCATTTTCTTCATAAAAATCTTATCAATTCTTTCATAACTTGCTCACTAGCACTTGACTTGTTATCCCTAGTGAACTCACCTTTAGACTTCTATATACTATGGAACCCATACTGAACCTTAATCTTTTCATTATCACAATCAATCTCTTCTAGTTTTGTTTTAAGATCAGTAAACGACTCTGTAGGTGCCACCGTGTCTCGCCATCCAGAGTCTTTGGTCACAATGCTCTAAAAACCATTCAGGCACATCTACATGAGACATTGCATAAATGTATTTGGTCACAATGTAACCATGTTTACTGAGGCCTAATTCTTCAGAAATTTTGTGCTTATTATACCTTCAACTCCCACAATATTCTAATAAAGGATCAAAATCAAAAGCATCATAAGTTGCTCTAACAAATTCTCCATATTTGAGAATTTCTCTTCTAAACCATGGATGAAGAGGATCAAGAAGGTTCTCGCAGTTGCTAGAACCATGAATTTCTTTCCATGTTGTTGATATATCTTCTCTAGGAGACAATGTGGGTGTCATTTGATCTCCTCTGTCTATAAAATCAGAGGCTGTATAAAGTACATAAAGAAGATTTGCTAGTGTTTTACGGGGTTTGCAAGAATTATTCTTCTTTCTTTTCATTTCTTGATGGATTTTGATTTTCTTGATTTTAAAGGCTCTCTTGATTGCTTGCCAAAATTTTAGTAAGCCTCAGTCTCCATAACCTCAGTCTTGATTTTCTGGAACTTGTTTTCTTTTTTATGGCTTGTCGTTCCAACGGTGACATCTCCATAATTGGTGGTATTAGCCAGAAAATGATGGATGGAATTAAAATGTAAGTGAAATTTCTTTTGTTTAAGGGTGTGGAAATGGAATTAAATCAGGGACTTATATAATTATTGATAGATTAAATAGAGCTTGAATTTTCAGTCCGCCAGTAAGGTGGCTTGAGGCTTTCTTGGAAATGGGCCACCCTCAAGATTGGACCAATACCAATTTAGTTGACCAGATTATTATTTCTTTTCATACGGTGTATTATATGCATGCAAGGGGCAATAAGTCAAGAGACCGGAGTGGATTAGCAATGGAAACTTGGATGTTTAAAGACTCGTACGGATTTAATGTAATTTGGCAACCTAATTAAGAGGCTTGAATTGAATTAGCAGCCACTTTTAGTGTCTTAAACATTCCATTAGTAGTAAGTAATAATTTTCTTCTATATACATTTCCATTCTTCTTCCAAAGGATATTCCAGAGTTAGTCCTTATAAGATAAAAAGATTTACATCATGTACTTTCAAATGTGGATTGTTCACATCACCGAGTATACAGGTTAGTTGGTAAGAGACTATTTCAACTTAATTAGATGTTTCGAGTTTGATTCCTTAAATATGCAGTTGTATTAAAACTCGATAGGAAAAACTTTACTGTACTTATGGTCATACCCAGTTCGACTTCGAGAGAATGATTTACACAATGAATTGTTCACATATAAATACATGCTTTTAAATTAAGATTATCAAGAGGTAATCTTAAGGGGTGAGATGATATGGTAAAGAGCTCTTCTTCCTTAATCAGAGATCTCGAGTTTGAGCTCTAAGTATTGAATACTTTTAAAATTTAAGAGGTAGCACTATATCCCCTTATACTATGTTTGGATGGGGTGGGTTGAATGTTCATTTAAACATAGTGTTAAGGAGCGAAAGAAGAATTTAAGGATAGAAAAGAGAGAAGAAAGAAAGTTAAATACTTAACCGTGTTAATTGGGATGTATGAAAATTTCACTGTTTGATGGGTAAGGCTTACCCTTCCTTCCCCTTTCATTTACACTTTGTTTAGGAAGAGGTGAAGGAGGGGTGAGTAGGGTAAAAGAAGGGGAGAGAGGGTTACTTTTAATATTTGGGAGGAGAGTAAATTAAAATAGGGTGTTTTATAAGGTCAGAGAGGGTTAAAAAATCTTAATTTTGTCAGAAAATTGTTAATACCTCATTTTGGAGTGTTAAGAGGTGATTATTTTAATTTTTTTATGATTATCTTAATAAAAAGATGCTATCTTGTTGTATTGAATTATTTATTATGTGATTAATTTTTATTCAATCTTTGTTAGAACTAATTTTTTGGCTTTTTTATCAAATGATATATTAATATGGTAATCCAATAAAATAGTTTGGTATTTTTCTTTTTTGATATGTTGATAATAGTTATATATAACATTTAATTTATAGAGTAAAATTACATTAATAAGGTTCTATATTTTTTTACTTGTTGCTTATATATTATGTTACTCATTGCTTTTAACATTTTTCGATTATCTGATTTCATTGCAGCGAACCCTATTGTGAAAAGAAAAATAAAAGGACCAACTCGTGGAATTAAACTCATTAATCTTGAGAAAGGACAAAAGCTATTAGTAGAATTTGATGAAGATAATCAAGCTATTGGTGAAAATTCAACTGATTTTGTTAGATTTCTAGGTCAAGCAGTTCGAAAATGAGCAAATTGTTCGTTATAAGTAAGAGAATGGAAACAAATTAATGAGGATAAGATTGATCTCATGTGGAAAATTGTTTTGGTAAGATGATTAAATCTTCAAAATGTAATTTTTTTTATGTGAATGCCTAAATTTATTATTCATACGCTCCTCTCACTCTTTTACTTTCATATTTTTTGTTTTAAATGACAAGTTTACTTTTGAGAATCAAGATGATAACAAAAAAGCTATTATTGGTCATATGAATGCTTTATACAGAGACTACATACATAAACTAAAAAGAAACTACTTTGATAAAAAAAAACAACTCATCAAAATCGTTTACGTCATAAGCCTAAACATCTTGAAGTAGATTAATGGAAGTATCTAGTTAACTATTGGACTGAGGCAAACTTTCAGGTTAACAAATCACCTACCCTCTGTATATATGTTTTTGTATTTATGTTTGTGGTATATATAATAAATTATCTTATCCTATATATGTATATATATGATATTTAAATATATTATGTATGATCTTACATTATGGTTTCAATTGCACTTTTGATTTCTACGAAGGCATCAACTTTAATAATCGTTGCACTATTGTTGCTTCTGCTCAGAATGTTCTAATAATTGTTATCTTTGTTTGTGAAGGAAAGAAGTATGAAAAATAAAAGGAATAGGTCTAACCGTTCTATGCAACCTTATACAAGAACAAAGAGCTTCGCTTCGCTTGCGTAAGGCCTCAAATGGTATGAATAACAGTAAAAATTATAATAATAAACATTTTAAGTTAAATTTAGTTTAAACTATATCTTTTTTTTATGAACAAAATCTCATTTTAGTTATTTTGGCAGAAAGAAGAAAATGGAAAGACACATTCTAGTGTTGAACTTTTATTGAATCTAGAAAAAGAAAGAGTGAAAAACAAGTTGACCCAACAACACAAGATGCTCTTTTAACTTATTCTTTCTCTTATAAATTTTTTTCCTTATAATATAATTTTCATTTCATACAAATTTCAATTCAATTACTCATATTTGTTTAATGCAGTTGCAATTTGATCAAATGAAAAATCAACAAGAATATGTACATATTTCTTTAGATGATGAAGAAATGTTCCAAAAGGTTTTTGGACCAGAAAAAAATGGCTACCTTCGTGCTTATGGTCCTGGAAAGAGCATCACACAGTATTTTGAAATTAGACCATCAAAAGGTCAACTTATAAAGGATGTAGAAGCTACTAAAAAAATAAGCAAATGAGCAAATGAGCTAATACGAAAAGAAGCAAAGGAGCGAGTAAAAAAGGTGAAAAATGAAATGGAAAAACAAATGGATGCAAAAATAGCATAGATGAATAAACAATGGGAAGAGAAACTAAATGAAATACTTCAAATGAGAAATTAACAATCTTAAACGAATAATTAAAGTTATTTGAATAAATTTTTAGTTAGTAATTCTCTTGATATTGATCATTAGACAATTTTATTTTACATATTTTGTTATTGAGACTTCATAATGTTTTGTTATTGAAACTTCATAATGACAATGATAATTTTATTCTATTAGCAATAATATTAAATTATGTTTCTTTTTAAATATTGTTTTGCAAATTAATATTAATAGGGCCGAATTGCCCTTGAGTCACTTGGGCTTGGTCATAGCCCATAGGGCGAGCTAATGTCCATCTTGATTATTTGAATAATTTATGTAATTGACAGATATAATTCATTAAACTAAGAGGGTGTTTCTCAAAACTGGAGCTTTTCAGCTTATTGTGAATAAGTGATTTTTAGATTATAATCAGATTAAAAATAAGCAGTTAAGCGTTTCTGTAAACTAGCTAATAATCAGCTGATAATCAGTTTATAATCAGTTAAGTGTTTCTGTAAAATCAGCTTATAATCAGTTTTTAATTGTAGAAACTGTCAAAATGACCAAACTGTCCATGAGTTTATTTATTGTATAAAAATAATTTTTTAAATGTCAATTCAAAATTTATTTTGCAATAATAATAATAATAAAATTTAATAATAATAATAATAATAATAATAATAAATAAAAAAAATTTCTTTGATGGGAACTAAAGTGTATAAGGTAGGTAAATTTGGAATATTGAAGATTAGGTAGGGATAGTATGGTCTTTTACTTGGTCAAAACTGCTTAAAAAATAAGTGATTAAAAAAAAAGTAGCAAAACCCAACTTTTAAAAAACTGATTAAAATCAGATTATAATCTACTATTTAAGTTTTCAGAAACACTTAAATAAACAACTTATAATCTAAAAACAGCTTATAAGCAGTTTTGACTAACTTTTAAGTTTTGAGAAACACCCTCTAAAAGAGATTACAAAAAATGTTTCTAAGGATTGGGATCCTCAAAAATTGAAGAACAAATCAGAAGAACTATAATCTGTCCCACTCTAAAAATAAGCAGAAAATAAAAACCACAAAGCCTATAACTCATGATAAACAAGCCTTGAAGAAATTAGGAGAAAAGATTACAACAAAGATTGGGAACATCCCCTGCAGAGTTTCCATGGAAAAAATGAGGAACTGGAAAGTTTCTATATTGCTACTCTAAAACATTCTCGTGTGCGAAACGTTTGTGAATTGAGAGAAATTAAAATAAAGCACTCAAAATCGGAACTCTATAAACCGAGTTAATGATAACCAAGGTGAAGAGGTATGCGCGTGAGAAGAATCGAGATGAGCTTTCGGACAGATATATGGACATACTGCCTTCGAGACTTCAAAAGGACAGGCAAGAGAGGTTTTGATGCAATAAAAATCTTAGAGAAGATTGAAAATCTTTTGGAAACCGAGTTATCTCTGTGGAGCTCTATAAATTTTGTCCAACAAAAGAAAGAAAAACAAAAAAAGCTCGAACACTAGACATACAAGAGAAAGAAGATGAAAGAAGATTTAGGGCTACCTTACGGCAAAGACATCAACGACAGCTCTAGATGTAAGGTTGAAAGCTAAAAATGCTGCTCTTATATGCACAGATGAAACCATGCATTTTATTTATTTTTTTTTATTTTAAATATTCTATGGTGTTTATTTTTATATTTTATTATTATTTAATTTAAAAATATTTGAAACAACCAAACCAATACATTATTTTCTCTATGTATTTAGGTATGTGATTGAACCATTATTATTAATATATTAAAATATTTTTACTCGTTTATGGCTATATAGTTAATAGAAAAAGATATATATTCGAAGAGTAGGATTGACTGTTTCTTTTTCATAAAGAAAAATTGAAAAATGAAATGCATCTTTGTTATGTTTAAAAAATAAATTTGCTACTATTTGTCATTTCTTCCACTCAAGCTCCCATTTCATGAATTGTTTTAGTTCGTTCATATCAAATTAAAATACATGAACAAATTAATGCATTCAACGTCAGCAAATTAATTACAAAAACAATATCATTTCAATTTTTTTGTTCATTTTATTTCATTTGTTACTCTTTGTTTCTTTTTTAACTAGTCAATCTCTGAATACTTCAACATCAATGTGAAAATTAATTAATAGTGAAAATCCCAAGTCCCATTCTAACAAATAATGCTAATAGTGGCTTTCCAATTTCAAGAAAAATTATATTTTTTTTAATTTTATTAATTGAAATCCTAAATATTAAACTTAGAAAATGAAAATATTCATCTTTTTATTTTTTTTATATGTCAATGTGAATAGTGTATTTATAGTAAATAAGAGAAATATATTTATAGTTTAATCTTAAAAATTAAATTATTTTTTTTAAAAAAATCCTAATACTACTGCTAAAAAATTTAAAGGGTGTAATTATCTAAAAGAAATCTTGACCTCTTAATATTTTTCTATTTTAGATTATTTTTATTTTTAATAAATAAATATATAAAATTTTAAAATTATATCAATTATATTATTTTTATTTTAATAATTAAATTTATACAATTTAAAAATTGTATCAACTTTAGTTCTTGATATCACTTAAAAGATTTTAATGTAATATAATCCTATCCGAGAAAAGTAAAAAGAAAAAATCAACTGCACTTGGTCATACACAGATACGACCAGTCAAAACCATGACCTATGACCCCGCTTTATTACTTTTCTTTTCAAGCCTTCCCATCAGACTTCTTACTAGTCATAAGCTTATTTTGTAAATATCATTCCTATAAATTTCAGCCTCTGTAGTCTGTACCCACAAAAAAAATTCTTTTTACCAAATTCTTTGTCAAAGACAACTTTCACTTGCAACAATCTCTCAAAAACTAGTCTCGATTCCAGCATAATCATGATCAATCGCTTAATTCCCACCATTTCTGCCCACCAACAAGTTGTTATAGATCATTCAAATTCAATAACAACATCCAAACTTGCCATCACTTTAGTATCTCAATCAATTTCTGATATCTTTCATTATCCTAAGAGAGATTTGATTAAGCCCATCAATTGGGATTGTTTAGTTGGCGAAGATAATAACTCAACTCCAGCTTTGTCTCCCAAAGGTGATATATCCCATAAATGGCAAGAACTTCATGGAGCTATGGCTTGGAACAATCTTTTAGACCCTCTCCATCCTTGGCTTAGAAAAGAAATTGTCAAATATGGAGAATTTTCACAAGCAACTTATGATGCTTTTGATTTTGATTCATTTTCTGGGTATTGTGGAAGTTGTAGATATAATCGTAACAAATTTTTTGAAAAATTAGGCCTAGATAAACATGGTTATAAGGTGACCAAATATATTTATGCTATGTCACAAATGCATATGCCTCAATGGCTTCAAAGGTCACATTTATTGGAAAATACATGGAGCAAAGATTCAAACTGGATGGGTTTCGTGGCAATTAGTGATGATGAGGAGACACGGAGGATTGGCAGGAGAGATATAGTGGTGGCGTGGCGAGGCACGGTGGCACCATCTGAATGGTACAAAGATATTCAGAGGAAATTGAAGCCAATCGGAAATAATGATGCCAAAGTTGAATATGGGTTTTGTAGCATTTACACATCAAAAAATGACTCTACTAGGTATAATAAGTCTAGTGCCTCTGAGCAAGTCATGAAAGAGGTAACAAGGCTAGTGGAAATGTACAGGAAAACTGGTGAACAAGTGAGCTTAACAATCACAGGACACAGTTTGGGTGGTGCATTGGCTCTGCTCAATGCCTATGAAGCTGCAACATCATTTCCAAGTTTACCAATTAGTGTGATCTCCTTTGGAGCACCTAGGGTTGGTAACATCGTATTCCGAGATGAGCTACACAATATGGGTGTTAAAATATTAAGAGTTGTAACTAAGCAAGATATGGTGCCTCGAATGCCAGGAATTATTTTCAATGAAAGTTTACAGAAACTAGATGATCTGACTCGAACATTGGATTGGATTTACACACACGTTGGAACTGAATTGATGCTTGATATTCATTCATCTCCTTATCTGAAGCATAATGGATTGAACTTGGTAGGGTGTCACAGCCTTGAGACATATCTTCATCTTGTTGATGGGTTTCATAGTCCAAACTCACAATTTAGAACGGATGCTCGCAGAGATGTTGCGTTGGTGAATAAGGGGTGTGATATGTTAGTGGATGAGCTAAGAATTCCAAATAATTGGTATCAATTAGCTAACAAAGGATTAGTTTGTAATGAATATGGTAGATGGGTTAGACCAAAACGAGATCCTGAAGACATCCCTTCACCCCATCACAATGACCATAAAATTGAGATTTGAGATGTATAAATACAATTACTGTTATTGCTTCAACCATGATTTTTTTTAAAATTTATTTAGCTAGTTTTGAGTATATGTTTTCAGAAAAAAATCTTAATTTTGACAGTTACATGAATCAAAGAATTGTATGTATTCATGTTTGAGCCTATTAAAATATTATTATTGTCTCCATTTTCAATTACTCCCTCAAATATTACCTGATTTATTATCAATTTACTTTTCTTGTATCATCATCGGAAATGTTATAATGTATTTAAATTGGTTATATATCAATTTAAATTAGATCATATTCAATTTAATTGAGTAAATTTAAAAAAAAACATATTTAAATCAAATTAATAAATTAAAAAAGTTAACTAAATTTCAATTAAGTCAATTAAATTTTATAAAAATTCAAATGAATTACAGCCGATCAAGTTAAAAACAGATAAGAATCATATACTAAAATACTTCTTTTTTAAAAGTAAAATTAAGAAAAGAAATTAAAATTCTCAAATTGTTTAGAGGTGAACAATGATGGGATCTTCCCTCTCTTGCGATGGGATCTTAATGTGATTGTTCATTTTTTATTTTGATATTTCTTGATAAATATATTGTTTGTTTTTATTTTTAAATCTAAATATTTTTAAAAATTCCCTTTTTAAAAAAAAGATTATTAATAACTATTAAAATAAAAATAAATAATTTATCTAAAAATTATATGATGAACAAATTATTAAAATTTTAAAAATCATAAAAGACATTATTAATAAAATATAAAAATTCATATACAGACAATAGGCATTTATAATAACAAATACATGTTTAATATTTATTTATTTATTTTGAGGATTTAATATTTTAAATAATATCAAATTACAAAGTGACATATAATCTGATTTTTAGCAATGAAATAGTTAAAATAAAAGAAAATTATATCATATACTTCATTTTAAGTTCTGTTTTCATTTTTACTATTATTAATTTTTTATTTGTATCTTTTTTATTTTTAAATTTTACTTTTCTTAATTTTTTAATTTCAAAAAAATATAATCTTTTATTTTTTTATCTCTATTTTTTATATTTTCTTGAATAATAGTAATTATATTTTTTACGTATAAATGAATATTAAATTAAATCTAATATTCATTTATACGTAATATTTATTTAATATTAATAATTTAATAATCATAATAAATAATATTTATAAAATTTAAATTTATTATTCATCATTTCTTTCGAGAGGAAAGCACTTGTTGCAGGGAGGGAAGCACTCTAGATGGAGGAGGCACATGAAATTGCAGAGACTTCCCTTCGAAAGGCTCGTGCTGAGCTGGAGGATCAAGCCAAGCAACTGGAAGCTACCGAGGCCGAGCTCTCTCTCAAGAAGGTGAAATACCTCGAGCATCTTCAAGCAGGGCGAGGATCGACTCGTCTAGGGCATTAACATACTTCAGACTCATGTCGTCAAGTTGCTAAAGGAAAAGCATTCTGAACAGTTTTAGACACAAAGATTTAGAAAATACTTTTCGTTATATATTGCATTATAACATATACATCTGTTATATATATATTAGTAATGTATGTTAACTGTGTGAGTATATATACATTATAAAACATCTTGTAACAGATTATACAAGTCAGCAATCTGTGTGTTAATTTAGAAAGATCATTTTTCCTCCGTTGAATTTTATTTGTGTTTCTTCAATCAATCTCATCTTTTCCTTTCACTTTCTTCAGTCTCATTTTTTCCTTTTACTTTCTTCAGTTTCTTCTTTACCTTTCACATTCTAAGGGAGACTTTTCCTACATCATTGCATGATTGAATCTCTTATTCGATTATATATATACATATACATATATATATATATATATATCTTATTAATTATATTTCTTAATAACCTATGTTAAAATTTATAATTACTGTAATTTGGAAAAAATCTCAAAAAATTACTGAAATGTGAAACTTTTTTTAAAAATTATCAGAATATCGAAGTTAAAGGGTCAAATTGAAAGTCACACTTTCGATTTAATTCTTTATTTTTTTAATACTTTCTACCTCTGAAATCGAAACTTCGAATTTTGATTTCATTAAAACCGAAACTTAAAATTTTGAACAACTCGAAAACTATATATATAAACAGATTTTTGCACCAAACAGCAATTTTTTTATCGCGTCATTTGAACTAAACCGCAATTCAAAGTTACAGTTTGACTCCTAATTAAAAAAAATTTTAACCAAACCGCAATTCAAAATTACAGTTTGGTGTAGGCTCATATAGCTCTGGCCAATGAGTCTCTCGTCAGCCAGAGCACTGACTGAGGCAATAGCTAAGGAACTATCTTAGCCTGTGCCTCAGTCGGGTGAGAGACAACCAACCTGCTCTCCTTTTATTTTATTTTTATTTTTTTTAAAACTTATTACCTCCCAACACCAAAAATATCTTAAATATATACCCACTTTCATATATCCCCTCTCATTTTCATTTTCTATCTCCAAAATCATTCAACAATATTTTTTATCTTCCCTCTAAATTTTCTCAACACAACTTGTCTATTCATTTCATTCTCAACTATTATATCAATTTCTCTACAAAATGTCATCTCTATTTTTCTAAGGTAAATGCTACATTAATTTTTATATTTTTTAATTTTTGCTTAAATTTTTTTTATTAATTTTGTTACATATTTTAATTTTTTTTATATTTTGCAGAAATTTTCAACCAACTTTGAAAATTTTTCATCATTTTTAGAGAGTTTATAGAGGTATTTATGACATTTAATAATTTTTATATTTATTTATTATGATTGATATATTATTTATACATATATATTATTTATGGTTTATTGTAATTTGGGTATGAGTTTTTTAATTTTTGATAATTTATTTTTAGGTTTAAGGATGAATATTAAAAAATGTAGTTTCTAATTTGTTAACTGTTAATCTTTTTAGCTTGCTCTTTTTTTTTCCACTATAGTTTTTTTAATTATCATCATCTTATATTTTTATTCTTGATTTATTTTTTATTTTTAAAAGAAACAAAAATAAAATTTTTTTATTTATAAGCCACGATGTGATGTTATAACAAGAAAATTATTATAAGGTAAGGAGAGTCAAATTTGCACGTGAAGCCCATATACCATTTTCTTTATTTCTTTCTTTTTTTCTCTTCTTCTTATTTTCCTTTTCCTTTTTATTTTTTCCTTTTTATTTTTTCCTTTTAATTTTATTTTTTAAAAATATATATTTTTCTTTATTTCTTTTAATTTCTTTCCTTCTTTTACATGGAATTGGTTTTTTTTTTAAAAAAATCAAATTAAAAAATTTATAATGTATTCATAATACATTTAAAATGAAACATTTTAAGTTTTATAACTTTTCTTCATTATATTTTTATAAATGAATATATGCATATCAAACATTTTAACTAAACGAATTATTTTTTTATTTTGAGAAAGTATCATATATAATTATATAAAAAATATTAATCCATTTGCATAATATTCTCAATTTCACCAGAATTTACCAAAATAAGTATGATACGATGAAACTTTCTCAAAAAAAAATGATATGATAAAATCAAATAGTAACACTTTGAATTATATATTAATTAATTAATATGACTTCAGAAAGCAGCTTATAAATTAGATTAGGAAAAATCAATAACAATAATAATAATGAGTCTAATTAAACAAAAATTTGGAAATTATAAGTTTGAAAAAATTTTGGTATGTTAAGTAAAAAAAAATGAAATTGGTTGTTGGTTTTTCAACGAAACAGAACCTATGAGTTTCGGTTAGAACCATTATATAATTTTGGTAATGTATAATATTATATTTATATTTAATTTGTTATTTAAATAATGTATAATATTTATTTATTTATATAGGTTTTGGGTTTATTATTTGATTTTTAAAAATTTTGATATCAAAATCTAACAATATATATAATTTTGGTAATGTATAATATTAATATATTTATATTTATAGAGGTATATATATATATATTCATAAACTTATAATTTTTTTAGGTTTTAGGGATACCATAAAAATTATTCTTTTTTATTTTTTAATTTTTTCATAAACTTATATATAATTTATTTAGGGTTTAGGGACAACATTAAATATATCATTTTAGTTCTTAAATTTCACTCATAAATTTATAATTAATTTTTTAAGGCTTAGGGATAAGAATAAAATTTTTTTAATTATAAAATAAATTATTTATAATTAATTATAATTTTATTTGGTATAATTGATATAAAATTAAATTTTTAATTTTTAAGTACAATTCATTATTGGATATAATTGAAACGTATTTTAAAAAAAAAATTCATTAGTGGATATAATTGAAACATATTTAAAAAAAAAATAGGTAGGTATTAAAGTTTTAAAAAATATAAGTTTTGATCACTCAAAAAATAATATGTTTTAATTTGTTAATTATTTTTTTTAATTTTTCATAAATTTATAATTAAATTTTGTAGGATTTTTCTATTTTTTTAATTACTGGCCATGCCATAATTTATTCAAACTTATAATTTTCAATTTTTTTAAAAATATTTTTTAATTAAATTAACCTATAACCGTTAATGAATTTCACTAATAAAATAAAAAATAATTTTATATCAATTATAGCAATGAAATTTTTATAACAAATAAAATAATAATTCATAATTATAAATATTTTAATAATAATATTTTATTGTTATCTCTATGCCCCAAAAAATTTATTCATAAGTTTATTACAAAAATTAAAAAATTAACAAGATAATTTTAATTTTATGTCTAATATCTAAATAAATTATATATAATTTTATGAAAAAATTAAAAAATAATAAAGAATAATTTTAATGTTATCCCTAAAACCTAAAATAAAAATTATAAATTTATGAAAAAATTAAAAAATTCAACAAAATCTAATTATAAGTTCAAGAAAAAATTTAAAAAAAAATTAACAATTAACGAATTATGAGCTAAATTTTTTAATATTCATCCCTAAAAATAAATAAAAATAATTTATCAAAAAATTGAAAAAATAATACCCAAATTGCAATATGCCACAAATAATATATATATATACAAATAATATATCAACTATAACAAATAAATATAAAAATTATTTAATGTCATAAATTCCTCTATAAGCTCTCCAAAAATGATGAAAAAATTCCAAAGATGGTTGAACATTTCTGCAAATTATATAAAAAAATAAAAATATGTAATAAAATTAATAAAAAAATTTAAGCAAAAATTAACAAATATAAAAGTTAATGTAGTATTTACCTTAGGAAAAAAGAGATGATATTTTATAGAGAAGTTGATATATAGTTGAAGAAGAAACAAATAGATTGTGTTGAGAAAAATTTGAAGGAAACATGAAAAATATTATAGAATGATTTTGGAGATAGAAAATGAAAGTGAAAGGGAATATATATTTAAGAGGTTTTTAGGGTTGGGAGTCATAAGTTTAAAAAAAATAAATAAAAAATAAAAGGAGAGCAGATTGGCTGTCAACTGAGGCACTCAGTTTCTGTCTCAGCCAGTGTAGAGGAGAATAAATTCTCCTTAGTTGCCTCAGTCAGTGCTCTGGTTAACGAGACTCGTCAGCCAAAGTTATATGAGACTGCACCAAACTGCAATTTTGAACTGCCGTTTGGTTCAATTTTTTAAATTAGGAGTCAAAATGCAATTTTGAGTTGCGGTTTAATTCAAATGATGTGACAAGACACTAAACTGTAAGTCAAAATTGCAATTTGGTGCAAAAGTCTATTTATATATATAATTTTTGGGTTGTTCAAAACTTTAAATTTTAATTTTAATGAAACTAAAGTTTGGGTTTTAGATGTAGAAAATATTAAAAAAATAAAAAGTCAAACTAAAAGTGTGACTTTTAATTTTACCCTTTGACTCTCACGTATATTTGAGAGAAGTCTCATATTTCAATAATTTTTTGGGACTTCTCCCATATTACAGTAATTATCCCCGAATAGGTTTAATTACATTTTGTGCTTTTTTTATTTTTCACATTTAATTTATGTTTTTTAAGAAATGAATATATACGATAAAAAAACATAATTGAATATTGCAATACCCCAACTTATAAAAAATTATAACGTGTCATAATATGATTCGTTTAGGTTCGTGACTCCATTTTGTCGTTGCTAAACAATTTGGGAATATTAGATAATGATAGACTATATAGAGATAAATACTAGAGTAGTTTGTATAACAGTATTGTAACAGATGTTATCCTATAAGGGTGTATTTATACCCATACTGCATTTGATATAATATATACACTTTTAAGTTTCTTTATGGTATCAGAGCCCTCCTAGAGTTTAATAACCATTTTTTTTCCACCAAATCATGTCTACAGAATCATCTCTATCTACGTCTACTGTTCCTGCCGTTATCTCCTCTTCTTCTTCCTCAATTATTTCAGATTCTCTAAACACCATTCCTAATGTTTCTCATCAAATCCATGTTCGGTTAACTCCTCTTAATTATGTTCTTTGGAAAACACAGATGCTACCGTTGTTGCGTGGGTATAATCTTGATAAACATATTGACAAGGATTATATTTCACCACAGCCGACGTTAGCAAATTCCGATCTAAATCCAGCTTACGTTACTTGGTTTCGTGAGGATCAGATCGTGCTAAGTTGGATAAACTCCTCTCTTTCTGAAGCTTTGTTGTCTAGTTCAGTTGGGGATTATATACACTTTTAAGTTTCTTTAGGGAACAACAACACATGCCATGGTAATACCTTACTCAAAACGATACCTTACTAAACATAAAAGAGAGTAACTAATTAATTAATTATAATAACATAAAAACATTGAACCGAAATCAAATCTAATAAAATCCACTTAACAAGAAAATATTGTGTTGATGATGTGCCTCCTCATCTCTCTTGTATTTAATTTGTTAGCTTCTGTTTCTTTATAAAACAAACTTCTTTCATTAAAAAAAATTCATAAACCTTTAATGGTACAAATTCGAGAATGGGGTTTGCCTAAAAATGAAAATGATCATCCATTTAGCAATACTCTTTGTTGAGCAATAAATATTGTGTCATGTTTTTTTCAGCTCGAGAATACAATGGAAAGCATTAATAGGGATGATCAATGTTTTTAAAATCTGATCCAAGATCTTAATGGATTCAACTAAATTAACTTGAGTTTAATAATATAATAATACTATGAATATATTTTTATTTATAAATGTTTATAAAATATCTAAAAATTTTAAAATAAAAGTTAAAAATAATAAAAATATTCAATCATCAATTAGCAAAAATCACATATTTAATCTAATAAAAATAACAAATGATTCTAATATTTCAAAATTCACCATAAATTTTAATAATCTAAATATACATTCAGATTAGTTTAGGCACCGATTATTTTTTATTTATATTGAAAAATGACATAATATTTATAAAATTAGATTTGTACTGTTTAATTAGGTTTATATTGTTTCATCGGTTTTGATAGTTTGGACAATTTTTTTTATACAATTGATTTTTTAGATATTCCAGATTGGATCAGCTTCCAATTCTCAATTAATCCAACTCAAATCGTGAATTTTGTTCTATTTTAAAAACACGGAGAGAGTGCATGAAATAAAATCTATTCAAGGAAAAAAAAAACTCACTTATAATTAATTTTCTTGAATGAAAGATGCAACAGACATTATATTTTCCAAAGAGCAATGGAATTATATTTAAATCGTATTTATGCATTCCCGGTTGCCCACGAAGGCTATGCAGGCTGCTCTTAAGGAAACATTATTGATTTCGTAAAAATCGAAAAACACATAGCATTCAATAATACATTCTTAAGATGGTATCTGTATGTTGTTGGACAACCTTCCAAGCCATATAAATATGGGGATCTTATGTAAGAGTTGCACCTGTTAGGGTTATATGATATGCCCTAGCTCTAATTTCTCATGTAATAGTTGAACATTTTATTTTAAATAATTTTGACATTTATGACATCATGTTTAATTTTATTAATATGATATAGCCTTGATTAAATTTTAAGACTTTTTATTATAATGAAGATCATAAAAATGAGAGTCAAGTCTTTTATAATTTAATCTAAAGTTGTTCTTGATCGAATGATCATTAAATAGGGCTTTAATAATTCAATTAGATCAATATATATATATATATATATAATGGTCTCTATAAGATAGAGATTAGTTATTCTCATTAACTAAATCACATATATAGATGGTGCATATAAAGATATGACCATTGAACCGACTCAATGGAAAATTCCTAATAATTGAAATTACCATTAAGTTGTCAATAAGATATTCTCTTAAAGCATGCAATGTAATTATTTTCTTTGACCTGAGATCATCATAGTAATTGATAAGTTATTTATTATACTTTAATACTAGACACCTATTACTTTAGAACTATAGTTGAGAGGATATTGAATATAGTTAAATGCTTGTAGAATTAGTGATAGATTAAGATGGAATTAATCAACTCTTGGTAATAAGTTTGAATTCTATATTGTCATTAATTATAAATGACTTAATTAAGACCCAGGTCATGATAGATGAATGAAGAAAAAATGAGTTTCTTATATTATTCACTTGTTATTTATAATTGACATAAAACATAGTTGACAACCTATTAAGATTTGATAGTTAACCATGTCCTAGGGTTGACCTGTGACTATAACAATAGAAGAAAATATCACATTATTTTTCTACGGGTTCTTGATAGTAATGATTTACTTCGTACTATTCAGTCGTTAAGGAGTGTTGTTAGACGTCAACCTTAATTAATAAATTAGTTTGATCAATCTGTTATCAATTGAGCATTGAACCTATGAGGACGCACACTAATAACAAATTAATTTTTTTATTTAGAATAGAAAATTAATTAATTAATATTTTGTGGATAAACTTATTTATATATTATATAATTATTTATGTATTTGATATTTAAATAATTATAATCTAAATATTTATATATAATATTTTGTACATGGCCAATATGTGGCCATATTTGAGCTATGATAAGTTCATTTTGACAATTATAATACTTGTCATTACCATAAGTTGTAATTTACAATTTATTGTATCTGTGGCCCTCAAGTTTAATGAGTAACACTTTATAAGTTAAACACTTTGATATGTGGCCTCGTTTTGCATATATATATATGTGTGTGTGTGTGTGTGTGTGTGTGTGTGTATGTATGTATGTATGTATGCCACGGTATGATATATACTATTTAAAAGAAGTATGATATGATTTTCTTTTTCCTTTTAAGCCACGGTACTTAAGAAGAAATTGGTTTTTCTTGAGATATTTAAATAAAAGATTAAGAAAGTTTTAATCTCACAAAATGTTTATCTACTTTTAAGCTAGAATTTTAGAGAAAGTCTCTAGTTTAAAGTTTCATTTAATTTGCTCGTGTGTCTCATTTGTCAAAGAGTTAATAGCAGATTACAGTTTCGGTATGAGTGCGCATAGAGACTTCGTACTATCAGAGTTTTAATATCAAGAATTTATTTTTAAGTATATTTTAAATATGTTTTTCAACATATATATATAATTTTAAACGTAAATAGATCTATACTGGAGTGTTTTAAACTTTTGCTGCGTATTTTGAACACCGAACAATCCATCAGTGGTATCAGAGACGTGGAGTTTTGCGTTTAAACTATATTTGAAGAGTTCAAATATGTTTTAAAGTATATTTTGTTTGGATATTCTCCAAATATTTTATTATATATAAAAAATATATAATGTAATATTGTCTTGTTGAGAATAAGACAATGATTAAATGAGGATTTCCAAACAAATCTTTAATATGCAATTATATATATATTTAGTTTTATGTTTTATATTCTATGGATTTAAATAATTTTAGTATAATTGTTACGCATAATTATTTAATTTCCTAAAGGTATTAAAAAAAATACATATATATAATATTAAGCTTATTATATATTTTAATAAATCCAATTTATATGTGATATAAGGATTTATTTCCACATGTGATGTATTTGATTATATTGAACTAATTTCATATATATAATGAGTGATTTGATCACCATATTATTAAAAATTGTCTTAATGAGAATTTTTTCTCACTTTAAAAATTGAATTCTTAAAATAATAAAATATAAGATATTTTGTTAAATAGCTTTCCATCAAAATAAATATTTTTATTCATTTCCTGTTTACAAGGAGTGCCCTAACAACTAGGAGACTTGTAGTTCAGGAATAAAGTAAAATTATTTATTACATAGGATGTATATTTGGAAAGAATTGTTCAATTTTATACGAAACGTCTGGATTACCCGGGGAAGTATAAAATTCGATTAATTCTTTATCATTGTTTGATGAATGAACTCAACTATGCCAATAGGAGCGACCTGACAACCAGGAGACTATTGAGCATAGAGTTATTTAAGAAAGTTGCATAGAAATGCAATTGGTAAGAGTACCTACCTTTAAAATATATATGAGAAACGACTTGACTACCAAGAGGCTCATTTATATTGTTAAAGGATTTTATTATTCCACTAAATAGAAATAAAGATTTCTTAAACTATTACAGGTGTGTATAGTTTCATATAGTGGAAACATCATTTAGACTAAAGTCCATGTCTTTATGAAATATATAAATGCGTTTTTATATTATTTTTCTTTTCTTATAAATTATAGATTTCTCAAAATGTCTGCTATATCACTGTGCGGCATAATTGATGCCAAAAAATTAGTTGGACCAAATTTTGATGACCGGTACCGTAATTTGAGAATTGTTCTCATGCATAAAAAACTTATCAATACGACTAATAAGCCTACCAAAGAAGTCTCATCTAAAGATGATGCTGAGACTACCAAGGATTATTAGAATTACCTGGAAGAATGTCTTATTGTCAAATGCATTATTCTTGCTTCTATGAGTTCAGAACTCCAAAGGAAACATCAGGATATGGATCCACCTGCAATCATCGAACATCTTAAGAAGATGTATGGTGCTCAAAGCAAGACATCCAGATTCCAGGTATCTAAGACATTCATGAAAAATATTTTCATGATTTCTTTAACTGTTATTGATTCTTCACTGTAGGTATTAGATACTGGCAATAGTTTTAACATCTGCAATATGTTATATGGACTGCAGATTAGTAGAAGGTTAAAGAAAGGAGAAGTTAATCTGCAAGTTGGTAGTGGTGTAAAAGTTGTACTCCTAGTTATAGGATCAATTTCTTTATTATTGCCTACGGGCAAAATACTAGTGTTGGAGAATTGTTATTATGTTCTTGAGTTTGTATCAAATATAATATTAGTTTATATGTTAAATAAATGTGGTTTTCATTTTGCTCTAGAAAATGACATTTGCTCTATTTATCATGGTGATGATTTATATGCAAATGGTTATCTCCAACATGGTATTTATGTTTTACCTAATATGATAGCTAATTCAATTATGCATGTTTCTAATCTTAAGAGAAAGAGAGATGATCAAGTAAATCATACATACCTTTGGCATTGTAGGCTTGCTCATATTGGTGAGAAAAGAATTCACAAATTGCACAAGAAAGGTTATCTTGACAAATATGATTATGAATCATATTCAACTTGCGAATCTTGTCTCAAAGGAAAAATGACTAAATATCCATTTATTAGAAGTGGAGAAAGAGACTCTGAATTATTAGGTCTCATTCACACAGATATTTGCAACCTAATGAGAATTCAAGCCAGAGGAAAATACTCTTACTTTATCACCTTCATTAATGATATGTCAAGATATGAATTTGTGTATTTTATGAAACATAAGTCTGAGCCTTTTGAAATATTCAAAAGATTTTATAGTGAAGTTGAGAAACAGACTGGTAAAAGTATCAAAATACTAAGGTCTGATAGAGGTAGATAATATCTTAGTAATGATTTTACTGGATATCTCAAAGAGAATGAGTTTCTCTCTCAGTGGACATCTCCTGGAACACCATAACATAATGGTGTGTCCGAAAGAATGAATCGAACCTTATTAGATATGGTGAGATCTATGATGGGTTCACTGATCTTCCAATAAACTTATGGGGATATGCTTTGGATACAGCAACATACTTACTAAATAAGGTTCCTACTAAATATGTCTCTACAACACCATATGAGATATGGAAAGGGCGTAAGCTAAGTCTTAAACACATTAGAGTTTGGGGTTGTCTAGCTTATGTTAAGAGACTAAAAACTAATAAACTTTACTCAAGATCTGATAAGTGTAGATTCATCGGATATCCTAAAGAAATAATAGGATACTATTTTTATCACCCTTCTAATCATAAAATGTTTGTGGCTAGAGGTGCCACCTTTTTAGAAAGGGAATTCCTTTTAGAAGAAAGTCATGGTGAAATAATTGAACTTGATGAAGTTCAAGAAAATGATGAATTAGCATTGGATCATAAACATGAGATTTAAGGTGAGCAGCCTTTACTGGATGTTTTGAAGTTGACAAGGAAGTTGCCAACTTCAACAGTTGATGTTCAAGAACCAATTATAGTTCAACAGCACATAAATGAGTCTGTTCCATTTATGAATGAACAACAACCAGTTCTAGTACAAGGTGATCCAATTGTACACGAACCTCTAAGAAGGTCTTCTCGTCAACATCGTGTACCGAATAGATTAAATCTAATGGTGAATGATGATGTGTCGAATAAGTTTGATCATAATGATGATGACCCTATGACTTATGAAGAGGCAATTCAAAGTTCAGACCAAGAGAAATGGTAGGAAGCCATAGAATCTGAGATGAAATCTATGAAAATCAATGAAGTATGGACTTTGTTTGATGCTTCAGAGGATATAAAACCTATTGGATGTAAATGGGTTTACAAGAAAAAGATTGGGGCAAACAGCAAGGCATAGACTTATAAAGCCCGTCTTGTTTCTAAGGGATATTGTCAAAAAAAAATGAATTGACTATGATGAGACTTATTCCCTGTGGCAATGCTCAAATTCATTCAGATTCTGCTTGTTATTGCAACTTACTATGATTATAAAATATAGCAAATGGATGTGAAAATAGCTTTCCTTAATGGTGAGCTTGAAGAGGATGTGTATATGACACAACCTCAAGGATTCATATCCTAGTCTGATCATAATATGGTTTGTAAGTTGCAAAGATCCATTTATGGACTTAAACAAGCCTCATGGAGTTGGAATATTCGCTTTAACAAGACTATTGAAAAGTTTAATTTTGTTAGATGCGAAGAAGAGCCTTGTGTGTACAAAAGAGTTAGTGGGGGCACAATTATCTTTTTAGTATTATATGTTGATGATATTTTGCTCCTTGGAAATTATGTACCAGCATTACACAATACTAAGATTTGGCTATCTGAATAGTTCTCCATGAAAGACTTGGGAGAGGCAGCTTATATTTTAGGAATAAAAATCTATAGAGATAGATCTAAAAGGTTGCTTGGGCTTTCTCAATCTATGGACATTTATACCATTTTAAAGAGGTATAACATGAAAATTTTCAAAAGCGGCTATCTACCGATAGGCACTGGAATTACTCTCAGCAGGGAGGATTGCCCTCAAACACCTGAAGAGAGGGAACACATGAATAGAATCTCATACGCTAATGCAATGGGACCTATCATGTATACCATGATATGTACACGTCCTGATATGACTTATGCACTGAGAGTGACAAGTTGATATCAGGCGAATCCTGGTGAGGAACGTTGGAAAGTGGTTAAAACCATTCTTAAGTACTTAAGAAGAACTAAAGATCAATTCCTCATCTATGGAGATTCTGAATTGAAACTAGAATGTTATACCGTTGCAAGTTTTGCTTCAGATAAAGATGATAGCAAATCTACTTCTGGTTTTGTGTTCACCTTGAATGGTGGCGCAGTAAGTTAGAAAAGCTCCAAACAAGCTACAGTAACTAATTCAACGACAAAAGCAGAATATATAACAGCTTGTAAAGTTGCTAAGGAAGCAGTTTGGATGAAAAAGTTTTTAACTGAACTTGATGTGGTTCCGTCTATAAAAAATGATGTAGTTCCACTGTTGTGTGATAATACTAGAGCAATTGCTCAAGCAAAGAAACCTAGATCACATCAGAAATCCAAACATATTCTATGAAAGTGTCATCTAATTAGAGAAATCATTGAACGTGGAGACTTTACAATCCAAAAGATCGATGGAAAGGAAAATGTTGCAGATCCATTCACTAAAGCACTTGATGCAAAGGAGTTTGACAAGCATAAGTAGAAGTTGTGAATGAGATGCATGACTAATTGGACCTAGTTCAAGTGGGAGATTGTTAGGGATATGATATGCCCTAACTCCAATTTCTCATGCAATAGTTGAATACATCTTATTATAAATAATTTATGGCATTTATGACATCATGTTTAATTTTATTAATGTGATGTAGTCTTGATTAAATTTTAAGACTTTTCATCATAATGAAGATCATGAAAATGAGAGTCAAGTCTTTTATAATTTAATCTAAAGTTGTTCTTGATCGAATGATCATTAAATAGGATTTTAATGATCCAATTAGATTAGTATATATATGATGACCTCTATAAGATAGAGATTAGTTGTTCTGATTAACTAAATCACATATATAGATGGTGCATATAAAGATATGACCATTGAACCGATTCAATGGAGAATTCCTAATGGTTAAAATTACCATTAAGCTGCAAAGAGAATATTCTCTTGAAGAGTGCGATGTAATTATTTTCTTTAACCTGAGAGATCATCATGGTAATTGATAAGTTATTTGTTATACTTTGATACTGGACACCTATTGTTTTAGAGCTATAGTTGAGAGGATATTGAGTATAATTAAATGCTTGTAGAATTAATGATGAATCAAGATAGAATCTATCAACTCTTGGTAATGAGTTCAAGATAGAATCTATCTTAATGATGAATTAAGATAGAATTAATGTTTGTCATTAATTATAAATAACTTAATTAAGACCTTGGCCAGGGCAGATGAATGAAGAAGAAAGAAATTTCTTATATCATTCACTTGTTATTTATAATTGATATGAAATATAGTTGGCAACCTATTAAGATTTGACAGTTAACCATGTCTATAACGATAGAAGAAAATATCACATTATTCTTCTACGGATTCTTAATAGTAATGGTTTACTTCGTGCTATTCGGTCGTTAAAGAGTATTACTAGACGTCAACCTTAATTAATAAATTAGTTTGATTAATCTGTTACTAATTTAGCATTGAACCTATGAGATCGCACACTAACGAGTGTTTTGAGTTTTTCTAATGAATTAATTATTTTATTATTTAATAATTAAATTAGAAAATTTAATTATTTAAATAAATAATATTTTTAATTCAAATTGAATATTACTATATTTTTTGCTAGAACCGATAATATAATTAATATTATTGGCGGCAAATTAATTTTTTTTATTTAGAATAGAAAATTTAATTAATTAATATTTTATGGATAAACTTATTTATATATTATATAATTATTTATGTATTTGATATTTAAATAATTATAATCTAAATATATATATATATATAATATTTTGTGGCCATATTTGAGCTATGATAAGTGCATTTTGACAAGTATAATACTTGTCATTACCATAAGTTGTAATTTACAATTTATTATATCTATGGCCATCAAGTTTAATGAGTAACACTTTATAAGTTAAATACTTTGACATGTAGTCCTTTGGTGGCATGTAAGACATGGACACGTTTTGCATATATATATATATATATATTTACATTATTACACATGAGTAGTAAAAGAAAAATAATAAATGGGTTACTTCCTTTGTTTTTTATGGTCCATTATAAAAATATATATATACAATGCCCACAAATAAAAAAAAATTGATAGTCTTCAAAGTAATTAAGTAATCAAAATTTTAAATTGTCTGGGCAACTAAAAGTAACGGGCCGGCCCTGTAAAAGAATATGATATGATTTTCTTTTTTACTTTTAAGCACCGTACTTAAGAAGAAATTGGTTTTTCTTGAGATATACAAAAATAAAAGATTAAAAAAGTTTTAATCTACTTTGAAAAAGTTTTAAAAAAGTTTTGATCTCACAAAAGGTTTATCTACTTTTAAGCTAAAATTTTGGAGAAAGTCTCTAGCTTAAATTTTTTATTTAATTTGTCTACGTGTTATATTCGTCAAAGAATTAATAGCAAAGTATAATTTTGGTATAAATACACGTAAAGACTTCGTACTATTGGAATTTTAATATTAAGAACTTGCTTTTAGGTATATTTTAAATATATTTTTTAATATATATATAATTTTAAAAGCAAATAGATCTATACTGTATTGTTCTAGACTTCCACCGCGTATTATCAACACCGAACTATTCATCAGCACTAATAGCAAATCTTATGAAATATACTCCCCCGACCACAGCATGAGTCACAAAAATGCTTCCCGAACCATTTATTGATTCCAGTAATATTCTATTCAGTTCATTTGCGGAAATTTCATTATCAGGCAATTTTAGATTATTGTTTCCCATTTCAGTTGCTGCAGTTGACGAAATCCTAAAGCAAACCATTGCAAAATTTCTTGGTACCACTATTTCAAACCTCTTGTCCTCCATGGCAAGCCGTACGAAAAGTTTTGCCATTTCGATATGTCCTCTAATAAAACTTCTAAGGTTAGCCACACCATAACTTTTCAACACAAGCCAGAGTTTGATTGATCGAAATCTTTGGCTTAAAGCAATTTGCCAATCTTTATAATCAATTACTTGTGCTGAATCAGTAGACTTATTTTTCAAGTACTCAGGATTTGTTGACAGGGATTTCATGAGAGCACTCGGATCCTTTACCCAAAGACAGCAACAATCAAGATTTGTAAAGAACCATTTATGTCCATTTAGAGTAAATGAATTTGCACCTTCTAATCCATCAAGAAGATTCTGAAACTCTGGGCATATACACGCATTCCCACCATAAGCAGCATCTACGTGAACCCATATCTTATAATCTTTTGCTACCTCGCATAATGGCCCTAATGGATCAACGGCTGTTGTTGAAGTTGTTCCAACAGTTGCACATAGGAACAGAGGAACCAGACCTGCTGCTAAATCTGATTCAATATGCAGCTTCAGTGAATCAGGCGAAAGTGCATAATCTGTTGATTTTGTTGTTTTAATAGCTCGAAAATTGTCAGTATAAATTCCAGCAATTTTAGCAGCTTTTTTTATTGCACAATGTGTTTGATCAGAACAATAAACAACTAATTTCCCAATATTGCACTTTCCAATGTGACTAAGCGTTTGATCTCTAGCAGCAACTAGAGTGCACAAAATGGCTTCACAAGTAGTGCCTTGAATAACCCCACCACCACTTCCTGAAAAAAGGAAAGATTTTTGAAGACAAAGCATTTGGGCGAGCGAATCCATTACAATGCTTTCTAGTTCAGTTGCAGCTGTTGATGACATCCAATTGAATACCACCACATTAAATCCAGCAGCAAGCATTTCTCCAAGAAACCCAGCAATGCTCCCACTTGAAGGGAAGTATGCAAAATAATTAGGCTTTGCCAATGTAATGTGTAATTCCAGGAATTATGTGATTTTGCACATCTTGGAGGACAGTTTCTATTCTTTCAGGATCACAAGGAGCAGAACAGGGCAAGCATTTTCGAAGATACCCAGGTTCAACCTGGCTCAGAACAGGGAGTTTCTCAATATTCTGATAATAGTCAGCAATAAAATCAACAATCATGTGGGCTTGTCTTCTAAATTCTTCAGGGTCTAAAGGGTTTATAATTTGCTGATTGCTTTCGATTTTTTGGTTGAACTCAACACTGCCCATTTGGGAATCGAAAAGAGGAGAAATAAAATTAAACGTTAGGGAGTTGATTGGTGCATTCTGTTTAGGCGTACATATATATCTACCAGGCTTAGATAGACCTGGTTTATATTCCAACTCATTGACCGAAACAATCACAAATCGTGATTTGAAAAAAAAAATTAATTTAAATTATTTTTTTAAAATATTATAATTCAAATTACAATTTGTAATTAGCCTAGTCCATGAGCGAGGATTTAGACCATATTCATATAAAAATTTCCTTTTATAGAGAGAAGTCGTCTCTAGTTAATATTCTATCTCTATTTTCTTTCATGGTAAATTTTATGAAATTTCAAGAAAAGTAATAATCTTTTTAATATTATATAATTAATTTTTTACAATATTATTATATCTATTAATTTTTATTAGAATTATTTATGAGCTTTAGAGTTGAATCTAAAAATCATTTAAGTCAATAATGAAAAGTAGTTGGCTTTAATTTTATATTTGAATACTTTAATTAAAAATTAGTTCGATATAATTTGTATCAAATTAAAATAATTTGCTTAATTTTATAACCCTACAATTCTAATAATCGGCATTAGATTAGTTAATAAATGAAAAATTAGTTGATGAAATTATAGAATTAAATATGAATATACCATTAAATGTAACTTGATGCCTAATAGCTTGTGTTGCTTTCACTTAAATCTCGAGTTAAAATTAGTGTTGTATATAAGTGTTAGTTGTATTGTTTAACCTAAACAAGTGAAAATATTCATGAATTGCTATAACCTGTAGGAGCAACCTTGTGCAGGTTGTTAACCTTAGAAAGTTTAAATAAAAATGAAGAAAATAAAAATAGTGTACTTGCATTTGCATATATATATATATATATATATATTACTGAAATTAGATAAGTCATGCCATATTAAGATGAAAATATAATAGCTAGAGATAAATGTAAAGAAAAAAAAAAGATGTCTAAAGATTCATAACTAAGGCTTAATTAGGCTAACTCTCAAACATGATTAAATTCCTAACAACAAAAACTCTCAATCGAAAAAATTTACGAAATACCTACTAAAATTAATATATTTAATTATTTTTTTTAAAATAATTTTATAAAAGAAAATAAAACGAAAATCTACATCAACAGTGCGTAAATAAATTTTCTGTCAATATTTGGCCCTAACTTGAATAAAAGAGAAGAAAAGAAAATAAAAGAAAGTAATTATTTAGCTGTGTGCGGATTTTTTTGCACTCTTTCCACAATTTATAATTATACTTTCAACTCAAGAAAAAAAAAATAGGTTTTGCATAATAATATTCTAAAAAGTTAATACATTTTTTAAAGTTATCTTTTTTTAAAAAAAAAACTCACTTTTTAATTTTCTATTTTGAAAATATCAACTTCCAAATATACATCTAACATAGGAGATACACATATACAGTAATTTAAAAATATATATTTTTTGAAAAAATTTCTAAAAATTATAAAATATTTTAAAAAACTAAAAAATATATAATATAATTTCTTCAAAAAAAAAATCTCCAAAGCTTTGCTGGCTTGGTGTAATGAAGTGAGAAAGTTGGGATTAGGTAGTTGTTGAATTAGGGTGAAAAATGAAAATTTTTTTTAAAAAAAAAGGTCACAGAAGTTATATCAGCCAGTTGATTAAAACTAGAAAAATTATATAATAGAATGTTAAAACATCATCATGTGTTATTATTGTAATCCTAATTTTTTAAAATTCCTAATTTTTAAAAATAAAATAAATTAAATTAAATAAAAAAAATTTAAATAAAAAAGTAAAATGTATATGTGATATATATGCAAAATATATATAACATATACAAAGTTAACAAAAGTCAATTTTTAAAAGTCAAAAGTCAAAGTTTTAAAGGCATTTTGGTAAATAAACTTTGAAAATTTAAATTATTTAAATAATTTAAAAATAAATAATTTTGAATGAAAAATAATATTTTGAGATTTTAATTAAATAATTAATTAATTAATTAAAAATATATTATAATAATATACATATAATGTGGAAAATGAAAGTTGAAAGAGAGAAAATATATTTAATCTTCATCTTCTTTTTCTTCCCTTGAAGGCCGACTCTATAGATGTCCAAAGCTCTAAGATTTGCTTCTTCCATACTCCATAAATTAAAAAATGTCAAGTGTTCAAATTAATTTTTTAAGGGTTTCATCCATATTTAGCATCGAGGAGAATTGATTTGCCCAATCCAAGTATTGAAAGGTAAGTGAAAGAGAAAGTTGGTGCTAGTTTTGTGGCTTACTTTTGGAAGCTTTTAGAGGCAAGTACAAACTTTAGATAAATTGGTTATGTTTATATTACATTTAGGCTTAGCACATGTTGGTTGAAAATTTTGTTAAGTTACTTATGCATTAAATATGCATGAACATTATACTATGTTATATGATTTGTTATGAATGCATTAAATTCATTGTGAAAGTCATTGATAATGGCTAAATTGAGTAAAGTGTGAACCATGTGAGTTATGTGAAAGTAATCCATAGTGTTTGGGTAATAGAATTTGTTATGTTTGCATTAAAAGTATTGTGACAAGTCATTGTTATGGCTAAAATGTATAAAATGTGATTTATATGTGAATTATATGAAAATAACCAAAATATCTGGGTAATGTGTTTTAGTGTAAAATGTGATACATTGTAATAATATATTGAGATGTGAGGAAATGTGATGAATTGAAATGAAATGATATTAATATGAATGAGAAAAATAAGAAAGTAAGGCAATGTGCCTAATTGACAATGAGAAATAAGGTATGTGTCTAATTTGATTATGAAAAAATGAGAAATAAATTGATAATGAAAATATAAAATAATTGTGTATCTAATATATTATTCAATTTTTAAAATTCTGTGTTTGATTGTATGCCTATAAGGTTATCCTCATTATTTATCTTCAGGATTAGCTTTTGAGCAGTTATTTAGTTTACCTTCGGGGCTAAAAGCTTGGCATCACTGTGATACCATTTGCCTTCGGAGCTAGCTTTTGAGCAATTATTATGATTTATCTTGAAGGCTAAACACATGGTGTTAATTTGGACCAAAACAGTAACTCTGATATTTGAATGACATATTAGATCTTCTGAATCCTTACTTGTGTTTGTTTTTATATGAATTATTGAATAATGAAAGAATATGTTTTAAATTAAAATTATACATGACTCTTTGGTTAAGATTACTATGATAATTAACATTTTTATATCTAAAAAAAATCAAAAACATTATTCGTTCTAAAGTTACAACTACATCTAAATTTTTTTAATTAATTTTTTTATTCTTTTAAATATTAAAATAATTCGTTATATCTTAATTTTACCAATAATTTTAATAACATTTGATGATCAAAATTAAATGAAAAAAAAATATAGTACTATTATTTCAAAACACAGGTTTACCCACAAGGCACAAACAATTTCTCATCTATCCCACCTTTTTCAGTCTCCTTCCGAACCACACCCCATCGCCACCCACTTCACCCTCAAATTTCTATAAGAGATAAGACATAAAAAAAAAAAGTTACAGAGCCCATCCCTCCAATTACAAAATTCTTGTTTTTCTCTGCATCCATTCAAGTTATTCTTTTCTCCTCAAATGGAAGCCAACCTCTCTTTCTGTTTCTTGCTTGTAACGGGTAACTGACTACCTAGCTACACCTATTATACACACCAGACGCCAAATTTAATGAGAATTGCATCGATGATAGTAAAAAGATTATTAATATTCTTATGCAGGACAAAAAAAATGTAATTATGGTGTATAAAAAATTGGGAAGCACTTTGATTGGTGTAACTTCAGAAATTGACAACTTCTTAGAACAATAGCCAAAATGACATCATCCATTACCATATAACCGCAATCCATAAGATACCTTCAAATTTCAGACTTCAATAAATAAGCAAGTTTTATATTTGTATTGAATAAAATATATGAAGCTTTATGCTTCGCTAACAGCCAACTTGTTCTAACAAAATCCCCAAAATTATTTGAGCATTACTCAAATATTAAAAAGCATCAGTCTTCTTCCCCAAAGAAAATCTTTGGGTGAAAAAATCAAAATCATATTTCTTGGAGTCAAATGGTTCCAACTTCCAAGCAAGTTGCAATTTAGAACAGCTGTAACTAAGCATTAATCAAGCAATTATCATCGAAGTCAATCATTAAACTGCTGCAAATTCATCAAGGCAGACGCAACCGCTGAGCCTTGATTCGTGATCTGAGAGAAACACGGGTTTACAGAACAGAAAGCAAAAGCAGGGAAAAGAATCAAGAGAACCCTTCGGCTGCACCAATGGCCATCCTGACTTGATTTAGGAAATATATGTCAAAACTTCCAACGAGAATTCACATACAGTTTTCTTTTTCACGGTTCTCTTTTTTCCAATTGCTGATGAGTTGCTCTATTTGCAACCATCTAGGAGTCAGCCATCACCGTAGGCAACCTTGATGCTGCTCAGATCTCCATTTATATACTGTCTAAAGGATTATATTAATGAATCATGACAATTTTTACCAAGGGAATGGCACAAAACAGCAGTCCAACCCATAGGTTTTCTGTCTGTCGGACCACCAACTGTTGACTGTCTACTGAAACATTCTTGAGTTTGGAAGCTGGCATAACTTAAAAGTAAAAAAGCAATCAGCCAAATGAAGAAACAAATTAAATATAAATACAATATCTTGCCTGAGTAATTGATGAAAATATTACTCAGAACACGTCTTGCATTTCAGGCACATTCAAGAGTCCATCTGTGACTTAACCTAGTTTTTCTCATGTTGAGGTTGTCAGAACCACATTTACAGTCCATTCTGCCTTCACCGCTATTTTTTTTTTAAAAAAAGGCAACAGAAAACATCAAGGGATTCTGAAGCTACATTCATGTGAAAGAACTGCAACTCCATCATAGACAAATTGGAAGGTTATCGGGGCAATAATGCCAATTTCACTCATTAGAAGGTCTAATGCTTTGCCTTTGAGGAAGCAGTTTAATGTTGGAATCACAGAACTACAGAAAACATCATAAGAAAATCTAATCCTCTAGTTACATTAGGAATCACTTGAAAAAGCACTGTAAATTATTATTAACTGCTCCGCATGCTTATGCATCTTTTGAGGGAAAATATTGATTTTACTAACTTAATAACAAGTCCAGATTGTTCGTTTCCCTCGAAATATTGGAAATTGGAACATACAAGTGATGTAATAGTCAAAACAAGACCCATCCTACCCATCTTGAAGTGGGAAGAAAAGAGACCCAAATGGAATTTGTCAGGTAATGTCATCCAGTACCACATATGAGGGAAAAAAAATAAATAAATAAAGAAGCAAGAAGAATAAATGGCCTATGTAAATAAAATGGTCTATGGAAAAAATTGCAGAGAGAGGGCAAGTGATTTTAAACAAAAGAAACAAGTCTATGTAAACAATTCAAAGCTCAGTGCATTAAGAAATGCAATTCATGTGATAACCTTGTCAGCACCTTGTCATGCTGATGCTGTTTCTTTATTCTCTCAGTAACAGGTTCTATTTCACTTCTTTTTCTATCTTTCTCGTTACTTCCATCCTTGTTGTGATGTTTTTGCTTCTTATGGTCCTTGTCCCTGTGCTTCTTTTCCTTATATTTAGTAGACTTGCTGCTCGACTTCATCACTGCAGTAGGGATCCCTTTATCTGCCTGTTAACAACAAACCAAATGGACAACCAAAAGTATCCTTTTCAAGAATGAAAATTTTATTTGCTTTTAACTCCCAAAAAAAATACTGATCAAAACTACAACTTCAAGCATAGGGTTCATCATACTAATCTTAAGCTTAAAAACAAACATGTGGAGAACTTAATAACTAGGATTAGCATTTCATATATTGCCTAAGATAAATAAATTGTCACTGCAGGGGCTTAAATATACACCAGTTCTTCCACTAACAATGCTTCAAAATACACATGCTAGTTTCAAATTTTAACAGAAGAAAAATCAGAATCTATCCATATTGACCCTCATACTTCAAGTCCTCCACCATCTTGCTTACCTTCTCTTCAGGCCCAGTTCAAATAGCAAAACAGCACGGAAGCAAAATTCTATTTGGATGGATATCCACCCGGATAAAATATTTTTACCTAAAACTAATTCTAGAGTTTTCAAAACTTGCTCAAACAGAACGTTAGTATGAGATCCGATATCCCATACTCTTAGCAGTTGGCAGGTACTTAAACTTCTGATTCTATTAAAAGGGAGGAGGAGTGGAAGAAGAAGAAGAGCCTATTGTTGCAATAATGTAAAGAACTATGATACAGAAATAGTGCTTTTAAAATTTTCTAAGACAAAAAATTGTGTTAATAAATATAACAAATAGAGAGGGCCATCAGGATAGCTTGAGATATGAAAACGGTAACATCAGAAGCTAGGAACCTCCTTTACAGTTGCACAGGAAACAAATTTGAAGCCTTGAAGGTAGTTATTGTAATCAGAGAATTTAACATGGGTATTTTTCCTAGGGAAGATGGAAAAGATATTATCTTCATGTTGACTTTATCCAGTTTCAGAGAGTACATCAACTTGCAGATATTAGCAATAATTTCCTTGTTGTAGAAAAATACCATGCCTTTAAAACTTGAAAGCAGGTTGCTTCCAAGCAGCAGTTTTCCGGAACTCCTCCACAGACATGCATCAGATATTGCTACAATAATTAAACAGATAATAATATATCAGTAGAAAATTTCTCGCTGGAGGCAGGTTAATAGGAGTAGTTTCTCTCATCTGAAAGGCCTCCTTGAGTACGCATAAATCAAAAGGAACTATACAAGCATTTCTCTCTCTCAAATGGGTGGTATTATGAAACAGCTGATCCAATTCCATCCCTTCTCCTTTCCTGATTTCTGTGTCACCCACTACATTCTGGAGATAGCAAGTTTCAGATATTGATAAAGGAAGCGACCTCTTGCAAAAGAAGTCGTGGTGAGGCCAAAGCTTATACTGATTTATGAGATCAACAGCACCACCAAGCTCCCTTGGTCCTGATCATTCCAAAAGGAAAAAATGAACAGGAAAAAGAAGCCCTTTTAAAATTAAAAAAATTAAATACAGAATTGAAGAGAAATACTAAATAATAATAATAATAAAGGCCATTTATCAAGTCAAAATCAGTGCCTGTCAATTACTGTAACATTTATGAATAATATTATCATGTTAATTTATAGTTAATTAGAACCCAAGAATATTACTCTGTTTAAACCTGAAATATTCCACAATCCCCAATTCTTATCTCAAGCCATAATTGCTTTGAGGCTATACACTGCTGCCATCACTGTCTCCACAAGACACAATAATTATTTAGTGGCCTATTTCTCTATCGGCTAATACAAGTACTGATTTAACTCTTAATATTGTTGCACAACCTCCTGCACAATATAGACTCAAATGTTCCATATCCATTGCTCATGGGTCTCACAGTTTAACCTTATAATTTCTCAAACATGAAATTTTATAAAAACAGCAACTAAATCATTGCCACCATAACATAACAACTGAAAATAATTTCAAGGAGCAAGCACTACATTGTTCTAAGCATGAAATTTTAACCCTCTGTTGAGCGTAAAAATAGGAAGAAAGATAATAACTAGAGAGAAATAAGGAGGGAACGCAAAATTAAGTGCCTCATTTAGAGGCATAGAAAAAAATAAGAAAGGAAAAAAAGACATATTTTTCCTTCCAAATTGGAGAGGAACTAAGAATACTTTCTGGTTTATGCATAACAAATGTACTAATAACATGAAAATAATTAAATCCTCCTATCATATCCAAACACAAGGAAGGAAAATAAGTTTCTTTGAAAATTTTATCCCCCCATCCCGGCCCCGTCTTATCTTCTTTTTCCTTTCCTATTTCCTTTATTTTTTTACAAAGAATGTAAATGTTTGAGGTATTGCCTTCTCAAGGCTCCTCCATGTGATCATTTCAAGATCAGAAGGTTCAGTAAAGCTCTAATTGCTATATCACTGTGTTTAAACTTCACGAAATACATTCCAACGTGAAGCTCCAATAGCAGTGAATCCGAAAAGTCAAAAACAAGTTGAGTGCTGTGTGACCCAAAATATTGAGAGTATATGCCAAAACTCTTAACAATACTGCGCATGCCAAAAGTTAGATTAGTATAGGACTGAAAAATAGTGATATTGAAATAAATGTCAAACTTTAGGACCTAAAATACAGCCAGTTGGTAAGATAAAAAGTGATGCAGTAGCTTATCCCAAGAAAGAGAATTTAATAAGATGCACGTGAACTTGACTTTCCATTGAAACCTTGATTCTCATGTCAGAACAAGTATGGAGAAAATAGCAGTTTTGAAATGAGGATGTAAAAAGACTGAAAGGATCCAAATCACCAATCAGCTCCACCATGATACATCAAAGTTTACAACCAAATGGTGACTATTTTCTCACAGTATATATGACTCGAGACTAAAATGAATAAGTGAAGGGTGGATGATTAAGGGGACTAAAAATTAAGGATAACGAAGCACTCAAAATTTGTTTGAAATTCCAAAGAACTTGTAAAAGAAGATACAGTTTGCATTTTGCGCACTTTCAAAGACAATATGGCAAACCTGAGTTCTGAAGCATGATATCAGAACAATATTTTCCCCCATGTTGATGTTAATATAGGACAAAGACAGAATCTTTGTACTATTTTGACAATATCACAAGATATATCATAAGGGAAAATAACATCATGTCAAGCAACATATCTCTGCGCTATATTTGTTCTTACGTAAAGACCTATAAAGACATTCTATAATCTCTCTTTAAACAATAGAGGAAAAAGGAACATAAAAAAAAAATTAGTTCACAGTTCCATTTTATTAACAGAGAAAGGATTTCAACAAGAAAAAAAAAAAAAGAGGCAAACAATGAGCAAAATACTTGATAACTAGAGTATCTTACCCCTATCAAACGTCTTGCCTTCAAGGTCCATCAGTTTAACAAGGAAACCGGAGGCAGGATCACAAGGAAGCAAGGAAAGGCTCATTTTCATCTGTCATTGAGAGAGGAAATATATATATATATATAATGTATGTAATTCAGTTGCAATCAATTGTAAACTAGTTCAGCATATCTTACATATATCAATATCAACTTGAGATGCTATAAGCATGTAAATTCATTTTGCAAAAAAAAAAGTCCAATATGATGAACACAAAGTATGTGTTGTATTCGATCCATGTACTGAGAATAGACACACAAATCAAATATACAGATTGATGGATATACACTGCAAAAGATGAAACTGATAACCTGACATATAGAAGATACAAGCATTATACAGTTGGAAAGTCCATACTAGTTGGCCAAGAAGATGATTATTCATAACCCTTCTCCTAATCAATACCGCTGGATAAAGTGGTAGACTCAAAATAAAAATAGAAATGTAAAAATTTATCAAAAGTATTATATCATAACTAGACCCAGCAAATAATAAAGTCAAAATACATCAATTCAAGATTAAAAATCATAGGATACAAGTCACAAATACCTCACATTTTGGAGAATCTATAATTGTATATTGCCTTTTACCAAGCTTATAAACATACCAGGTCCCAAATCCACGCAAAACAAGAAAAGGAAAAAAATGATACAAAACCAAAATACTCAATAACACAAACAACTCCAAATTGTATTAAATTTGATTTTCAAAAGCATGGTCCGGCTAGTAGACGAATATCGAACAGATGATGATCATCATCCAGAACAACAAGAAACTCCTCGTATATGATAAATAAACCTAATCGTACATTAGAATATACGTAAAGAGATAGAATGAAGGGTTAACTGGATACGCGAGGGAATTAGAAAGTCATCGTTGCAGAGTATGGCTTCTGCAGTCATCGTTGCAGAGTATGGCTTCTGCCGTTTTGAGTTCCTACAGTTTTGGGAATAGAGGGAACAATCTATGGGTGGTCATTGTGTTTTTATGGCGTCTGCTGTGATATTCAAAGGGATTTATATTGCTTTGTCAATTGTACATTTAGGTACAAGTGTTTTCTGCCGCGGGTTATGCAGCATGTACATGTGTGTTGGATTAGAATTTGGCTTTAACTCATGTACTGTCTCTTCGAAGTTCACAATTTCCATTATTTTTTTACTATTTAAATAATTATTTTATCTCTTAAATTTAATTTTTTTATAATAAATTAATTTTTATTCATACTTTACTCTTTAAAAACGCATTAAACTAATTAAAACAGCAAATTCATATTATAAAATATTAAAAATATCTTTTAATAACTTAAAAAAATTATTAATATATACTATAAAATTATAATAATACCCTTAAATTATTAATAAAATTTTTAATAACTGGCGCTAAAAAATAATAATTTTTTATCTAAAAATTTAATTTAAAATTTATATTTTGAATTAAAATTTATGTCTAAAACTCTAAGAAGAAGAAATTTTTTTTACCAAAATCTTTAAAAATCTAAAATTTATGTGTTTTTGCCAAAAATTTAATTTATTTTTCAAGAAAATGAACAAATTTAAAAATAAAAAGAAGATATTTTTTTTGTCAAAATCTTCAATGATCAATTTTTTCCCCTAAATTCTTTGTTTGTTTTTTAAAAAAATTGATAGATTTGATAACAAGAAGAATAAGTAGACAATTTTTTTGCTATAATCTTCAAGGATTGAAAATTTCTATTTTTTGAAAAAACCTTTGTTTGTTGACTGAAATTAGAGAGGAAATGATCAAAATTTCTGATTTCACTGTATTTGTAATCCACGCGCCATTAAAAATTTAGATATATTAAATTAATGGTTAATTTATTATGAAAAAATTAAATTTGAGGGGTATGATAGTTACTCGAATAGCACATGGGGATAAAAATAACTAAAACTGCTAAATTCAAAGAATAACGCATGCATTAAGCCAATAGAATTTTAATGAATTTTAAAAGAGTTAGTGATTTTAGTAGAATTTAAAAATTTTAGTGAAATTTTATATATTTTTCTAGAATTCTATATGGAAGTTAAAGGATTTTATTAGATTTTTATTGTAAATTTTGATAAATTTTAAATAAATTCTAATTTTTTCATATAATTAATATTTTAATAAAAATATAATATAATTAATTCACAATTATTAATTAATTCAACAAATTATATTTATAAACTAATTAAAAAATAACTTTTATAGTAATAAAAAGTTTTATTATATTTCTTTTTTAATACATAATAAAAAGTAAATAAGTAAAAATTTTAAAAATATAATAATAAATCTATATAATCTTATAAATAAAACTAATTTATATATATATATATGAGAACTTGACAATAAAAAATTCAACTCATAAAAGATTATTTAAAAATATTTTTAAGTTTAGTAGCATAAGAGCTGGGATGGTCCAAAATGATCTTATGATGTTATATCCATCAGAAGAATTCATATAACCGACCCCAATTAACTTGAGATTAAGACTTTATTGTTGTTGTTGTAGCATAAGAGTGTCTTATATAATAAAATTTGGTCTAATATTATTATTATGAAGTGTCGTATAATATGTATTAAGAGATATTTTATATTAAAAAATAATTTTTAATGAAAAATATATAAATATAAAAAAAATTGGAATGAAGATTGAATTTATGAAATCTTTTAGATAAACGTTGATTTTGTGAACAAGTTTTTTTTATTTATGTTTAGCATCTTAAAATTTATAAATCTAATAAAATCAATAATTTTTGAATATTATTAGACTTTTAAAAATTCATTATTGAATATCATAAGATTTTATAAAATTTTAATTAATCTGAATTGAATATTATTATATTTTTAAAATCCATTAAAATCTAATTCCATACATCCCCTTAAAAAATTACAAAAATACTTCCCAAACAAAAAATTTATAAAAATATTGCTTTGACATAAATATTTACATTTATACTTTTTATCTTTTATTCTTTCTCATCCATTTCTCACTCTCAAATCTACATCTACATTTAATTTTAAGTTTTATTTTTTATTTTGGTTTTATACTTATAATAAATTTAAATTTTATAAGTATTGTTTATTGTAATTATTAATTTAATATTTATATAATTAGTATTTAATATTTATGTATATTATTTTTATTTTATAAAAAATGTAGTTTTTATTAATAATTATTATTATTTAGTAAAATTCACCTTAAAAATAAGATAAGATAAAATAATGGCAAATGAATTAGGTGTGTAAAGCTATAAATATCAATACCGATGGGTTGATATTATGTAGTTTTGACATGAAATGATAAAAAAAAAAGAATATCATTTAAAAAAAATAAAATTGAAACATAAAAAAGCTAGAAAAAAAAAATTAACAGCAACAAAAATTAAAACAAATAAAATAAAATGGAATAAATGGGTTACTTTCCCTATTTGAATTTCTACATGGACTAAATGATGATCAAAAGTTCAAATAGACACTTAAACTATACCCTAAATAGCAATTAAACATTTAAATTTTTTTTAAACTATTTAAGTACTTCTTTTATAGCCAATGGTTCAAATAAACACTTAAACTAAAATCTAAGTAGAAATTAAATATTTAAACTTTTTTGGACCATTTAAATATATTTTTTTTTTATCAAAATAAGGTCAAATAAGCACAAATTTAATAACAGTTATAGTCTCTGACTCATTCTTTTAAGTTTTTATTGAATAAAAATTAATATATTATTTTATTATTTTATATTAATAAATTAATAATTTCTTTTATTAATTTCTATTTATAAAATTATTTTTATTTTTATTAACAAATTATTTTTATTTCTATTTTTAATTAACAAATTAATAATTTTTTTATATTTTTTATTTGTATTTTTAGTTCTTTTTTTGATGATGGTGCACACTTAACTAATTAATAATAATAATAATGGTAATTCCAAAATAATAGCAAAAATTTCATAATAGCAGTACAAAATAATAAAAATCATAGTAATATCAACCTATAATATCAGCTTCAATACACAACAAATATCATTCAGTTACAATAAAATATATGATATTAAAATATTAATTTTTATTTAGTAAAAACTAAAAAGAGTGAATCTCACATTTGCTAAAAAGAGTATTATTTGATGCAGATTATAACTGTTGTTGAATTTATACTTATTTGACACTATTTTAATAAAAGAAGAGCTTAAATAGTCTAACAAAAAGTTTAAGTGTTTAATTATTATTTAGGCTATATAATTTAGGTGTCTATTTGAACTGTTGATCATAAAAGAAGTGCTTAAATGGTCTAAAAAAAGTTTAAATTTAATTACTATTTAGGCTATAGTTTAGATATCTATTTGAACATTTGGCCACTAAATGATATTCAAGCCCAATTTGCGATTACAATATTCTCTAACTCCCGTACGGCATGTGTAGGGCATAATTAAGTCGAGTTGAGCCAAATTTTAAAAAGTTTAAGCTCGGCTCATTATAAAATAATCAAATTCAAACTAAAACTCAAGCCGAGCTCGAACTTATATCGAGGCAACTCATATATCGCGTATTTCAAACTTAATTTAAATAAGTTTATCGAGCTCAACTAACTTATTTCAGTTTTTATTTTTCATTCATTTTTTATATTTTCATATAAGATATACTAAAATTATCATTTTTATGAAATATAAATAACATGATTACATATTAACAAAAATAAAATATTATATCACTAAAATTTTATATTTTATTATAAATTACTAAGTTATTTTATATTTTATACTATTAAATTTATTTATCACATATGTCATATATTAATAAATTATATAAATTAGATTAGTAAAAAAATTAATACATTCATATATATAATTATATATATATATATATATATTAAATTATATATATTTTTAATCCAACGTAATAAACCAGCTAGCTTCCGAGTCTAACTCACAAGTTTTTTTTAAAAAGCCAGCTCGTGAGCTAATGAGACACGTATTTATTAGTTTGAGCTTGGCTCATTTAACAAACGAGTAGTTTGAGCTTGAGTCTAAATGAGCTTTTATCCAGCCGAGCTCGAGTAGCTTGACTCATTTATAGCCCTATGCATGTGTTCCCCAACAACAAATCTTTTATTTTCTCGCAACATTATTTTCATGTTTCTCTTTATTTTTCTACTTTTGTTACCAAAAAGATTATTACTTTTTATTTATTTCTTCCCCAAAATATAGCGAAGTAGGGCTTTTTGTACCGGTGAAAGAAATTTTCATTAAAATAAAAAAAGAATATAAGAAACCTCAAAAGATTTTGAGAAATCATAGAGTTATAAGAAGAGAACTAACCCTATCAATCTCTGTCGTAGAGGGTACAACAAATGCCAAATAAACAAACTTCACAGGTAACTAAAGGTCATAAAAAATAAATCAATAAAGCCTGCAAAAAAAAGTAGTAGGGAACACCATCATTTAGTTTATCTGCTTAAAACTATTAACAAAGAAGAGACCTAAAGAATCCTTCAGCCACTATTTCCACACAACTTCAAGCAAAAAAACAAAGAAAATTGGTAGAATAAAAGTCAAAGTACCCTTTTTCAAAAGGTTATGAGTAAAAAGCTCGGATAAAACTTCATAAATGAAATGATTTATTGGCGCATCAATTATCACTGTAAACACATCTGCATAAGTGATAGAATAGAAAATACTTAAAAAGAAAGTACCTAGGCTTACCATAATACATATGAACTGCAATGAGATGGTTGATTTGCTTCTAAAGACTTTGATATAATGTAGGAGCGCCAAAACAAAGACAAATCAAAGAGAAAGTGTGACTTCAAAAGATCCCCCAATAATAGAAATATATAACTAACCGAAACTAGGAATAGATAAGAGACCCAAAGAACCCTTCAACCATTGTTTTCACCTAACCTCGTATAAGAAAACAAAGAAAATTGAGAGAGGAGAATATTTGAGTACTCTCTTTAAAGGCTATGAGTAAAAGGCTCAGATAAAACTTCATAGATAAGCTTATTTGAAGGTACATGATCATCGTAAACACATCTACATAAGAGATAGAGCAGGAAATTCTTGAGAGGAAACTACTTGGGCACCATAATACACTGAATTATAAGGAGATGTTTTGTTCGCTATTGAAGACTTTGATATATTATTGTAGCTCCAAAATAAGACAAATCAAAGAGAAAGTTTGATTTCAAAAAAATCCCCTAATATCAAAAATATATAACTGATAGATAAGTCAAAGATATAAGGAAAGAGGGAAGGGATAAATTTTTAGAAGAGAGAGAGAGAGAGAGTTAACTTAATTTGGAAAAAGAAAAGCTATTAAGTAGGGTTAGGCCTTCACAATTCACATCCCATTTGTGGCCAGAATTTCTTAAAATATACTTAAAAATAAAATTATTTTCAAAATATCAAGTTTTATTTTTTCCTTTAAAACAATAACAACAACAAAAGTTTTAATTCTAAGTTAATTGGAGTAGGCTATATGGATTATTCTTTTTCATTATGTTCGGTTGAGGGCTACCTTCTTTAATAAATATAAAACAGTAAGATCATTTTGGACAATATTTGTCCAAGTGAGTTTAGGTCTATTCCTGCCTCTCATAGGTATATCTACTTTAACTTATTCAATTTTTTGACAGGTGAATCTATAGGTCTTTATTTTATATGACCAAACTATCTCAATCTATACTCTATTATCTTATTATTGATAGGCATTACCCCTATTTTTTTTTAATGTACTCATTATATTTATCATTCTCATTTATGTTACATGTATGTTACTCATGTTTTGTCCTTTCACTGCCTAATACTCACTATCATATATCATCGCAGGTCGTATTGTAGTGCTATAGAACTTTTCTTTCAATTTAACTGGCATCTTTTGGTCACATAATACTTTTGTAATATCCTTTCACTATATCCAACCAATTTTTATCATATGACTTGCATCTTTTTCACAACCCTCATCCTCTTGAATAATAAAGCTAAGATACTTAAAATGAGTATTATAAAGTATTGTCACTCCATCTAAAACAACTTTGATGCCTCCTCCATTCGCACTGTTAAATTTACAATGCATATACTCAGTCTTAGTTTTGCTAAGCTTAAAATCATTTGATTTTAAAGTACTTCTCCATAACTCTAACTTTTGACTTACTCCTACTTGAGTATCATCTATTAACATCATCATCCGCAAATATTATGCACCAATGAATATCATTATGCACATGTCTTGTTAGCTCATTTATGATTAAGGTAAAGAGATAAGGGTTTAAAATTGAACCTTGATGCAATCCAATAGAAACAGAAAATTCTCTCCAACCATGTGGACACTAGTAATAGCTCCCTATACATATCCTTAAAGATTTGGATATACCTTATAGATATCCTCTTATACTCTATGATCCACCATAAAACTTCTCTAGGTACTCTATCGTAAGCCTTTTCCAAGTCAGTGAAAACCATATGTAAATCATTTTCATCTCTTTATATTTTTTTTTATCAAATATCTAATAAGAAAGATAGGTTCCATAATTGATTGTCCAACATAAAATCAAACTATTTTGGAGAGATACAAGTGTCTAAACGTAAACGGTGTTCTACAACTCTCCCTAGTAATTTCATGGTGTGACTCATAGTTTTATACCTACATAATTTGAGCAATTTAGAATATTACATTTACTTTTAAAAATAGATATCAAAATACTTTATCTCCAGTCATCAAACATTTCTTTTGTACTTAAGATCTTATTAAACAAAACTGTCAACCACGCAACCCCTACATCTCCTAAATTTTTGCATACCTCAATGGGTGTTCCTTCCAGTCTACAAGCTTTATCGATTTTCATTCTTTTTAAAGCTTACTTTACTTCAGAAAATTTAATCCATCTAGTATACTGCACATTTTTCTCGGCTATGTTATCCACACCCTCAATATTTTGATATGATTACTGTTAAGGAGATTCTCAAAGGAACTTCTCCATCTTTCCTTAATATCTTGGTCTTGGACCAAAACCTTATTCTCTTTGTCTATGATGCACTTAATTTAGTTTAAATCTCAATATTTTCTTTCTCTCATTTTAGCCAATTTATAAATCATATTTTCTCCCTCTTTTATTCCAAGATTTTCATACAAACTTTTTAGAGATTATACTCTTATTTGTTTAACTGCCTTTATAACATCATTTTTTGCTTATTTGTAATGTTCAAAAATAACATTGTTACTGCACTTTGGTAAACTTTTATACCATTTTCTTTTACTTTTTATTATTTTTTGCACTTTCTCATTTTACCATCAAAACTCCTTTGAGAGATGACCACATCCTCTATATTCACCAAGTATCTTTTTAGTTAATCTTTTAATTAGTGTAGACATACCTACTCACATATTATTTTGTTGACATATTCATATCCACCTTTCAACCTCCGGCTTTAACCAACTCATTCTTATATATCAACTGTTTTCCATCTTTTAAAGTCTACCATCTAACCTTAGGAATTTTATTTCTCCTTGGCTTACTTGTTAACTTCTTAATATTGATATCTAAAAGCATTAACCTATGTTAAGTGAACAAAGTCTCACCTGAAATAACCTTGCAATCCGTATATCGGGTTCGATTAGCCTTTCTTATGAGTATGAAGTCAATTTGGCTTACTTTTTACTTACTTTTAAAGGTTGCTAGATGGAATTCCCTTTTTATAAAGTATGTATTTATCATAATTAAACCATAAGCTATAACAAAATCAAGAATAGTTTTTGTTCAAAGTTTTTCATACAAACTCTCTAAAAATTATGCTCTTGCTTGATTAACTGCCTTTTTAACATCATTTTTTGCTTGTTTGTAATGCTTAAAAATAACATTGTCACTACACTTTGGCAAACTCTTATACCAGTTCCTTTTACTTTTTACTATTTTTTTCACTTTCTCATTTCACCACCAAGACTCATTTGAGAGATGACCACACCTTCTATATTCTCCAAGTACCTTTCTAACTAATCCTTTAATCATTGTAGACATGTCCACCCACATATAATTTGTTGACATATTCGTATCCACCTCTTAACTTACAAGTTTAACCAACTCATCCTTAAACATCAATTATTTTTCACCTTTTAAACTCTACCGTTTAATCTTATGGATTTTATTTCTCCTTGTCTTACTTGTTAACTTCTTAATCTTGACATCTAAAACTACTAATATATGTTGAGTGATCAAAGTCTCATCTGGAATGACCTTGCAATTCTTACATCGGGTTTGATTAGTCTTTCTTCTGAGTATGAAGTCAATGTAGCTTCTATTTTGCCTACTTTTAAAATTACTAGATGGAATTTCCTTTTTATAAAGTATGTGTTTGCCACAATTAAACTATAAGCTATAGTAAAGTTAATGATAGCTTTGCCCTCTTCATTTCTAGCTCTGAAACCATAACCTCCATGCACATCCTTACAACCTACTATATTTTTTTCTACATGTCCATTTAAGTCTCCTCCTATAAATGTATTCTTATCATTCGGGATTCCTTGCATAAGTTCATCCATAATTTTTCAAAATTTTTGCTTGCTCTCCCTATCTAATCCAATTTGAAGGGCAAATGCACTAACTATATTGATAGTTTTCTGTAACAATACTAATTTTTTTTAATCTCTATAGTATCAACAAGTTTCCTCAACTTACCTTTAAGAGATCCAATATTCTAAGTTCCTATTCTAATCTTACTTTTCACTTTTTATTTCTTGTGTTTTTTTATACAAGCCTTTACTATTATTTAAATATATATTTCTCGTATTGCTCATATTTTAGACTAATTTTTTTATCCACACTCATTCTTGATGTGAGAACTCTTGCTTATTTAATATCACATCCGAGCGTCGATATGACACATCGTATTTGGAGAACGCTTTATACCCTTACCTATTTCTCACTATATCCGGACTCCAATGTAGCACGTTCCAAGTACAGGACACTCTAACAATAATATCTTTAGAATTCATGTTATGAGATGTGACAATATTTTATATTAGCTATCACCTATCTCAATCCTCCTACTTTATCCGGATTTGGGATTGACAATCCATAAAGAACTCATATATATGCGAAATTTATTTTTTCTTTTAAAAATACTTATTTTTTTAACTTTAAAATATCACTTAAATATATTTCTAATATACTGTACATATATAATACATTATGCTTTGGAAAGATAAAATTATTATTCACCGTAAATCTTTCAAAAGAACATCAACGATGAATTCATGATGGAAGACTTCGTTCTTCAAACACACGGAAAGCTGATTTTGTCTAAGAATGAGTTATAGTATTCATTGCATATAAATTAAACTCTTTTAATAAATTAAAAAAATTAAAGATATATAAAAAAATATATATTTTTAGAAAAAGTAATATATAATGTAATTTTTCAAAAAAATGCTCATTGGTATATGGCTCTTGACCATGTGATCGAGGTAGCTCCATGACCCAGCTATTATTTTGAAACGAAACCCATTATAGTGACGGTGTGTGGTGTGCCACGTACTGCCGACGTGGCATCCATTGATGGACAAATCAGACTTTCATATGTTGCCACGTGGACATGGCGCGCCGACTTCATCAAATACTCATCATAGAATAAAAGTGGGCAAGTGGCTTCGTTTGCTCCTTTCATGCATGAAAAAGACCAATTATTAGTGTCTGTTAATGGCAAGTTGACAACTCAAGTGCTCCCATCCAAATTACCACGTGGCAATAATAAAACACTCAAGGGTCCATGCTTCACCACGTGGAAATCTGATTTTTAAATTTAATTTTATTGAAAAATAAGAGTAGGCCAAGCTAAAGGCAGAGGATGAGGCCTAAGCTATTAAGAGGGTATTTCTTAAAACTTAAAAACTGGTCAAATTTAATTATAAATAATATTTAGATTATAAGTTGTTTATTTAAGTATTTCTGAAAACTTAAATAATAGATTATAATCTGATTTTAATCAGTTTTTTAAAAGTTGAATTTTGTTATTTTTTTAGGCACTTATTTTTTAAGCAGTTTTGACCAAATAAAAGATCATACTATCCCTACCTAATCTTCAATATTTCAAATTTGTCCACCCTATATATTTTAGTTCCCATTAAAATTTTTTTATTTTTAGGATTCTAATTAATATTTTTAGAATTCTAATTAATTTGGTAATATTTAAATGGTAGTTTTTTATTTGTATAATGTATTGATAACACCAATATTATTATTATTATTATTAAATAAATTTTATTATTATTATTATTATTATTGCAAAATAAATTTTGAATTGACATTTAAAAAATTATTTTTATACAATAAATAAATTCAGGGACAGTTTGGTCATTTTGACAGTTTCTGCAATTAAAAATTGATTATAAGCTGATTTTACATAAACACTTAACTGATTATAAACTGATTATCAGCTGATTATTAACTAGTTTACAGAAACGCTTAACTGCTTATTTTTAATCTGATTATAATCTAAAAATCACTTATTCACAATAAGCTGAAAAGCTTCAGTTTTGAGAAACACCCTCTAAAACTAAACTGTGAATTGATCAATAACAATCATGATTAATTATTGAACAAAAAAATTCCTTAAAAAATAAAAATTATTTATTCGTCATATTTTTTCCTTTTTGTATTAGATAGGCATTTAAAGATCAATTTTTTTTTTAAGTACAATAGTTTAATTAATAGATTCTCTTAAAAAATAGTTTAATTAATAGATCCTAGGTAAAATATATATGAAAAAAACTTGAAAAATTAAAAGTCAAAATCTCTATGTTTTTATGACTTTCTGACAGAGCATGGATACATGTGAAAAAATTTTGACATCTTTATAAAAATATCAAAAATAAAAATAAAAATTTTAAATTTATTATATTTTTTAAAATATTTTTAAATTTATATAAATTTATAATTTCTTTTATAAAAATATCATATTTAAATAATTTATTATATATTTATTATTAGTTTATGAATTTACATAATTTCTTATAGATTTATTATGAATTTATTATAAAATAACGAAAATACTCATAGTAAAAATAAAAAAAAATTATAAAAATGACCACGAGTGTAATTTTTTCAAAAAAAAACTTTTATTTGATGAAAAAATTGAGAGTTAATTTAGAAGTAACAATTAGTTATCATGTAGTCGTCATTATTCAATTGTTAAATAAAATATTTTAGAGAAAAATTTCAACCTATACATACTATATACATGCCTTTAAATTAAAGGGAAGATGATTTAATTTTGATAAAGACTTAGACGGGTCTATTATGACAATACCAATTAAAATTGACACTTTATTTCAATGAAATTGCATAATTTCTATTTATTACTTTTTTTAATTATTAAATACTTACTGAACTTGGCAATTTTAATTACTTCGCTCATTGTATTATTTGATTAATTATTTTGTTTATTAAATTTATATATTTCATAATTATTTAACCCTCACTATAATAAATATGAGATAAAGACACAATGCGTGGAATATAAGCGTCTCCAAACTATTAAATATTTTTATGCATTGAGTAATTATATTTGCAATTTTATTAGTTGTATCCGTGACTTAGTGGACAAAAAAATAATATAATATAATATAATTAGTTATTCTTATAAAAATTCATATAAAATGATAAAATAATTAAATGACTATGGGTGGTTTCATTGATAAACTATGGAAGATTTTGGTTTGTTCTTTGAACTATGAGGTCGACCTCGTGGCCGGAAAGATGAGCTACCACTTCCTGATTTAATAGTTTTAAGAGTCATTATGGTCTTTAGAATCTTGTTTTTTGTTGTCTTTGCTATCGTCTTTTTTATGGAGTTAATGACCTTCCGTTCGAATAGAAAAATAGTTAATTGAATAGTATAAGAAGTAAAATAATTTTATTAAATTAAATAAAAAATTCATCAGAATTCGATGTCTATAAAAATTAATATTTATTAGTTAAATAAGTGATTTTATCATTAATTAAGTAATTAACATTATGTCATGTAAATTTTAAGCGAAACATTTCTACTGGCAGTGATATTAATAAAATTCAGATGATGGGATTGTTACCATAAGTGGTTCGCCGTTAAAATAAAATTTAAATAATGAAAAAAATAACAAAATAAAATTATGTGATTTTATTAAAGCAAAATACAAAATTTAGTGACCGCCAGTATAATTTGTGGATACTTAAATTGATTCAAAGATATAATCACCATTCAAATTTTTTTAAAAAAAAAACATGTATTTAGTTTTGATGAAAATTTAAATTGATTTGATATATAATGGCTTTGGAGTAAAGAAACGCAAATTTTTGTGGTATTATTTGCCCCCCAAGTTTGAGGGCACATCTAAGGCCAAGAATATATTTGGTTATGATTCGATTGTTTGGTCGGGGTTGCTTAATTCTATTTGACAATATGTATTTATAGTGGATGATTTCATAAATAATTGCCAGTATTTATTCCACCTCTAAGAAATTTTGTTGCTATTGGACCTTTGTTATTATTTCAATGGAATATTATATGAAAAATATATGCCTGTGCAAAAAGCAAAGGAAAGTATTTTGACATTTGATATATATATATATATGTATATATATATTCTGAATATTCTGTTTGATATCTTTGTACTATTGATGAGATTATGGGTGAGTATTCGTTCAATCGGTTAATTAATTAATCGAATTGAATTTTAATTAATTTTTTTAAATTTAATTTCTTTACTGAATTAATTAATTTTTAATTTTGATTGGTTCAATTAATTAACTAAATCAAATATACCGGTTTAGTTATTTTCACATTTAACAATTTTTTATCTTATAATAAAAATTATATTTATAATAAAATTAATAAAATTAAATAATTAAACAAAATTTATTAAACAACTAAATAAAAATAATTTTATTTTGTAAAAAAAATAATATTATTAAAGATTTAAATAAAAAATAATTAATAATTAATAATATTTCTTAAAAAAATTTTAGTTAATGATTAACTTAACCAATTAAACTGATTAAGTGTTAACCGAATAAAAAATAAATTAATCCGAATTCTTTAATCAAATCGGCTATAATCTAATTCAGTCGATTAATTAAACTAAATATTTGATCAGTTAATAAAAAAAAACTCATCCTTAGATGAGACAATTCACTTGATTATTATGTCATGTATATTAAGACTTTAATCCCTTTTGTGTGCACAGTCTAATTATGTGTATTTGTGATTGGAAAAGATATATTATTGGTGTCTAAATTTTTTTATTTTGCTATTTTGATGCCCTTTTTATTCTCAATTTAATTTAAAAAATATATTGATATATCATATATATATATATTTATAAATATATCTTATTATAAATATTTTTATAACAAAAGAATAAAAAAAATTATATATATATGTATAATACTATTTTTTATATATTAATTGTATTAATATATACATTATTTATTTATTTAAAATAATAAAAAAATAAAAAAAATCACTGCATGGAGCAGAGAAATTCATCTGCTTGTTACAATTTATACGCGGTCCATACCATGTAGATTTTTGTACCATAATGAAAAAAAGAGACTACATGGCAATATGGCATTGACCAATCCATGTTCTGTCCAGGTCAAAATCGCTATTGATTTCCTAATAGTAACTGATGTTCATCGATTCCACCAAATATAAATAACTGAATTAAACTGTAGAGACGGTGAATCCAGGTCGAACCCTAAATACTGAAATTGTAATCTTGTATTTGGGAAAGGGGGGTTTTTGTTATGAAAACTGAATTTTAACAAATCAAAGAAAGGAAAACTGATTAAATAACTAAGGTTGTGAAGCAAATTGATTGAAAGTCAATTCAAGGTAATTTCCAATCCAATGCACACTTATCATAGACAACTAATGATAAAATTTCTCTTTGAATACTTAACTAGAATTTATCAACGAGCATGATAAATCCTCAAACTTCTCTATTTTCATTAACTCGAGCCCAGCACCCTTATTAACTCTAATTATTAAACGATTGAGTATTAAGCAATCCCTTTCAATTTAATAAGAGCATTAAGAACTGGAAGCAGTTAAACTTGAACAATAATTTATGAAGCATAAACTATTTAATTCAATCCTATTGTTTCTATAGAATATTACTGAAAAACTGTGATAATCAGTAATATCTAATTGCTATTAATATTCACCCTTTCATAACAATTAAGGATTATGAAGGTTGAAATAGCAGTTAATCCTATCAAACACTTTACTAATAGGCCTTTTTAGCAAAGAACTTAATAAAATTAAATCAATTAAAACAAGAATCAATAGATATTCAAAGAAGAAATACTCAATTCAAGATCAAGTCTCACAAATATACATGGATTATTAAAATCCCTTGAATTGAACTAAAAGACTTAGCCACTCATGGCTTACAATAACTAAACAAAATTAAATTGAACCTCTGAATAGATGGTGAATGCTTTGTTGATCTCCCTCCCTGCTGCTCCTTATATTTCCTTTTGAAGAATAGAAAAGAATCCCCAATTAATTAGGGATTTTGAGATGAAAAATATTCCGTTCTGATCTTCCCCTATTTTCGGCTCCCTCCTTTTCAAATATGGTTCTGACTTCTTCAACAATTTTGAAAATATCTTTCTCACGATTCTAACGAGCTAAGGCTCACTTGAAACCGAGCCTCACAGCTCCAGATATGAACTAAAAACCGTAACAGCCCTCTCTGAATATGTTGTAGCAGAAACACCAACTTAACTGCAGTCTTTGACTCTCAAAACGACACCATATCAATAAGTGGTCTTCACGACATTTGTAGGGATGTCTTTTAGGAGTCTAATGGGCCTGGGCTTGTCTTGTTTTGACACTTGGAGCTCCAGATATGAAGTGCACAGTAGAACAGGTCGTGCTTAGTTATACAGCACATAGCTTTAAACTTCAGAGCTGAAATTGATCAATATTGAAACTGAATTAGCTTCTGGTTTCTCTTAAACAATTGTAAAACTCTGTTTCATCTTTCCAACGCATCAAACGGATTCCAATTTAAAGGTCTACAACCCCATATATCTCTGAAAAACCAAACAAGGGTCAAGATAATAAAAATACTGAAATTTTACCAATTTAATTAAATTATTCAAAATGCAACTAAAATAATGTCTAATTGCTAAAAATTATCTAACAAAGTAAATTAAGCACATAAATAACCCAAAAATACATAATAATATAGATAATAAAAGCACCAAATAATGCACATATCAGTAACCAATTAGTTGGTAAGACACTGTATGACCGAGGTAAGCAAGTTGTTAATACTTAATTATCCCTTAAGAAGGTTGTAATTAAATAACTTAAGCAACATACTACTGCTACTACACATAATTAACCTCTACCTTCACACATATTTTTTTTTTGATCAATCAACAAACACAGATAACATCGAACGGCCAATGATCATCCTAAGCGCATTTCTTTTCTGGGTCCCATATAACTTCCGTTTTTCACTTCTGGCGATGATAATGATAGTAACTAATTTTTAGAGCCTTATATTAGACCAAACGATCAAACCAACCACGTAAAACGACGTTAGTGAAAACGATATTAATTTCTATTTATATGCCAACAGAAAAATACCACGTGTAAGATTAAAATAATAAAGAAAAAATAAAGAAAAAATATTGCTGAGTCATTGTCATTTAATATAATTAATTAATGATAGGTGAATAAATAATTAGTCATTATTAGTATTATTATTATTATTATTATTTTTATATTTATTTTTATTAATAGTTATTTATTAAAAATAATTTTAAATTGTTAAATTAAAGTTTTAATAGTAGAAATATTGAAATACTTTAATTATAAGAAATAACAAAATGAAAATCAAAGTGATTATTATTTTTAATTAAATTCAATAAATTTTGTGCGGGAGTCAGGAAGTTTACTATTGTCTGATATAATTAATATATAGATTTTTTTAATGATTAGGTCGCTATAACAAAAATTTTGTTATAAAAATTTTCAATAATATAAAAAAAATCATGTTTTAAGCAAGATTTTCAATTTTGGCTCGACCTTTGAATTGGTAGAGACAGAGAATCATTAGAGATTGTATTTTATAATGAAATAATGCATGCAAGAGTATTTTATTTTATTTTATTTGTTCATACATTTTGTAGTTTAATAATAATTTTAAACAGAAAAATGATTATGTTAAATAAAATAGCAGTGATGATACTAGAAAAGATTATTTTGTTAATGAAAATAGACACCAGGGAGTATTTAATTTATTTGATGAATTTATTAACCAAATAAAATTACATTAGAAGTTGACTTAAAAAAGAAACGAAAGAGAAGAAGATGAAAGGGCTTTAGCCTCTAAATTTTGATACTTCCCTGGGTTTGCTTGCTGGCCTAGACTGTCGGCAACTCTCTGCTTAGCTGTCACTGCAAACAATCTTACAGCCACCTTACACGTGTCCACAATCTAACTGGTCCTATCACTATTTGGTCATTTACCTCATGTATCTCAAGCAAAACCCTCTAATCGATTAAAAATTAAAAAAAAGAAAAGTATTAAAACCCCACCGCGCTACCAGTCCCAGCATTACACTCTGGATCCCTGTATATGTCGGCAAGTAAGAACCAAAGATATTTCTCTCAATTTCGATTTCCGCGAGAAAAATTAAATAAATAAATCGCTTTTGGTTCAATATTTTTTTCCCGGGAAAAGGTTAATAAAAGAGTACCAAAGTCGAACTTGTATGGTAGAATGAGCAATAGGTCGTCGTCGTCCTTTATTTCAGGGGACGAAGAGGCCGTGGAGTGGGAGATGAGACCAGGAGGCATGCTGGTTCAGAAAAGAGACGAAAAGAGTCCCAATCTTGTTCCACCAGCTATTTTCAGTCTCCGAATAGCTTTCGGTGCTCTCAGATACGAGATTTCTGTTAATTCTCAAGCGACTTTTGGTAAGATATATTTATATACATGTACATAATGCTAGCTAGCCGGATCTAAGTTCTCAAGATGCTCGTTGGTGGCGCGGTCTTTTTTTAAAAAAAGAAAAAAGTAGAATTGAGTCGATCTCATAAACAATCTATTACAATATATTTACATTTATTTTTTTTAAATAAGGTATGTTATTTAAATTTCTTTTTGTCATTTATAACAACTATCATTATAAATTTATATATTTTTATATTCGAAACAATTTCATCATATTATTTGTCTAATGTATATTTTACTGTACATTATTAAAATTTTTAACTATTTTTTTTTTCTAATATGCATTTTCATACTTCTTTTCAAAATTAAATATTGCATACTTTCTTCCTTGTTTTTTTTAATATTTATGATAGTTGTAATATCAGTGTGAATTTGATATGTCAGAATTCTTGAAGAAACTCAGTAGTTGTTTATTCTTGATTTTAACAAAATTAATGAGTACTTCTTATACCTTCATTTGAAGTACTCTTTCCTCACATGAATTTATAATTTTTAAAATTTTATGTAAATAAATTAATTCCAAATGAATTTATTAGTATTTATATTGTTAAATCATGTTTAGAATATCATAGTGAAATACAATGTATTGTAATTAAAAATTAATAATTTTTTTATTATATGTACATCCTTATAAAAATAATATAATAAATCTACTTGTTATATTATTTTATATGTCAATGCTAAATAAAACATAATGAATATGTGTAATTCCCACTTACCTAAATAGAGAGAGCACAAATTAAAATTATTAATTTGTAGATATGGTGATTTGAATCGTTGGCTACTATTGAAAAGGTATTTATAGTCACAAAAAAAAATTAGAGAAAAAAAAATGCAAAGATGCAATAATTACAATAATTTTGGGGGGGCAAAATGGTAACAGTGTAATTCACTGACAGGGGAGTTGAAGAAACTTCTGATGGCGGAGACAGGGTTACAACCGGATGAACAGAAGCTAATATACAAGGGAAAAGAGCGGGGAAATGGACAATACTGAACAGAATTAGGAATTGGGGAAAATATTATTCTCTCTCTCTCTCTCAAATTAATTCAGCAATAATTACAAGTATTTATAGTCCTCACAATTGTCTATTTACCTACTAATCCCCTGCACTAATGTCTAATTACCAACACATCCTTACACCCCCCTCTCAAGTTGAGCATGCAATGCTCAACTTGCACCTATACAATATGCATATTTTCTATAAACAGGAAGGAAAAAAGACAAAAAAATCCTATATATTTACAAATTTTCTTGAGTCTTCATTTCATCAAATCAAGAACACTAGCAACATCATCATGAATTGGAGTATCCCAACTTGTCTATCATTCTTTTGGTAAGGCCATTAAGAAGTTTGACATCTTCAAACTCCATTGTAAGTGTCTTCAAGCCAACCCTTCCAGAAACTTCTTAAACCAATTGGAGTAGTGGTTTCTGATCATATATAGGACATGTTCCATCCACTCCAGAATACATGGTGATAAAACCTCACATTTGGTGACAAGTTCTGAATTCTTAGTATCATACTTTTCAAGACAAATGGGACAAACATCATATTCTTCTGCTAGAAGAAGCCATAGCCGTATGGAACTTCATCCCCTGTCTCTTTTACATATATTACCCAACCAACAACTTCTATAATTCCAACCTCGATACACACAAATCTAGTCCATTCATATCAACATCCAATTGACATCCGCAATTCTCAATCATAGTATCAATTATAAAAAAAAAAAAAAAAATTTCTCCGCTGTTTCAGTTTTTCAAGTTTCTAAACTCAAGGACAATTTCAGGAAATAAAGGTGAATTTGATAGGAAGAAGAACAAAGGGAGATAAACTAAAGAGCTACAGAATGGACAAATCTGGTAAGGTAATTAAAGTAATCAAGTGGAAATACTACACGAATTAAGGTAGGCAAAGCATAAGATATGATAGATGTTTTGATTCAAGAGAATCAAAACACAAAAGAGGTAATGAATTATCAGAAATTAAATGTGGAAAAACCACAAATCAAAGCTTAAATCAAAAGATTTGAAGCTCAAAGTAAAGCAGGAGTTCTAGACTCAATCATTCAGGATTAAAAAAGGGATAAAACCCTAAAAAATTCAATCAAAACCTCAAATAGAGGCAATATCAAACCTAAGAGAACTATCTCCAAGGCAAATCAAAATCATAAATTCCAGGACACACCTAGAATCAGTCAACACATCTCACAAATCTCATAATAGAAACTGGAATTAAAACCTAGAGAACAAATCTCAAAGGTAATCAATCAGGAACTCTAGGACAAACCTAGAATCAAATTTAATTTCTGGAAGAAGAAGAATTAAACCAGAAATCAACAAATCATTAGAATCTCAAATCAGAGACAAATCATCAATCCTATGAGAGCAAATCTCAAGGCAAATCATCAATCAAATAAGAATTCTAGAACAAATCTAGAATCAGAAAATAGGTTTCGGTAAATCAAACCAGAGATCAATTAGAAGAAAACAAATGATAGAAAACTAACCATCCATCAAAATCGAGATACAACGATCATGATGAACAAGACAGAATATAGAAGAAAATGACAAGAACTTACAGAAAATCATTAAAAAACTAATGAGAAATCATGAAGTCTCTGAAACTTTTCGGTATCAATTAACTTCAAGGATATCAAATCCATATTGATATAGCCATAGACACTAATCGCGAATCTCAGATCAAATACTAGAACAGAATGAAGAGATTGCGAAGAAAGACGAAGGAATAAAACCGATCGAAGTAGAGGAAATTGGTAACCGTTTTTGTTTTTGGTATTTTTCAGTTTTCGTGGAGAGAGAGCCATTAACCAGCGCTCTGATATCATGAACAGAATTAGGAATTGGGGAAAATATTATTCTCTCTCTCTCTCTCAAATTAATTCAGCAATAATTACAAGTATTTATAGTCCTCACAATTGTCTATTTACCTACTAATCCCCTGCACTAATGTCTAATTACCAACACATCCTTACAAATACCTTGACACATGTGGAGTCAAAGATCGATCAAAAGTCATGCTAATCCAGGACCCAACAAGCATCGAGAAAAGATGTATTGAGATGCGTAAAAAAGCCAAGATCCAGAGCGCTTGTCGTGCCATCTCTAACGTCTCGACGGAGGTCGACAAGCTTGCAGATCAGGTTTAGCTCTCATTTATCTTACTTTTCTTTTTTTAAAATCACAATTCATATATATTTAATTTATATATGAAATAACGCCGTTTAGAAAAGAAAGAAAATTTCATTTTCTGTTTTCATTTCCCTTGAAATAAAATTTCTAATAAATTCGTTTGATGAGAATGAATTTTGTTAATGTGTAGGTTTCTGCAATTGACAAATCGATATCAAATGGAATTAAGGTGCCAGAAGTTCAAATCACTACATTAATTGAGATGCTTATGAGACAAGCAATTAAGCTAGATAGCATTTCTGCAGAAGGAGATGCTGCTTCACTAAAAAAATTGCAGGTATATATTTACAACCTCTGTTTTACTTATTAATTTGCTTTATACTATAATTTATTTAAGTCGTTAATGCCATTTTGGGTCACTACTTAAATCAACATATGCAGGGTAGGAGAGTGCAGAAATGTGTGGAGAGTCTTGATGTGCTGAAAATATCTAATGCAAAAATAAAACCTGTTATTGTGACAACCAAATGGGAGACTTTTGATACTCCTCCAGCCTTGGCTCAATGGCCATTTTTTGATTAATCATTTCCCAAAGCTTTTTTCTTTTTCTTTCTTTTTATTTTTTCTTTGGTTCTTCATTTATATATATATATATATATATTAGTAGCTATCTAGCTCTACAGCAAATGTAAGTGAGCTACTACTCGCAGTTGTTCAGTCACCTTCGCAAGCTTTGCCAATAAAAGGGTTGGTGATTATTATAATAATTATTATTATCATTGAAGGGGAGTCTTGGCGCAGCGGTAAGTGCTGTTGTCGTATGACATGAGGTCACGGATTTGAGTCGTGGAAACGACCTCTTGTAATTAATTGCAAGAAAAGGCCGCATACAAAAATTTAATGAGTCTGACTCTTCTCCGGATTCCATTTATTGCGGGAGCATTCGTGCACCGGACTATTCTTTTTTTTTATTATTATTATTATCATTTGACATGGTTATTGGGTTGTAGATTTTTGTCGAAGCAGCTTTGTGTTATAAGACTTTATTGGAAAATTGTGGACGATTTTTTATTCGTATAATAAACATTGAGGTTTAAACCTTAATCTTATAAAGAATAATTTATTTGCTATTGGTACCAGCATAAAATTATTAATTAAAATTACAATATTACATTTCTCCTTTCAATGCTCAAAAAATAATTATGAATTAATAAATAATTATATAGTTATAGATAACAGACATATTAATTTTTATTTGTCTGGTACCGACATATTATTTGAATGGTGGTAGACTATGCTTGAAAAATATATTTACTTTGGTTTTATTGAAAATTACTCTTTCTGCCCATAAAATAGATTTTTTTTCAGTTTTAAATTATAGCTCTCATATTATTTTAATAAATTATTTATTATATAAATTTTTATAATATTTTTATTTAATATTATTTATTAAATATATTTCATACTAAAATAAAAATATAATAGAGAAAATATATATAAATATATATTTTTAATAAAAAATAATTAATATTTTATAATTTTGTAGAATGAGATATAATTTTATTTTTATATGATGAAGAGAGTATATTATATAATAATAGAAAATGCTAGAACGGCAAATGCAAATGAAGCTAGATAATTGTTATTAATCTTACCTCTTCCTTTCGGTTCGGTTAATTAAAACGCAATTGATATATATACTAATTGCAATGTTATAAAAATCAACTCTAGATTAAGAGAGAAGCTAAATTGAAAAAAAAATTGTATAATACATATTTTATACTCCATTTTAATTTAAATGTCATTTTAAATTACATAAAATTATTAATTTATTTTTAATTAACAGTATATTTTTTCAATTACATAAAAAAAATATATTTCTTCAATATTTATACTCTATTAACATTATCACTTATTAATGACAATATTAAATATAAAGTATAAATTAATATATAATATTTAAATTTTATCTTGTATTATTGAACGTTAAATATTTTAAAATAAAATTGTAATTCTAAAACAGTGTTTAAATTGAAATAGAATGAATATATTTTATCACTGAAAATTGAAAAAAAAAATATAGAATACAATAATGATTCTAACTAAATACTCATTCCATCCCAAATAAATATATTCACTTTTTATTTCATAAATAATTAAAAATATAATTATTTTTATTAAAAATATAAATTTTCATATATTTTTATTATTATATATTTATTTTAACATGAGATATTGAACGTATCAACTAGGATAGAGCAAAATTTTTAAAACCAATAAAATTGATTATGTTGAATTGAATTCGATCGGTTTAAAAATACACTACGTGTCTATTTGGTTTAAAAAATAAAAAAAAAACTTGAGATTTATTTGGTGGTTCGGGTTAAGATATTTTTTTTATATGAATTCGAATCTGACCATTTTTTAATATTTATATATAAAAATATATATATATTTATTATATTTTACCACTTAAACTAATTGAATTTGACCATATTCAAAAATACTAAAATATATCTAAATATAAAGCTTCAAAATTAGAGACTACCCAATCAAATGTAAAAATAAGCCGGATTGATAAAAAATATAAAATATTTGAATGATATATATATATATATACTGTTTAATTGGATTTAGTAAACAAAATACACTCATAATTTGACTAAACTAGATCTGAACTCACCTTCAACATAAATTATTTTATTAAAATGATTAATAAATTATAATTTAAAATAAATCAATTTATTTGGGACAAAAATGAGTATATTATTATTAATATATTTATATTTTATCTCCTAAGTCAAAGGGATAATTTGAAAAAATTTTAAAATGTATTTTTAAAAGTTGTCTATCATTTCAATTTGGATGTATATGTAGAATCACAATTATACCGTAAGATTTCTCGTTAAGGATGTGTTTAAAAGCACTTCTAACGTGATTTTTCATGATTTAATATAATATAGCTTAAGAGTGAATTATGTTTAAGAGTATTTCTATTTTTTTTATAGCTTAATATGATTTACTGTAGTATTACAATGATAATTTTTGTCCGCTTTTTTAAATCACCAATTTAGGTGTTGACATTAGTTAACTTTTTTATTTTAAAATTACCCATAATTAAATTTCAAAAATCTTAAAAAACTCATCATACTTTATAATCCTAATTAAGTTAAATTATTTTTTATTTTTTAATGGCATAATCACTTAAATTTATTATAATATTTAATTTTTTTAATTTACATAATATTTAATTTATTATATCATTAAATTGATTTTATTCTTATTATAAATAAAATATATATTTACTAAAAATTTTACTAATTTTTTAGATATAATTAATTAGCCTTATAATTTATATATTAAAAAAATTATTTTAATATAAATATATATAAAATAATATATTAATATTAAAAGATATTATCATCATTTTATCTATTTAAATTAAACTATATTATTAAATACCATACTATTTTTTTTAAATATAATATACTATAAATACTAAAGGCAAAGGGGGGAAAAATGGGGTAAAACGGGAAAAGAGAAAATATCACCGACAGTGAGCTCGACGACCTTTCGCCAGTTGTCTTGAGCTTTCATCTTCAGTTTGTTCGGATATATCAACCGCAAATCCACTGCATCCAAATCTCTAATAACTTATCTCCATCCACAATTTCAACCGGTATTTGGAGATTCTGCAGATTGAAAGCTAACAAAACTAAACGTAAGACTGAATGTGACGTCGAGCTCAAAAGTAATCTTCTGTTCCTCAAATTTTATAAAGGTTTTAGTAACTAAATAGAAGGAAGAAGATAATAGTAATGGGGTATTACCTTGGATCTAGAAGGAGAAGAGCTTTGTCTGTTCATTCATTCCTTGTTGCGGTTGCGGTTTTCACTGGCGTTAGCTTATTAATGCTTACTTTGCGGTCTGTTGATCCACCGCCTAAAGTTGCCTTTTGTCTCCCGAATCCTGAAATAGAAGAAAATAAAAATAGAGGAGGAGATGGAGCTCTAGATTCAATCTAGCGCATGATTAAATTAAGATTTTAATTTTGATAAAAGAAATTGGGATAAAGCAAGGAAGGAGACACAAAATGATGTTATTATTAGTCTTTGGGGTTGATATCTGTTGAAACTTGAAAGTGATTGATTAGTTTTTGTTTCAAAACAAAATGGAAAAATGTAGTAAATTTCATGTTTCGTGTTAGAGGATTTGAAGTTCGCTGACCAATTGAGCATAAGATGATGAAAGGACTCGCAGGCTTAGCTTATTTGTAGCTGTATATTTGACTTGGACATCCATACAAGTTTGATTGCCTTCCTTCAATAGTCCAGGGGAAAGCATAAAATTATTTGGACTTGCTCTCTAAATTCAAAAAACAAAAAAAAAAAATTTCCGACTCTAATGTAAAGGAAACATTTTAACGAACAAATTGGTGAAAAGGAAAACTGAAATTTGATGTCAGAAATTTCCTTTATTAACCTTTTTAGTTGCAGGTAAGATAAAATTTTACATTTTTTACCCAGTCTTTGGTGAAATGTAATCCTGATATAAGAAAGTGGTGGCTTATGATACCTATTGCTATGTTATGCCTGTAGGTTTTGTTTAGCATATGTCCAAGTAGGATTTAAAATTTATTTATCTCAATGATTTACCTAGTAATCTTTTATGTTTGCTTGTATACCATGATCATTTTGAAGCAATTGATTAAGGATTTTGGGTGAAAATATTGGAGATCTTGGTTTGAAAGTTTGGTTAGATACTTGAATCTTTATTTGACTTTCGTGCATTGTTTTATTCCAGTTAGGAAGGAAACGAAAAACTGTTCCATCCCATTGCAATAGTAATGTGATTTTTTAGGGTTTCATTGAAAGGTTATGTGCTTAAGAGATGCTTATGGAAGTTGGATTGCACATGTCCGGTTCTGTTTCAGGCGCTTCAAGAATCCGAGAACTTCCTCCAGAGCAGTTCTGCAAACATGGCTTTGTCCTGGGAGAGACATCAGAAGCAGGCTTTGGCAATGAAATGTACAAGATCTTAAATGCTGCAGCACTAAGTATGATGCTGAACCGGTCCCTGATCATTGGGCAGACCAGGCATATTGGTTCTTTCTTAAGCCTTTCTGTTCATTTAAATTATAACTTCAAGCAAATACTAGTATTTTGGATTATGTTGAGCTGTCTTCATCATTAATTTCAGTCTTTGTCATCTAGGTTATTACCATTCTGCGCTGAAGATGAACCCAAGATCTATTGTTGGGTTAAAACTTCAAAAGTTACACCAAGTTGATAGTTTACTACCATAATGTTTTGGTTAATTAACAAGGGCCTTAGAAGCAGTCCACATTTGATACATCTTCCAAAATTATGGTTCCCGGGGCACAACTGAGCATGCTATGGTTATAAACTTACAGACGCTTTATCTTTTGTTAGTACTGATTGTCGCTTCATTTATATTTGTCAGGGTTAAGTATTCCTTTGGTGATTATATTTCGTATTCCAATCACTCTTTTACCTTGAACGAAGTCAAGCATCTGTGGAGACGAAATGGCTGTGTAAAGAAATATGGAAGGCATCTGGTTATGAGGATTGATGATTTTGAGAAGCCAGCAAGAACAAATGTCCTCTGTAGCAATTGGAGGAAATGGGAACAACCTATCATATGGTAAACTGAGAACACTTTTGATATCAACATTACTCATTCTTGCCATCAACTCTTATATTACTTACAGAACTGCAGGCTTCAAAATACAACAGATGCTGTGGCCACTCAATTTTTCTTGAAGAATGTATACCCTGAAATGAGAAAAGCTGCTTCTGATTTATTTGGACAGCCGGAACAACTCCAGTCACGGCCTAATGTGTTTGGGGAGCTCATGAAAGTTCTTATTTCCCCTTCCGAAGATGTTACTGAAGCAGTCAATAGGGTTCTTGCTGGAGGGGCGGATCCTGATATGTCATTGCACATGCGGATGCTTATGAACAGGTATTCTTACTATATTGCTTGCAAGTTCTATTCATATTTCAAAAATATAACTGACTAGTGATGCAATTTCTTGCTTCCTATTTTCAGGTCAGTGAGAGCTACACAGGCAGCATTGAACTGTATTAAAAAAGCCATTCGCAATCTGCATCATATGTCAAGACCTAAGCTGGTTTTAGTATCAGATACCCCATATTTTGTGAAAAGTATTCTCCCAAACATAAGTGAATTTGCAGAGGTAATTTACTGGTTGTACTAAATCATGTTAATAGCATTGCTTGTCTCATGCCATGAGAATAATTGTTCATGTTCAATTGAAACCTCTATGGTTCACTCTTTAAGTTGATCTTTAATGTAATGTTAGTTGGCCACACATGTTTTCTTCACTACTGTTTGTTGAGTTAATTTTATGAATTTCAAATTCAATGAGGTTATTTGTTGGTTTCTAAATCAGTTGCTCTTTACCAGGTTATTTATTTTGATTATAAACATTACCGGGGAAATATCTCTCGAGATTTGAATGCATCACACAATTTAGATTTTAGAGTGAACGATTGGGGACCTGCACCCAGATGGGTTGCATTTGTGGACTTCTTTCTTGCATCTCGTCCAAAATACTCTGTTATTTCTGGTGCTCATAGACGTGTTGGGACTACCTACACACAATTAATTGGAGCACTGGCTGCAGCAAACCATCTAGGTACTTTTACGCTCTTCTTTTTGCATCTTTCATGTTTATTTGGCAATTTCTTTCGTGAAATGCTCCAAAAGCTAATAGCTTTTCTTGGTTTTTTTTGTCAGGGGAAAATTCAACCGGTTCAAGTTTTTCATTCCTAAGCAGTTTCCAGAGTAATTTGCTAACAGATGGTTTAAAGTTGCAGATTGGGTGGGGACACATTTGGAATAGATTTGCAGGCCCTTTGAGCTGTAGGTCTCAGTCCAATCAATGTGCCTTCACACCACTTCTCCCTCCAGCCTGGTGGGATGGTCTCTGGCAGTCTCCAATTCCTCGGGACATACGTAGGTTAATGACATTTGGCATCAAATTATCGGGTTTTGGCACCATTGATGAGGATTATCTTCGATCATTTTGTAATTCAAAGAAAACTAGAACTGTTGTGATTGTATGAACATAGTGTTCGGTGTTGCAGTTTAGGTTTCAGGGGAAAAATCAAGGTGATCGATCATTTGCCATGATACAGAGACGATAGAGTTACTTATCAAGTTGAATAGAGTTACTTAGGAACGGTTAAAAGACAGTAAGAGTTACTTGTCAACAGTTTATTGATGTGCTCATCACACGGAGATGTCAGGTGGCAGTCAAACAAAATTTTATTTCTGAAACATTTGTAGTCAATATTAGTCATAAGTGAGTCATGCTCTTGTAGTAGTTTCTTTGTTGTTTTCTTAGATAATTACCAAAACAATTCTCGAATTTATTCCTTTTTTGATGCCTCATGGTGCTTTCATTTTTTGTTTTTGATGCACAACAGAGGAAATTACGAACAGTATTTGTGTATTGATGATATTCGAATTTGACAAATATTAATTTTTATAAAATTTTGATATGTCTAAATCCATTTTTTTTACGTGAACTAAAATTCGCAGTGCATATGCTATGAATAATCTTCAGATATTCAGGCCGATTATGATACTAGTACGAGGGACTCAGACAAGACTTATCACTGATATCGATTTTTTTCTTTTTTTGTTTATCTTAAGATAAATTTGATTTTGTTTTGTTCAAAATTTCTTTGGCCATGCCTTTTTTTGTTTATATGCAAAGATCACAGATGGAGAACAATTTGACGACATAGAAGTGAAAAACGACTATAAGTAACACACTCTCACTCTCTCACACTGTCACACAAATGTTCTCATGCACCCAAATTCCCCAAGCAACCAACAATTGGTTCTCCACTCTTCTGGTGCACATAATTCGTCTGTCTCGCTATCCCCATATCAAAGTCCCACAAGCCACTTCATAACCCCAAGATCTGTCTTTCCAGAAAATTCAGTACCTTACATTGTCAAAAAATGCATTGCCCTTCTGCAAATTTGTGCCTCTTCCAAATTCAAACTGAAACAGATTCACGCCTTCTCCATCAGGCGTGGTGTCCCGCTCAGCAACCCAGACCTGGGCAAGCACCTTATATATTCTGCTGTGTCCCTCTCAGCTCCCATGATCTATACTCACAGTATCTTTGCCCAACTTCAAAACCCAAATGTTTTCACCTGGAATACTATGATTAGAAGTTATACTGAGTGTGAAAATCCAAAGACAGCTATTGAATTGTATCACTGCATGAATTTGAATTCCATTGAACCTGATACGCACACATATCCTTTCCTTTTTAAGGCTGTGTCGAAGGTGGTGAACGTTAGAGTAGGTGAAATGATGCATTCAGTGGTTATAAGAAATGGGTTTGATTCATCGGTGTTTGTTCAGAATAGTTTGGTTCATATCTATGCTTCTTGCGGGCAATACGAGAGTGCGCACAAGGTGTTTGAATTAATGCCCGAAAGAGACCTTGTGGCGTGGAATACTGTGATTAATGGGTTTGCTCTTAATGGAAAACCCAACGAGGCCTTGAAACTTTACAAGGAAATGAGTTTGCAGGCTTTTGAACCAGATGGATTCACTGTGGTTAGCCTGCTGTCCGTTTGTGCTGAGCTTGGTGCTTTGGCCCTGGGTACGAGGGTTCATGGGTATATGGTCAAAGTTGGCTTAAATAGGAATTTGCATGCTAATAATGCCCTTTTGGACCTTTATGCAAAGTGTGGAAACATTATGAAGGCACAGAAATTATTTGATGAGATGGGGGAGAGGAATGTAGTTTCTTGGACTTCTTTGATTGTTGGATTAGCTGTTAATGGTTATGGCATGGAAGCACTTGAACATTTCAAGGAGATGGTGAAACAGGGATTTGTGCCTAGTGAGATCACTTTTGTTGGAGTGTTATATGCTTGTAGTCATTGTGGCATGGTAAATGAGGGGTTTAATTACTTCAAAAGCATGGAAGAGGAATATGGCATTGTTCCTAGAATGGAACACTATGGATGTATGGTTGATTTGTTAGGTAGAGCAGGCTTGGTGACGGAAGCATATGACTACATTCAGAATATGCCATTGCAGCCTAATGCTGTTGTCTGGAGGACCTTGCTAGGGGCATGCACAATTCACGGGCATTTGGCTTTAGGAGAGGTTGCAAGAGCTCAGCTCCTACAATTAGAGCCTAACCATTGCGGTGATTATGTGCTAATCTCTAATCTTTATGCATCTGAGCAACGCTGGTCAGATGTGCATAATGTGAGAAGAACCATGCTTCGTGAAGGAGTAAGAAAAACTCCTGGGCATAGCCTTGTTGAGCTGGGAAATCGTGTCCATGAATTTGTTATGGGTGATAGAAGTCATCCTCAAAGTGAGGGAATTTATGGAATGTTAGTAGATATCTCAAAGAGGCTGAAATTGGAAGGTTATGTCCCTAACACCACAAATGTGCTTTCAGATATTGAGGAAGAAGAAAAAGAAAATGCTTTGTTTTATCATAGTGAAAAGATTGCAGTTGCTTTTATGCTTATTAATACACCTCCAGGAACCCCAATCAGGGTCATCAATAATTTGAGAGTATGTGCCGATTGCCATTTGGCAATCAAACTCATTTCAAAGGTTTTTGATAGAAAAATTGTTGTGAGGGATCGCAGTCGGTTTCACCATTTTAGAGATGGTTCTTGTTCCTGTAGGGATTATTGGTAAACCAACATCATCATTTTTTACTGATGCATACACGTAAGAGAAAATGAGAAGCTTTTGTTTGAATATTGAATATGAAATGCAATCATGAATCTTGAATTCTTGATGGCATTTTGATCATGTTGCATTCTTTTTTTTTATAAAAGTAATTTTATTAATAATCAAATTATTTTTAATAATAAAAATTCAGATATCAAATTGAATAAAAAAAAGTTCATGCACCAAAATAGCCAAAATGGAAAAGCTCAAACATTATTAATATATATATATTTTAATTCCATTTAAATTCGAAAATTTTCAATACTAATCGACAGTTTTATTAATTTTATACTCCCTCGATTTCATAATAATAGAGATATTTTTTTATTTGTCCTAAAATATAGTTCTATTATTTTATTTAAATTATAGATACATTGTAAATTAATCATCATATCTCTATTTAATATTTTATAATCAACAAGATTTGTATTTAATTATTTATAATTTTTAAGTTATAATTACTTTTGACCTAATCAATTTTAATTTTTAATTTTTGTAACAATTAATAGTTATTTAGTATAAATAAAGGATAAAATGGATAGTTTATGTTAAAAATTTTATCTATTAACTAAATAATTAAAATTTTTTTAATATATGTGAAATAAGAAGTATCTCTAAAAGAGTAATTTGTTATTGATTCCTACACATTACAGTCATTATGATTATTAATTTATTGTTATTATTAATTGAATTATAAATGTTTATTAATTTATATAGTGATATCATTTTATACATTGTCTTTTATAAGCAAAATTTTATAGATAAACTTATATTCTACCCATACAATTTTTGGCAATGGTAATCTTTTCACCCAAAAAATATGTAGTATCCACTATCCATTATAAATTTATTGTATGGTTTAATAGATACTTTATTTTTATTTTTTCAATTGATTTTCTGGCACTGTGAAATTAAATTTTTTAAAAAATGCATATAATTAAATCATGATACCCTTTACGACACAAAAAAAAAATCCCGAATTTTGGTAGCTTCCAATACAAGATTAATTTGCCTGCCCATATAGTCGAGAAAAAAAGGCGGGATAAAAATAAAATTTATTTTCGCGGGTCGAAATGATTTCAAAATATGATCAAAATTTCGTAACTTGTTTGCCTCCTCTTTACTACACATTCATTCTTCTTCTTCTCTGATTAATCTCCTCTTCTCTCTCCCAAGTCCAACAAAGAAAAAAACAAATCTGTAAAATCTTTTAATTTGCAGCTAAAATGGGACATCCAAGTCACCTTGAGAAAATGGGCAGAGAGCTTAAGTGCCCCATCTGGTAATTTAACTTCAAATCGGATTTTTTTTCTCTGTTTTCAGTTTACCACTAACTTCGTATGCCGTTAATCCTAATCAATGATTGTTTAATTTGGGTAATGGGTATTTGTTTCTACAGTATAATTTATAGTTTTCCATTTTCAATTTTGCAGCTTGAGTCTATTGAATTCCGCTGTTTCGCTGACATGCAATCATGTTTTTTGCAAGTATGCTCACTTTTATTAGTGCTATTTGCAATTTTTTTAAAACTATAAAATTTTAGTACAGAAAGAATAAATGAATAACTCTACCCTGTTTCGTTTCAGTTCGAGTATTATGAAGTCGATGAAATCGGGCTCCGATTGCCCAGTTTGTAAAGTCCCATATCGGCGTAGAGGTATGTTTATTTTCATTTGAATTTAATTAATTTGAATTGCTTTTCTGCAAATGGGTTTTTTATAAGGGGGTGGTATTCAAAGTTTTGAAAAGAGATTTGAATGCAGAAACAGAGATAGGAAGATGAGAAACAGCATTCATGTTAGTATTTATTGCAGTTTGGTTATAATTTTGGGAGCACGGTATTGTTTATTAGCATTCATCTTAAAGAATATGGGTTTACTATTTTTTTCAGGACTGTCAATGTTCTGGATTGAAATGTTTAAGCAATTTATTGACATAATTAAATGCTCGAATGCCTTAAAGAAGTTTTATAATCTCTCTGAGACTCTAAATTGGATGCATGGGCAATTTCGTTACATTCTTTAGCTTCTCCACATTCTCAGCGAGAATGGTGCTTGTTCTGTCCCTATATTATAAGCACGTGAATGATTTTGCTACAGAGATTCGAGCTGCTCCTCACATGGATAGCTTGGTGAGCATTTACAGAAGTATGGAAGCTGCTTCAGGATTCCAGATATTTGTCACGCAGAATCCTCCATCAACTAAATCATCTGGTAACATTGCAACAGATAGGCTTAGATATGTAATAATGCAATATGAACTACTGAACTTATTCATGGACCATATTTAACATTTATTATCTACTGTGTTTAGCTCTATGCATGTTATGCTCTATTACTGTTCTTTCTGCTATAGTTGTGTGTAGTTCTCCTTTACTTTTTTCCCCTTAAGGAAAGGAATTAACAGGTTCTTACATGCTAAATATTGTGAAAAGGGATTCTTTTTTGTATACCATAACAGCTTTTTTTGTTTGTTCTATGACCTTATTTCAAGGCATGCTTTACCTCAGCATGCTTATTGCTTTCTGCCTTAACTGAAGTTTCTTTAAATAATCCATCAATTATACCCCACAGGAAGAGTTAATTTATGTGAATTATTATATGTTTTTTCGTTCCTTTTTGTATCTTGCAGATGAGGAAAGGCAAGCAGAAGTTGATATAAACTGTGATAGAGAAAATGTTTATAGGATTTGCCAGGATGGGGTGGAAAATCAAAGAACATTCAGAAGAAAAGGGTCAAGAGAAAATATCAAGTCCATCCTGGATGTTTCTGATCCTATTGCTGCAAAACCTTCTTTCCCAACTAAGAAAAGAGTCCAAGTGCCGCAATGTCTTCCCTCCAAAACCCCAACACTACATGAGAAGCTAGAAACAGGAACAAGTGAAAACATTAAGGATGGGTTTAAGAACAGTTCATCGATTGCACTGGAGAATTCTACTTCCAATGAAAAAGGTGAACCTGTGTTTTCACCTTTCTTCTGGTTGAGAGATGAAGGTGATCTAGAGAAGTTAAGTCAGCATACTATCGGCAGTCAACTTTTGGACATAACTCCTCCAAATGTTCCTACTTTTAGTGATATCAAAGATTCAGATGATGATAACCCTTCTAAATTATCACCAGCAGTAAGTAATGAATTATTGTAATACTATCTTCAAATTTTCCTAAAAACATATGTAGATGTTAATTTTAGTTTGAAAGTACAGCATGTTGAGCTGTGAATGTCCTGCATTGATGTTTAATTTGTGCGACTGTTATGGCTAGTTCAGTTCAATTCTATATTTGATTAAGCTTCCAAGTTGCTCCTGTGTACACTGATCTGCTATATGGAACTCACCTTCTAGTACATGCTCAAGTGTATGTGACTCTCGCTAAATTTTAACTTCGACATTGGGATATAGAACTTTCTTTTTAAGTTCAGCAATGGATTGTGCTGGCTTCAAACGAAATTTAAATTGGGCACTGCTATGTACGAATTTTCTAAAATTAGTTTGACAACAATGTCTGATGCTATAAATTTATTCAGTTATGTTTTTTCACCTATGTAGGAGGTAGAGTGTGGCAAATCAAATGATGCGTATCTTTTTGATAGTGAAATGTTCGAATGGACCCAAAGATCTTGCTCGCCAGAACTCTTTTCAAGTCCCAATATGATTCAGGTATTCATTTCATTTCTCATAATTTCTTCTATTTCTATTTTTTTTCTGAAAAGTTGCTCAAACCATTTGGATTTTTCTAAAACTCGAGGTAATATTCAGGGCAATAATGGTGGTGAAATTGATGAAATTCCAGAAAGCAAACAAGAAGCACCATTATTGAGTTCAAATACAGAAAAGGCGATGGCCATTGCAGATGAGGAGTTGCCTACTCTATCCCCTCTGAGACCCAAAAGTACCAGTATTCAAATTTTGCATAATAAATCCAATAAGAGAGGTAAGAATGCTAGAGAAGCAACGTTAAAGAAGAGTGGTAAGAAATGTGCAGAACCGAATTTTACGGTTCCTTCTAATGCAAAGACAAAATCTAGAAAACTTTTGCCAAAGGAAGTAGATGATAACAACGGCTCTGTTAATATTAAGAAAACTGGGAGTGAGAAGGCCGTTTTTGGTCCCTCTGCAACTGAATCGGAACCTGAAAATGTTCCTCCTGTTTCTCTTAGAGCAGGAAAATCGAATCTCAATGACAAAAATATGGCGGCAGAGTTACCTGCTTCACTAGATAAGAAACAGTGCGATAATGAAAATCTTAGAGAAAGAAATGCTGAGAAAATGTGTAGGAAGGTGAGCACCAAGTACCAGGGGGATCGCTCTTCGAGGTTGAAGAAACGAAAACTGGATTCTGCTGATAACAACATGGCTGAAGATATTTGTTCAGTTCAAAATCCAGTGAATAAAGACAAATGCCCTTCTGAGGTTGATGGTCGGTGCATCCCAGTTATCAAGCAGAAACGCCAGAAACATGGAAAAGAAGCTGAATCTGCATCGAGTTCAGAAAGCAGTCAAAATTTAAGATGTAAGAAAAGCAAGAAAGTTACCTTTTATGGTGTTTCAGAAGATGGATTGAATAATGACCGTCAGGAGGGTTATAGCAATATCTCCGCAATCGAAACTCAAATTAATGAAGAGGTAACTGATGTCTCTGCCAAACAAACTCAAATCGCTGAGAAGGTAGCCAATGTCTCCACAAAAGGAGCTCAGTCCGCTGCCAAGGTTCAAGACAGTCTTGGTTCAAGAATCCTTGATAGTTCAGAAGGGTTAGGGAAACTTGGGCAAGTGAATGGAGTGGCTTTGCGTGCTTGCCAAACCCTTGCTCATAAATTTACTTGTGCCTTTTGTCTTTCTTCAGAAGAGACAGAGGTATCCTTTTTGAGGCATATATTCTTCTTTTTTCCTTCTTTCCATATCTTCGATGACCAGTATCTTTTGATCTCCACTTCTAAATAAGCAAAACCAAATGACAGGCCTTAGGACAGATGGTCCATTACTACAATGGCAGGCCCGTCATTGCCAATAATGGTGGATCCAGGGTCATACACGCTCATAGAAACTGTGCTGAGTGGTAAGATTATTCTTGGAATACCAGAGCAATCCTTTCCTTTCCTTTTCCTTCTCCTTTTTCATAAGGTTTCTTCATTCTATGAAATAAAGCTAGAAAGGTCATAAGCAATTTGTCTAGAAATAGCTTTCAAAATTTCTTTCCCCTTGTAATCATACTCTTGAAGATATTTGTGAAGCAGCCAGGCAATTTTGATGCCCACAAGCAGTTTTAAGAACTTTGTTTGACAATGTAGAAACTTTCTATGCTCCACAATTCAGACAAGTCCTGTAGAATATATCTTGGCTAAAAGGACCATGGAATCTCACAAGTTTGGCTAACTTCTATTAGAACATTAATGGCAGATGATTTTTTTGAAGTCTGCAGTAGTCTATCTTCAATGCATAATATTTGATTGATATCATTGACATGGTATGGATACTCACATTTCTTGTGCAGGGCACCTAATGTTTATTTTGAGGATGATACTGCAATTAATCTTGAAGCTGAATTAACTAGAAGTAGGAGGATAAAGTGCAGCTGCTGTGGACTTAAAGGAGCTGCTCTTGGATGTTATGAGAAGAGCTGTCGCAAGAGTTTTCACATCACATGTGCAAGGATGATGCCCCAATGTCGATGGGATACTGTAGTGTCACAAATTGAACTTCTTTTATACTTGATTGTGAATCAGCTTAGTGTGCTTATTTCAATACTGTTTCATTCACTCAAATTTCTTGTAACAGGACAACTTTGTCATGTTATGCCCTCTTCATGCCTCTTCTAAGTTGCCTAAAGATGATTCGGGATCCCAAGGGAAAATAAGAAAAAAATGCAATCCAAAAAAGTATGTTGAGTCTTTCAGTTGAATTTGTTTGTGTTCATGATTTGACTGTGAATAATTTTTGTAACTTTTTCATCTGTGCTTCCTCTTCTAGACAAAATCCCAATCAGATCAATCAATTTCTTTCCAAACATGATGTTAGAACATATCCGAGTTGGAATCGAAATGCAACTCCAAACAAGTTGGTCCTTTGTTGTTCCGCTCTTACAGCTGAAGAAAGGGTAATGATCTAGATGGAGTTCTCAACTTGATATTTTTTAAACCCAAAAAAGAAAAAAACCTTAATATTTATTGGCTACTGCAGGAAATTATTTCTGAATTTGAGAGATTATCTGGAGTTACAGTGTTGAAAAATTGGGATCCAAGTGTCACCCATGTCATTGCATCAACAGATGAAAATGGTGCATGCAGAAGAACTCTGAAGGTTTTGATGGGCATCTTGGAGGGGAAATGGATACTAAATATTGAGTGTTAGTACCAGTTTTCTCTGGAATGGTTTTATTTGCTTAAATTTTGGGATATTTTGTGTACCTGTTCCTTGAAGTTTCACTTACGTATATTTGATGTATTAATTCTGTTGTCATTAATTCTTACTTTCATCTCCATCTATAGGGGTTAAGGCTTGCGTGAAGGCCATGAAACCTGTTCAAGAGGAGCAATATGAAATCGTGGTTGATATTCATGGTATCAGGGATGGTCCACGACTTGGAAGAATGAGAATCCTGAACAAGGTATGCACTAATTTGCTTGCAACTCTCATTTGCACTGCACGGAATTTTCAAGCCCAATGCTTGTGCGTGTCTAACCTTTATGGGGCTTTTTTCTCTCTCCCCTCATTCCTTTGTAGTCTAATGATAAATTATATTAGTCTAATTATTTGGTGATAATGGCACTAGAATGAAAAAAAGCATTAGGTGGTATTGGAATTTGCTTTCGCTGGTCTTATAACTAAAAGATTGTTTATCTTGCCACTTTAAAAATCGTCCTTCCATCTTTAGGAAGTTCCTCTACATTCTATATGTTGATTGTAATTCTTGCTTTTGGAGACATTCTGTTACAAGTTATTATCATGCTGTCCTTGACAACATTATGCAGTCTTATATGCTTGCATGTATACACAAAAGTTTATTAACTAGTTTTACTTCTTGTAGCAGCCAAAAATTTTCAGGGATTTCAAGTTCTATTTGATGGGGGATTTTGTAGCTTCTTACAAGGGATATATTCAAGATCTTCTAGTTGCTGGCGGAGGAACTATTCTGCATAGAAAACCCATTTCTATAGTCTACGGGATCTCATCATTGGATTCCTCTGCATCTTCAACCTTCATAGTTTACAGCCTTGAGCTACCAGATAACTGGGATTTCAGCAAGAAGGATATGATTTTAAATCGAAGGAGGCTGGATGCTGAAGCTCTGGCAAGTGTGACTGGAGCCAAGGCTGTAAACAATTCTTGGGTTTTGAATTCCATAGCAGCTTGCAAAATTCAAAGTTTTGCCGAATAATGTTGAGGACCTCAATACATGTGCAATAAAGTATCAGGTAATAGGAGGGTATTTAATCTTATATTTTAAATGTTGTAAAAAGGTATAGACATCTCAGCATAACAAACAAGAGGTTTCTGACATTCTTCTTTTTTCCCTTAATAGAAAGTTTTTATAATCTACTATTCTTTGATGTGAACTGTATATGGACTCAAAAATCACTAATTGAAGAATGACCATCCATCATAAATGGTGTTGAAATATAAATAAAAGCTTCGGATTTATAGAATCGAAACTTGAGAGCTTATGCCAAGACAGCATCTAATCCAGACAAAAGAAAACAAAATTTGGAATTGTAAAAACTACTTGGTGATAATCCTCTAAATAGCTAGTCAATTGGACATGAACTTGAAACATGCAGCTAATGACTTCTTTTTGACACATTACAGCAGATCATTCCAATATATCCAAAGGTTTTGTCTTCTCCTGTCAATGAATTTATATGTAAAATATAAAAAACTGAAAACAATAGCAAAATTCCAGAGTACGCAGTTCTGGTTTTCAGTAGCCCCTTTTTCTTCTCATGCAAGAAGAGGAGGCTTGCCAGATCTGATCTCAGCTTTTTGTTTGGCAGCCTCAATATTCATTTCCTCATGGTTGGAGATCTTCATATTAAATCGCTCAAACATTTGTTCTAGTCCTGTAATCTCTTCTTCAACATCTGCTGGTAAATCTTTGCTTGAGACCATTCGTTGCCTGAAGCTACGAATTCGACGAAGACCAGCTGTTACTTCCAATCCAATTTCCTCCATGGTCGTCCGGATTCTTAAATTTTCCTCTTTTGCATCCTTGTATTTCCTCTTTAACGATTTATAACTTTCAAGAGACCTGAGGAGTTGGTCAGAAAGTGCCTTGTTTCGATCCTGAAGAACTGCATTTCCTTGAGCATCACCAACACCACCGCTAGTTCTCTTCTGATTATGCTCTGCAGAAGCATGAGATTGTAGTTTTGCTAACAATGTATCGTTTTGTGCTTTGAGATCATTTACAAGTTCTTCCATTCCACTCAGTTCATGAACCTTTCTTGCCCTATTATGGGAAAATCATTCCCATTTATTACTAAACTTCTACCTAATTCTTATTATATATGTATATGTATATGTATAAAAATACCTACAACATGATGATAATAATTTATTTGCATACAAGTGTTTTCCTAAAATTTCTACCCTCTCAACAACTTGAGATATATCTTCAACATGCATGTTCCAACTATATAATCTAATTAATATTTAACCACAACTATTTAATCCAATATATCTATATTTTTAAAAGCTTTGATAATATTACATGCCAATTAACAATTTTTCTTATTAAATAAGTTAATTCTCGATGTTAAATATATATATTATTTTTAATAAATTAAAATAAAATATGCATACTAAATTTCAGACTAACAATAAAAATTATTTCTTTAAATATTAAATCGATATTCAATATGTTTATGTAAATTATAATAAGATTGGTGATATCATTTATTCACATAAACATGTTGAATATTAATTTAATTTTAAAATACTTAATAGAATAATTTCTTATAACAATATTAGCATTTTTTTAATTAAAATAATAAGTATAAGAATTAACGATAAATAAAATTATTCTATCAATTCATATCATGTCATATAATATATTCATTTTGGAATTTATAACATTTGCTTTTATATATATAACTTGATTTTTCTCTATTATAAATTTGCTATAAATTATTAATTAAATATTTTAAAATTAAATTAGTATTCAACATATTTATGTGATTGCTATTGCTTGTATTAATTACGGTAATTCATACTTAATAACATAACTCATTATAATTAATAAAATTTTCAATAAATAATATAAATTTTAATTAGATTTAAAAATAATATAAATAATATAAATACAAATTAAATTTAGATATAAATATCACAAACTGTTAACATTTATTAAAATATATTAAAATTATGTTATGATTTCATATTATGTCAAATAATATATATATATATGTGTGTGTGTGTGTGTGTGTGTGTATCATTCCTTGATGTCTATTATTCTATGTGTTCTATTAATTAAACGTATAAATTTCTTTGAAAAATTTTTATAATACTGATTTCTAAATCATAAAGACTATATTATTTCCATTTATACATATTAAATTAAATAAATAGATAAAAAATTACAAATTGTCTTAATTTAAAAGTTAAATTATATATAATTAAAATATATAATTTTTAGTTTATCATCTTATTAGAGTATTTTTATAATTTAATTTAAAATAATAAATAATAAACTACAACTAGCTATTTTAATAAACTAAGTAATAGATTAAATATAATTTACAAAATAAAAAATTGTATATTTTTCAATATATGATTAAAGCAAAACGGCACCGTGCAGTTGAAATATATTCCCCTTATCTGCAAAAACATTCACACTCTCCCTTGCAATCAAAAGTCACCAGCCTCGCAGAAACACCATTATCCCATGGCCATCACCACTAACTCGCCAGAAATGCCATTTTTAAAACACAGAAGACGCAAAACAACCGTCGCCATCACCGCAAATAGGTGCTCTTTTTAAAATTATTTTCTAGATTATTATAAAATATCTTGAGAGATTGAGCTTTTATTAATTTTCCTTAACATTTTTTGTCTATCTTTGAAGGTTTAATTTTTTAATTGCGATTTTGTTGTGATTTGATTATTGATTGTCCATTCTTTTAAGGGTTTTGTTTCGGTGATTAAATTGATGAAAATTGATATTTTTACACCGTATTTGCATGATGTTATGATATAGTATGGTATTAGTATAGAGGGAGGTTAATTGTTTTAATTTCCATAAGGATGTTATTGTTCTGCATAGTTTAGGAACCATCAATTTACTGAAGAATCACACCCCACCAAATCAGTGGGTTGTGATGGTTTCTTTGAATATTATTCCAATATTGTCCTCTCTCATTTTATCATATTTGAAACAAGTCTAAACCTAAAAAATATCTTATCTCGTCATACTACTTTTCTCTTCTCTTCGAGTCATTCAGCCATTCTCCTCTCTTTTTTTTTGTTTGACAATCTTTGCAATAATTCTTATTTTCTTCTTCTTTGCAAGTATAAGTATAAGGTGAGTTCATTTCTCTTTACTCTTGTTTATCTGCTATTTTAATTGTTGATTTATATTTTTTTGCTAAATTATTGATTTTAATATTTATTTTTTAGCCTTTAATTATAAATAAAAATTAAAATAAAAATAAATTATTAACTAAAAAATTAAAATTTTAATATAAAAAATAAAATTAATTATTGACTGTAAAAAATAAATTTATTATTATTTTATATGAAATTTAATTAAAATTAATATAAATCTTAATTAAGAGCATTTTAGTTATTTTATTATTTTTATAATTATACTATATTATTAAACTAAATAAAAATAATTTAATTAATCGTACTGTACTATATCATCTTTTCAAATATAATAAACACTGCTTACCATATCATATTATATATTAATAAACTATATTGTTAACCATCCAAACAAAGTATTAAGATTTGATTTTGGGTTACTTTGGTTATATTGTGAAGTGGGTATAGTTGGTATTTTAAGATTTTTGTTTTTAATTAGAGTTTTCCAGTATATTCTTAGCTTCCAAACAACATTTTCTGAAAATTAGGAGTTGAAATCAAGTGCTTTTAGTCTTAAATTAGGAACCAAAACCCAAAACCCATATTGATTTTTTGTTCCATCAAACCCAGCTGTTTATTTTTTTTTTTAAATGGGTTGTTATTTTTATTTATTTTTATTTTTTGTGAAGGATTATCTTTTTCTTCTCTTCTTTCTATATTAAAAACCTTAGTCTTTTTTTATTGTTGTTGTGTCTTTCTTCTATATATTTCAGGAAAAGGAAAATTTTCTAATTTCTGCAGAATTCTACAGGTTCTTTAAGGTTTTTGAATTCTATTAATTTCCCATTGCTATCTGTTTCTTGTTATGCACATGTTTGGTTATTATCAATTATGGACAATGGAGTGAAGTTAATATGAATTCTTAATATAGAGCGCCCTGTGTTGTTTCTCTCCCCTAAGTGGGCTCTGTTGCCCTGTGTTTGTAGAATAGAAAGAATGTTGAGATTATAATCTATTGTGAGTCTTCTTGCATGAACTAGATGATGAGAATGTGATAGAAAATGTAATAATTTGATATTATTGCACATTTAATATTTGTTTTATAAATGTTAAAGAATGAAAGATCCTAACCTGAAAATGTCATAATTTAATATTAATGTTGCTGAAAATGTCATAATCAACTCGAATAAGAATCTTAAATTATAAAAATGCTACGCGGATTAATTTAATCCGAATCAAAAGTTCTTTGTGCATTAGAGAAATGATTATTCTAACCTTGCATTTATTAAAAAAATCTAATAAATATAAGATTAGAATAGTCATTTCTCTAATATATTTAATACATAAAAAGCTTTTGATCCTAATTAAATTGATCCATTTAGTATTACTTCTTAAATTATATGAATAATTATTAGTTTATCACATTAAAGGCCTTAAAAGACCCAATATATCTCACATGATCTATAATATAAATTCATTGATTATTTGAACCACAACAAGATTGTGATATAATCTTCAAAAAAAAAAAAGACTATTATATGATTCAACTAGCAAACCAAGACAATGGACCTTTTGCCAAGACAGACAGACGTCCAGAGCTTAAACTTTCAATTATCAATTGCTCTACAACTTGGCTTATCTTATTTAAAGGGTTACATCATTACAATACCTATACATATATATATATATATATATATATATATATATAAGTCTTATAGTAATTAGCTCCTCAAATTTTTTTAATAACCAAAACTTTACTCGTTAGTCGTTACTATCTTTATAAGGTTATAAAAATTTTTACTATAATTAATTTGATATTTTTAATTTTATAACATTTTAAAATTTGAAACTGCAATATAAATTAATTCTTGAATTATATTATGTTATTGAAAACTTTAATATCTAAAAATCTAGTGTTGTTTCCTTTAAAAAATTCTTATGTTTTTCATTAGATATTAAAAACACTAATTTTTAAAACAATTAAAAATCAAAATGGTAATTATACCAAATATCAAAACAACATTTTATTAATACATTCCTTGTTAAATTGGCAAAAAAAATTTGCTATGAACTCCCTTTTTTCCTATCATGGATAAAATTTCTACAATTATTTAGTTAAATAAATCTTATGATAGATTCAAAATATAATCTAATGGTATTTTTTTATATGATAGATTCAAATTTAATTTTGCATGTAAAAAAATTATTTAAAAAAATAAGAGAAAAGCAAATTCTGTTTATTTTATTTTTGAATGAGAAGTTGAATAATGAGACTCACAAAAAAAAAAAAAAAGTCATGCTGCTGAATGTCGTAGGCACGTGCACAAATGCGAGAACTGAAGGTCCCACAATTGGCCGTGGGTCCAATTCTTCTTGATCGACTATGAAAGATTCCAATTGGTTCTAGAACACATGACCACCCATTTCATTCCACGTCACATCACAACTGACTGTGGAACACGTGGCACCACATAATCGCTCCTTTATGATATACCATCGAAATATGTCCATAGGGAATCTATGCTCACTGCATGTTGCCTTCTCCATCTTCTCCAACTCCCAAACAACAAAAAGGAAACCCTCTAGTCTGTTACTCTGCAGCCAAAATCTGCCGTGGACCTCACCGGAACGTTTTTTCGCCGACGTGGATCTTGCGATGTCATCACACGGTTTGTTCTATCCGCGCTCTTATACCTTCCCTCCTAATCCATTCCTTTAATATTTGAATAACTGCAAAGCAACAAACAAATAAACAAACATGGCCCATAATTCTAAGGAAGAGCCTAAGACTGCTCCGCAATCCGATCGCTGGTACAATCTAACCTTAGGCCCTTCCTTCAAAGAAGACTCTTCTAATAATAAATACTGCACTTTGCGATGTAAGTGGTGTTTCTTTTTTTTCCTTTTGGCTGCCGAGAAAATGTAGGAACTGAATTTTGATTCTAGTTTATGTTTTTTTTGTAGATGAATTTAAGCCGGCTTCAATTGATAAGACTAAGGGTGGATCATTATATAAGAATAAGGAAAATAGAGTATCTTTGGAGTTTCAAAACAATCAATTGGGAAAACCTAAAGTCACATTTGAAGGTAGCAGCGAGGATTACAAAGAAAACGATGCCGTTTTATTTTTCGATGGTGAGACTTTTAGATTGGAGCGGCTTCACCGGGCTGTTAAGCAGCTCCGCCACCTTCGGCCTCCCGGTGAATCTGCTGCTTCTGCAGCGGCAGCATCTGCTGCTCAATCTGGGCCAGCTATTGAGCCTAGATTATCTCCGGTTGGGAAGGGTGCGAAATATGTGCAGGTCGGAAGAACAGTAGCTTTCTCTCCTGTGCCAGTGAGTTCTAATTTTCTATTTTTTGGTCGGTACATAATGGAATAGAAGATAGATTGTTAACAAAGTTAATCTGGAAACCATTGATTTCTCAGCAACAGAAAATTGTAATCAATCAATATCCCATGGTGTCAAGTGCGAAGTAGATTAACTTATGAATGCTCGGTTGAAGAGCTGGAAAACAAGATATAGAAACTAATTCCAAATGAAAGCAGTTACGATTTCATTGCTCAAAATCTGATTTTATAAATGACGAGTGTGACTGCCATACACAGGCATGTCTGCCGTTGGGTGACTTCCTGCATCAAATATTGCTAAATATAAGTTAATCCCCTGTATCCCAGTTTGGTAGCCAAGAAAGGACAATCATTAGTCTGACAAAAAGTGGAGAAACTTTTTTTTCCCTCTTGCTAAAATTACTTCTCTGAAATCAAACACAACTCTTGCTGTAGAAGAGATTTTGCTGTAAGATTTTTCATCCATAGCAATATAGCATGTCTGTTTTTAGAATGCCTTTTTGTAGGATCATAATGCAACCTTAACCCTTGAAGATACACCTGTAGGAATCCATGAGACTGATAATTTTATTTATATTTTGCGGGTAAATGGTTTCCCTTGAAGCTGCTTTTACTTCACACCTAACAAACTCCTTAGCCCTCAGTCCAATAATTGTATTTTTATTTCATAGGAAATGGTTTCCCCTCTTCCTTGAACTGCCTGGGGCATTCTATCCATTCATGTATATGTTAATCATCAGTATTTATTCTGTTTTTTTTTTTGGTCACGAGGGAAGGTCCAAAGTTGTTCAATTATTTGTAATGCTTTTCAATGATTTGTTCAGTACTTCAAACAAGTTTTGTTGTTGGTTTCTACCACAATTTAAGCATGCCCATATGTTTATGTTTTTGCTTTGTTTTGGCCTGGGTGTTCTAAAGTGATTAACTAATGTTCAGAAGCCAGAATTATTTTCCGTTCCTTTTTTATGTGTTTTGATTTTGTTGCTTGGCACTGGTTCAGGTTGAGGTGGAGAGGATTGATGTTGGAGAACCACAAATTCCAGGTAGGCAAGCTTTTTTAAGTATATATTTTGTCATGGTTTGCTCGTTAGTTTCTTCCAGAGAATAAGAATTTCTCTTGGCACAATTCAGTTTTGAAAATATAAAACCTGGTAAAATGTTTCACTGGAAAATGGCAAAGTTACAATTCCTGTTACAATGATAGAGTGAGTGGTGAAACAAGTTTAACAAGTTTTCTTCTTGCCAATTAGAGTCTTTCAGATCTTGCTTCTAAATTAAATACTTTTGCACTTTTGATCATCCAACATGTTATTTTAAGTGTTTTCCTGGAATCATGGACTTTCGCTATCATTTCTTATTTAGTTTGTCATCAACTGTTGGATGAAGATGTTCACATTATGAAAATTTCCCAACTGTTTAGATGTTGTCAAAAGCATAAAGGTGGAGAAAAATCATTTTCAATGTGCATGGTCAATTATAAACAGGATTTGATACATAGTTTTACAATCCAATTATCAATTTTGTGGATTTCTTCCAGAACTTGAAAATTTTCCTCTGATTTATTTTTCTACATCATGTTCTCAACTAACCTTCTTTTGGATAAGATGTTAGATTTTCTGAAGAAAATTTAGGGTTCAGGAATATACTCTTTTCTGAAGAACTTTTTTTTCCTTAAGGATCTTCATCATGGATCTGTTGCATATTTGCATGTCAATCCTCATGAGTGAGAGCCTCCTAAAATTTATATTTTAAATACCCTCATCTGAAACTTCATACGCAAGGAAGCAACCCTGTAATGAAGAAGATAGATTTCCAAACATAGATGGCTATGTTTGCCCCTATTTTTTCTTTCTTGCTCACTGTTCTCAGTTACCATTCTTAGTCATGTACCTTCTTTTAGACTATTTTTGTTCTCTATTTGCATCTCTGTTTGTTTACTTTTTACATCAAGAATATATTTGAATGGTTCAATTTTCAGCTATAGAATATATCTATGATCTTATCTAGTCTCCACTATTTTTCAAATTTGAATTTCCCATGAAACAGTTCCTTGTCTCTTCCCTCTTTAAGCATTTTAGTATGACCTCGTGGAAGTAGAAAAATGATGTCTAGAGGAGATCTCTGGCGATTTTTTTTATATGATTATTAATTGTCAATTGCAGATAATTAATGCTGTAGCTTGTTATACTATGTGACACAGCATTGCTGCTTTCATGTTTTTTAACTTTTCATATATTACATTAATGCTCTTTGATGGAATGATAGGTGCTAAAGCAGCCAGTAAGGGGGTTTCTGGGCATCCAACTGATCAGCCAAATGTATCCACTTCCTGGCTGGGCCTCAAGAATGATGAAGCTGAAGACCATCAAGATATAGATATTGAGGACATCTTTGGCTCTAGTTCACCATATGATAACACAGCTGAACAAAAGGACAATGTTGGAGTTGATATCCATGTACCACATCAAAATGATACTGATGATGAGATTGCTGATGTGGATGATATCGGTGATGAAGTAGGTAAGGGGTGCAATGCTGCAGAAACCCTTAGAGCCCAGGTTAATGCACAGGAAGGAGATGAGCAGAATTCTAGTTCTAGCAGCAGCAGTGAAAGTGGAAGCAGTGGAAGTGGAAGTGGTAGTGCTAGCAGCAGCAGCAACAGCGACAGTGAAGGCAGCGATGAAGATTCTGTTACTTCGGTTTAAGTGTTTGATGAACTCTCAAAAACTTTGAACACAATTTAAAAGCAGTCAGTGAGTACCAAATTGGTATCTTGAAAATATTCCTATCTTATAGAAAGAAATAAGGCATCCTGGCTTTAAGGGGAGGGTGTTTTGCTGCAAGTTAATTTGATTTGGTGACAATACATTATGGTGTGCAAATAACGTAACCATGCATTATGTCAATGTCAAACAGATAATGAGATATCTTTATATGCGTTTTTTTTTTTTTTTGCGAGTATAAGGTTGGAAGGACATTCACATACTTTATCTGATACTGCCTCTGAAAGGAGTAGAATTTGTCCGAGTGATTTTGGTCAAATGTGAATATATGGAAGAATTGGGTGGGCATATGGACGGACAGTGTCTGAGCATCAATATATCAGAAATTTACAATTCACACAAACCAATGTAAAATGTTGGATATATTATTGAATTTGGAAATTTAATTTTCTTCTTATTATTTATTTTATATATTTTCTTTCCTGTTGAATTAACTGGTGTTGTCATTATCATTATCATTATTATTATTATAAGTGTAGTTATATCAAGTAGATGAGGGACATATATGATAGTTAGAAAATGTGGGATGATTGATTTCTCTTTTCAAGTAGTGTGTGAAGTGTGAGCTTTTAAATTTGGTTTAGTCCATTTCGAGTCTTTAACTCATTGGATCTCTAATAAAAAAAAATGGTTACAAAATTGAAATTATTCAAATATGTTCTCTAAATTTGATATAATTTAAATATATAAAAAGATAAATTTGTTTTATAAATTTTGCATCAAGTTTATTTAAAGTTAACATTATGAATGACTTAATTCAGAATGTAAGAATTGACTTACAATGCAATGAAAGCCCACCTAAATTATTAAAATGATATGAAGTTGGAAAATTATACTATATATCATTTTTTTAAAGCTTTTTTCTACAATATCTCATTATTTTAATATAGTTTTATATATTAATTTATTAAAAGTTCAAAGAAAAAAGAAAGTTCAAAAAATAAAATGGAATATTTTTGAAATTGAAAGTTAAAAAATAAATATTTTAAAAGAAAGAAAAATAAGTATTTTTAAAAATAAATTTAGGTTTTACAATATTTTTGAAGAAAAGCCAAACTCAAATTGAGATTTGCTCGTATTTATTGTATTCCTTTGTTTTCAGCAATCAAGATGAATATTAAGATAGATTAAGATATAAATATATTATTCCCATAAGAGAAAATGGATATCTAATTTCATATTTTTCAACGGGTATAAATGCCTTAATACATTTTGTCTAGCCAAGCTCAACCAAATTGTTGTTCAAATTCATTTTAATATTGTACAATTGTTTGATTAGGAGTGAATTAGCTAAAAGTTAAGGCAACTCGCCATGTAATGCACCCTTAACACACTTCAAAAGAAAAAAAAAAGTATTTGTAAACATTTATCAGTAACTATTGAATTCTATCTTGATAAAATATTAATTTATTTTTTCTTTTTACAAAGATCACATGTAAGTAAATTGTATTTAGTGCATAATTAATAAAAAAAAATTACATGTAAATTTTTTTCTAACAATTTTAACTATTTTCAATCACTGAAATATTAATTTGCAATTCTAAAATTTCTAAAATCAAGAAAATAACAAAAATAATTTTTTTTTATTTTATTGAATACCAAAATCAAGAAAGATGAGTTATAATTAGTAATTTAATGATAAAACATGATTAAAAATAAATTTATTTTTAGATGTTAAAAAATAATTAAATAAAAAAAATCTAGTACCGAAAATATATATTTAAAAATTCATAAATGAATAGTGTAATTTTTCCTCAATAATAATAACATAATTTGCATTCTATATTTACAGAGGCGGACCATAGACAAATGTTAGGAGGACTAAATTTAAATAGTTATATATATACATTATTAAATAAAAAAATTAAGATCATACATATTTATTAAATTATTAGTCATAACTAAAAATAATCTAATAAAATATACCAAAAATATAATCAACATATACAAAAAATATATTAAATTTATACTTAAAATATATTCAACATATACTAAAAATATACATTATATATATATATATATAATATACCAAATTTTTATAAATTTTGGTATATGCACGGAATTTTTATAATTTTTTGGTTGGATAGTATTTTTGCAATTTTTAGATTTATTTTTGTAAATTTTTAAAATTTAAGCTTTATTGAACTAAATATTTAGATAAGAGATTAAATTCAAAAATTTAGACCTTTAGACTAAATATTTAAATTAAAAAAATTAAACTTTATAAAAAGAGGACCACAAAAATTTAGGATGGTCAACCTTTATATTATATATATTAAAAAAATAACTTAAAATTTAAAAATAAAAATAAAAAGAAATTAGGGTTGTCATGGCCCCTTTAATTAAGGTGTAAGTCCGTCCTATAATAATAATAATAATAATAATAATAATAATAAATCAGTTGGGGTAGCTCAACTGGTCACCTGATGTTACTCTCAATAGGAGAGGTCAGGGGTTCGAACCTTACAAAAACGTATTTCCAATGTTCGATCTTTTTAGAAAGAAAAAAAAAATAATAATAAAATTGACAAATAACTTATTATTATTATGTAATTGCATTCCAAATGACGTGACAATCAATGAAATTATTAGCAAAATCCTCCACCTGTAGCTACACTAAACTTCTCCAAAGCATATAAAGACCCCCACCCCTACCGATTCTGTCAACGGTGAAGCAATTTTTAAAATCCAACATAACTCTAACTTCCTCCATTTTGGAACTGTGAACTAATGTTTTCATAAAAAATATTACCTCTGGCCTGTAACTCAAGGAAAGGTCCTTGAGCGTTCTAATTGTTCTAGGGTTGTTAATCCCTCAATAATTCCAACCGAGTGCTATCATGGCACTTGGTTGTCCTGTTCCACAGGATCAGCCGTTGATGAAAGGGCTCCATTTAACGAAAAGTCATTTGTTTCCTTCAAATCATGAGACAAAGAAACATAAGGAATATTCTTATCAAAGATATGAGGTCATTTCTTAAAATCATCAAGCTTCTTAATTACCATATCTTCACCCAGGCCCGACCCATCTTTCCCTAGGCCCATACCAAGGGTATCCACCTCCATACATGAATCGATACCATGCACATTAACTTTCCCTACATTCGCATAATTACCTTCTTCAACTCGCCTAATATTTTGCACATTTAAATTTTGAAATCCCCATAATTCATGCTCCTTTGATCTCATAATTACCTTTGATCACGCTCCTTTGATCTCCATTTTCATCACGTAACCAGTTACTAATCAATTGAATATTCCGGCGCAGCATAGCATGAATTTGGTCATCCCATAACAATTAAATCTCATCTTTCCGCTGCTATAATCGCATCTCACAAAAACTATCAGTATGCCCAATCAACCACACAAATAACAAAAGACTTTGTTTCTCTCATATTTAAAATTGGCATAAAATGTTGATCCATCAGAAGCCACTATTTTCTTTCGCCTTTTTCAGTGGGTTTCTTATATTCAGACTAACCTTAACATGCATGCAAGCAGTAGGATCCAAAGTAATAGACTTTGAATCATACTCAACAAAAGATCCAATAAAACTTTCCAAAACTATTTCCATTTTCTTGGACATATACCTAGGGGGCAGATAATTAATTTTTACCCAAAACAATGATTGTAACAAAGGTATAGTAAGCATATCTTGTCCTTTCTCCACCCTAGACCACACAAGTAGATGCTTATTAAAAACCTCAGAGCCCCTTCTATTACCCTCTCCAAATCCACCGGATAAAAAAATTGAAAAAGATATCTCTTCGCTCCAAATTCAGAAATATTAACTCCTCTAAGAGGATGCCAAACATTTACAAGTATATTTCTTATAGACAGGAAGCTTATTTGATTCATGGTGAGAAAATAACCCACTAAACAAAGATCATAATCAGGCTCTTTATTAGCCTGAACTTTGTCAGCTCCAAAGTCTTCATCCTCATCAAAGCTAAATGGGCTATTCGGTTTTCCATAGATATTTGAAAGCTTTTATAAAAGCAAGGCTATGAAAAGATCCACTAAGGGTAGGGAAAAAGCTCAGAGAGCTAGGAAAAAAATAAATCAATTTCTTATTCTATAGGAGTATTTTTAACTATATAGATTTACTTCTCATTTTATAAAAATTAAAAAATATTAATTATTTTTATTAAAAATATAAATTTACATATATTTTTTCTATTATATTTTTATTTTAATATAAAATATATTAAATAAAGATATTATAAAAAATTTATATAAAAATTAATTTATTAAAATAATAAATGATTTATAATTTAATATAATAAAAAAATAAATCTACTTATATAAGAGGGAAGGAGTAATTATAATTATAAGATAATAAGTAAAATTAGGATTAAGACAAAATCAATACCAATACAATATAGTGCTTATTCTTAGTAATGGTAAAAATCAATTGATTTTGACTTTTACAAAATTACAGTCTTATCTCTTTTATTTATTTATTTTTTAATCGAAAGTGATTGTAGCTGAAGGGACTTTTCAGTCTTTTTGTAGAAACGTGAGACCCACTGCATTAGTTAGAGCTTAAATTTACTTATATGCGCTCTTCTTTTTCCGGGCCCATAGTTATATCTTAAGGGGTTTTTGGGTCTTTGCATATTGAGTGGAACCCATTAAAATTACTCATATGAGTCTTTCTCTTTTAAGATCCATAGCAAAAACGGCGTAGTTTTAGGTTATTAATGGGTAATTTGATATTTTTTAAGGGTCAATATGGTATTTATGTATTCAATGACAATATTAAAAATTTAAAATGCTTTGAGTCACGTGCAAACCTTCATAAATTTTATGCTTGCCATTTGTGACTTTTTTTTTCTCAAATAAAATGGTATTAAGTTATGTTAATATTGAATGAAACTTTCATATTAAATGCAAAGTTCATTATGATCAAAATTTGAGTTTTAGATTGCACAAGTTGGATTTTCTACAATAAATTGTTGCAGAATATTATTATTATATGAATAATAAGAAAAATAAATAATATTATATATTAGATATAATTATAAAATTAAACTTAAATGTGTTTTACTTTTTAGAAACCAATAAACAAAACAACGTCGTTAACAGTTTTTTGAATGGCTAAATAGTCTTTGCATGTTATACTCCATTTTCGCATATAAAAAGGCTTATTCTTAGGAATAATAATTTCTAATTGATTTTGACTTATGTTAAATATCGTTTTTATTTCTCAATTGATTAAAAATTAGTTTATTTTAAATAATTTTTTTAGTTTTTATATTACTAAGGGCCTGTTTGGTTTAGCTGTTCATATCAGCTGGTAGCTGATAGCGGTTGCTGATAGCTGATAGCTGGTGGCGGATAGCTGGTAGCTGATTCGGGTTAGTGTTTGGTAAAAATACAATAACTGTTGCAGTTTGAATGTAAAATTACCAATAAGCATATCATTATCTAATAAATATTAATTTTTATTTTATTTTAATAGGGTTAATATAGTCTTAATATGAATCAGCTATCAGCTGATATGAAAAAGCTCCGAATATGAACTTATTGAAACAGCAGCTGTTTGGAGTTCCTAACAGCTATCAGCTGCTGTTTTAAAATTTTACCAAACATCAAATTTTACCAAACAGCTGTTGTTTGGGGTTCAAACCTCTATCAGCTGCATCAAACAGCTAAATCAAACACCCCCTAAGTGAGATTGGTTGTAGTTGTATAAAATTAAAATTATTTAATTGAGTTTTACTTTTTAAGAATCAAGAGACAAAAAGATGTTGTTAATAATTTTTTGAATGGCTAAATAGTCTTTGCACGTTATACTCCCTTCTCGCTATTCAACGCTGTGCATCGGGTTCCAACTTTCTATCTTTCCATACAAAAGAATATCAAGCGTCTCATAAACTCTCAAAATAATATATATATATATATATATATATATATATATATATATATATAGGGGAAGTAGTGAGAGACCACCAATAATGGTTTTAATTTATTAAAGCTATTTCTAATCTCACATTCTATAATTAATTTTCTTTAATTAAGTATTTAATTATAGTAAATATGATGATTAATTCTTTTTATTATTATTACGTATGACAAAAAAAATTTGTGATTTTACTATGTTATTATTACATATCAATATTTCATGTCTTAAAGCTAAGTGTACAAGGAAGAGATATTTTTATTCCAATATAAATTAATAATAAATTAATCATATTAATTGAAAAAATATTACATTTAATCATATTAATTATAAAAATAGATTTCCTATTGAGAATTTAAAAATTCAATCATATATATATATATATGTGCACCATGATATATAAAAGATAATATCTTTAAATTGTTAAAGATAACCTCAAGATTTCATAAATTGAAAAAATATATATATGTGAATTTATTTTTTATTTTATTAATGAAGATTTAAGTCTTCTAAAATTAAGAGTATAAAATATTTTTGAATATACAAATCGAGTTGATAATTTTTCTTTAAATTCACTGAAAAATCAATTTTAAAAAGAACTCAATTAAAGATATTATTCCTTGCATTATAGTTAAACTATATCATATAGTGAATGTAATAACTTATTATTCATTAATTTAAAAATAAAAATTTTAATTTAACTAAAATGATAATTGAATGTTTTAACATTAATCTTCAAGTTTCTTTATTTTTTAAATTAAAAATCATAATACTAATCTGCAAATTACAAAACTACAATTTTTAATATTAAGACTTAAATTTGCTTGAAACTTAAATTTTCTTTACATTTTAAATTTTTAAAAAAATCAATTTAATCTTCAATTTTCAATGTATAAAAAAATATATTTTACTATTTTATATTTTTATGTATTTTACTACTAACTTATGCTTTAGAAAAATAATATTATAGAAAAATTTAATAATATAATATTAAAATTTTACAACACAAATAATAAAGGTAATTTTTTTTTTTCAAAATCAATATTGTTACTGTCAAAATAAGATATAAACACTGTAACATAATATCTTAACAGTATCTTCTTAAGTCAACATTTTTTAAAATTTTTAAAAGACAAATATATTATTAAAATTTGGTACAATATAATCTGTAAGTTAATTTATAATTCTTAAAATACGGTCATGAATAATATAATAAATAAGTTAATAAGAGTCCCTAAAATATAGCCACGAATTATTTGGTTGTAAGGTGGTTTTTGTATTTTTAAAATAATAAATTGTACTCTATTTTTTTTCGTCTAATAATTGTGATGATTCTTTGAGTAACCTGCATATTTTATAGAGCAAAGATGAGAGAGTAAAATTAAAATAAATACATTTTTCTTAGTAAAATGAAAATTAAATACATTTTTTAGTCCTATAAATAAGTTCTCTGGTTAAAAAAATTGAGAGAGAAAATGACAATTTCATTTTTCATAGTCCTATAAAATTAAAATTTTAATTAACATAATCTATAAAAGTTTTCAATTATTTTGGCTTGATTTTTTCATTCTTATTTTGCTTTTGTTAAAATTTTTTAAGTATTTTTTACTGTCTAATATATTTTATAATAATTCTCTTCACCCATAATATTATTCATTTTTAAAATTAAAATACTATTGTTCAACTACTAAGGAATTATAATTGCAACAATTGATATATAAGTAATGAATTATGTCTTTTATGTTTTGCTTTTATTTTTAATAATCATTTTATCCACTATTTATTTTTAATTTATTTTTCGTTTAATCATCATAATTTATATATATATTTTTTAAATGGATATAAAAACTAATGATGATGGTGTATGCAATTTTTTTTCCTAGCAATAGAAAGGAATCTATAATGATAAAGATAATGGTTGTGTACTATCAATTGAGTTACAATTAATAAAAATATAAGATAAAAAAAATATAATTTTTTTAACGGTATAACATACAAGACAAGTAATTCACTAAATCGGTTATGGGTAAAATATTTTTAATATAGTTTAATTCAAAATTTTCTATCAGTTTTGTTTATGGGTAAAGAAAATTAATTTTATGATGAAAGAATTAATGGAGATTTTGATGACTTTAGAATTTGATTAAAATTAATCATGCGCTTTGGTCAACAAATTTAATTACATTTCTTATTTAATATATGTTTTAAAAAATATTTTTATATCTATGTAAATTACTATTATTTTATTAAACTTAAATATAATTATCTTATATAACTTTAAATATTAATATAAATAAAATTTCAACCAACTTAAAAATATAAAAAATATTGAATATATTAATTTATATATACTTTAATTAAAATATATAAAAATATATGATGTAAAAATTAATAAAATAATTTCATATAAATTTAATTTTTAAAATAATTACTTGACATATAATGAAAATTTTTCAACAAATTTATAATGATATTTTTCAATAAACTGTATTATTTTTATATACTTTCACTAACATTAATGAAGTGATCGATATTAATTTTGAAGTATTTTTTGCTTTTTAATCTATTTTTTATTAATTCTTATTTTTTGTTCATCGATATTAATGGAGTAAATAATTAGCATAAATGATAAAAATATATGTACTTATGTAACTTAGTCATGTTTAATTAGTGGATGGGTTTACAAAATCACACATTTATAATTAATTTGACTAATTGAGTTGCTATATATAGTGTCCCATGAACATAGACATGTAGTACAATATAAAAACAAAATATGATTATTCTATTAATTAATTTTAATAGAGTAGGGAGATGTTTAATTTAGTTTTTAAATAAAATAAACAAAGTTACAAACTAATTAATATTTTTTTTATTTTTTTAAATATTGGTTACTAAATGAAAATTTTAAAATTAATTTAGTTGTAATTTTAAAAATATATCTAATTGTTTAAAAATATACTAAATAATTATGTAATTAAGGGATCACTTATACTAATAAAGTAAGTTGAATTAGAAATTTAAATAAATATGTATATATTTTATTTTATGAAAATTTCATATATTATTGAATAAATGTATAAAATAATATTTTATTAGTTTGTTGTTAGATTAATAGTATATAAAAATCATAAAAAAAGAGTTTTATTGAAAAATAGTATAGATCTTTTAATATAATGGCAATAATAATTTTTAATAATGGTTTAATTATTTCTATGTATCTCATTTTAACTTTAAATCTTTTATAAAATTTACTTTTCTAAAAAATTATTTTTATAATAAATATAAATTTTAAATTTATTAATTATATATTTTTTAAATATTATAAATTAAAAATATAAAAAGCTTACAATATTATAATGTTATTATAAAATTTAGGAAATCAACCTGCAACTCTATTGATTGATCATCTGTTTATATACAATGTGTAGTTTTGGATAATTACAAATATACCACTAACTTAACTACAATTACAAATATACAAATATACATAGTCTAACACACCCCCTCAGTCGAAACGGGAGGTTCACAAACGCTGAGACTGGCCCTGAAATCATCAAAGATAATGCGTGGCAAACCTTTTGTGAATATATCGGCTAATTGAAACCGAGAGGGAGTATGAAGAACTCTTACATGTCCACGAGCAACCTTTTCTCGCACAAAATGGATATCCATCTCAATATGCTTGGTTCGCTGATGTTGAACAGGATTACTGGAAAGATAAACTGCACTAACATTGTCGCAGTAAACCAGTGTTGCTTTGGAAATCGAAAAATGCAATTCCAACAGAAGATTTCGAATCCAACAAGATTCAGAAACGACATTAACAACTCCTCTATATTCTGCTTCAGCATTGGATCTCGATAAAGTGGGCTACCGTTTAGAAGACCAGGATATCAAGTTATCACCAAGAAATACACAGTAACCAGAAGTGGAGCGTCTAGTATCGGGACATCCACCCCAATCAGCATCTGTAAAAGAAGAAAGACGAGAAGAGGTGGATTTATAAAGATGTAAACCAAAAGAAATTGTCCCTTTTAAATACCGCAAAATACGCTTCAAAGCATCCATATGAACCGTTGTCGGATTATGCATGTGTAAGCAAATATGTTGAACAACATATGACAAATCAGGTCTTGTGAATGTAAGATATTGCAAAGCTCTAGCTAAGCTACGATATAGACTTGGATCATCATATGGAGAACCAGAATGAGCACTCTGTTCGGTTTGGTGTCAACAGGTGTGGAAACAGATTTACAATTTGACATACCTGCCCGGTCAAGAATCTCTTCAGCATATTTGCGTTGAGATAGAAACAAGTCAGAGGAATGTCGCTGAACAGAGATGCCCAAAAAATAACTTAAGGGGCCCAAGTCTTTCATAGCAAACTCCGAAGACAGGAATGACATAATAGATAGCCGAAGCTTTTCAGAAGAAGCAGTGAGAATGATGTCATCAACATACAAAAGAATGTAAGCCAAATCAGATCCCTTGCTATAGATAAAAAGAGAGTGGTCCGATTTGCTGTGCAAGAAGCCAATTGTAAGAACATAATCGGCAAACCTTTGATACCAAGCTCGTGGAGCTTGTTTCAAGCCATATAAAGACTTGCGAAGGAGGCAAACATAGTCTGGATGAGCTGAATCTCTGAACCCCAAAGGTTGATACATGTAGACAATTTCATTTAAATGCCCATGCAGAAAAGCGTTTTTAACATCAAGCTGATTAATGCTCCATCCTTTCGAAATTGCTAAACTGAGAACAGTTCGTATGGTTGCCGGTTTAATCACTGGACTGAAAGTCTCATCACAATCCACACCAACCTGCTGAGACCTGCCATCACAAACAAGACGAGCTTTGTGTCGCTCAAAAGAACCATCAGACTTAGTTTTTATTTGAAAAACCCACATGGACCGAACCACATTAGCATGAGCAGGACGGGGTACTAACTCCCATGTCTTATTGTTAATTAGAGTAGTATATTCATCAATCATGGCACTCTTCCAATTGGGATCATTCAAGGCAGCAATGGGGTTGCGTGGTAATGGAGAAGGAGCAACAGAAGTAAGCAAATTAAAGTGCCGCTTAGGACGGGTTATCCCATGCATACTGCGGGTGGTCATGGTCCGTATTGGAACGGGGGGAGGAGGTGGGGGAGAACTAACTGAGGTTGTAGCGGTTTGTGGTTCAGTAGAAGAGTTTGGTTCGGTTGAGAATTATGGCATTGCCATAGGGAAAGGTGAAGTAGGCGATGGAGGAGATAAGGAAGATGGCGAGGGAAATGTTTGATTTTGCAAATGATGCCGTAACAAAGAATGGATGTTGTCATCCAAGAAAGTATAACTAGAAGAGGACAGAGTTTGGATGTTGGCAAAAGGAAAAATGGACTCATAAAAAGAAACATGCCGAGATATAATTATTTTATTGTTGGATAAGTCGTAACATTTATATCCCCTATGATTAATTGGATAGCCCAAAAACACACAAGGAGTAGAACGAGATTGGAGTTTATGAATTGTAGGAGACGGAAACAAAGGAAAACATAAACACCCAAAGACTCGTAAATGAGTATAAGATGGAACTCGATGATAAAGAAGAGATGTTGGAGTAGAAAAGGTCAGGTTTTTATGTGGGAGAATATTAATAAGATAAGTAGCCATTTGCAAAGCATGATGCCAAAAAGAGGGTGGCATAGAAGACTGAGAAAGGAGAGTTCTTATCATGTTATTAATAGTACGTATTTTCCGTTCAACTTTCCCATTTTGAGAGGATGTAAATGGACAAAAGAACCAAAAAGTCATGCCATTAGTATGACAAAATTGTTTGAAAGAACTATTGCCATATTCTGTTCCATTATCACATTGAAAGCATTTAATTTGTGTGCCAAATTGAGTATTGATGAAGGCATTAAAAGAATGAAAAATATGGAAAACTTGTGATTTTCGGCTACGTGGAAAAACCCACAAAAAATCTGTGTAATCATCCAGAAATAAGACATAGTACTTATGACCAGCAGAACTCAAAATAGGGGAAGTCCACACATCACTATGGATAATATCAAAAGGCATAAGAGTATTATAATTTGAATCGGAAAATGACAATCGAACTTGTTTCCCAAACACACAAGGATGACAAATTTTTGAATCAGAAAAATTACAATCAATCAATTTATTTTGATGAAGAGACTGTAAAAGAGGTGGTCCAGGATGCCCCAATAGACGATGCCATAAAGCAGAAGATAAAGCAACAAAAGCCGACGGAGAAGACTCAGAAAAACTTGGTTGGAGACTTCTAGTTATTGGATAAAGATCCCCAATGCTATTACATCTCATGAGAGGAATCCCCGTCCAGAAATCCTTCACAGAAAACCCAAAAGGATCAAACTCAACAGAAACTTGATTATCAATAGAAAACCGACGCACAGAGACTAGGTTTTTAATAATTTTGGGTGCATGAAGAACATTGGATAAATGTAAAGGGGGATGCGGTGGGCTGAGGTATGCATGACCATAACCACATATTGGTATTTTCTGTCCGCTACCAACAATAATATCATTATGTTTACTGCTCAAATTAAAATAAGACGAGAGAGTACCTGAAGAGGAAGTCATATGTGAAGTAGCTCCTGTGTCCATAATCCAAGGTTCTTCAGGTGGATTGAGGGTCATAGTTTGCATAGCAGCATCAATATCTGTAGGAGCATAGCTGGAAGAAGAAGTTTGAGCAGCATATGCTTGCTGCGGTCGAGAGCCAAGAATTCCAGTTTGTCTAGTAGAGGGCCGTGTCCATGCAGTGGTTGGATATGGGCACGGTGGTGGTGCAGGCCAAGCTTGCTGTCCCCATGTTGGCCAAGTAGGATAAGCAAACCAAGGATAAAAAGGTGGTTGCTGTTGATGCGAAAATTTTTGAGTAAATCGCTGTCCACCCATCTGATGATTACCTTGGCGACTCGGACCAGCATTCTGATTGCTATTGTTGTGTCGACCCTTGCCACACCCATTATTACCTCTCCCTCGATTAGTATTGGTAGTGCGGGACTGCCCTCTTCGCTGACCTGAATTTCGACGAGGAGCAGTATTGGTATTGTCAGAGTTCGAAACAGGTGAAGGAGGGGAATTTTCTTCGTGAACTCTAGCAGTGAGCAAAGCTGTTCCGACGGCAGCAGTTGCTACTTGCTTTGCCTTGCGGGTTTCTTCAAGGATCAGTTTGGATCGTGCTTCATAAAAGGGTGGCAAAGGATCACTTTGCTGAATTATGGTTGCTACACCATCATATGCCTCAGTTAACCCAGCAATTAATTGAAGAACCAGCCTTTGATTAGAAACAGGAGCACCAACATTAGAAAACTGATCAGAGAGCATCTTAAGCTCTTGACAATATGCAGAAACATTGGGAAAATCATATAGAAGAACATGAGAGAATTGATTTTCCAGATACACTGCACGAGAATTCTTATTATCTTGAAAAATACCTTTCAATCGATCCCAAGCTTGTTGAGCAGTCGAATCCGTCTCTAGGATAGTATGGAGAAGATCAATGGAAATTGTTCCGTAAATCCATTGAAGGACTGTGGCATCTAGTTGAGACCACAATTTTGGATCTACTTCAGAAGCCGAAGCCGATTCTTTGCGTGGATCAGATGATTCTGGCGGAATGATGAAATCAATCACTTTGTAGGCTTGACAATGAATTTTGAAGAGTTCAGCCCAAGAGGAATATTGCCCCTTTTCCATCTCAAGAGTGATTGGAATAAAATTTCGGATATTGTTAACAGCCAGGGCCGGATGAAACTCATGTTTGCCTACCATTGTTAAGGATAGAAAAGAAGAAGATGAAGATTTTGTGAAAATAGGGTTTGAAGAGAAGAGGAGAGGCGATCGGCTTGTGAAAGTTAGGGCTCTGATACCATTTAGGAAATCAACCTGCAACTCTATTGATTGATCATCTGTTTATATACATTGTATAGTTTTGGGTAATTACAAATATACCACTAACTTAACTACAATTACAAATATACAAATATACACAGTCTAACATAAAAAATTCATCATTCGTCCTATTATGACATAAAACTCAAATGATTGAAGAATATTTTGTTTCAAGTTTTAAAATGAAATCTTTTCTCTATTATAAATCACAAATAATATTTTTACTGTAAAAATATAAAAAATAATATAATATTATAAAATAAAAATATTTTAAAAATAAATAATTGCCGCGGCAAATAACGGGTTATAGGCTAGTCTACAATAAAATCCATGCAATTCGAAATGAAGAATATGTATCGGTGAAAGCAACCGTTTCCAATCACTAAGAAAATGAGCGCTTCCAAACTATCAGTTGGCCAACAAATTTACGCATTTTTATATACTCAGCAAGAAAAGGAAATCAGATTATTTTATGCCACTCTCTTATGCAGCACCTGCATCGCATCTACTAAATTCATGTTAAAATTACATTATTATTGTATAAATTTGTATAGATAATAACGTTATTATGAAGATTAAAAAATATATTATTATGGTAAGTAAAATAACATTTTCTAATTCGTTAAATTTTTAACTAAAATAAATTTATATAAATATTTTTATATTATTAATGTTTATTTATAATATTTATTTTTTTATATTTAAATTCTATAGTTTTATTTAAAATTTTATATTAGCATTTATTATCTTAATTTTTTCCTAAATATATGTATAATTTTTTAAATTTTACTAGTTAAATCAATTTATTTTTTAAAATTTTTATTTAATCATATAATTTCTGAATTTATGTGCAAATTTATATTTATAACTTATAAAAAAAGAATTCAAATGATAAATTAATTAAATGAGTAAAATTTAAATATTTATATATATTTAATTTAATTTTCTTTTATTTTTAATATTATATTTTAAAATTATAAATTAGTATTTTAATGATGAACAAAGTAATTATATAAAATTACTTAAAAGATCATCAGTTAAAAAAAAATATTGAATTCGAAGTAATAATTTTCCTGAATGGCAAGCATAACTGGAAAATGTGTTCCTCAATGTGGCGCGTGAGTGTCTGTGTATATGAGTAAAAAGGGGAATTGTCGTCTCAGTCACACGTAAAGTTATAAACTTTGAAACTTTCTCTTGGATCAAAAAATTATTATTGCAATTTACAAATACTCAGCATTTTAATTTCCCATTTCCTTCGCCTTTGCAAGGAAACAAGTCCCGCCTGAACCCTAAGCTGGAAAACAATGAAAGAGGCAGAATTTTTTTATTATATATGCAAATTGGTACAGTAAAAGCGACAAAATACAGAGAATAGTATAAACAGGAAGAAAGATAAATTTTGTTTTTATGACAGTTTCTGCTGTGAACTTCTTTCTTTCTCTCTTCAAGATTTAGCAACCAATGTTACCTAACTGGCCTGAGCTCTACACAAACTTCAAGATCCCACGTACCCATTTCTCAATTCCTTCTCAAACTCCAAATTGAAAGCCAAAATCTTCATTTGACGGATACCCAGTTCTTTGTTTTTCCTCAAAACCTGAAATTTATCCCTAAAAAAGCTTCAATTTTTTTTAATGATAGCCATCTTCTCTATTTCTTATCAGAAAAAGAATCTGACGTCATTAGGTCTTTATTAATCTTATCATTTATTTTTTAAATTTCAAATTTAGCTGAAAAAATTAAACTTGATTTGATTTTTGTACCAACATATGCCCCGCCATAATCAAGTTGATCGCCAACTGCAAGAACGAGACGCAGATTCGACATTAGTATGATGGGAGCAGAGAAAAGATGGCTGCTTGCACTCTTCTCTGCAGCGTTCCTATCTCTTCTGTTTCTCTTGGTCTACTCAATCTCTGCTTTTAGCTCCCCAAAACCCTTCCCGTCCGTAGTACACCATGGTACCCATTACCCGCCCGCTTTTGCATATTATATCTCCGGCGGCCGAAGTGATGGTAACCGGATCCTTCGGCTCCTGCTAGCGGTCTATCACCCAAGGAACCATTACTTGTTGCATTTGGGTGCGGAGGCATCTGATGAGGAGAGAGTGAGACTTGTTGGGGCAATAAATTCAGTGCCTGCAATCAGGTCCTTTGCAAATGTTGATGTCATAGGGAAGCCTAGTCGGCTTATATATATGGGCTCCTCTAATTTGGCTGCAACGTTGCGTGCTGCTGCCATTTTGTTGAAGGTGAACTCGGGATGGAATTGGTTCGTGCAATTGAGTGCATCGGATTATCCCTTGTTGACTCAAGATGGTATATAATTTTACTGATGTCTGATTTCTATTTGTTTGTTCTAAATTTTTCTGATGTTATGTGGTTTTCAGACTGAATTCGTGTGATTTAGGGGGCAGGTTTATTTTTAGCAATACTTGATAGCTTTCAATGTTGTTTTAGTAGTTTGTTTCTTCCTATTTGGAGAAAATTTTGTTGGTTAATCATATAATTGTGACATAATGCTGAAAGATTATGTATTTTTCTTTTCTTCTTTTTATGGATATGCGGGGAAGAAACATGAAAATAGGGACTTCATTTGTTCAAATTTTAGTTTGGATAGACAATTATGTGGTTCTTGATTTGTCTGTATATCTGTTTCATCTTTCTCAATTCAGCATATTGAATGAAGTACATTGCTAAGTCTTGGTGCTGTCATTGTCTTTCTTAAAGTTAAATGGAAATGATATATAATGTTATCTTACTATTTTTGCCAAGCTGCCTTTCACTCTTTGCATCTTCCTAATGACTTAGGTATTTGGACATACTTGATGTCATGTGTTCTTGAAATCTAAATTTGTTGTTATTGTTTTGAAATTTATGCATTGATACTTTTGGAAGTTTTGAAGGAATGCATTAACATCAGACTTGTTTCTGGTTCATCTTAGTTGACATCTCTATTTGTGTAACAGAAACTTTATAAAGAGAATGACTAGGCTCGTTTCTGTATCGAACTATATTTGCTATTTGAGTAGGCTCATTTCAGGAAAGAAATTACCGTCAACTACCTTAGAGAAGGCACTTTGTTATCCAGGCTATTAGTCAGAACCGAAGTGTTGATGTCATATCAGCTGCACTGCTGATAGGTTGGAAGAAGAATTTCATTTTGACATGAGTGGTCTTAGGTGATTCTCAAAGTAAATCTTTTTGGTTTTGGTAAACTTTGCGAGCAAGTAAAATTTGTGGATTAAGCCTTTGTTGCATGCAAATTCCGAGATTTAGGCTGGACAAATCTGCGGGCAACCCAGCACAAATGCTCTGGATTCTGTAAGTAGCAGATACATGAAGGATGGTCATGGCATTTTTCTTAAATTTAACACATATTCCTGAAAGTCAAGTGCTATAGCATCTGCAACTTTTTATGAAACATTAACTCACTCACTCTCTCTCATTATTATGTTTCATATCTCTCTCTCATATTGGGACCATAAAAAAGGGGACAAGGATTTTTGTTCATCAAATGCTGTCGTGCTTAATTGTACCTAGGTTTGATAGATTGCTGGAGGACAGAGTTTTCACCCCAATCAGCTCCTCATACAATAGATGAAAGTTCTCTTTGAATTCTCAATTTATCTAGAAAATAAAGAGATTTTTTTATGCTCTTTCTTAACGGAAATCTATTTGTATACGTTAAATTGATTCGTTTTCTTAAGGTGCGTACTCCAACGTATCTTTGCCAAATGACTGATTTGACATAACATTCATACTAACAATCAGAAGGATTCTTAACATTGGTTGTTTTGGTCTTGCAAAACTATCGATTGTGGGTTTCCTATTATGGAAGATACTCTTTTCTTTCTTTTAGGAGAAGAAAAAAAAATTCTTTCATGAGAAAAAAGGACATCTATTCTACTGCTGTGGGTTATCTTTTTTATTTAGAGACTGCTTTATAATGTCATTGAGTTGGGTTAAGAGTTGTCAAGTAGGTTGCACCGAGATTAGACATAATAAGGGGAAAGTTGCAAGTGCTTGTTAGTTAGTTTCATTGATTTGCTTTGAAGGCCCCTTGGTATATCAAGCAATAGTGTTTCCCTGATTGGACTCGGATATCATCATGGGATATGGCTTCACTGGGTTTTTACAATGATTTATGTAAATTTGAAACATATTATTCTTTTTGTTTGTAGATGGTTAATGCATTGGGTTGTTAAGTAAGTTAAATTAAAAGATCAAAATAATGTAATGTTTTCATGAATATTTTATATTTGAATATTACCAGATTGGCTTAGGATTTGGATGTCATCTCTGCACTGTTATGTTTTATTTCCTTTGCTAAATGCGAAGCTTTTACATTGCAGAGATTGAGGTAAAATAGAAGTGTAAAGTGCCATATTTATCATTGTTTTTGTAATGTTAGTGTACCTTAGTCTAAACAGAGCATGAAGTCCATGTGTCTATAACAGATATCAATGAGTGAAATGGCAGCTAGGCAACAAAGGCATTTTTATTTTAAAAAAATTCTGTTATTAAAATTAAAATTAGAACTCTTAAATTTTGATTATTTTGGGTGTGCATGTTTTTGTGTGTGAGAGAAAAAGAGAGAAATGAGATCTTTGTTAATGAGCTGTCTGTACCTTTTGTACCCATATTGTCATTTGGTCTTTTTTAGATGATATATGTGATGTGGATTGCAGATTCTATAAATATCAACTTGATGCATATGAATGATGACTTGATACGGCAATGTGAGAGAATGCAATATCATTATTTAAGGCATCCTCATTTATGATGTTTCAGGATATATCTACTCCTTCCCTTGGTATATGTCTTTCCAAACGCCTAACCTGCTCTATTGCTGGAAAAAAGCACTGAACAATTTGGAACTAATATCATGAATGTTATTCCATTGGTGATTATCCTTGTATTGCTGATATCTGCATACAATCCTCCGCTTGTCAAACTGAAATTTTTGAAGTTATCCGAACAATCTTTGTCTTCTTTGCACCCCTGTGGTGCCTTTGTCCATAGGTTGATCACCATTTAGGGACGAAGCAAGCATCATCATTCACAAAATCTTTGTAAATTGTCTCATGCATGAATTTGATTGTGTTGTTGCATCTTTATTTATCATGGAGAGAGAAAGAGAAGGTTATCACATATTAAAGGGATGATTGCATTGTAAAGTTGATCTCCTTTGCAAAGTTCGCAAAGGTAGGATGTTCAAGTGAGACAAATGTTCAGCACTGCCACATTGATGAGAAAAAAATAATGCCGGAAGTTTGAGGCTGGTTTAATTTACTGGGGATGTCATGGCCCAAGTTATATGTTCATTACTTCGAATTTCTATTAATTTAATTGGCATACCTGTTACTTGTGCTTATATTACAATGCTTTTGAAATCTGTATGCTCATTTTTTTGTCAAACAAGCTTTTAGTATCATATACCCTGCTAGCTGTCATTTTGTGTGTTTCTATGCACTTATATATTGAGTTGTCATTTTCCTTTATGAAATTCTTCTAATTTTTTGTATTTGTTTTTGTCATCTGCTTCCAGATTTGTCCCATGTGTTTTCCTCTGTTGGCAGAGACCTCAATTTCATAGATCACACTAGTGACCTTGGGTGGAAAGAGTAGGCAACCCCTTCTTGGTAAATTTGATTGTACTCCTGCGTTGCTGAAGTAAAACATAAATCTGAAATTATGTGTGCCTGATTTTGTTGCAGAACTCAAAGGTTCCAGCCCATTGTTGTTGACCCTGGAATTTACCTAGCAAGGAGAAGCCAAATTTTTCATGCTACAGAGAAGCGGCCAACACCTGATGCTTTCAAAGTATTTACAGGCAAAGTCTACTCTCAACAGTATGCTATTCATACAGAGTTAAAAAGTGAAGCTTTAGGTATTTAGTGATTTTGTGGAATGCTAAGCGGTAACAGTTCTTTATCCTATTGCAGGTTCCCCATGGGTCATCTTGAGCCGATCATTCCTTGAATTTTGCCTCCTTGGTTGGGATAACCTTCCACGAACCCTTCTCATGTACTTCAACAATGTCATATTGTCCGAGGAGGGCTACTTCCACTCTGTCATTTGCAATGCACCAGAGTTTAAGAATACTACTGTAAACAGTGATCTAAGATATGTAGTCTGGGATAATCCTCCAAAGATGGAACCACATTTTCTGAATGTTTCTGATTATGATCAAATGATTCAAAGTGGAGCTGCTTTTGCGAGACAGTTCAAGAGGAATGATCCTGTACTGGACATGGTTGATGAGAAGATCCTCCAGCGTGGGCATGATCGAGCTGCTCCAGGTGCTTGGTGCACTGGCCGGAAGAGCTGGCGGATGGATCCTTGCTCTCAATGGGGTGATGTCAATGTCAACAAGCCTGGAAGTCAGGCAAAAAAAATTAAAGAGACCATCAAAAACCTTCTAGATGGGTGGAATTCGCAGATGAATCAGTGCAAATGAAAGTGCCTATTAAAGGTTCATTGTCCAAGACTAGGTGCGAATTTTTGCATCTGAATTTTGTCGGCAAATACAATGGATGACCACTGCTCGAGATTGATTCTTTGGTCTTTAGGTCTATTTTGAGGACTTCTCCATTCACAGGCTTTGGACGCTCATAAGGAAGGCAGAGTTGAAGGGGGGGGAACAAGTGAATTCACTTGGGGGCTTTTTTTGATTGTCCTGTCATGGGGGGCTGGTATTTATTCTGGGACCACCAGCCGTTTCAATCAATAAGAGGATCTCCTTCTTAGTGCTGCCATTAGCGATGCTGTTGTATGTAGGAAGTTCTATTGTTTTAAAGCACTCTTCTAATGTTGTAATAGAAGATCATTCATTTAATTCTAAATTTCTGCTAAGGTAAGTAGTTAACCACGTTTTGTTATTATAATTGATCATATGACATTTTTAAGGTGGAAAGCTCTGTTATTTCACATAAATTCTAATGTGAACGCGTTGTCTCTGCTTTGTCGACTGTATCATTGCACATGGATGGACCCTGCAAATCCAATGATAAAGTGAAAATTCACTCCGTTTCAGCGAATTCAATTATTACTGCTCCAAATTTTTTGCCCAAAAGTCACACGATTGATGTGACGAACATAATTTTTCTTTTTGTCTTTTTAATTACTTCATTGGATGAGGTATGCGGAGAGCAATTTATCCCCATGAATCCTGTGTCAACTGTAGAAAGTGCTTTTGTTTTTTGAAGAAATGTAGAAAGATAAAATTTTCTCGTTTGAAAACTCAAATTTTATAATATAATATAATTAAATTTTATTTTATTTTATTAATTGCCATATTTAAAAACATATAAATAATAGAATTCAATTCTTTGAATAAAAAGAAAGTCATATTCAATTTTAAGTGAGAATTTTGAATTTTTTAATAGTGAATTTCATTAAATAAATAAAATTCTTAATTTTTTTTCCCTTTTAAGATGGTTTTGTTTTTAAGTGAGAATTTTGAATTTTTTAATAGTGAATTTCATTAAATATATAAAATTCTTAATTTTTTACCTCTTAGCATGATTCTGTTCTTTTCAAAAAATGACTTTTTTATATAAAAATAAAATTGATTTTTTTAATTATTTCAAATAATAAAGCTCAAACAAAATAATTAAATTGAATTTTGATTTTTTTCAGATGTATGTAGAAGGCATCAGAATTGAGTCAATTGATTTGGATAAGTGTTTATCAGCCAATACTTCAAATTAATAACATATCAAGTAATTTTGTTTTGGCATTACCACCAAGACATATTGATTATTAGTCCTGAATGCTGATGAGAGATGTCGTTTTAAGCAGTGGTTCACCTTCCACCTGCAAAGTCCGAGCTTTGTAACCCCATTATTGGTTCAGTTTCACTTTGGTCATTTCCCGCCAACAAAGCCCTAAATGCTTCGCTGCATTAGGATTTGGTGAATCTGATTTTCTCACAAAATGGGTCATTCTCGATTCTTATATCTTTTCTCAACAACATCAAAAAGACACCATCTTTATCGCTCTACTCTTTTGTATCCTGAATGTTTTCATATCCGGTCACTCAATACTTCACAACAAAGCTTCAATAAGCGAACTTTCACTTTTAATTCAACAATTATCAACCCTATTTTTAACTTTTATAGGTTAATTCATGATAATTTGGAGCAAACGCGAGTCCTAATCGACACTGATAACCAAAACTCGGAAATTTCTGCCCATAAAATCATTGATGATGCTGTAGAAATCTGCAGATTATTGTCAGAAAACCCCAATTCTGGCCGTGAGAATATACTCGATAAGGCTTTGATTGAGGTATCACCAGCTTCGGTACTTGAGGTATTGAAAAGTTTAAGCAATGCAGGTGTTCTTGCGTTATCGTTATTTAGATGGGCAGAGAAGCAAAAAGGGTTTATGTACTGCACAGAGAGCTACAATGCTTTAATTGAATCTCTAGGCAAGATCAAGCAGTTTAATAAGGTATGGAATTTGGTCAACGACATGAAGCGAAAAAGGCTATTAAATAAAGAGACTTTCGCATTAATTTCCAGGAGATATGCGAGAGCAAAGAAAGTCAAAGAAGCAATAGATACGTTTGAGAAAATGGAGAAGTTTGGATTGAAGATTGAATCATCAGATTTTAATAGACTGTTTGATACTTTGAGCAAGTCGAGGCAGGTTCAGAGCGTACAAGATATGTTTGATAAAATGAAAAAGAGAACATTCGAGCCTGATATTAAGTCTTACACGATATTGCTAGAGGGATGGGGTCAAGAGAAAAACTTGTTGAAGTTGGAAGAGGTTTATAGGGAAATGAAAGGTGAGGGTTTTGAACTTGATGTTGTGACATGGTATTCTTATCAATGCATTTGTAAGGCTATGAAGTATGATGATGCAATTCAGTTGTTTCAAGAAATGGAAGCCAAGAATTGCCAGCCTAGGCCTCATATTTTTGTACTTTGATTAATGGGTTAGGTTTTGAGAAGAGGTTGAATGAAGCTCTTGAGTTTTTTGATCGATCCAAGGCTAGTGGGCTTGCTCCTGAGGCTCCTACTTACAATGCAGTTGTGGGTGCTTATTGTTGGTCAATGAGGATGGATGATGCGTATAGGATGGTTGATGAGATGAGGAAATATGGGATTGGTCCAAATTCGAGAACCTATGGCATAATTCTTCATCATCTGATAAAAGCTCAGAAGACAACAGAAGCTTTTTCAGTTTTCCAGAAAATGAGTGGTCAGAAGGGATGCGAGGCAACCGTTAGTACCTATGAGATTATAGTCAGGATGTTTTGTAACATGGACAGAGTGGATAGGGCAATAAAGGTTTGGGATCAGATGAAGGCAAAAGGAATCCTTCCTGGGATGCATATGTTCTCTGTACTAATTAACAGTTTGTGCCATGAAAATAGGCTAGATATGGCGTGCAAATACTTTCAGGAAATGTTGGATGTGGGCATTCGGCCTCCAGCAGCTATGTTTAGCAATCTGAAACAAGCTCTTCTTGATAGGGGCGAGAAGGATGCTGTTGTGGTTTTGACACAGAAGATTGATAAGCTAAGGAAAACTCCATTTGTTGGTTGAGGATGTCTGCAAAAGATGCTATGACCTACTGTCAAATTGTTCGTCTCAAGGTGTTATTAGAGACTTCCATGAACAGCTCACCCACTGGATTTGGGTCTCCTAAGCCCTGATGCGATTTCAGTTTGGGACTTTCTGATTTTTTTTTATGCATGTATGACTCTTGGTCACTGTCAGTGTTACAAAAATTTCTATAATCTATATATGTATCCTTTCTAAATTGTTTATTGTGCAATAGTATCTAATTTTAAAACATGGTAGATTTTGTTTTTCCTATTTTATTGATTTGGATTAATTATGAAACATCTGCCTGTCAATCTCTGCCTGCCCATTGCTATGCATAAAGCATGCCTCTTGTGGAACTGTACCATTTAGTCACATATCCTGTCATTTGAGAGAATAGAAACACAAGAAAGTTGATACCGTTGTTAAACACAAATTTTCTCTTGCTGTGTTCTTTAAAAACTCGCAGCACTCAGGCTATGCTACTCGTGTCCTGAGCTTGCTTCCCTAAGGTTTGTATAATTTTCATACTGCTAACAGTATCATAGCTTCTGTAATTGCTTCTAAATGCAATTGGTCTTTAGGTCCATATAAATCATCTTCTAAAGTAAACTGGATCATAAAATGTCAAGAGTGTTAAGTTCTACAATGGAGGTCACCACTACAATAATTATATTGGAGCAATCGTCAGGTTCTCCATGCCTTTAACTACTTTGGCCTAAAGCTTTAAAAAGATTTAAGATAAGGAGTTATATTGCTCATATTTCATGCATACAAGTATTAAGAAAACAGACCAAAGAGGGAAGCCTGGTAGGCAAGATAGTTGAAATCCACAATCTTTCAAAAAGCAAACTACAAGTGAGGGTTTGAAAAATAGTCCTTTCCCACTATCAATGTAACATCATTCAACAGCTCCATAGATGATATTTGCTTATATTAACGCAAATTGTTGCAGAACTCGATTCTCAAATCATATGTCAAATTTCAAAATCAAAGGCTCCATTAAATGAAATCAGATCAATTGAAAGAAAAAGCGCCAATTGATTTCTTAGAGCATTTGACAAGTAAAATATCAGACTATAGCTCTCTCAATTCACACCAAATCGGTTATGGATAGAGGCCCATTAACTGCATCAAAACTAATATAGAACAGCATAAGATACAGAGAAACAGAAAACATATGAATATAATAAAGATGAATTTGGGGGCTACTAAAGTCTCATGGCCATTGCTTCCGCTCCCAGTTGAAGAGTTCTCCGGCACTTCACCATGAGGTTTCTCTTGTAACAAAAAACTACCACGAACCCCATGAACAACAAGCCAACTGCTGTTATACAAATCGGGAGCTATAATCTCAACTCCATTAAGAAGCAGCATACTGTCAGATTTTGTGAGACTTATCATGAATCCCTCCAGATAAGTGGGTAGAACCACCCCGTTATCAAAATTAACCAGATCATTCCATGAAATCTTGCAAGGCAAAAAATGCCGAAAAAAGATCGATCGATAATATCTGAAATCCCGAGTAAAATTGTCCATTACTTCATCGACAGGAGCGAAGATTGTTAACATCATCTGGTCTTTGAATTCTGCCAACTGGAAATCAAGAAACGAGGCCATAACGGAGTAACCTTTTGATCTCAAAGCCCCAATTGCCTCCTCAAACAAGTGGCCTCCTCCGTTACTATCCAAAAGAGAGCATTCAAAACTATGAACAGGCTTCCCAGGGCTGGACCCAGAAACCTCAAAATCAGGGTCAAGAAATCTGTCAATTCCAAAGATTACAAAAGACCCATCTTTATAAATCTCAGACCCGTTAATCTTGACCCCATTTATTGAAACCTGATCACTATCAGACGGTAATGAAGTAATGATGAGAGAGTGATTTGCGAACAGAGTAGGGATCTTGGTACCAGGCGGCAAAGATTTGAGGGAATCAAGAGAGAGAGAAAGTGGAGAGAAGTGAAAATTTAGTAGATAAAGAGGGGGTTGGCCTGATTCAACGAAAGCATTATCAGAAGGAGAAAAGATGGTGAGAGACTTAATCGGTGGGAATATGTATTGAGAGCCGAATTCGATAATGAGAGCCATCGAACTGTAGCCGGAATTGAAGAGGATATTAGCGGCCTCAAGAATGTTGTCGGTGGGGAGAGAAAAGGAAATGGAAAGAAAAGAGAGAAGGGTGAAGAATATGAGAATTTTGGTAGCCATTAATGGAGATTTTTGCTCTCTGGTTTCCGGGATTAGTTCCAGAGTAGAGCGGTGAGAGCGTCTGAATGTGAGAGAGATGGCCAGTGGCAGAGAAGTTGTTTTTGGCGGGAATGAGTCGGCACGTGGAGGAGTGTGATTTATTGATCTGGTGTGGACTCGATGGTTAGTTCTAGGGGGTTGAGCAGACGGTTAACATGGGTTTTTTTTTTAACGTTGAATAATAATAATTAAGTGCATATTTATCAATAATTTTCACTAGCATAGCATGATTATGCTAATTATGATATATCTTGTTTATTTTTTTTTTCCAAAATGATGTGAAGGGATGTTAATCTTTTATTGGAATATGTTTAAGATAATTACATTAAGAGAAAGTAATTTTTGTAATTTATTGTTTTATTAATAATATTATAAAAAAGATCCTTTAAGGTTTTTTCCTAAAAAGACACATTAATATATAAGGTTTACCATTAGATTTTTATAAAGAAAAAATATTACACATATCATGATAAATTAAAGTTAATAATTATTTTTTTAAATTTAATGAAAAAATGATGTTATTTTAAAATAATATTATAATTCTTGTTTCATTATTATTAAATCTCCTTAAAAGATAATCCATTGTATTAATGCTCCTACTATGTGCAGAATACGGGAAAAGATCGAATCTATTAAATCTTTGTATTTAAATTTTTTTTTTATAATTACAAGAGGTCGTTTTCACGATTAAAGCCTGTAATCTTCATATCATACGATGATAAAACTTATCTTTATACCAAAGCTCCAATTCTTATTAAATCTCCTTCGCAATAAAAAAAATATATTAAAAGATTACCAAAAAATTTGAGCTTTAGTTTTTACGAAGCCCAAAAAATTTTCAGGCTATAAATAAGAGAAATTGCTAATAGATAAGTTTAATTTCTTATCTTCCTTCATTGGATTTTTTTTTCTATATATAAATAAAAAATATTTAATGTTTTACATAACAATGTCATTTTCAACATAAAATATAATAAACATATAAAATATAAATGCTGAAAGACAAATGATTTATTATTACAAACATATATTAAATAAAATAAGACTGGTGAGTACATTTTTCTTATTATTTTAAGGTGTACACGACCATCTATGGTAGTAATTAGTGTGAGCAAATAACTTATTTTACTTCCTGATTAAATGCTAAATTATTATTTTAGGAAAACCAAAAAGGATTAATTAATTCTCTCCCAAGATCAATTAGGCTTCTGCATTACCTGTAGTTTCCTATCATTACCATGAACATAATCATTCGAAGCTGAATAACTCATCCATTCATGTGATTTATTTATAATAAAATTCAATCTGAACTATTTTATCTCTGATATCGTATATCAAATATTGATTGTAGATGTCATAATTAATCGATTCTTGTTGATTCAAATCTTGAGAAGGATTAGAAACTACTGATGTTGTATTTTCTTGACTATTAGTAGCTCTTACACCTTGATTATCATCTGTTTTAATCTCAGTTTTTTTGGCTTCCCTCGCCTTTATCCACTATCATTTGTGTTCACCACTTGATTAACATCAGCAACGGGTGCTTGTGTTTCATCATTGCTTGGAACTTTTGCTTTGGTTGATTTCTTCTTACCTGAAATACAATTTAACGAACAAATTTAATATCAACTCAACATGTTACTGCTAATTAGACATAAAAATTAATAATTAAGGATAACTAGCTCCTGCACAATGAATTGGATCATACGGCCAGAAACTTTGAAAAACATGCCTTTCATTTTCTTTTTTCTTTCACTATGATATCAACTGGCAAATTGAGCCCATTTCCACGAGTAAAGATAAGAAATAATTTATAACAGTTGATGCATTAATATGGAATCATAGTATCTTTTGCGCATGCTTTTGGTTGAAAACATTGTCATGTGTAATTTATTAATTTGTATATGATGAGGTTAAATTTTTTCCACATGCGGACAGGAAATTTATGATAAATTGATAAGCAAAATCTATTTCCTTTGCTAGGAACTAAATGATCATTTATTCATTGTAAAATAAATAATAAAACTAAATTATAGTTTAAGAGAAAATTATACAATACGTGATTTTATTTTATACAATACAATTTCGCGTTTATTTTCACTCAAATCACTTGCATTATTAGCCTCCATCTCTCATATCACATGTCACGCAAGATTTTTATATATGATATATCCTTGTAGTGTTAATAGTTAATACAATTAATCAAGTTTGCATTACGTGGAATATCTTAAAGCCTTTTTCATGGTTTATATATATAGCTTATAGTCCGCAGCGGAAATTTTTTTAATATTATTTATATCAATATAAAATCATTTATTTGGAGATAATTATTAAAATTATATTATTTTCAGTAAAATAACATTGAAACTAATCAAATTTAAAATTATTAAAAATATATATTGTAATGTCTAATAAAAGTAATCCAATATAATGTTAAATCTAAATTATATTCTTTCTTTTAACTGTAATTGAAATAAAAATCTAATCATCATTATATTGGCTCTTTTTCCCTTGTTTGCCAATTCCTGTCCCATTTTTTATGCGAAAGAAAAAGTTTTAGAGTATGACCATTTGAGAAATCTTTCAAGTCCTATAAAAACAAAGAAATAGACAAACAGTTGAGGGAAATTATTGAATTTATAGAGTAAAATTGATAGCCTATTATTCAAATTGTAATAATTGTGCTGAAGATTAGAATACATTTTTCATTTTTTTTTAGAATAAAACTAAAAGTGTTATATAAAGAAAAATAATAAAATCAGTCGTCTATAATAAAAACTAAATAAAATGAAATTGCTTTTTTTTAATCAGAAAAGAAAGATATTCAATTATGAAGTAAGAAACAAACACATAAGCCTTGAAGAATCAAGGCAGAAATTCAAAGAAAGTCTAATTCTTCCGAGGAGTACAAGCAATATCCCAACAGAACACCCCCTGCGACATAATCGGCCTAAATCTAAAGAAAAGCCTATAAATACAAATAGGACGTAAGTCTAGAAGCACATCAAACATCGAAGATCCCAGCCAACCTTAGATGTTGAAAAAGATGAGGAGAATAAAAACTACAAAAGTCAAACTTGGAATTTTTGGAACCACATCTCATATGGATTATGAACGACGAGCTGAATAGAGATCTGGCAAAAAAAAATAGACACGTCGACCAGCAGAATAGAAGGGGTGGAGAGCAGAACTCTAAAGCTTGTACACACCCAGATGGAGAGAGAGAATTTTCTAATGATAATAAAAACTCTCTCGGCCGCCGTGAGTCTTGACGCCGACACCAGTGAACTAGATAATCTTCATAGAAGCCTCACCATCGGAGTGAAGCCACTGAAACATTAAAAACACCTAAGAAAGAGAAAACAAAAGGGCATTTGTAGCCAAATCTATAACAAAAAACCTTAAAAACTGTAACTACCAGAGCAAAAAACAATTCAGCAATAAAATCAGAGGATCTAGGACCATCACGGATAAAATAACTGACAAAAGCTCCAGACCCTAGCCACGGATCAAGGAAACCTAGAAAGAAGGCAACAAAACCTAAGAAAGAAAAAAAGTTGTATGAATTTACATTTTATCCTATCAAATTTCACGCAACATTTATAGGGCAGGAGTCAAGAATGATGACAAAAGTACACCATAACTTTTGGAAAGATGTGACATTTGTGATTATTAACGAGAACAATATTAAAAACAAAAAAAAAGGGAGAACAAATTTATTATTATTAGCACGCCTTTTGCCTTTGATATACTTCAACCTCCACTCTCGAAATATATTTATATGGGATCGAATTTCTGCTCTCTCAATTAAAAGTAATAATAAATGGTCAGCTGAACCACTTCAACCTTAATAACTTTTAGTTAATTATAAAACGAATATATACCATATGTACAAATACTATGACAGGGAGTTGCATTTAAATAAATTCACATCTTGAATGAATTCTTTATGGTAAAATACATATTCAATTTTATGTAATTTTATACATATAGTATGTGATTAAATTTTTTCTTGAACTATTTTTAGTATATATATGTGTTTGTGTTAAAATGTTTATTACGATTTAATTTAAGATTTATTATAGTATGATGGAATTGAATAGAATAACATAATAGTTCATGCGCTGATTTCATGTTCATGGATTATGACGATGCATGAGTGGTAAATTACATGTGGACATGCCCTGGCTAGCATAAATTTCTTGCAACTTTTGCATATGGAAAAATTGGAAGACAAATGAATTACTATTATTATTATTATTATTATTATTATTATTATTATTATTATTATTATTATAAATATATATATTAAATAAGATAGATACATGAGTACATTTTTCTTGTTATTTCAGGCAGGATGTATATGACCACTTATGCTAGCTAGTACAAGGAAATTACTTTATTTTTATTTCCTAATTAAATGCTAATTAATTATTATTTAAAAAAAACAATAAGGACTAATTACTTAATTCTCCTTCAAGATTAATCAGAGAATTAATGACTCTTGTAGCACTACCTGTAGTTTCTATTATTACCACGAACATGATCATTCCAGGCCGAATAACTCATCCATTCATGTGATTTGTAATAGAATTCAATCTGACCCATAATTTCTTGAACATTGTATGTCAAATTTTGATTGTACATGTCATAATTAATCAATTCTTGTTGATTCAAATCATGAGAAGTGTTAGAAACTACTGATGCTGCATTCTCTTGATTATTATTATTAGCAGCTCTTTCACCTGCTTCGTTATTAGATTTTCCACTTCCCTCACCTTTGTCTGCTATATAATTAGTGGAATTCGCCACTTTATTAACATTACCAACGGATGCTTCTGTTTCATCATTGCTTGGAGCTGCCCTTGTTTTCTTTGATTTCTTCTTCCCTGACAAATATAATATTTTACCCAATAATTAATTAATCAAATCATCATTTTGTTGCTAATACATAGAATTAATAATTAAGGAATTTGATCATACCAGGGACTTTGCAAAATATGCCTTTCATTTTTTTTTCTTTTTTGCTTTCACTCTGAGATTAATTGACAAATTGAACCTATTTTCATGAGTAAAGATTAGGAATAATTTATAATGGTTGATGCATTAATATGGAATAATAATAGTAGTATCTTATGTGCATGCTTTTCGTTGAAATCATTTTCATGTGTATCTAATTTATTAATTTAATTTAATTTGGATACGATGAGATTAAATTTTTCCTCATGCGGACAGGAGATTTATGATAAATTGATAAATAGAATCTACTTTCTTTGGGGATTGCCAATGTCGCATGGAGTAAATAATAAAGAATATTTATAAAACTATCTTTAAAAAAATAAATTTTATTTTAGAAATACTATAAAAATAAAAATATTTATATTTTTAGAAAAATTTAGAGTAAATTTTTAAAAATATCTCATTTTTCACTAAAATAATTTTTTTTTTAAAATATCTCTTTTCTTACTATAATCAATATTTTATTTTAATTTTTATCTTTTTTTTTAATTTCACTGTTAAATAAAAATATTTTGATAAAATAATAAAAATTAATATTTTAAATTATATTTTCAACATATAAAATTTATTAATATTTATAAAAAAAATAATTTTAATTATAAAAAACAAAAAATACTAACAAAAAATAATAAAAAGCAAAATGTATAAAAATATATTAATAAAAATAATTAAATTTATTTTAAAATAAAATTTACATATTATACACATAAAAAAGTAAAAAAATAATAATTTTAATATGCAGATGTTATGTAAATATTTGACAAATATTATATGTATGTTATATATTTATTTGTATATGTTATAAATATTTTAAGTAGACATTGTATGGATGTTGTGTGAATATCAAATTAAAAAAATAAAGTTAAAAAATATTAAAAATATTTATAGATGTTTGATAAATATTTATTAAATATTTGATAGATGTTTGGTAGATGCGTTGAATATTTGATACATATTGTATATGTTATTATTTATTGTGTGTCTATTTTATATATGTTGTGTATATATTTATTTTTTATATATGACCTAAAAAAATTATTTATATAAACAAATTAAAATAAAAAATAAAACAGAAAAAATAAATAAAAAAAATATGCAGTTTTGAAAAAAAGAAAAAACAAGTTGCGAGTCTTAAAATTGAAAAGCAAACACAAATTTAAGGTAATATACTAATATGTGTAATTTCCTCCATCATAAAACTAAATTACAGTTTTAAACCAAATTAGCCTGATAAATTCACATATTTATGGGCCAATATATATATATTGGGCCTCGGATCCAACTTTGTTACCAGAGAAAATTATATAAAATATTATTTTTTTCACCAAAATTTTATTTTTGTTATTCAGTTTATAAAATATTATTTTTTAATTTTATATTTTTATGACATCTATCAAAAATATATTCAATATATATAATATATATATATATATAAATATATCATGTGTTTGTAAATTTTAGTATATGCGCAATATTTTTTAAAATTTTTTTGGTTGCACTATATTTTTCTATTTTTAATTTATTTTTGTAAATTTCCCCCAACAGTATGATTGGCTATAACTGGTTCGAGTCTTTTTTTCATATCCTAAAATAAAATTATTCTAAAAAATATTCACTTTGCTCTTTTTTTTTTTCAAAAAATACTGATTTTTAATTTTCAATTTCAAAAATATTCATTTATAAATGAATTCATCTAGTATGTAATTAGTATGTTAAAAATATATCCTATTTTTAGATGTATATGTCTAATACCACATTTTCATATATATATATAATATATTAAAGATATTATGAGATATTTTTGAAAAAAAATTAAAAAAAATGATATGCAATATAATTTTTTTTATTGACAACTCCAATTAAAATTCGAATTCAAATATTAATTAATATTTTGAGTCTAAGTCAATAATAATTTAAAAAATAATAATATTTTTATCATATTTATTAAGCTAATTTTAGAAGTACGGGACAAGAAAGCAATCACGCGCAATATACGATTTCATGCTTATTTTTACTCAAATATTTTTTGCTATTATTACTCTCCATCTTTCATATGTCACGCAAGAATTTTTATATCCTTGTTTACAGTAAACCATGCACCGTTAATAGATAATACATTAATCAAGTTTGCATTACGTGGCATGTCTTAATGCCTAATTTGATCTTTTTCATTTATATATATATATATATATATATTAGCTTATAATCCACAGCGGAAATTTTTTATTTCATATTATTTATATCAATATAAAAATCATTTATTTATTTTTATATAACTATAAAAATTTAAATTATTTTCAGTAACATGACATCCAAATTAATCAAATTTAAAAATATTAATAATTTTCATAGCAAATTTAGATGGCACTCAACTCAAGTATTGCAGTGTCTAATAAAAGTAATCCAATATAATGCTAAATCTAAATATTCTTGTTTTTAACTGTAACTGAAAATAAAATTCTAATCATCATATTGGCTTTTTCCCTTCTTTGCCAATTTGTGTCGTCCTTTTTATACCAAAGATAGAAAAAAGTTTTAGAATATGACCATTTGAGAAATCTTTCAAGTCCTATAAAAACAGATAAATTAAATTATTGAATGTAGAGAGCAAAATTAATAACCTTAATATTGAAATTGTAATTATATATATGTTGAAGATTAGAATAAATTCCTCTTATTTTTTAGAATAAAATTAAAAATATTTACAAGGAAAATAACAAAATTAATCTATGACAAATATTGAATAAAATAACTATTCTATAACATTAAATCTACAAAATTTATAGGCGAATAACTATTCTATAACATTAAATCTACAAAATTTATAGGCGAGAATCAAGAATGATTATAAAAAAAAGGCTTAATACATTAAACAGTCTTATGTGTATTTAGGCATTTTTATCACTTTATTTCTTATACTCTTTCAATAAGATAGCTCCTTTTACTATTGTTTGCTTATAGAATTGCCCTTCTTTACACATAAAGAGACGCAGCTGCAATGCATAAAATGCAAGCGCCTGACAATATAGCTCAACAAATTAAAAGTAAACAACTCGGCAAACTAAAAGTCAAAATTTTTCTTCTTAGAACCGTTCATTTTCTTGATAAACAGACAACAAATTGGGTTCTTCTTCTTCCTTCTTCAACTATATTATTTGAATCCGGACATAGTCACCAACACTAACTCAAAACTAATACACCCTTCACCACCAGATGCAAGTAAAAAATATGAATCAAAATAAATTTGAATCTTGAGCTCCTGTGGCTATTCCTCTCTTAGCCGAAAAATTTAAAATTAAGCTTAATTAGTTCTTGGAGTGATGAGAAGGCCCAGTTTTGGCGAGGGATGAGGTTGATGAACGGCATCGCTGAGATGTGAACGGAGATGTTGATTCATCAGATCTATTGCTTTAACTGATACTATCAAAAAAGAAGGAAGTCTCCAACTAATTTTCTTAGTAGTATATGTCTCGTGCCAAATATCTTAAAGAACCCGTTGCTCTAGAGAAAGGATTAATAATTCAGCTATTGTCCATCATTTACAAGGAGAAGCCACTGTTCATGTTCCAAAGAGAAGCTACCGTTCATGAGAGCATATGTATTCTTAGTTATTGGAGTCGCTATTATTTGGGTTTCTAAATCTTTACATTTTTGCATCTAAATACATGGCCACCTATACTGTTAGCTCCTAGTTTATCTAACAGATGTTGTAGAGCATCAATTGTTTGGTCTCAATTTTTAATATTTAAGTTCTTTTCTTCTCTGCTTTGTGTCCTAAGTTGCACTGCTTTAATCTCCCAAAATTTTTATTTGGCTTCTAACAAAATATTATAAGAATTTATCGGATTATCGATAGAAATTTTTTTATTAATAATATCGATACTGAGAGAAAATATTTTTTATAGATAATACCGAAAAAATATATTTTTTATAGGTAAAATTACCGATAAAAAATATTTTCTATAGGTAATACCTCTTGGTAAATAAATAGAAAAAAATAAATAAAATATTTTTTTTAGATAATACTGATAAAAAAATTCTCTCTATAAATAAATAGTCGCAATTCAATTAATTGACAGAAATTTTACTGCCATTATTCAAGATATTTATAGAGAGAAAATATTTTTTTGTCAGTAAAATTACAGTGAAAAAATATTTTCTATCGGTAATACAGAGAGAATATATTTTCTGTAAGTAAAATTATTGACAAAAAATATTTTTTATAGGTAATACCGACATAATATATTTTTCTCGGTAATTTTACAGACAGATACTTAATTTTATCGGTAAATTTTTTCTATAAAATATATTTTTTCTCTCCTCTTATATTTCTGCTAATTTTCTCCTATTTTTTTTATTTCTTCTCTTTCTCTATCTGTCTTTGTTCAAATTTTCTATGTATTTTTTTTTACTTATAGAAAGAGAATAAGAAGAAAAAGAAGATGAAGATGAAGAAGAAGAATAAGGTATTTATTTTAATTTTTAATTTTAGATAATTTTATGTAATATATGTTAAATTTATTTGTTTATTTTTTAATTTATATGAATTTGATATTTTATTTTGAGTTTGTGAATGTTGTAGGTTAAGTTGATTATTTATATTTTGGTTGTATATTATTTAATTTTTAAGGTTATTTTAATTAATTATAATATTATTTTAGGGATTTTTAAAATTTTTATAATATATTTAAAAATATTTTTGTATTTAGAAATTTATTTAGAGTATTAGCTTTTTTTAAAATATTTTTTAATTTTTAAAAAATTTAGAAAAAATTGATTTATTTTTATAAATTTCAAAATAAAAATTATAAAAAAATATTTTTTTTAAAATCTACCTATTTAAACACAATATGTTTTAAGAAATTTTAAAATTTTTTATTATATTTTTAGAAATTTTTTGATAAATAAAAATATTTTAGGGTGTTTTATGATTTTTTAAAAAAAATTAGCTAAAATTTATTTATTTTGATAAATTTTAGAATAAAAATAATTTAAATTTTTTTTAATTTCTTAATTAAATAGAATATATTTTAAGAAATTTTAATTTTTTATATTTTAAAAATTTTTTTGGTAAGTAGAAATATTTTAGGGTATTTTTTTGATTTTTTAAAAAAATTTAGATAAATTTGATTTTAAAATTTTAATTATAAAAATAAACTAGTGAAAATTTTTTTTTATATTTTCTGTAGTTAATACCGATCAAATTTTCTCTCGGTAATATATCAATATAATTTTTTATTGGTAATTATCGACAAAATTTTCTTTAGGTAATTTACCGATAGAATTTTTTGTCTGCAAAATTTCTCTCGATAATTTATCTGCAGATTTTTATTTTCGTTGGTATTTTCATTACAGGCAAAGAAAATAATTATATAAATTTTTTGTCGATAAAGCTGTCAGTAAATCTAATTACCGATAAAAAAAATAAAGATTATAGATGAATTTTTTTGTCGGTGATCTGGTATATTCTTGTAGCGACATTTATAAATTAATGTGTTTGTTTTATTGTTGTAACTGGCGAATTAAATTAGGTTGTGTAGATATGTTAAACATGACTAGTTATCTCAAGCATGCCAACTGTTCGATCAAATGCCTTATAAAACACTCTCATCAAACTTGATGATTTCAGGCTACTTGAAAGTGGGTAATTTGCATATTGCTAAAAAAAAATCTTTGATAATATGTTTGATCGCATGCTATACAATTTTTATTGGTGGATATTTATAGAAGAATCAATTTAGAGAAGTGTTTAAAATTTTTGTTAAATGGAATGATTTTAGTTTTTTTATGTCTTGTGAAGTAGATCTAACAAATAGATAAAAGACAGAGACCTGAATGTACGAGAGCCTAGTGGAGAATTTGTTGAAGGATCTTTAGAGTTTTGTATTGCTGTAAGGATTTGTTTGTTCGACAAGAAAGTAAGGGAAAGTAAAAGAAAAACACTAAATTAAATTAAAATAGTATTATTATTGTTATCTAAATTAAAATAATAAAGGTGAAAAGTTTTAAAATAATATTTCTTAACAATTAAATGAAGGATATTATTGTTATTTAATAGTCAAATACAACATTTATAATGTACTAACTCACTGCTAGAAGTTGCAGTGCACACGTACTACCACCTAAGCATACAATGGGCAATTGTATAAGCTAAAAAATCAAGTATAAGGAGCTATGTGGTTACTCCAAAAGTATATAAAATAAAATGATAAAACTATCTAAGGGTTATAGATGTATTAAGCCTAAAAAATATAGTACAACATCCATATTAATGAAAAGATGAAACGTTATTTGTGATCATTAACAAGAACAAATTTGTTATTATGGGCAGGCCTTTGCCCTTGATATACTGCAACCTTGATGAATTTAGCTAATTATGAAATTAATATATCATATACATTTATTATGACACAAAGTTGCATTTAAATAAACTCACATCTTGATGGTGATATGCATATGAATAAGTCTAAAATATCAGCATATATCTATATCAAAATTAAAATAGTGAAAATGTCATAAGCATAATAATAATTCTTGCAAAAAAATTATTTAGTTAACTGAAAAAAAAATTAATGTGGACATGCCGTGGATAGCTTAATAATTCTTGCAGCTTTACATATGGAGAGAAAAAGGAAAATAATTTCTCCCCCCAGAAAAAAAATAATAATAATAAAATAATGTAACAAAGACGTTTACCAAAACTCCAGCAAATATGGCCCAAAGGGTTCCCAAAGGAATTTCAAGAGCTATTTTAATTATTGGTAAAAATATATATATTTGAAATTGAAGAGGAAATATCGTATGTGAACTTTCCTTGAAATCATTTGAGTATGACTGAATTGATATCAATAGAATGGTCCCAAAATTGGAAATTTGAATACAAAACTTAATCACTTGATTAAGATAGATAGTATAGAAAAACCAAATTCGATTTAATATAAGGAAATGGAAAAATCAATTTGTTACAACAAATTAATAATAAGGGTAGATGGTATGCAAATAAGCTTGGCTTCAGTGATGTTTTTTGCTCCCTGGACAACAAAATTTGGACTTTTTGGAAATCTCACTTAGTTGCTTTGTCTGATTTTGAAAGTAGTAGAGGTATTATTTCGTGCCAAGTTCAGCATTTCTCTCTTGGAGTCAAGTTTCTCTTCTCTTCTATTTATGGCCCTCATTCCAGAAGTGCTCGAAATCATATTTGGGATGTTTTGAGATCTCTTTCGGACAGGTTTGACCTGCCTTGGCTGGTGGGAGGTGATTTCAACGTCATTAAGAGTCCTAATGAGTATAACGGTCAATCCTTTCCATGTATGGACAGTATTCAAGACTTTGCTTCTTGTATGGATGACTGTGGATTAATTGACTTGCCCTACAAGGGTTGTCTCTACACCTGGTCTGGTATGCGCAGTACAGGTAGGGTTTGGGAACGCCTGGATAGATTATCAGCTTCTGTCTCTTTCTTTGATCTTTTTACAGATATTAGTGTGAGGCACTTGAGCAAAACTACGTCGGATCACTCGCCATTGCTGCTAGCTTGTGAAAATAAAGCCCAAACACGTCCCAAACCTTTTCGTTTCCTTCATATGTGGCTTTCTAATGATGGGTTTTTGCCGATGGTAAAGGACAGCTGGAATAAAGAATTTTATGGGGGTGGTATATATGGTTTCTTTGCAAAACTTGATTCTCTGCGTAAAGCAATTCAGACTTGGAACAAGCAACATTTTGGCAATGTTTTCTCTGAAATTCAACGTCTGGAAAAGGAGTCAGCTGAGGCGGAAGCATCATTCTTATTGAATCCTTCGGCAGCCACCAGATCGGACTGGCAACGTAAGGAAGCTTCGTTAATCAAGCGTCATAAACAGGCTGAGATGTTCTGGAAACAAAAGGCTAATATCAAATGGCTTCAGGATGGCGATGCTAACACTTCTTTTTTCCACAACATAGTGCGAGTTAGAAGAAAGTTTCAACGTATATCTTCTATAAAAAATTCTGATGGGATTTGGATTCAAGACCAAGAGCAGATTGGAAGAGAGGCAGTTAACTTTTTTCGGAATTTATTTGCAGCGGAGGTAAGTGATGATGCTAACTTGTTGATAGATTTCATCCCGACACTTGTTTCTCCAGTGCAAAACCAAATGTTGGAGGCTGTTCCAACTGATACTGAGATAAAGCAAGCGGTTTGGCAGTTAGACCCTCACAGTGCTGCAGGCCCTGATGGCTTTGATGGCCAGTTTTTCCGGGCTTGTTGGGATGTCATTCATTGGGATGTATGCAGTGCGGTCAAGGAATTCTTTCTAGGAGTTCCCATTTCAAAGGAATTTGGAAAAGCTACCATCATTCTCATTCCTAAAGTTGAGAATCCAAGCACATTCGGTCAATTTCGGCCCATATGCTTAACAACCTTTCTTAGTAAAGTTTGTACAAGAATTATTGCCAATCGTTTGTCCTTCATACTGCCTATGCTTATTTCCCCAGAACAAGCCGGGTTTCTCAAAGACAGGTCGATTCATGATCAAATCTTAATAGCGAATGAGCTCATCCATGACATTGATAGAAAGACAAGAGGACATAACATTGCCATAAAGTTAGACATGGCAAAGGCTTTTGATAGGGTCTCATGGGCTTATCTGGAAGACATTTTGTTGAAGTTCGGTTTCTCACGTAAATTTGTGGATTTAATTGTCTCTCACTTGAAAGCTACTAAATTTTCTGTGCTTATCAATGGGGTCAGCTTCGGTTCCTTTAGTCCTACTCGGGGGGTCAAACAGGGAGATCCTTTGTCTCCTCTTCTTTTTATCCTAGCTTCTGAGGGGTTTTCGAGAGGAATCAAAGCTCTAATCTCAGATAGAACTATTACACCTTATAAGACTGCAAGAGGATGTGAAATCATCTCCCACTTAGCCTTTGCGGATGATCTGTTAACTTTTATTAATGGAGATGTTAAAAGTGCTAAGCGTTTTATGAGTTTTTTACAGGATTATCAGAAATCATCAGGCCAGCTGGTTAATTTGGAAAAAAGCTCATTTTACTGCTCCTCAAAGTGTTCGTTAGCTTTTAAAGACAAAATGCGATCAGTCCTTTCTATTCCATGTAAAGATTTGCCATTCCAATACCTCGGAGCTCCTATCTATAAAGGTATTAACCGATCCCAATATTGTGCTCATCTTCTTGATAAAATAGATGCTAAACTAGGTGGATGGACAAAGAAATTCTTGTCGACTGGTGGTAGACTGCTGCTAATAAAGCATGTATTGAGCTCAATTCCGATTCACACATTAGGAGCCATGACTCTTCCTAAGAGTATCATTTCCATTTTGGAAAGAAAATTTGCGGATTTTTTCTGGTCTTCGGACATACAGAAGAGCAAATATCATTGGGTCAATTACAAAAAAATATGTCATCCCTATGAGGAGGGTGGTCTTGGATTACGGTCTTTAAAAACCTTACAGGAATCTTATTCGCTCAAACTTTGGTGGAGATACCAAGAGGGCAAATCTGTCTGGTCTAGGCTTGTCAGATCCAAATATCACCATGAGGGGCTTATGCAGGCAAAAGCCTTGGATTCTAGTACATGGAAAAGGGTTTGCACCATCCACAATGTTGCTGTTACTATGATATCTGTTGAACCTACTGGGCTTTGCTGGAATGATTCGGGTAAGAAGTCGTTTGTATTAAAGGAAGCCTATGATACACTGAGACAACATCGAGCATCTACATTATCTTTTAGTATGCTTTGGGGCAACAACATCCCACTCAAAATTTCCATCTTATCTTGGAGGCTTTTACAGTCAGCGCTTCCAATGCCATCTCGTCTCCAAAGCATGGGTGTTCAGTTGGTCTCATGCTGCCCATTCTGTTTATCGGGTGAAGGATCTATCTCTCATGTGTTTTATAGCTGTTCTCAAGTGCAACAAGTCTGGAAATTTTTTCGGGAATTCTTCAGTCCTCGATCTGGAGCTCCAACGCTTAGACAGGAACTGATCCAATGGTGGATTTGTTATTCCCCTCAATCACCTTCGGGTATTATATTGCGGTGTGTTTCTCAAATTATCCTCTATGTAATTTGGACTACGTATTGTAGTATTACATGGGGTGATGGTTCATTTTACACCCCAGCCATCATAGAACAGGTGAGGAATTTATTTTACAAATGGTGCATTGCTCATGGGACTTCGAAAATAGCAAAAAAATTCACCTTGTTTCCAGAGTTTTGTCCAACTGATATTAGCAGAGGTACAAAGGTAAAGCTGGTTTTCTGGAAAATGCCGCGGACAGGTGAATACAAAGTCAATGTAGATGCTTTTTTCTCATCGTTATCAGCTGCTGGGGGTGCGATCTTGCGCGACTCAGGAGGAAACGTCATTGCTGCCTGCTGTTTTCAGGTGGCAGCAAAAGACGCTGCTGAAGCAGAGCTGCACTCTATTTTCTTTGGTCTCAAGTGGGCATCAGATATGAACTTTCACTCTTTTCTTTTGGAAAGTGATTCCTTAGCTGCCATCAATAACTTGCAAAGCTCCACTGTTAGTTCGGGAATTATAGGCGCAATCAGATGCTTGGCCGTAGCAAACAGTGTAATATTCTCACATGTGCATCGCGAAGGGAACCAAGCTGCTAACTTCTTGGCACGGTATAGCCGGCTATGTTCTTTACAATGTAATTTTCTTTCCTTTGATTCTTTGCCCCGTATTTTAAAGGGCATTGTACTCTCAGACTCTTCTGGAACTCCTTACTTAAGGTTTCTTTGAATGAATAAAATATCTGTCAGGCTTATCAGTTTTCAGAGCTGGTTATCACTGAGCCGCTCTTTAAATTGCTAAGTTTGTTCAGCCTTTCATAAAAAAAAAAAAAAAAAAAAAAAAAAAGTTGGTGACCAGATACGCATATAAGTTGGTCTAGTTCGAGCATTCAAACCACCAGCTCTATATATATGCATTGAAGGCATAAATCAAAGCAAAAAGCAGCATAGATCACCCATCAAATGAATGTGTTATATGGTAAAAACCTGAATTTTTATACGGAAGTTATTATTATCTGAATCTCATTGATATTTGGAATGCAATATGAAAGATGTAGTTTTTTTTTTATATTGTGTCACTTATATTATAAGATATTTGAGAAATTTACTTTATTTACTCATTTTTCAATTTCCTTTTTCAAATCTACTACTTTTATCTTTTTTTTGTCCCTCCAAATATAACTTTTTTTTTTCGCTTTTAGTTTTCATTTGTTTTTTTTTTTTCTATTCTTACGCTACTGTTGACATATGTTAACAGCTCAACATCTTTTTTTATGTTATTTTTTTTAATTTTTTCTGTTTTATTTTTTTTTTAATTTTTTTAATTTATATTTTTCTATTCAGAAATAATTTTTTGATATTACATTCTCATAAATATATAATATATACTAAATATCTATTATATCTATCAAACATATACAAAAGATGCACAACATAATTTATTTAATATTTTTTAACTTTATTTTTTTAATTTTATATTCACACAATATATACACGATATAAATATAGCATACACATAATATATACAATAAAAACTTAACATACAGGTAAGACCTAACACAAATTTACAATATCTACTAAATATCTTCATGATGAAATTAACTTTTTTTAACTCTATTATGTTTTTTTTTAACATATACTAAATATCTACTAAATATTAAACTATATCAACACTTTTTATTTTGTGTTCTTCGAACACAACCAACATATATAATACATAAATAATTTTGCTTCTGATATATTGTTTTGAGTTTCGATTATGATTTATAAATATTTTTTGAAGAAGGTGAAGATTTGTTAAAGAGAAAGATGGTAAAGATTTGCTTCTTATTTGGTTTTTCATAAGTTTTTATATTTGATTCTTTTTCATTGAAGGTTTTAAAACTTTAATTTATGATTCCATTTTGAAGCAGAATTATTTTTTCTATTTTTTCTTTTGTTTTAATGTTCTAAAAATTTATGTAAAGAAGATAAAGATTTATTGAAAAAAAAGATAATGAAAATTTTTGTTGAAGAAAAAGATAAAGATGAATATTTGTTGAAGAAAAATATAAAGATAGAATTTTATTGAATAAGATGATGAAGGTGAAGAGAAGATGAAGAACAAAGTTTGCATGTTTTTATTGTTTTGAAAGAGTTTTTTCCAAATATATATATATATATATATATATTTAAATCTTCCGTATTTTTATAATTCTTTTTCATTTTTTTTAGTACTTTTGTAGAAAGCTCAAGATATTTTTGATAATTGGTAATGAGATGTATTTGATATGGTAGAAATTACACTGTATAATATATTTTTTAATTTTTTTTAAATATCTTATATTTTTTATATATTTTTGATATACTAAATATATACTCAATATATATTTTTAATATATTAAATATATACCTAAAATATATCTCTAAAAAAGTATATTTTTAAAATTAAAATTTGAAAAAAAAAAGATAATTTTGAAATTGAAATTAAAAATGAATATTTTTTAAACTATTTTTATTTTTTAGGATATTTTTGAAAAAAACCCCCTTTGATATATCTAGCTTGCAGCTTAATTGGATAAAATTCAAATCCAAAACTCAGTTTATGGATTGAGTAAATTCGAGCCATTCAGATTTTTTTTTGTTGGACTTAAGGCCAAAAAATTTGATTAAATTTGTCTAAAATGATGTCATTTTGGATAAATTAAAAGAATAGTATTTTGAAAAAAAAATTAAAATAAAACTATTTTTATAGTCTAACTTTAAAAAATAAAAATAAACTCTCAAGTCAGATCGAATTGATTCAAAATAAATTTCATCCAACATTTCTAAATAATTTTTCTTTATCCTCAAAGTGAAGCTCGGGTTGAGTTGGACTAAGTTAATCAAAAGATCAATGAAAACTTCTAGAAGAATGATGAATCTATTTTAATGGATTTGGGCCTGGAATAGCTTTTTGAATTTGCAAGACGAGCGAATAAATATCAAAATGGCATGCCCAAATTTGTTATGATCTCTTTGATACTTAAATTAGTTAGCTTGATTCTTAAAGTTCTCAAGGAATATGATGATTTATCTTAAGAGAATGTTTGAATGAAAGAGGTAGGCGAGAAATTGTAGAATAAAAGTTAACAAACATTGGTAGATGTGTATATTCAGGGGCGGAGGTAGGTGGGGTCGTGTGGGGGCGGATGACCCCCCTGCAGGTCATCGGAGGTGTAAATCTTCACCCCTTCAACTCCCTCAGCCCCTTGGTCCTTCAGCCTTAGTCTCCCTCAGCCCCTCTTTAGCCTTAGCCTCCCTCAGCCCTCCCTTTAGCCTCTCAGTAGCTCAGCTTCTTCAGTGTTTCAACCCTCTTACGGCGGTCCTGGCTCCGTCAGTGTGTATATTTATCTTATAGTATGGGTATTAGTAAGGAAAGAAATTGGAACCAAGATGCGGTGAATAAGCTTCTAAGATGTCATACTCTCATTATTTTTTTATTATCCAATTATTTGCGAGGTTTAAAGGTGTTTGTAGCTGTAATTAGGACTGGTCAAAGGCTGGTACAGAATGGGTCTTGATATATTCATATACTTTTTTATTTTTTTCAAAATTAAAAATATATATAAATTATACCTTTATTAAAAAAAATACAATATATTTATATAAATATATGCATAAAATTAATACGCCATTGTGTATATTTTACTTAATATGATTACAATATAAATTTACACATGTAAAAAACAAATTTCAAAAACATAACATTTATGAATATTAAAATAATATACCCATATCACAACAGTATTTTTTTTTATCAAGGAAAGAAAGTAATATTATTAAAACAAATTCGCATCATAAGAAAGTAATATTATTAAAACAAATTCGAATCATACAAAAGTAGATCCTTCAGTTGAGGAGGATGCAACAATACCCACAATCTTGGTTTAATACTGATTTCTGAGTTGCTAAAACTGTTCAATCTGCAGCTCTATTATAAATCCTTGGAACATGAGAGAAAGAGCAAAAGAAGAAATTCCTAACATCATTTTCTAATATTTAAGAGAATAGCTTCTATGTCCTATGGAAAAAAAATCTGAATTATTAATCACTTTAATTAAGAGGAGACAATCAGATTTAAAGCAACAAGATGTCAAATTAAGAGCAAAAACTCTTTGAACCGTAATCCATAAAGCTTGAGCTTCATTTTTTTATCACAGATATTGAGTCTATGAGACAACCTAATCCATCAAAAAGCCTCCCTTTATGGGTTCTAATAATCACTGCAGCTTCTGAAGTCTCTTTGAAAGAGAATAAATAGAATCAGAATTGACTAATTTCCAGCAAAGTTTAACTAACAGAGAGATATTAAAGATTTCAAATTATTTAAAGCCCAATCCTCCTAAATATTTTGATCTTACTAGATTATTCCATTTCCTCCAAACTAAGATTTCAAATAATAGACTCCTTCAGATTGAATTTGCCAAATACCGTTTCCAATACATTATGAATCTGCAAATACCCATTGAAGCGGGTCAAAATGCCCATCCATACTTGTAATATGCCCAATTGAGGCTGTTGGAACTTGGAAAAATATAATAAATTAATAACAGTTAATTAAAATATAAAAATTGATCTAATTTCCATTCATAGAATTAGAAAATGCTATATATATATATATATAGTAGTTATTAATTGGTACTGTTAATTTGAATACATATATATGCAAAACATAGATGCAAATGTTTTATAATTTTAATAGAAAAATTGGGAGGGTTGAGGCTTAAATGCAAAGTCCCTTTCACACGAAAACACTAGAAGAAGCCAATAATGCATATAATTATAACCCCAGATTCTTTATATACGACGGGCTTACTGCATTCTTCATTTTCTAGAAAACGATTTGGTGCAAAATTTGCAATTCCCCCTTTTTTAGGCCCTTTGGAGATTATTGAAAATATAATTTGCACGTAATACGGTGAGACAAGAACCAATATATATATATATATATATATTCATCTTTTTAGAATTAATTTCAGGAAAGAGAAATGGGAAAAATTGAAGATTTTGTGGTGGCAGTTTGTGGGTCAATGCACAATGAGTTGAGTGAAGCAGCTAATAATGGAGATATAGAGAAAAAGACACAAGTAGAGGAATAAATGGGAGGGTTCATAAATTATAGCAATTGCAAGCCATGGAAATTTCTCCCTCAAGTGGGTGTCGTATATAGACTCATCGTGGGATTGATTGGAAGGGTTCCCATCTTGTTCACCTAAATTCTCCAATAATTAACCCCATTTCATTTAACGCTTTCCCTTTCTATTTAATTTGAGAACTAATTTAATCTTACATTATTTTTATCCCATTTAATAAGACTAATTTTGTAACCACTAATTTAGTAGGTAACTAGAAAATAATCCGTGCAATACTATAAAAAATTATTAAAAAAAAATATGATGTGATAAGATGAAAATAAGACACATGGTAACACTATATGTAGCATAGATATATAGATGACAAATTTTAAACGCTTAATTATATGATGAATTGACTATCTATATAGGCATCTATTAAGATTAAAATTTGCAATAAATTTGATAATATTTTATATATGATTTTAATATTAGTATCTATTTTTTTAATATTTATTAATTTATAAAATAGAATAGTACAAAATCACACAATATTATAATATTGTAAGTTTTAAAAAGTGATATATCAAAACAAACTAGAAATTCAAATAATAATAACAGTAATCTCGATTTAAATTTGTTTGAATTGCATTGATTAGTAAAGAATAGCAATTGTTCAACTATTATGATGATTTTTTTTGCGGTTCAATCTGGATATCATATAGATTTGATACTAATAATAAAATTTGCAATTCATATTAAATTATCAATCAAATTAATAAAAAAAAACCAACCAAAAATAAAAGACATATCACCATAAAAGAAATTTTTACCATAAAGGAAATAAAAAAAATACAAAACAAATCTATAAAAATGGAACCAAAATAAAAAAAATCAAATTTATCCAAGATAAGAATAAATTTGCATTTTATCAAACAATAAAATAAAAATAAAAGATAATAAAATAGTATACTGTTAACTAAAAAAAATTAAGGACAGAAAAAAAGAAGACGTAAATAATCTTTTACGAGAGAAGATAAAGCCTCTTTCTCTCTCTAAAATCTAAATGAGGAGGCTCCAAAATTTTAAATTAATATATATTTTTAAATGATTAAAATATGAAGTAATTAAATATGTTGTTTAAATTCATGAAAAATTCTATCATATATTTAGTTCATGTCCTTATTTTTATATTAGATCAATTATAATTTTTTATTTAAATTATAATATTTAAAAAATAATTTTAATTAAAATTTTTTTCAAATTATAATTTATAATTTATCTAATTCATAAATGAAAATATGGACAAACTAAATTTTAAAACTTTTCTAAATTGATAGCATAAAATATTTTTAATATTTAATTAAAAATAGTGAAGAAATGGGATCGACGTGGCCAAAGACTAGGGAAATAACTAACTAAACGCGGCGTATAAGGTTGTAATAAAAGCAGAGGATGGCTGGATCAATCCATTTTGCAATGATTAAGGACAGATGGGCCCCAGATCATTATACATACATATATATATATATATTAACGAGTCAAGTACAAATATTTAAATTTAAATATTTGTAATCGACTCCTTAATAAATATTATATATATATTTAAATTGACTCCTTAATAAATATTATATATATATGTCCAACTATCTCTATCAGTACAGCAAATGCAAGAAATTCATCAATCAAACTTCGCCACCAAAATAAATGGGAATTTCAAATTTTGTTTCATTATTTGTTTATTTATAAGTTTAAAAATAGCTCAATAATTGAATGTAAATTATAACATAAGATGTTAGAAATTCAAACTGTGAAAGATCTCATTATTTGAAAAAAAAAATCAGTATATAAGAAAAGAAATAATAAGTTAGACTGGTTGATATTATAAATATCGGTTGTGCAATCAAGGTATGACCTTCATTCATGGGCTCAACTAAAGAATTGCAATTATTAATTGGTAGTTTCCATTCACTACTTCCATAACCATGTAAAGACATATATTTCTATTGATTTTGCTTTGCATGCAAGACAACATCAAAGCAGTACTGCTACTATACATATATAAATAATCCATTATTATGAATTTACAATAAAAATTAACAATACCATCCATACATAAGAGACTTGTTATTATTAATAAGGTGTCGAATTAATTTATTTTTAACTTATTATATAATATATATATATATACAGACATGAAGAAACGCGGTATATATGTAGGCTACTGTGCAGCAAATAAAAAGAAACTCTAAAGAAAATTAAACAGCTTCGGATTAACCAACCATGGAAGCAAATACTGTGCAGCAAATAAAACGAAACTCTAAAGAAAATTAAACAGCTTCCGATTAACCAACCATAGAAGCAAATACTGTGCAGCAAATAAAACGAAACGCTAAAGAAAATTAAACAGCTTCTTCCGATTAACCAACCATAGAAGCAAATACTGTGCAGCAAATAAAGCGAAACTCTAAAGAAAATTAAACAGCTTCCTATTAACCAATAATAGAAGCAAACTACTATGACAATACTCAATAAATATATATATATATATATTGATATTTTACTTCTGTAACCAAGCAAATCCCCCCAAACGCCTTGTAACAATAAACCAGCTAGCTAGCTATAGTGGAGCTGAAAAAGCATGATTTTTTTTGGGTGATTTTGGGACACGTTATTTTCTAAATTTATTAATAATTTTATTTTTTATATTAAAAAATAAAAGGACAACTTGCACCAGATTAACACGGTTCCTTTTCGTTCATCAAATCGATCATATTTTCACCTTACTATATATATATATATATATACCCCGATAACGCTGCTTATGTTTCCATCATCTTCCCCTTCTATCTGTGTCTGTCTTTCTCTGAGAAACTCTTTGCTTTAGCTTTGAGAAGAAAAATGGGTGTTCTTGATTCTTTCTCGGATTATCTGTCTGACTTGTTTACAGTCGCAAATAGAAAGATCAGGAAGCGAAAGCCAATGGAGGTACTCATTGTTTACCACAAAACTCTCTCTTTCTTTGTTGTCTCCAATTTTTTCATTATTTATAACTGAAATATTTGTTTTTTATCTTTTGTTTGCCCAGACAGTTGATATTAAAGTTAAAATGGACTGTGATGGTTGTGAAAGGAGAGTTAAACATGCTGTTACCCACATGAAAGGTTTAAATCAGCTCTTTTTATTCTCTCGTTCTTTTCCATCAGTAACAAGGTTTCAAGAAATTAATCGTCATAATTTTAACCATGAAGGCTGTGTGTCCTGTCTTTTTTTACCTTCTATTTGAACGAAATCTACTACTTAAGCTTGAAAATTTCCCACCAAAAGTAAGTCATCTTTTCCAAAGAATCGATATATTTCTTCCCTCAACTTTCTTGATCTTTTTCTAAGAATTTCTTCATTCCCCAATTATGGACATGTTCTTCAGCTAAGAGCATTAAAAAAAAAAGAAAAAAAAAGTCATAAAATAAAATAAGAGTCAAAGAACAGAAATTTCTGAGCTTACCTCGTATTTAGGAACTGGAAGAGACCTAACAAGCTGTTGTGTTGAGTTAATTTTTTTCACTGAAGTACTCGTAAATCTGACATCATAAAGTTTTCTGCTTCCACAAATTGCTATTCCCAGACAACCTTTCTGTTTGTCTTAAGTAATTCAGCCAAAAATTCATTGCAATAAGCCCAAAAAAAAATTGAAATAGCAAGATTTCGTTTAGAGCCACTACTGTATGGTTGGTGGGAAAAATACGTCTTTCTGTACCACTTATTATTGAAGTCATTAAACGCTTGTACTGAAGCGAACCAAAGACGACCTTTTTAACTTAGGTTATAAATGAACCAAATATTGCTAGCTTGATTGCCCCATGTCATTTCTATTGGAAATATTAAATTAGTAATTAATTAGCTAAGCATTAATTTAGCTGCTATAGATATTTATTGGATAAATGGTTAATTCGTTTTTTGCAAATGAATTATCAGGGGTGAGGTCAGTGGAGGTGAACAGAAAGCAAAGCAGAGTAACAGTGAGTGGGTATGTTGAACCAAACAAGGTGTTAAAGAAAGTAAGGAGCACAGGGAAGAGAGCTGAGTTTTGGCCATATGTCCCATACAACTTGGTGGCCTATCCTTATGTAGCTGGAGCATATGATAAGAAGGCACCTTCTGGTTTTGTAAGAAATGTGCATCAAGCACTTCCTAGTCCGGATGCACCTGATGAGAAATTCACAGCCTTGTTTAGTGATGAAAATCCTCATGCTTGTTCCATTATGTAGGAATTTTTATTATTAAGTAATTTCTAAATGGATATCCACAAAATTTCATATGTACACAGATAGTTTCATTAGGACCAGTTGATGAGCTATGTATACTTAATTAGAGGGTTTTAGATGAGCTATGTGGGTTGTTTTTTCAGTTATATACAAACTCGCTTATAATTTTCATTTATTTTTCTTTTTGTATTATGGGTGACTTATGCTTAATTAGTTTTGTTGTAGTAAATGAATATGTTTGGTAAAGTAGTATAAGCTCAATAATTATCTATGTTAATGAAACATGGTGTGATTCAAAGAAGAAAAAAAAAGTTCTTTCCTCTTAAAAAATACCTGAAAGTTGGATTTATCTATATATTAGTATTTTGTATTCTATTAGTATTTTGGTATTAGACTAAAATTTGAAATTGAACCAAGTTTTTTTTTTCATGAGGAAAAATTAAAAAAAAAATTATAAATAAAAATTGAATCTAAAACAATGCATTTGAGTGGTTAACTAAATTTTTCAGTTTAATTTTTACCAATTTCAGTTTGATTGTTAATTTTTTTATTGCCTTTGTACAAGTATATAAGATAAAATTTGGATGTATGAGTGTTTTTCATGAGAAAAAAAATTAAAAACTAAAATGTAATTTTCATTGAGAATTTTGTCATTATTTATGATCATGTGAATGAAAAATGAGTATATATTCAGTCTAGGTAAATATTTTTTCAAATAAGACAATGAGAAAGGACTCATATATAAATATATACATATAATTAGTTCAATTTTCTGATATAATTTTCTGCTCTTTGGCTTGCTGATGGTGATAGTTATGAGATGCAGAATTGCTGGTTTTACACTTGGGCTTATTTATAGTGGGTGATCCTTTGCTTGATAGTGATCTTTGGCTAATTGAGGAATTAGGATGTGTTGAGGTATTGTTGACAACTGGTAGTGGTTGCTGTCCTTGTGGGTTTATGGTTGCTGGTTGTGCGGTAGAGAGCTGGTCTGGGGTAGGCCATTTATAAATGATGGCTTCTGCTTGGGGATGTGTCAGCTCAGCTAGGGAATTAATAGAAGAAAACTGGGGACTGTGAGATGGAATTGGTGTTGAACTGGGGAATGTTGCTATTAAGTTACTCCGGGATTTTGGTTGAGCATACAAGTTATGTACATAATGTACAGTGGTCTTTTTGTGTTATTTTCCCACATTTATAATAAAAATCGTGCTTTATTGACAAAAAAAAATTGATCATTAATTAATATATCAATAATTAATTATGGGGACGGAACAGAAATATTGTTTATAAGATAATATTTCGAATGGGTCATCCACTTTTCCCCTAGAAGTAATAAAATAGTTATTAATAGGACATGGGCTAGCACTTTGGAAAGAAGCTTCTTCCAAAAGCGCAAACATTCTTTTAGTGGTTTATTTGGTTAATAATTATGTACTCCGACAATAATCAGACCTCAAATCTACTTTTTTATAATTTCATTATCTTCATTACTAATAAACAAATTAAAGGCATGTTTATCTCTTACTCCCCTGCTTTTCCTAAAATTATCGCGTTTAATATATCTACATTTATTAAAAAATATTAAACTTTTTATATATTATATAAAATTATTTTAATTAAATTAAAATATCTTATATTAGTTTATTAATATTATACTTTCACTTCATTAATTAAATTATTAGTAATAATTATATAATTAAAAAAATATAATTGATTTTTTTATGTTATAAAATAATAATTTAAGAGAAATTTTTTTATTAAAATAATAATTTTAATTAAAGGAAGAGAGTAATTCATAATTATAGCTATCTATCTTTTGATCATAGATTTGCTTACACAAAAACAAATAATTTTTTGGGAAAATGACCTTTACCTAATTAATTTGTTCAATTGTAATCTATTAGTTATTGCTCCCTCCTCTTATAATAATAAGCATATTTTTCTTTTTCTTTTTTTTTTGTTGTTTTAAATTAAAACTTTTACTATTTTAATAAATTTATTATAATTTAAATAATCTATAATATTTTTATTTAATATTATTTATTAAATATATATCATACTAAAGTATGATATAATAGAAAAAATATGTGTAAATTTAGATTTTTAATAAAAATAATTTTTAATTTTTAATTTTTATTAAATAAGAAATAAGTTTATTTTTTGTGGGACTTAAAAAATATAATATTTACACATTTTGGATTTTTTTGTTGGTCACAGCAGCAATTACATTACTTTTTTTAATTGAATTAACGAGCTTCCACTGCCAACCAAAAATAATTAAAATTTTCTTTAGAAATATTTTAAAAATATAATTATTTTAAAAAATATTCATCTTTCTTTTTTTGTAAAAATATATATATTTTTTAAATTTTAATTCACTATTTCAGAATTATACATATAACATATATCTAATATAGTACAAATATATTTTATTTTTAGTAGCATATTCATAGAATTAATTTTTTAATAAAAATTATAAGTTTAGCATAAAAACTATTTATGAATTAAATTACATATTTGAACTAACTTTTAACAATTATCTTTATATTAAATTATATCTTTATAATTGTATAACCATCCATAATCATCTAAACTCTTAAAATAATTTTAAAAATTCTTGTAAAGTCTTATAATCATTTAAATTTTAAAATTAGTTTCTTTAAATTTTAGTTAGTACAAATTATAATAAGAAATTATAAAAATTAGCATAATAATAATAATAATTTTATTTTAAATTATGTAAAATAATAAATTATAATTTAAAAAATCAATATATTTAACTGGAAAAATACTCACAATGTTTTTAATATTTTTTGTGTATAAAAAAATTGGGAAGACCAAATGTAACTTTTTTTTTAGAAAATTGCGAGTAAAACTCAAAATAAATAAAAATTAATAAACATTATTTTCAAATTATTACATCTCGAATTTGAGGATTGGTTGGAGCCAAATTTGAAGAGCTTTTGATAAAAATATAAAAAATAATAAAAATAATTTTAAATTTATTATATTTATAAAATATTTATTAAAATATTAGAATTTATAAAATATTTATTAAAATATTATATTTTTATTAATCAACAGATAATTTATGATGAGTTTATAATTAATTTATAATAAATTTATAATGAGTTTATAAATTTTATATAATTTATAATAAATTTTTAATAAAATGATTAAAATATTTTTAATAAAAAATAAATTTTTTTAAAAATACGGGTAAAAGATTTTATTTTTTTCTAATTTTAAATTAAAGAATTTACATTTGAATCTAATAATGAGCTCAATTAAATTGTGTGCGGAGTTTGTGCAAAAGCAAGCCCATATTGATTGAAATATGTCCGAGGATAATGTGAGGTCCATTAATCACCGCGCAGTTTAGATATAGCTCTCTGGGCTATATCAGTACCCATCCTTTCACAGATTTCTTCAAAAATATTCTTAAAAAATAAAAATATTTTTAAAAATATTCATCTTTTTTTAATTTCAAAATATCCTTTTTATCTTTTAATTTTAAAAATGCCAATTTTTAAAGATATTTTTTTTATAGATATTTAGTATACTAAAGGTATACTCTATTTTTAGAGGTATGTATTAAATATTTATTTAATATATTAAAAGTATATAAAAATATATAATAAAAATTAAAAACTATACTATATAACGCAATTTCCTGGACTTATATTTTTCAACCTTCATTTATGTTTTTCTTTCTTTCTTTCTTTTTAAGTATTGGTACAAAATAGATATGTATATATATACTTATCATTAAATTATGAAAATGTGAAGTGAACCATTATTAAGTGCAGACTTTCAAAAAAAAAAACATAAGTTTTATTTTTTATAAAAATATATATACTCATCATAAATTATGACAACGTGAATTATTACCTACGCTTTTATAGCGTAAGCTTTCAAAAGAAATGAAATCCTTGTTTTAAATTTTAACTAAAAAAAATAAATAAAAAATTTGAGAAATCAAATGATATTGAAAATTTAGAAAATCTTTGTGGCAGAAAAAGAAAGTAAGAGTCCTTTTATTTCATGATTTTGGGGCCCCAATTGTGTCCTATATTAGCATTTGACTGCAAGCAGAAAAATAACAGGATATTTTTAAAAATATTAAAAATAAAAAAAATTAAATTTACTATATTTTTAAAAATATTTTTAAATTTATTAAAATTTATAATTTTTATAAAATATTATATTTAAATAATTTATTATATATTTATTATGAGTTTATTATATAATATTTTAAGTTTATAAATTTATATAATTTATTATAAATTTATTATATAACGATTAAACTGATAAAAAAACTATAAAGAAATTGACGGAAGATGTAATTTTTTCAAAATAATAAAGAGAAATAATAGAAATCAATTATTGAAAGAAGACAATGAAGCCTTTCCAATAATTTGTAGCTGTAGGAGAACACAATTCAACAGAGTGACCAAAATTTCATATGGTGCTTTTCTCAATCTTTAACTCTGCATTAGCATTTTTCATTGCTTTTACACTTTCTGTTTTTTTAAAAAATAAATAAGTAAATAAAATAAAAATTATTTACTTTTCTTATGACCAATAAGACGAAATAATAATGGATAATAATTAAGTGTTTATACTATCTGAATAGTAGACTTAAGTTTCAATTTCCTTCAACAATGCTGAAAAATAAAACAAAGGGTTGTTCGTGTTTTATTAAGTTTAAATGGGTAACAGATTTTTATTTATTTATAATTTTGTATAATTAAAAGGAAAAAATAAATATTATATTAAAAAAGAAAAGAAAAATGAATTAAGTAAAGGAGATTAGAAAGAAAGAGTTTTGTCCAGGTAAAGGATAAATTATAATGAAAAATGGCACTCATTATAGTGTTCAAGTGGCGGATTAAAATTGTCATTTTCATATCATCAATCCTAAGGTGTATAACATATTCTGCAAATTATTAACTGTTATTTTCTTATTAATTATTGATATTTGCTGTTTATAAGGATAAGAAAAAAACACACTTACAACTGTTGGGTTGTCAGATTGGATAGATGGGTTTGATTCCAAATGGGCATATAAATTCAATTTTGATAGTGCTTTCTTTTCCATGGAATGAAGGACTGAAATGGGTAGCCATGAAAAGCATACTTTCATAAAATAAAATCTCAAGCACAAACTTATGCAATAGTCGAAAGGACAGTGGCTTTGAAGCAACTTCCTCAAAATAAGTATGAAGGACTAATTACATGTGCATGAGCTTTTCTGTATTTGTTTGGTGGGCTTACTGCCTCTATTATTGGAAATTCTGTGTATCAGTCACAGTGAATTGGAAGTTGAGTTGTTGCCTTTGTTAATTATCCCTCCTTCTAAACTATTCCATTTTATCAATCAATAATTAAATTTCTATGTCAAGATCAATAAATTTAATTTTATTATCCAAAACCGTAGAAAATATCAACTCCTTTTTTTTTAATATTTTTGGATACATTTAATCTCAATTTTGATGAATTTAATTTGAATTTTTTTTAATTATTTATTTATTTATTAAATTAAATAATATGATCAAATACATATGTCAGTGAAAGGAAATTTTGGGATGGGCTGATTTTCTTGTTGGACTCCAAGTAAGCCCAAGAAGGTCCGTTATACAAGATGTAATGCAATGTAGAAAATCAAAAGTGGGTCCCAGTAAGAGATTAGAGTTGATCATAATAACAACTGAGGGGCACGGCATGGGATCCCAAAGAGATGTGGACCCCAAACTTATGGCCAATTAAAAACTGATGATCATCTTCTTCAGATCTTTCTTTGATCTTTTACTCCATCCAAAACTGTACCAATGGCCTCATTTTGATTTTCCTCAGAAGCTGAGCTCAAAGAATTTTTACCCCTTTTTGGGAATTGGACTTTTACATACAGTCAAACAATCAAAATAAATAAATCAAATATGAATTTTTTAATCAAGATAAATAATTTTCATTCAATAAAATAGAAAATTAATAAATACACCAATAAAATAAAAATTATTTTCTTTTGTTATGTAAAGATAGGTCTACTTTTTATTTTATAAAAATTAAAAATTAATTATTTTATTAAAAATACAAATTGTATATATTTTTTTATTATATTTTTACTTTATCATAAAATATATTTAATAAATAACATTAAGTAAAAATATTATAGAGATTTAATATATCAATTAAATTATTAAAATAATAAGTAGGCTAAAATTTAGAAAGAAAAAAAGTGAGTTTATCTATTTGAGATCCATAAAATATTTATTAATTAAAAATAGTTAAATAAAATTATCTAAATCATTATCACTGTGATTTTTTTAAATAACAATAATAATATATATATAATATAATATCATTAAAATAAGAAAAGAGTACAGAAAGCCTTGAAAGCATTAAAGCATAGATTAAAAACCAAACTTCCCTCATAATTAACATATCAGTTTAAGAAAATAAGGGCAAAGACCTATATTATATATATATATATATATATATAAGGCCTTATGACAAAATCTCAAATAGGACTATAGGAGTAGCATCACATGATAAAAGGTCAAAAGGTCTCCAAACTATGAGCCCATACATCCTCAAATTTTGATGCATTAAAAAAATGAGGAAAGAAAAGGACAATAAATCCTAACTTGGATTTATGAGAAATAAATTCTAATATTGTAGAAAAAGTGAGCTGAAGGAAGAAGGCGTCTAGCTCTTATACTGTAAAGAAAATTGATCAGTAAGAGCCTTGTTTAGTTACTATTAATAAAAAGATAAATATTTATTAATATTATTTAGTTGAATGATACTCAAAAATCAAATTTATGATATATATATACATATATGAAGAATAAAGAGAAGGGAAGAGAGAGAGACTAGAGCCCATTAAAGCAGAGACTTGATACAGAAGCAAAAAAATAATGATAATAATAATAATAAATAAATAAAAGATTAAAAAAAAACTAAAAGGGAGGGGGGGGGGGGGGGTGTTTTGGTTAGAGACAGCATGCAGAGAGATTTACAGGTGGTAGGGTGCACGTAATGATGGACCTCACTCACTTTCACCCCCCCCCCCCTCGTAAATAGAAAAAAACTTTCATTACCCATTTTTGGGTCTTCTCCTTTTGACATTTTGTGTAATTGAGTGCTGTTTCTGGTCAGGGTTTGGGACAAAATTAGGAACATATACCCCCGCAGCCCAAGGGCTAATACCCCCCTTCAAAAAAATATTACATACAAAATTTTATTTTATTTCTTCTTTATATGTAGTAAGTATAATTGTTTTTGTATAGATACGCTTAAAAATTAAAAGAATAAGAAAGCATGTTTGGGAATTGTGTACCAAAAAAAAAAGGTTAAAAAGTGGACCTTGTCATCTTTGCTTTTTGGGTTTTCTCATTTCAATGCCCAGTTTCTCGCCGCCTCTCAACTTTTACTTTGGTCAAGTCCAAAAAGGTCTTATTCTTTTGTTTCTTTTTCATAACACACCCTTTAACTTTTATTTAATTTTTATTCTCCCCCTATTTTCTTCACTATTTATTTTTTGTTACTTCCATTGAAGTCTAAAGCCAATTGCTTTCATGGGATTAAATGCTTATCTTCCTTTGCAGAGTGTATAGCCATAGGTATTACTATTATTCCTGTACTAATAAGTAATAAATTTATTGCTTGTTGGATAATTTAATTAATTTTCATTCAGAAAATGCTTTCAAATAAAACAGAATCAGAGAATATACACACTCAGATATTACTAAGGATATTTTTTTTCTTCGTAAAAAAGAAAAATACCCACAAGTACAATTACAATCATAATTTAATTATTTCCACAAATATTTCATTTTATACTTGCAAAATAAACACATTTGTAAATTATACATTTACATATATTCTCTCTCCTCGATACTTCCAAATTATACATTTACATTTACATTTGTAAATTTTTTTCTCTTATCCTTTTCCATTTTAAATTTCTGTTTCGCTCTTCAAAGCCACGTTCAATTAATATTATAGACTAAAATATTCTGAATAGTATAATAATAATAATAATAATGATAACTAGAGAATTAAAATTTTGAAAATTTTTAACTAGTTTCAAGATACTTGACTATCGAATTAAGAATATCCTTAGTCACCTGGATAAAAAATAAATTGTTTTTATTATAGTAGTTAATTAATAATTTGTTTTAAAATATATATATATTTTTAGTGATTGTGATTCGATATTAACTAACTATCATTAAAAATATATATATTTTACTTGAATAATATAAATATTTGTTTATTTTACTTGAAATTACAAAATCACATTTATTTAATGTTATTATACACTGAATAATTATTTTAAAATTAATCTCAATCACTCATCGAAGTAGATATTTGTTAACTTTAAAAAATAAATATTTTGTGGTGCAAAAAATGAATTTTTAAATAAATTAAGAATTGCCAAGACAAAAATAAATAAAAAACTATTATTATTATTTAATAATAATAGTAGTAATAATAATAAAAGCGACAAATATGTCCTCGTAACTGAAACCCTATTTGTCGTGCAACCCATTGTGGAGTAAAGTAGGACCCAGCAGTCACGGGGATATACAATATTACTTACTATTTACTATATTTACTTACAAGTTCAAAAAAAAAAAATGTTTACTTAGTTCATTATATCGTTATTGACTTATTGTCAATTTATCATTCTCGTCTATTTATCCCCACTTTTAAGTTCTTGTGATTAGTGAATTAATTAATTTTTAATTTCTTTGTATATGTTATATAATACATAGATTACTATTATATTAAATTAATTTTATTCTGTTAAAATTATAATTTATTTTATTTTATTTATATTAGAATTTAATTTAGTTATTATTTTTTATTATACTTACACCACTATAAATACCTTATTACAAGTTATTCATATAACAATTAATAATATATAGATTTTTCATATTTTCTCATTTTTTATTTTCTTTGTTTATTTTTTACAACATGTTATCAACACGATATTTTCTAAAAATTATAATAGTAAAATAAAAAAATTTTAACTTTTCTTATTTACAATAGAATTTTTATTATCTCTCTAATCAGGTACATTTTTGTATTTAATTTAATACTTCTTAATTATTTAACATAATTAATCTAGACTTAATTGAAATTAGCTAAAAAAAATTTTAATAAGTGATATCAGAGCCCTCCATATTTAATTATTAAAAAAACTTTATAAGATTATAAAATAAATATTATTTTATATAAAAATTATTCATTTTTATTTTTGCATCTTTTTATATACAGTTACGTGGTACTGCTTTTAACTAATATATATTATTTATTTTTTGTTCGTCAGTTAATATTAGTATAATTTTGATAACTTATTCCACTTCTTCAAAATTTGGTATTAATTAATAAGTTGTTGTTGATCAATTATTGATTATTAATTTTTCAACAATGTGTATTAGTATTAATTGCAGTGCATTCATCTTTTAAAGCATATTGGCATATGTATTAATAATTTATTGGTTATTAAAGCCTTCAATCCTTATAGGTTTTATTTTATTTATTTTTTTATATCAAGTAACTTATTATGATATTTACTATTTGTATATATGTCTAAATATACATATAATGTGGTTTTTGTTTGAATATATAGTTGAATTACTATATATAATGCAATTTATGTGATTTTAAATTTTGAAATTCGTGCATATATATGTAAAATATGGTTTCTTGAGTATGTATATGTATGTCTTATAGCACCCCCCAACAATTATATTTATATATATTACGTGATTATTGATTTTATATATTTTTATTGGATTCGGTTAGTATATAAATACAATATACATATTTAATTTATGATTCAAGTCTATCTTGATTCAATATGAATATTTATAGTAATATATTTTGAATTATTAACATTGTATATATACTGTTAATATAATGAAAAAATTATTACCCTTAATATTTTTTGAATAAATTATCTGTTATGGGTACTTGATAATTAGATTCACCTTGACATTGTGAATTTTAGAGATATTATGAAAAAGAAATTAAGCATCCCCGCAGGATTACTTAGAAATAATGACTTTTCTTTTTTATCATTCAAATAATAAATTAAAAATTAATTATCTTCTTATTGAGGATTTATTATAGTTTTTTCAAAGAATATTAAACTTTTCATGCCTTAAATGTGCTTTTGCAGTAGCAATATTAATGACATATATTCATAAAACATTCTGAACTAATTTCTTGTTTACTTGTAGCTAAACAAAATTTTTAGCTTTTGATGAAAAATCATCAAACTCGTCCAGTTGACTTAACATCATTCCCTGAAGTGAATGTGATATATTTTCAAAACTATTGACGAAAATCTTAATAAAAGGATCATGGTGAATTTTTTTCCTATCAATTTTAAAAGCAAAAGTGCTAGTTTAATATCATTCTCTGAAGTAAATGTGATATTTTTTTAAGACCATGGATAAGATCTTGATGACAATATTACGGTAAAAAAAATTCTTCTACCAATTTTGAAATCAAAAGTGTTAATTCTCATAATTTTTCATAATCATATAATATTTGTTATAATTAACATTAACATAAATTAATGTTAATAAGATATCTGATTTTACAAATGTGGTTGAAAACTCTATAAGAGTTCATCTTATATTCTGAATTTAAGCAAAATAATATTTCAATGATGTATTGTATTCAAATAGATCCCGAAAAAATCTATTAAGTTTTAAAGAATATGTCGCAATGAATATTCTATTGAAATAAAGTGAAAAAAATATTGAATTTTTATGTGTTAACTTTATAAATTTAAACAAAAAGTTCATATTTAAGAAATTTTAAATTTTTTAACTAAATTATACTTTATAAAAATAAAGATGGTTGAATTACACTATATGCACCGAAAGTGCATAGATCTTAAAATTTTTATCCTTTAATATGATCATCTTCGTCATCCATATTCAAATATAATGTGACGTATTATTAAAAATACAAATTGACATCTAATAAAAAATTAGAAAATAATTTTGCTTGATGATTACTTTTGTGCTTCTTGTACTCAAAGTAAATTAATTATGAGACCTTCACTAACTAAATTATATTTAGAGACTCCTGAATTTCTACAAAAATATATGAGAATATGTATGACCCTATCCATCAATCTTGTAGACTATTTAGATATTTTATAATTTTAATTAATGTTTCAACTAAATGGTCATATGTTTATCTATTGCCAACTCTTAATATTGTTTTTGCTAAATTTCTTGCTCAAATTATAAAGTTAAAGTCAATGATTCTTGATTATCATATCAAGATAATTTTTATAGATAATGCATATGAGTTCACTTGAAAAGTATTTTATGATTATATTACCATTGAACATTTTATTGTATATGTTCATACTCGGTATGGTTTAATTGAATTATTATTAAGATTTTATGATCAATTATTATTCTTATACTTATAAAATTAAAACTTTCAATATATGCTTGGAAACATGTTATTGTTTATGTTGCATCTTTAATTTGTATTTGATTGTTTACATATCATAAGTTTTTCATTTTGCAACTTATGTTTATCTGCATTAATATGTCTTATTTAGAATTTGCGATATTAAAATTTTTTTTATTGCAGTGTATATATTCTTATTGCACCCTCTTAAAGAAATAAAATGGATTATCAATATTATTTTGATATCTATATAGGTTTTGATTGTCTACATTAGATATTATACATATTTACCGATAAATTTTCTAGAATAAAATTTTTAGTGAGTTGGTATTCACTCCATTAGGGAAAGATAAAAATAAAGGACCAAAAACACAATAGATTAGTTAAAATACACTAACTTTATCCAATCTTGATACATGCACAAATCATTGTGAACTGAAAGTTCAAAAACTAATTCGTTTGTATAATATTGTAAATCAGTTATCAGATATATTTACAAATATCTGGTAGGTGTTCAAATAATATATTTCAGCTGCTAATACTCTTGCTCGAATGATTGTCCCTATAGGACATCTTATTAGTGCGGCAGCTAATAGATATAATATACACCTGAAGCGTAGTAGACTACTTGATTCAAAATATTAATTTTTGAGATAAGAAAAAATGAATAATTTTAAAATGACACTCCTGAAGAGGTCAAAAGGAACATACATCAGTAATCATATATTTCTAGACAATTAACCCCAAAAGTGGTTCTAGTACCAAAAAATTATGAGATCTCATTAAAATCTAGAAATATGTAAAAAAGAGATGAATTATTATTGATAATATGTTTGCATATGTTGCTATTGAAATAATCAAAATATGCTTGAGTTTAAAAATATTTAAAATTATCGACATCAAAGTGATTGGCCAAAAAAGAAAGTAATCAAGGCCGACCTAGATTTATTTGCTAAATATATAATATTTAGATCAGTAGTCCAGACACCAGAATATGTCATATACATGGGTATTGTATGTAAAAAAAAAATCATATGAAGTTATGAAAAAAGTACATTTTCTCTATTATGAATGTAATTACTCTTAAAATTATTTTTGCAGCTCTTGAAGGGCTCGACATTATATTATAATAATTTGCTCATATAGCTCTTAAGAAAAATGAGTTAAATAAAATTATGATATACAAGGCATAACTTGTAGTATAAGAATTCTCACAAAGTTCTTGTATAGATTATGATAAAACATGTTTTCTTATCATGGATGTTATTATATTTAGATTTTTTATCAGTTTGATAGCCTTTAAAAGGCTTGACATATATATTTGATGGATGTTGTGATTGTTTACTGATATAGTTCATTAGATAATGACATATGTATGAAAATTTCTAAAGGATTCAAGATGCCTAAAATATATAATATCTTGATAAATATACTATATTGAGTTTAAAGATTTTGATATAAGCTAGGTGGATGTGGTATAGTCGTATATTTGAATACTTAGAGAAAGTGGATATGAAAATAATTTTATTTGTCAATGTATTTTTATCTGAAAGATAAATACATAATTTATCATAGTTACAGTTTATGTTAATGATTTAAATATAGTGAAAACTCCAGAAGATATCTCAATTACTGCAGACTATTAGCAAAAGAATTTAAAATAAAATATCTTAAAAAAATAAAATTTTATCTTGGATTTCAAGTTGAATATCTGTCAAATGAAAATTTTCTCCATCAATCATCATATTTAAAAAAATCTCAAAATAATTTTATGTGGATAAATCTTATCAATTAAGCACTCAATGGTTGTTCATTCTCTTGATGTAAAAAGAGATCTTTTTCGCCCTCGAGAAGATAATGAAGAGATTTTTTGTCCTGAAATACTATATCTCAATACAATAGGGACACTTTTATATATTGTTAAGAATACAAGACTAGATATTACTTTTGCAGTTAACTTTCTTGCAAGGTTTAGTTCAGCATCAACTAAAAAGTGTTGAAATTGAGTGAAACATGTTCTACGCTACCTACGTGACACATTTGATATGAGTTTATTTTTTTCAAAAGAAATAAAGTCTAAATTGACAGAATATGCTGATGATGGATATCTTTCTGATCCTCATAAAGCCCGATCCCAAATAGATTATGTATTTGCATATAATAATATTGCTATTTCATGGCAATTTATGAAGTAAACAATCACTGCTACTTCATCAAATCATTCAGAGATATTAGCTATTCATGAAACTAGCCGTGAATGTGTATGATTGAGAAGCATAATTGAACATATTAGAAGAGCATGCGGATTATCTATAAGCAAACAACCAACAATATTACATGAATATAATCCAGCATGTATTACACAAATTAAATGAGGCTACATAAAAGGTGATAGAACTAAACATATATCACCAAAGTTCTTTTATACTCATGAACTTATGAAAGAAAGACAAGTTGATATTTGCAAAGTTCGTTTAAGTGACAATCCAGCAGATTTGTTCACAAAAGCATTGCCAACATCAATTTTTAAAAAGTATGCACACAATATTAGAATGCGCTCACTTGGAGATATGTCTTAGCTAGTTGTATTCTTGAGGGAAAGTTACCTATGAATATTGTACTCTTATTCATTCGCTAAATTTTTATCCACTGAATTTTTCTTAGCAGGATTTTAACAAGATATATTTATAGAGATAGTCATCCAAGGAAAAATGTTAAAAAATATGTGAATAACTACTATATTAAATTAATTTTATCCTATTAAGATTATGGTTAGTTTTATCCTATTCATATTAGAATTTAATTTAATTGTAATCTTTTATTCTACTTACACAATTATAAATACCTCATTATAGGTGGTTTATATGACAATTAAGAATACAAAGATTTCTCATATTTTTTCATTCTCTATCTTCTCTCTTCTTTATTTATAACAGTATATATATATTTTTTAATAAGGTATAACCCTTGTTTAAATTTTCCATATCATACACTGCAAAATAAAAAATGTATAGAATTTTTTAATTTCATAATTCACTTTTAATTTGACTATACATTCTATTCTACTTTTTAAATATAAATTATACTAAAATAAAAAAATTATTTTTTAAATTGATTTTCAGTTGTCATACAAAAACTGTAGGGATATAAAATTTTCACGTTGAATGTAAAACATATTTGGATTAATCGAAAGTATTCAAATTATAAGCATGTAAAATTTAAGAATTTAATTTAATTTAATTAAAAAAGAAAATTGATTTATTTATTTTTATCATAAGTGAAAATATTCATTAATTAAATATATATATATATAAACAGTAGTATTAATATACAAAGACTAAAAACCCAGGAAAACTTCAATATTTCTCCGAGAATTATAAGCAAGATCCCAAATAAAGAAGAATCCTTTATATATTCACTGCCTAAAACAATAGAGAGGCTTATAGATATAAAGAGAGCAACAGCCCTGAAATACAAGAAACACTCAAAGTCCCAACAACCTCATATTTTAGAGTAGACGAGGGGAAAAAAAGTCACAAAGTCCAAATCTAGGACTTTTGAACAAATAGTTCATATAAATTGATTATGGCAAGTTGAAGGAAGAATTGGCTAGAGAGCAGAAGCCACGATCAACCAGTGGCGAAGCCACATTATTGGGAAGGGGGCAACTGCCCCCTTCATTTAAAAAAAATAAAATAAATATATATATATATTAAAATTTTTAAAATATTTTATTTGCTTCTCTTAAAATTTTAAGTTATTTTCTATTAGGAGAAAAATATATAAATTCTAAAATTTCTAATAAAATTAATTAAATCTTTAACCAAATTAATTCAATCTCACCCAATCAATTAAAAGATTAAAAATAAATTGAAAGCATAATAAAAAAAAACTAAGAAAATAAATATAAAATTAAGATCTTTATTTTTTTATTTTTTTTGTATTTAGTTCTTTTTTTCTTTAAATTTTATTTTATTATTTATACTTCTAATATTTTTTGATAATTTTTAAATCAATTATATTTGTTAAAAAAATTATTTTTTATATTTTCTTTGATTATTTTTTTTAATTAATGAAGATTTCTTATTAATAGATTAACAAATTTATTAAATAATTATTATATGAAAAAGATTTAAAAAAAAATTGCCTACCTTCTAATACAATTTTGGTTTCGGCCTTGCGATCAACTAGTCATGAGTGGGTAAAAAGTGGGTAAAAAACATATCACTAAAATTTATAAACACTTAGAGAGAAAATGATATTCCTTTGCAAATAAATAAAATCCCATCATAAGCCTTGAGTTTTGATACGACTCTATTAATAGGGATAATCTTCACGGATTCACTGTAAAAAAAAAGCCATAAAATAAAATATATAAAAATCATGAAAATAAGAGATAAATAATAAAAATAACAAAAAAAATATCAAAAGATCTAGGATTGCGCGGATTATACAAGGGACTGACAACAAACCTAGAATTTAATAGAAAATCAAGTACGCTGCCGGAGAGGAGGGAGAACAAAACCCTAAGTGAGAGAATAATTAAATTATAAATAGTATTGACTTGACCCCCTACTTTAAATAATAATAATAATAATGACAAATTAATAAAAACCAAATTCCAACACCTAGTTGGCTAAATATTGATTGCAGAGGATCCTATGGACAGCATTGAGATGCTGAGTTTTTATACGAAGTATGAAGCTGTCAATCAATTCAATTGTAGAAGCCTACCATTCCCCTTCCCTCAAACTTATGCCCTTCGCCTTAACTCCCTAACTATAATCTCTTAACAGAAAAATTTCAATTCTAGACTACGAGGAAAAGAAAAGAAAAGAAAGCCCGTTGGGTCCATTAACCAAGAAACTGACTCTATCTCCCATATAGTAAGCAAAAAGCCCAAAAGGCACGAGAGAGAGAGAGAGAGGGGTACATGCGACAAGGTGGACAGAGATAGAAGTCGGCCTGTCAAGTCGCCGTTTTTCTTTTATTGTTTCTCTCTACTCAGTATTTGACGTTAAATCACATCATTTCAGGTTTTCAGACAAACCCAAAAAAAAAAAAAAAAAAGAACGAAAGTTAGTAGCTAAAAACACCCATGTGCTTTTGTTTTGGTTTGCTATTTGATCAACACTACTTCTTTTAACTACACCAATCCTTCACATTCCACATGATGTTCCTCCTCCTAGCTTACTATTATTATTAGGCACTAATAGTCTTTTTCTTCTATTTTCTTTTCCTTTTCCTCTTTTCTACCTGTGACTGTGTGGGTGTGCGCGCGCGTGAGAAAAAGAGAGACTGACTCTTTCGTTCTAAGCAACTTAAGAAATGACTAAAGATGAAGACTTTAAGCTCCTTAAGATCAAGGTCTCTCTTTCTTGACCACATTCTTAATTTTATTAAATTTAATATGCATATATATGGCAATGTTTGGCTCTGGATTTTTCCTCAAGAACAAGAATCTTTCTTCTTGTTTTTGTTATTTTCTTTCTTTCTTTATATTAATTGTTTTCATTTACAGACTTGTGTTCTCAAAGTGAACATACATTGTGATGGGTGTAAGCAGAAAGTCAAGAAAATTCTTCAGAGGATTGAAGGTGCTCAATTTACTTCCTATCTTTCTATAAATTAATTCTTTTACCTTTCTTTTTTTTTTCTTGTTCTCAATTTCTTTATCTTGGAGTTTGTACTGCTGTTCTTGGGGTTTTTGTTTATTTGAAAATTTGAAGAAAAAATATCAATGCTCTGGTTCTTGTGTGTTATTCTCATTGTCTCTTGAAAACCACATCTCTCTTAAATGAGGTCTAATAAGAGCTTAAATTGTTCTTTTATCCCTTGAAATGACTTCTCACAAAACATAAACAGTTAATTTGTTCCCCTTGTCAGGGATATATTTATGATGACATCCCGGTTTGTAGTTTTAATTTTTGGTTAAAAGGAAAAAATGGTTTGCCCTTTTGATATTAACTTTTTGTTTCTCGTTTCTTGGTTGGAAGGAATAAAAATTGTCAAAATGTGATCATCAAAATTAAAAACAAAGTTAGTATACTTTCTGCTTAAAGAGTATGAAATATAATGTTGATATGGATTGACTAGTTTTTGTCTTCAGTTGAGAAATGCACTTTGTTTCTTCTTTAGCCATAGATTATTGTTTTACTTGTACTGTCCCAAGAAAATGATCACTCTGTTTTTCCGTTAGAGATAGATTATTGTTTTACTTTTACTTGTATGGTCCAAGAAAATAATGTAATAACTTCAATTTGAGGATTTTTCTGTCCACTACTCTTCAAAATTCATGGTTTTGCCCTGTTTAAGTTTAACTTTTTAGATTTTTAAGTTTTTGAAACCTTTGGTTACAGGTGTTTACCAGGTAAACATTGACTCAGAACAGCAGAAGGTCACAGTATCAGGAAGTGTAGATTCTGCAACTTTGATTAAGAAATTAGTCATAGCTGGTAAACATGCTGAGATTTGGTCCCAAAAGTGCAACCAAAATCAAAACCAAAAGAACAATTGTATCAGAGATGACAAGAACAATAAAGGTCAAAAGCAAGGCATCATCAAAGGGTTGGAAGCCTTCAAGAACCAGCAACAGCATAGGTTCCCTGCATTTAGCTCCGAGGAAGATGACGACTATTTTGATGATGATGATGATGATGAAGATGACGAGGAAGATGAACTCAAGATTTTTAGGCCGAGTCAATTGGGTCTTCTCAGGCAGCAAATTGATGCAAATAATGCAAAGAAAAATATTGGAGCCATGACGGCAGCGCCCAACAATGGTAATAAAATGACCAATAATATTGGAAATGGGAATAATGCTCAAAAGAAAGGGTGCCCAAATCAGAATATGGGAATGAAAGTTAATCATTCAGGTGGAATGGATCAAAAGGCCATGGAAGCACTGAAAATGAACAATGCTCATCAATCAGGTGGAAATATAAATTCAGGAGAAGGAAAAAGGGGAAATGACATAGCGACTATGATGAATCTTGCTGGTTTTCATGGAACTGGTGGTAATGTTGTTAATTCTGTTAACCCTGCTGCTGCTTTAGGGGACAATCCCAATGGAATAGGAGGATATCAACAAGTTCAATCCAATATAGGTTATCAAGGATCATCAGGAGCAACAACAGCTGCTTCAGGGTTTCCTAATGGATATGGAACAGGGCAATATCCTTCATCTCTGCTTATGAACATGAACGGGTATAATAATCATCCAGCATCGGCCGCATCAATAATGAATATTATGCAAAATAGGCAAATGATGCAAAACCAACAAGCTTCACAAATGATGTATCACAGGTCTCCTTTTGTTCCTGTTAACACTGGCTATTACTATAACTATGCCTCTGCTCCTGCTCCTTACCCTTATATTGATCAACAGCAACCACCCAATTACAATGGTGAAAACTCTGCAGCAACCCACATGTTCAGTGATGAAAACACAACCGGCAGCTGTTCAATAATGTAATAAAAATAATTATCTAGTTCAAAAAAAAGATGGGCACTGTGCTTGGACGTGAAATTTTTATGATGTGTTTGGGAGTTAGTAGCACTAGTGGGCTTTGGCAGTATTCTCTGGTGGGATGTTTCTGGGGGTGGGATGTTTCAGTGAATCCGATCAAATGTAATGTTGGGTAGTTGTTAGGATTATGTATTTAATTTTTTTTTTCTTAAGTTTAGTCCAACTCTTTGTTTTTTCTCTGTTTCAAGACAGACTTGATGTGTGGTTAGTAAACCACACACTACTGGTAAATAATGAAAGAAAAGGAGTGGTGATTAGTAAATACCATAAAAATAGACAAATAGACAAAGTGGCATAGTACCTGTTTGATCAATTAACTCATAGAAATAGACAAAGTGGCATTGTGTACTGTTGTGGCGCGGAGGCATGCTGCCCTCTCTCTGTGTCTAGTGGTAGGAACAGTAAACGCTTCTCCGTTTGTTTTATCAGTACTTAAATGTGCATGTTAGGTGGATTGACACGTGCGTCTCATATGGATGAATGTCTGTACGTTACAGCTTCACCGACAGGCTCACAATGTCAATAATCTTGCTAAACCTAAAGTGATTGGTGCCACCAACTTAGGTACAGTTTTACCATTGCTCTAATAGGATGGTGTAACCAACACATTCAAGTGGCAGTAAAGTTTCAACGGCAATAATTCAAGTCCGATCAATCCTCCTATGATTTCTATGCTTTACACGAGTCTGTGAGTAAGCCCATTCTTTTTTGTAAAGAATAACAAAACAAACTAGTATAAATCAACGCTCAAGTCACCACTTACCAAACAAAGCGATTTCTATTGATAAAAAAGAAAAAAAACAAAGCGAGTTCACTGAGCAAAAGCTAAATCTGTTAGGTGATCAGCAATGACATTAGCTTCTCTCTAACCATTTCTATTACAGTGTGGATAAGGAAGTTGCTATGATATGTTGATAAGGCGAAACAAATGGAACAAAATGGTAAATTTCTGTAGCAGTAGCAGAATTTTCTATTAAAGGATTAGCAAAAGAATTGCCCAAACCTTAAACCATTAGATTAAAAAGTATTCTAATTAATATTCCAAAGCAAAGTTGAGATTATTGTGATGGCGTTGTCGTTGTTGGTAGCATAGGATTCATTGACAAAGAGAGTACCAAAAAATAAAATGGGCTGTGTACAAGAGTCTTGACTTTGTCCAATATAATATAATATAATTGATTTTGTTTCATTTGTTTGAAATTCGTACCAATTACTTAAAGTTGGAAGCATTTGTCACTTTGTAAATAAGTGGAAGGAAAAAAGAGAGGGAATCAATAAACTCACGAGAAGCAACAGAGAAAGAAAGGGTTGTTGTTGGACTGATGATTTGTTTTTTTAAAAGCTCTATCTAATATTTATATATGTTTACAAAAGTGTTTGATGAAATGCCGAAATGACTAAAGAGAGAACCCGACTGTACTGCCCAATGCGCTCTTAATGGTAAAAGAGGATTTATGTTTTATGATTGGCTGTACACCAACTATAAACGATTGAGAACCTTATGCTTTGTTTTTATTACATAAGGTCGTGGGTGGTGGATGCACCATGGAAATTTGTGTTCCTATATCAGAAATGTAAAGTGTCAGCAAGTGAATTACAGTGGGTAAAAAGAAAAAAGATAAATCTGTATACGCACTTTTTCTTATTTGACTGACCCCAAACTTTGACTGAGATTCGAAAATTTTCAACCTTGAAAACGATTTCTCTATTACTAACCTAAAGAAAAATACTAACACTTTATGAAATACAAGTGATTGACTATCCACCAATTAAAAATCAATTTTTACGAAGCATTGTGTAATAAAACGGTATAGAGAAAAATTTAAAAACAAGTAACAGGAACCATTATGTAATATGAGTACTAAGCTCTTTTCATTTTTCAGGTCTTCGACCTCCCTTTCTCCTTGAATTCCTTCGTGTGTACAAAAGACTTGAAAGCCTGCGATGGGCTATGTTCGGAGCGAGTAACTCTTCTAACCATTGGGCTTCAGAAACTGAGGACTCCTTTTTTTTTTTTTTAAAGGGAAAACTGAGGACTCCTTTCATAGTAAACTATTTTAAGAAAGTTGTCGGGCTTGATCAAATCTAAATGGGCTTTTTACAAAACTATTAAAAAAGTAAAAAAAAAATTAAATTTACCATATCTTCGAAATATATTAAATTTATAAAATAATATACTCGTATTAATTTATTATAAATTTATCATAAATTTATAAATTTTATATAATTTATTATGAATTTATAATAAAATGATTCAAATAATTCTAATAAAAAATATATAAATTTTATAAAAAAATGGTGAAGGATATTATTTTTCCAATCTAAATCTATCCTCGTTGGCCTTTATTCTATCATCCATCACATTTTTTAAAATTTATATTTTTTTTATCAGGAGTATTTTAGTCATTTTATTATAAATTCATAATAAATTTATTATAAACTGTGTAAAATTTATAAATTTATTATAAACTCATGGTAAACTCTTATAAACTCTTTTTAAACTAATAAAAATATCATATTTTGATAAATATTTTATAAATTCTAATTGATAAATAATTTATAAATATAATAAATTTAAAATTATTTTTAATTTTTCTTATATTTTTATTAAAAGTCCAAATTCGTGGCCTAATTGGCACTGAAAAAATTTTGAGTTTGAAAAGGTAGAATAGTATGGGATCTTTACATTTTTACAAGAAAAATATTAACATGCTACGTTTATACCATATTTTTTAAAAATTTACAATTTTACTAAAAAAAATTTATGTCTTTATATAAATATAAAGAAAAAGCCCCGTCCACTGCATGAATACTATATTAAGAAGCAAATAACAAAAAGAATAGAAAACAAAAAAGTTTTTGACATAAATAACTAAAAAAAGCAATTACTTTTACTAAAATACTATTTCCTAAAAACTATTATTAGAATACTAATTTTTTTAATTAATTAATATAAAAAATAAAAAAGCAATAAAAAGTTCCTAAAAAAAAGCAAATGTCTAACAAAAAGTTAATCCAACTTTTTAACACTTATAATAATTTTATTTTAATTTTTTATTTTAAAAATTTAATATAATAATTTAAAATTTTTTATTTTCTTCTATATTCTATTTTTAATGCTGATCATTAAAAATAAAAAATTCAATCTAACGTTTTAACACTTATGAATAATTTGATTGTAATTTTTTATTTTAAAAATTTAATATAATAATTTAAAAATTTTTACATTCTTTTATATATTCTATTTTACTATTGATTAAATATTAAAAATAGAATTACTTAAAAAGAGTTTATATTAAATTTATATTAAATTTATAATAAATTTATATTCAGTTTATAACAAGTTTAAATTCAGTTTATAAAAATTTAACTTAATATGCAAATATATTTTATTAAAAAAATTGGACTTCAATTCTCTTATAATAAGTCAACATTCTAATTTTATTATATAAAGATATTTTATTAAAAAAATTAAATTTTTATTTACTTATAATAAGTTTATATATAGTTTATAATAAATTTAAATTTATTATATAAACATATTTCATAAAAAAAATTTACTATATCAAAATCAGATTAATTGAACAAAATCATATTACGAAAAAACTAACATATAAATAAAAAATTTCAAATCAATCTCCAAAAGAAGCACATGCAAGAATAAAAAACACAAATATTACTCTAATAAAAATCAAAAACTGAAAAATAAATCACAAAAATACTTACCGATTTGAAGAAAATTGTTAAAAATGACAAAAAATGAAATGGAACAATAGCGACAAATAAAAGAAATAAGGAAAAAGTTATTTTAACTGAGAAAGAAGGAGAAATTTGAATAAAAAAAGTTAAAATACAAGATAAGTACTAAAATCTTGTAAAATTAAAAAAAGACAAAACTGCAGCTAAAATTACAATACTATCCCTGATAAAAATGGAAAAAAAAAAAAAAAAACTTAAAAGCTAGTAAAACACGTAATTATCCGGAATAGTATGTTACACATTTTTGACCCTTTTAATGTTTATATGGATATCCATATTCATTTAACCAGATCGGCTCTAATGTTGATATCTCTTCTTCAATTTTGAATTTCAAATTCTGCAAATTACACAGAGAGTTTATTTTTTTACCCATTTAAATTTAGTTGAATTGAATTTTTTTTTTATTTAAATTTGTTATTATGCCCATAAGTAGTTAAATTAATATTTCTCTAAAATGTATCTCTAAATTGGTTTAATTACTTATAGGTATATTCATTTTTTGTGATTGTTTATTTATATTTAATTCACCTTCTTGGAGCTTAATGTATATGAGTGATTGATCCCTACTTTCACATTTAAGTACTTTAGCCGATGGCTTTAGCTTATGGATTGATGTTTTGGTGTATAGCTGCAGAGGAGAATGCTCACAAGTGAGCTCAAGTTTTTATCTCTTATACCCTTCTTTTGAGTAATACATTTAAAATTACTATGAAAATGTCAATTATACCTTTGCTATCTATCCCTACTTTGATTAATAGAGTGAATGAAAGTGTTGAAATGAAAATCATAGAAATTGAGGGCAGCGTGCAAATTTTTTGAACTCGACCGAATATGACATAACTGATATATTTTAGTTGGATTCGGTCAATTTATATTGCATATACGAGTGAAATTGAAATTATATTTTTAAAAAATTTTAGGTTCGGTCAGTCAGTCAGGATAATTTTTTTTTAACCCGACTCAGACCGACTCTTATATATTTAAATATAAATATATGTATTTTTCTTTTATTTTATCACTTAACTCGATTAAACTCAATCCAACTTTTATGTATTTATATATAAATATATATATTTTTATTTTAAATGTATTAAGTTTTTATCTCTTATACCCTTCTTTTGAGCAATACATTTAAAAATACTATAAAAAATCTCAATTATACCTTTTCTATTTATTCCTACTTTGATAAACAGAGTGAATGAAAATGTTGAAATGAAAATCATAGAAATTGAGGGCAGCGTGCAAATTTTTCGAGCTAGACCGAATTCAACATAATCGATATATTTTAGTTGGATTCTATCAGTTTATATTGTATATACAAGTGAAATCGAATTTATATTTTTTAAAAATTTTAAGCTCGGTCAATTAATCAAGATTATTATTTTTTATTTTAACTCGAACTTGACCGACTCTTATGTATCTAAATATAAATATATATATATTTTATTTTATTACTTAATCTAATTAAACTCAATCCGACTCTTATATATTTATAAATAAATATATATATATATATATTTCTTTTAAATGTATTAAGTTTTTATCTCTTATACCCTTGTTTTGAGCAATACATTTAAAATTACTATGAAAATCTCAATTATACGTTTGCTGTCTATTCCTACTTTGATAAATAGAGTGAATGAAAGTGTTGAAATGAAAATCATATAAATTGAGGGCATCATGCAAATTTTTTAAGCTGGATCTAATTCGACATAATCAATATATTTTAGTTAAATTTTGTTAGTTTATATTATATATATAAGTGAAATTATTTATATTTTTAAAAAATTTTAGATTCGATCAGTTGGTCAGGATAATTTTTTTTTATTTTAACTTGATATTGACCGACTTTTATATATCTAAATATAAATATATGTATTTTTTTTATTTTATCACTTAACCCAATTAAAGTCAATTCAACTCTTATGTATTTTTATATAAATATATATTTTTTTATTTTATTTTATCATTTAATGTGACTAAATTTGATCCGATCCGATAATATTAAAATAAATTTAAATATAAAATTTAAATATTAAATATAAAAAATGGATTATGTTTATCAATTTTGGAGTCTGCACGGATCGATATGTTTGGATTAAAAATTAATTTTTTTTATCGAATTCCATCTAATAATAAAAATTTCAAATTAATATTATCCGAGCTTTTTAAAAATTTTTCAAAACTAAATTAGCACTCTCTACACATTAATCGAACTAAATTTATAAAAATCTCAAATTAATATTATCCGGGCTTTTTAAAATTTTGATCGAAGTAAATTGTATATTATCCAAAGCATCCTCTTGGGGCACCAATATTTAGTTCTCACACATCCCAAGTACCATTGCTTCAAAAGCTAACAAAAAATCAACTTATACAATTAGCACTCTCTTTTATGTGCTTATCTATTGGAGAACTAAAAGCTGGCCACAACTGAAATTATACTTTCCAGCTGAACTTTTCTAAGGTCACAAACAAACATCAAAATCCATCAAAGCCAAAGTCTGGTCCTCTTGATGTTGACGTTGGTTTTTTAATTTTTGTGGAAAATTACTTTTTCAACGATAATTTAATTAACTGGACAAAAGCTATCCAGGGAATCTTCTTCTACGTGACCTCTGACCTGTTCTCATTCACACTGTAAACTCAGCTAATAAGTGAAAGTTCTCACTTTTTATGACAAATTATAACCAAATATTTTATAATTAATTTATTACTTAATAAATATATTCCAAAATAACATTTTTTTAAATATAGCACTAGTTAATTTATGCATACAAGATATATATCTATAATATTTTAAATTAAAATTTAGATGAGAGGAATATAAATTTTTGGTCATTAAACTATGTTTTAATGGCTAGTTAACTTATATCTTACCCACTAATATAATATTGATGTTTGCATATATTTACATAAATATTTTTAGAAAATTATAATAAATAAAATAGAAATAAAATGCTTGACATGGTTGCAAATTATATTAATTAAAGATTGAAGAAAGTTTGGATAAAGCCTATAAAAAATATATGCATGATATGCTTTTTTTTGGAGAAGTATATATATATATATATATTTATATGTGTGTGTGTGTGCGCGCAATATTATTAGTATTATTGCCATCGATACATTTTCCATAAAAATAGAAAAATCACTTTCACATCATCAAAATTGGATTTATTTCCTTTTCATTAACAAACCAGAATAGCCCGAAAATTTTAACTCTTTATATTGAAACTGATTTCCAAAAAGCTTACCTTTTGATTTTAATAAAAATTAGAACAAGCAAATACCTAACTTAATAAAATATATTTATAAAAAAGGGAATGTGACTATTTAATGCCAGCAAAATTTCAATCAATGTTTATGTATATATAATTTTGTTTTTTTTCCTCATCGACTTCATTTTTATTTTTATTTTTTAATTATATTGTTAATAACTAATAGAGCATCTATTCATGACTTTTAAAAATTATATATTTTACTTATGGTACCATTTTATCTTACTTATTTTATTTTCTTTTTAATTTATAAATATTTTAATAAGCTAATAATAGTCAAAACTATAGTAACCAATACCTTAAAATATTAACTTCTAATTAATTGCTCTAACTTATTATTTTTTGAATTTTGTTATTAATTTTCATTGTTGCCAAACTAATTAGTAATATTTATTTTTAAAATAATTATTCATAGTATTTTAATATTTGTTGACTTACATAGCATAAATATTAATTATTTCGATCAAAAGTAATCTAATCAATTATTTAGAGGGTATTTGACTTAACTTATAAAATTTAACTTATAAGCGTTAAGTAGTTATAAATTAATAGAAGCTTATAAGTATTTAAAATTTTAATCAGTTAAATATTTATTTTAATTGTTTATAAGTAGCTGATAAGTATTTAATATATTTAGCAAAAAAAATAACTTATAAATATATTTATTATTAAAATAATAAAAAATAATATAAAGTTATATTACTAAGAGTATTTATTAGAATAAATAAAGATAAAAAATAAATTATTTGGTCAAATTTATCTTATAAGCACCAAAATAATAAATTGGTACTCTCAATTTATTTTTTTTACTTTTAAGCTCAGTTTATAAGTTTATAAAGTTGTCTAAATAAAAACGTCGTCTTAAATTTAGAGTTTATAAGTAGTTTTGATCGGTTTATAAGTTAAGACAAATACCATCTTAATTAATTTATAAAAAGATAAAATTACAAATTATAAATAATTTTTTGAACATAGAAAATAATTTTAAGGAGCATTTTTAACTGAATGTATAATAATAATAATTATATTTTTTTTTGGAAATGAATGTATAATTATTTAATTTCCAAAAACTGAATAAAATAAGTTAAGTATCGAAAATCTTTGAATCAATTAATGTGTATTCTGTATTCTTTTTTGGGTGAGTTCCTTCCACTGTTTTTCTTTTTCCATTATCTCCTCCTCTGTTTTTGTAAAAATAAAACTCAAATTAACAGTATGGAAGCAGACAATATTTTTTCCCTTGAACTAAAACACAAAGTAGTCCTTTGTTCGAGTCAATATTTTTTCTTTGTAGAAGACATCGAACCCCACCAATGGAAAAAAAAAACAGAACTGGTCTATTTCACCCACACACACCATTGATATTTTAACTTTTTTTTTTAGCTCGAACCCTTATAAATAATTTTTGGAGGATTGAATCCTAATTTTTTGTAAAGAGTAACATCAGGTGGCCCCTAATATCCTAATATCTGGTAGTTGATATTTTGATATTTTAACTATTTGATCCCACACACTCACGAGAAGTCACACACACACACACTCTCTCTCTCTCTCTCTCTTTTGCTTTCTCTCTTATCATGAATTGCTTTACTTTCTCCCTTTTTCTCTTTATCTGGTAGCTTCTTCTTGTTCCTTTTTTTTCTTTTCCATGGATCATAGAGTTTTGTTGCTTTATGTGTTCTGTTTTGCTGTGCTTCTTATTAGTACTAAAACATGGGCAGAAGAAGACATGATTATAAATCCAACCCAGTTGGAAATGTTTGTTGATGAGCTTCCAGATATGCCCAAAATACTTGGTTATGATATTGTTAACAGTGTTCCCAAGCCTAAGAGACTTAGGATTGGCATGTTCAAGAAGAAATGGGTAAGTTCAATTTATAATACCAGCTTTTGCATATATAATGTTGAAAATTTATTGCATTTTTTATTCTTTAATTTCTGAGTTTATTTTATTTATTGGACATGAATTTTGGTGTAATTGGAAATTCATGGGAATCACTAAAACCCCTTTCTTATGCTTTAGTTTCCTTTCATAATTTGTTCAATATAAATAATCCTTAAATCCTACCATTACCGCTGTGCTTTCACCATTTATACTAAACTAACAGTTTTTGGCCACTTCAAGTTTGATGCATTTAAAAAAAAAAAATTTCCTTTTTTTTTAAATTTAAATAAACTGAAAAGCTATTAGTTTTTTTTATGTAATTTTATTTTATAATAACATGAATTGGGAACCATCAAAATGATGCCTCTCTTTTGGCATTGCTTTAGACGGTTCCATTTATTCCTTTCGGCTACTTATTAAGTTGGGTATCCTGTTTATCTTTTTTGCAATACTTGTTCATTGGAACAACTTTTGTCTGTACAACAATTTGATATTTACTTAAACCTCATACTAAAATATTCAAAGCTGTAAACTTCAATTTCATTTTACATAATTTAATGGGATTCCCCAATAGAGTGCGTTGCTAATATTTAGTTTTTTACTTTATATACAAGTCATACACAGATTAAAGGGCAAAAAAAAAATTATACAAATTAAATATTTAACAGATTCTTTTTTTTATCTATATATTCTATAATTTGAAAAAAAAAAAGTGATTTTATTTTAGAAAATTTTTTATATAGAGTTAGTCCATATTTCTACACATAAATCAGACCAATCATAAATTATAAATTAAATTATAATATTTAAAAATTAATTTAAATTATTTTTTTTAAATTACGATTTATAATTAACTTAATTTATAAATAAAATTACGGGCTAAGTCTAACTAAAAATTTTTCTTTATTTTAAATAAACATTATAATTCACTTTTATTTTATTTTATTCCTTATTAATTTATCTTTTATTTATTTTTTATATTTGCTTTTAAATTTTATTACTTTTATATCCTTTTGCATATTTTTATTTATAATTATTTTATTTTAATTTTTAAATTGAAGTTATATATTTAATTTTTTTAAAAATAGTTTAAAATAAATATATTATTAGTTATATTTGAATTTAAAATTTTATATTATTTTATTTTATTTTTGATAATTTTTTTATGTTTGTGAATCATAGTTCTTAGAACAATAACATTTAAAATTTTTTATCTTTTTATTATTATTTTATTTTTACTTTTAAATTATCACTATAAATTTAAATATCTTAAAAATAATTTAAAATAAACATATTAACTATAATTTTTAATAGTATATACTAATTATAATTAAATTTAAAATTTTATATTATTTAACTTATTTTTAATAGATTTTTTATCCACTTAAAACTATTTTTATTATATTAATTTAGATTAAATTTTAATATATTTATTTATAATTTATCATTTTTATATTTTTCATATTATTTTTAGATAAATTTATATTTTTTTCTCTTAGAAAAAATTAACAAGCAATAAATTCATTTATTATTTTATATCTAAATTACTAATTTTAATTATTTTTCACATTTTTAAGAAAAGTTATAGAATCAAAAATTAATATTTTGATTCTTTTATCAATAAAATTTTAAATTAATTAAAAAAAATCTAATATACTAAATATTTTTTATTAAGAGTAAAATAAAAAACAAATAAAATATATAAAAAATAAAAATAATATTTAAAAAATTATAAAATAATTATATCATTTATTTATTTATACTTAATTGATAATATTTTATAATAATTATATTAATATTTTATTTATTTATGTTCAATTCATAATATCTATTTTTAATTTATAATTTATTTTTTTATTTAAAAAAATATTAATTTTATTTTATACTATTTATAAAATAGTGAATATATATATATATATATATATATATTTGAGAAGCAAAACGGGGGGTGATTCTATTATTTAACTATATTATTAATTTTAATCTTTTTTCTTTGATAGAAATTTCACCGGAACCTACCGGCAACACCAGTGTTTGCATATGGCTTATCGAAACCCAAAGCAACCGTCCCTGGTCCAACAATTGAAGCCATTCATGGGGTTGACACCTTTGTGACGTGGAAAAATCACCTCCCTTCAAAGCACATACTTCCATGGGATCCAACAATTCCAACAGCCATACCTTCGACAAAGAAAGGCATTCCTACAGTGGTGCACCTCCATGGTAGCATTGGTGAACCTGAGAGTGATGGACATGCAGAATCATGGTTCACTAGTCGATTTGAGGAAAAAGGACTCACTTGGACCAAGAAAACATATCATTACCATAACTTTCAGCAACCAGGAAATTTATGGTACCATGATCATGCCATGGGGTTGACTAGAATCAATTAAATAGCTGGTCTTATTGGAGCTTACATTATCCGTCACCCTGTTGTTGAGGCTCCACTTGTACTACCATCTGGTGATGAGTTTGATCGGACATTAATAGTGTTTGATCGTAGTTATCGTACTAATGGTTCCATATACATAAATTCCACCGGAAACAATCCCTATATACATCCACAATGGCAACCTGAGTATTTTGGTGATGCAATTATTGTAAATGGCAAGGCATGGCCACTTATGAAAGTACGACGTTGTAAATATAGATTTCGCATCATAAATGCCAGCAATGCAAGATTTTTCAGATTCTTTTTCACTAATGGCTTAGCATTCTTCCACGTTGCAGCTGATTCCGTTTATCTCGAAGAACCTGTCTTAACCAATGAAACTCTCTTAGCTCCATCTGAAGTTGCTGATGTGGTTGTTGACTTTTCAAAGTCAAAGTCGGAAACTGTTATCCTAGCTAATGATGCACCATACCCCTACCCATCTGGGGATCCAGTCAATGAAGCTAATAGTAAAGTAATGAAATTTATCATAAAAACAGATCAAGAAATTGACATATGGAGAGTGCCTAAAAAGTTGATAGAATACCCTTTTCCAAATTATCTAGTACATCACAAACACGGTATATTGCTATGTATGAATATACAAGTGACATTGATGAACCAACTCATCTTTACATCAACGGAAAATCTTACGAAGAACCAGCGTCTGAAATCAGGGGCGGAGGCAGGTGGGGTCGTGTGGGGGCTGACGACCCCCCTATCGGCCGCCGGACATACAAATCGTCGGACCTTTCAGCTCCCTCAGCCCCAGCCACCCTCAGCCCCCTTCAGCCCCTCACCAGCTCAGATCCCTCAGCTTTCAGCCCCTCTCTCACAGATCCTGGCTCCGCCATTGTCTGAAATCCCAAAAGAGGGTACCACAGAAGTATGGAACGTGATCAATCTAACGGAGGATAATCATCCATTGCACATGCATTTGGGATTATTTGTGGTAATTGATCAAACGGAGTTGGTCAATGAGGAGTAGTTTAAAGCTTGCATGTTGAAATTGAACGATGCGATGAAGTGCAAAATAGAAAAGTATGCACGTGGTAAGAAATTAGAGGCGAGGGCCTATGAGAAAGGGTGGAAGAACGTGTACAAGATGACGCCCGGATATGTGACAAAAATTTTAGTGAGATTTGGTTATATACACTCGAATTCATCTTATGCATTTGATGCAACTGCAGAACCTGGTTACGTCTACCACTGCCATGTAAGTCTTTCCAAATTGTCACGGGTAGTGCCTTCCATAAAATTCCAAGCACTGTAGGCAGCCATTATTAATGTTTTTGTAGATATTGCTGTTTTGTATTGTTCTGGTCTTGGATTTGGTTCTTGAAAAATTAAAAAATGGTTTCTTGCTGCAGATTTTGGATCATGAAGACAATGTCATGATGCGACCCATGAAGTTAATTCATTAAGGTGGCGAACTGGGAACATCATACCAGTACAAAGATAATAAATTATAAGTAAGGTGCTTACTTTATTTTATTTATTCTTCTTAAGTCTTATTATTATCTCTTAATTTTATTGTTTTTTGGGCAGGATGGCAAGTTAATACTCAATTTACTGGGGAAGTCGGAGGAAGACCAATTATAAAAATTATAGTGCTTTAAAAGTCATTAGTGCTAATACCACAATATAGAATGTGAGGTTTTTACAGTGTATTAATATTTATTGTTAACAAAGCTCCACCTGTTGTTATTTTTTTTTATCAGTGGAAGAATAATTTAAGGTAAAATATGTGAAGATTGAAATGGTACACGAACTCTGCTTTTTATTTACATTAACGATTTGTGAGTTAATATTTACTATTGTTGACAGTTTTACTTAATCATAAAATAAAATAAAAATTGAACGTATAACTTCTTATATATTAAATGTTATGAAATCAATTGAAATTATAATAATAATTATATTAATCTGATATTGAGCTTAATTTCAAGCCAGCGCGTTAATCCCCTGGTTATTTACCTTGACCTGTTGACATCTCTTCTCATTATAGGGATTAACAACTTCAAAAGTAATTATATATATTTTTATAATATTAAATTAAATTCCAAATAATTATTTTTAAAAAATATTTTAGAAATGGTATAGCTTATTTTCGATTATTCCTACTCCAATTAGTGATTCTTACCTTTTATAATCCTAATAGCCAAAAAAAAAAAAAGGTTCACGAAAGCAAAATTGGGCTCAGAAACCTCTAAGGAGTGGCCCAATATCCATAACCTCTTCCTTACATAAAAAGACAAGAAGGGTAAAATCGTCAAGTAAAATATCTTCACAACAGCGGAAGCAGTCTCAAACCAGCTCTTATGAGACAGGGTCCAGACCAATAACCAGTAACCACCGTACCAGACAATGGCAATGACAACATTCTATCACAACCGTCCATTCCTTCCATTAACTACCAAATCAAAACATTCCACTCGACCAAAGCTTTCCTGTTTCGCTCCTCACTGTTGGAGTAAGGTAAATCTTAATGTCACTTATACCGATATATAATGTCAGTGAAGAACTGTAAATTAAATTGGAGTCAGATTTTTCGTTTTTGTCTTTGTTTTTTTTTTCGAATGGATGCAGTGCAGAAGGGAGTACACCAGTGTAATGATAGTCCCGACTGGAGTCGGAGCCGCCATTGGTGGATACGCCGGCGATGCTTTACCGGTTGCTTGTGCTTTATCTTCAGTTGTAGATTGCCTTATCACTCATCCTAATGTATGTTGCCCTTTTTTTTTTTGAAATATAGAATTTGTGTTTTAAGTGTTTTGATTAACATTTTTGCTCCGAAAATATTTCACAGGTGCTTAATGCTGCAATGCTTTACTGGCCTATGCCTAATGTATTATATGTTGAAGGTTATGCTCCTGACCGTTTTGCAGAAGCTTTATGGGCTCTTCAGCCTGTTCACCAAAATAAGGTATATATAATGTTTAATTTTGTATTAGATTGGGGTAAGTGCTGATTATTTTGTTATCATTTATTGGACGTGTTCTGAAGTAGGTAGGATTGATTATTGATAAAGGAATAGAGGAAGAGCTTCGAATTCGCCATTTGCAAGTTGCTGACGCCACTAGAGCTTCCCTTGGATTGCCTGTTGTTGAGTATATTGTCACTGATACCCCATTATAGGTGCACTTGTTTTTATTTTTCTTTGGGTCAATGGGATTACAAAGATTTATGCTGCTGAATACTTTAGTTTGGGTTATTTGGAAATCTAATTTCCAAAATTAGTTGAACTATTTGTTGGATGGAATAGTAGTGACCATTTGAGTTGTGGTTTGCCAATTGATATAAAAATTTGATGGATGCTATACATACGTTACCATCTTTCTGTTTGTTTAGTACTTTCTCTATACAATGTCAATTCTAACCTGTCACTTCTTTAAGAAAGTCAGTATTTGTGCTGTTCTTTTTTTATATAGTTAAAATCTGAATTATGTGTTTTCTAGAAAAAAGAAAATAATACGAATCTTTTGATCAATATGATTGCGAGAGCATAAATCTTATTCTTTATTACAGGAGGAAAAATGGGTTGATCCAAAGAGTGGGCAATCAACTGGCAGGATTAAAAGTCCTGCTTCACTGTTACAAGCTGTGCAGACTTTAGTTAACCGATCTCAAGTGAATGCTATTGCTGTGGTTGGACGGTTTCCAGATGATGATGTTGAAGATGTTGAAGATTATCGTCAGGGAATGGTATGAAAATTCCATTTTTCATGTTACCATATTATTATACATCTTTACGGTTTTGGATGTATTGCGTGTATGAAACGGGATTCCAAAAATTTTACGGAAAACTATTCTTGAAAGGCCTTTAATTGTGCCCCAGCTTTTCATTAAGTGCCTCAATGCCAAGTACTTTCAAATCATTACTATCCTTTAAGCAGCGAGTTGGTATAACAATATAATTTAATTAAGCAAATATGCTAGTGTTGCTGCTGTCTTGCTTCGTCATACTTATTTTTCTTCCTGTCCACCTTGTACATTTTCGAGCCTTATATGGCAATGGCAGTTTTTCAATCAGAATTGAAAATATTTCCGGATTGGTAATTTGGGTTTACCTGATTTGATTTCTTTTCACTGTTTTATTTTGGAAAGAATATGGGAAAGGAAAATGATGTCTGTAAAGAACTAAATTTAGGAGCCCATATCAGCATTTTCCATATTCAGTTCTCTATTGTTCATCTAGTACTGAGAGATGCCTCTGTCATACTTGTTGTTTTTCGTCTCCTTGGGGACTTCCAGTGGTAAAAGCTCTAGATCTCTATCAAGAGGTTTCAAATTTGGACCTTGCTAGTGGATTGTTTTGGGGGGGGGGGGGGGGGGGGGGGGGTGGGTTGGGGTGGGGGGTGGTGTGTTTTAGGGAGAGATGGAGGATAATGGTTGGTAAAAGCTACTCCTTATTGTGTATCTCATCCAATGAAAAAAAACCTAGTTATGTTTCTTAATCATATCCATCGTTGTTGATTATCTTCTCGTCCAACCCTTGCTCTTATGCTCTGAACACAAGAAATTTCTTTGATCCTGTTATGCAGCTCTTATTTTTTGTGTATTTTCACATACAGAACTGCACCTTTTTTTATTTTCACTTATTCAGTTAAAAAATAAAGAACTTGACATCATGATCAGCTGCTTTAGTTATTCTCCTTAGACTGTTTTCCTCTTCTTTTGGCTGCAGGGGATAGATGTACTGGCAGGAGTAGAAGCAGTTATAAGTCATCTAGTAGTGAAGGAATTCCAGATTCCTTGTGCACATGCTCCAGCGATGCAGCCTTTTCCCTTGACTCCATCTATTTGTCCCAAATCAGCTGCTGAGGAGGTTTGTGAACTTAAACAAAAAAAGTAGTGGCAACTGAATTTTAGGAGTGGATCTATGTTGCTATATGTGTGAGTGCATGAATTCTAGGCCATATTTGAACATTTAGGTTGCCACAGGGATTGAATTCCATAAGCAATTACAGGCTGGGATAGACAGTTTTAGCAGAAGATTTTAGAAAGCACGGGATTTCACAATGTGTCATTTTTTAATTGACTCTGAAAATTCTCATTTTGTAGCCAATGATAAGCATTTCATTAAACAAAAGAAAAGGGATAAAAGTTTTTGCTTTTGGGAGGGTGGGGAGATGTGGGTTTGGAATTTGCCAAATTTGTTGCAATTGATGAAAAATGATGCAAACTATTTGTTGAAACAAAATTTGACCTCTTCAAACTGTTGGAAGCTTGTATTTATCTTTCTAATTATTGTAATTTAGGTGTTATAGTCCTACTCACAACCAATCAATATTATGATCATAATGATCAGCATCCTCATTCAACCATGAGAGTACCCATGTTTTCGTGGCATTCTTTCCTGATGAACAGTTGAAGCCTAATCGGAACCATAGAGGTTTGATATAGTATTATTAGGAAAGTAAATGCACATAGGTACAATGGAACATATTAGAAGTTTATGCTATCATTTTTCTAGTGGAGCACTGAACAAAAAATACACAACCTTCTCATGTATTCATTGGATGTGTGTCTGAACAGAACTGAAGCAACGAAGGAACTATCAATGGAATACAGAAAACTCTAGAAGCAGTTATGAAGAATTCATCTTCTTTTATTACCTCAATCGAAAGATACAATGCTCAATATATATACACTGTTTTATTGCTTAGCTGTCAAGTAGATAGTAACTAACTAAATGGAGAATGTTAGTGTTACAGAACTGTGAGTTATAAATAACATGCACAACATCCCCCCCTCAAGCTGGAGTGGGAGAGAAATCAACCAATCCAAGCTTGGAAACAAAACTCTGAAAATGGCAGTTGGATAAATATTTGGTGAAGAGATCAGCTAACTGCATGTTGGATGGCAAATGAGGTGTGGAAATGAGTCCATTAGTGAGCTGAGTTCTTACAACATGACAATCAATATCAATATGCTTAGTTCTCTCATGGAAGACTGGATTATTAGCAATGTGTATGGCAGCTTTGTTGTCACAATGCAAAGGTATTGGAGTCTTAACTGGAACATTGAATTCTGCCAGTAAAGATGTTAACCATTGAAGTTCACAGACAGTGGTTGCCATGGCTCTATACTCCGACTCAGCTGAAGATCTGCTTATGGTGTTTTGTTTCTTAGATTTCCAAGATACTAGAGAAGTACCTAAGAAGACACAATATCCAGTTGTTGATTTTTTAGTATCTGCGCAGGATGCCCAATCAGCATCAGTGAAGGCCCTTAACTTCATATCATTTGATGAAGGAAAGAACAATCCTTTGTAACTTGTACCTTTTAGATACTTGACAACATTCAAGGCAGCTTTGAGATGAGTTTGAGTTGGAGCTTGCATGAACTGACTAAGTTGTTGTACTGCAAAACTGATATCTGGCCTGGTAAGAGACAAGTAGAGTAATCTTCCAAGAAGTCTTCTGTAAACATTTGGATTATCCAAATGAGTATCCATATTAGCAGTAAGTTTGATTCCTTGTAAGTAAGCACTACTGACAGATTTGGCATGATGCAATCCAGTATCTTTAACAATGTCAGTAATGAATTTGTGTTGAGTAATTAATAAACCATCTATTGATCTTGCTATCTCAATGCCCAAGAAATATTTGACTGGCCCCAAGTCTTAATTGTAAACTGCTGATGAAGATGCTTCTTAAGATCATTGATTAATAATTCTGATGGACCTGCAATTAAACAATCATCGACATAGACTAGTATAGCCAAAAAACAATCAAGTTGACCTTTTGTAAACAAACATTGATCAAACTGAGATTGTTTAAAACCGTAAGCAATGAGACAAGAGGTAAGTTCTTTATTCCATTGTCTTCCAGCTTGCTTCAGTCCATATAACGACCTCTGTAGTTTGCAAACCTGTCCAGATTGAGCTTTATCATAACCAGGAGGAATTTCCATATAGATGTCTTCATCAATACTGCCATGTAGATAGGCATTGTTGATGTCCAACTGATGAATTGGCCAATGAAAAGCAGCAGCAACAGACAGTAAAACTCTGACAGTAACCAACTTAGCCACAGGAGAAAAAGTTTGATTGTAATCAAGTCCCAATAGTTGGCTATACCCTTTAGCAACCAATCTGGCCTTGAATCTATCAACATTGCCATCTGGATTAAATTTGACCCTGTAAATCCACTTACAACCAATAGGTTTAATATGAGAAGGTAAATCAACAAGTGTCCATGTATTATTACTTTCAAGAGCATTTAACTCCTTATTCATGGCATCTACCCAATTCTTATCCTTTTTAGCTTGATGATAACTACTAGGTTCATGAATAGTAGACAAATGTGCTACATAACCAAGGTATGAAGGTGAAAAATGGAAGTTGTTTGATTTGGTAATACAATTGGATTGGGGTTTAGAAGTGATAAAGTCTTGTAACCAAACCGGTGTGGCTTTGTTTCTGGTACTTCTTCGCAGTGGAGGAGGATCAAGAAGCATTGAAACTGGTTCAGTAGGATGATGTAATACAATTTTATTTGGTTCAACTTCTGGAGTATAAGAAATATCTTGTATTGTGGTATCTGCTGTAGAAGGAGTATTAGTTGGTAAAGAATGAGCAGTTTCAGGGAATGATGAAATATGTGTATTTGGTTCTGTTATACAATTTGGTAAAGTGAAATTTAGAATGGTTTCAGGTTGAGAATAATGAAATGGAAAGACATTTCCAAGGAAAATAACATCTCTGGAATGCAGCAGTTTTTGAGAAAGGAGATTATATACTTTGTATCCTTTATGTTGCTGTGAGTAACCCAAGAACACACAAGGATCAGCTCTGGGTTCAAATTTGGGTTTATGAGGTGTGTTATTTGTAGCATAACATAGACAACCCACAGTCTTGAAGAAGGAGTAATCAGGTGGCTTGTGATGTAATCTGTGAAATGGTGTATCCCATTTCAAATTTTCTGAAGGAAGTCTATTGGTAATAAAGGTAGCTGTTAACAGAAGTTCAGACCAAAACTTCTTGGGGAATTTAGCTTGATGCATAAGAGCCCTTGCTATTGTTAATAAGGTTCTATGCTTCCTCTCCACAATTCCATTTTGCTGTGGGGTATACATACAAGTTTTTTGATGTAAAATGCCTTGGGTTTGAAAGATGGATTGACAATGTTGATTTACAAACTCAGAACCATTATCAGATCTAATAGCTCTTACTTGTTTCTGAAATTGAGTTTTAATGAGGGTAAGAAATGTTTGAAGTGCAGATGGCACTTGTATTTTGGTTGTGAGCATGAATGTCCAGCAATATCTACTAAAATTATCAACAATAGTCAGCATATAGGTAGCATTTGTAACTGATTTTACTGCATAAGGACCCCACAAGTCCACATGTATTAATTCAAATGGTTCAACAGTAGAAATTTCATGAATAGGGAATGGCAATCTTACTTGTTTAGCAACAGGACAAACTGGACAAAGTATATCTCCAAATTCACAATTCTCCAATCCATTTTCATGTTTTAGTCTCTTATAAGAGACATGTCCTAACCTAGCATGCCACAAGAAAGCTAGGTGCTTATTATGACTAGAACAATTAGAAATGACAGAAAAGTTCTCATTATTGGTGAATGAAGTATCAGTCAAGTAATATAAGTCTTCATGCACTCTCCCCACAGCTAAAAAAGCTTCAGTCCGTAAATCATGAAATAAACAATATTCAGGATATGAGTGAACAGATAACTGACATGTTTTGGTTAAAAGGGATACTGAGATAAGGTTGCAGGTAAATGAGGGCACATACAGTACATTGTACAATGTCACTCTATGGTTTAGTTTAATGTTACCAACATGTGTCACAAGTCTGGTTGTGTTATCAGGGAACCTCACTTTCTTTGGTGGATACAGTTTATATATTTGATCAAAAAAGGAAAGATTGAAGGTTATATGGTCAGTAGCACCTGAATCCACTATCCAATTACTTTTGCAATTAAAATCAATACTAGAAAGAACTGAATTAAGCAAAGTACCAGCAAAATTGACTGTTCTGATGTTGTTGTCACCAGAATCCTCAGCAACAGCAGGTGCCTTTGCTTTAATAAACTTCTGGAATTCCTGGAACATTTCAGAAATATTGTTGTCTTCAGATTGGTGCTGATGAAGTGGAGTATCATCAATGTGAACTATGTTAGCTGCCACTGATCCAGGTATGTTGATCCCTTTCCTCTTCTGCAATTCTATAAACCAGTCAGGATATCCATGTATCTTAAAACAGTTTGCAATAGTATGCCCAGCCATTTTACATTTGGTACAATACTGATCTGCCTTGTTCATCTTCCTGCTAGAGTTGAAATTCTGATTTCTAGTGTAACCAAAATTGTTCTGTCTGTTATAGTTGTTGCCATAGTCATTGTTTCTCCGAGTAAGCATAACAGCTGAAATTTCACTTGATTCAATACTGTCAGAAGTCTGCACCTCTCTTTGTTTCTCAACACTTAAGATCATTGAATATGCTTTGTTAATAGATGGAAATGGATCCATTAAGAGAATTTGGTTCTTGACATTATCATAAATGTCTCCTAACCCTAGCAAAAATTGCATTAATCTTCTATTGTTATCATACTCCAAAATTGCTGCATTTTGATTACAACACAGGTAAAGGTGCAAGACAAAGTAATTCATCCCATCTCCTTTTGAGATTTGTGTAATAACTGGTTACTGATTCATTTCCTTGTTTATATCCAGAAATCTCCCTCTCAATTTGATAAATCAGTGGGCCATTACACTCACCATACCTTTGTTTTAACTCATCCCAAAGAATCTTTGCTGTCTTGCAAAAAACGAATGCATCAGAAATATCCTTGGATACATCATTGATCAACTAAGAAGATACCATACTATCAGCTTGAATCCACTTGTTATAATTCTCTGATCCAATTTCTGGTTGTATTATGATTCCATCGATGAAACCTAGCTTATTTTTAGCTCTAAGAGCTGTGATAACAGATCTGCTCCATGAAAGGTAATTTGGTCCTTTCAATGGAGAATTCACTAGCTTAAAATCAGGGGACTCTGAGTTACTGATACTCAGAGGATCATTGTCATTGTTTCTAGAAGTGATTGCAGTAATTAAACGAGCAATATCTTCATTTGTCATCATTTTCGTTTTAGAGATTAATTGAAACAGCACAAAACACAGATTTACAAACAGAGATTAGAAGTAAAATTTCTTACTTGCTTTGTTGCTTTGATACCATGAACAGAACTGAAGCAACGAAGGAACTATCAATGGAATACAGAAAACTCTAGAAGCAGTTATGAAGAATTCATCTTCTTTTATTACCTCAATCGAAAGATACAATGCTCAATATATATACACTGTTTTATTGCTTAGCTGTCAAGTAGTTAGTAACTAACTAAATGGAGAATGTTAGTGTTACAGAACTGTGAGTTATAAATAACATGCACAACAGTGTCACATCTAATCTTATGCAGTTTAGTATTTTCTATGTTTCCTCTCTTTCTCTCTCTCTTCTATATGCATTTTGATTCAAAAGCCCTTTTCAACAGATTGGATACACTTTCTTGCCCTGTGTTCTTGCTGGGCTAAGTAAAGCACCACAATATTTGGTAAAGAACTCCCAGTTCTCAAAGAAGGGTTGCCTATTAGCAAGTGATGTTGATAAGTGTTGTTCTTCCTATAGATGCTTGTTGTGGAGAGGGTGCTCTTGCTTTTGCAAGAAATAAACAAAACAAGGTAGAACTTCAAAATGGTGACCTTAAATCAGATTTCTCTTGCTTATAAAGAATTTTGGTCCGTTCTTGTAAATGCATTTTGGCTTATTATCACTTGGTTTACCTTGCAGTGTCCATAATTCTGACCCATGAGCAATTTTATTTGGCCACTGATACTTGTAATCAAACTGATGGCTTTCCCTTTTCAGCCACGTATAATTACTGTGGAGGAAAATGATACAGTTCTCAACACTACACCAGATAAACTTGGGATTGAAGCGGTATGGGTTGAATCTCTTGAACAATCATTCTCTTTAATCATGTTCCTTTGCTTGTTTTAGAGTTGCTATCATTTAGGACCTTCAGAATTATTTAAATTTTATTCTTCCGACAGCTTCGCAAAGACATGTAAATTGATACCGAGCATTTGTTGTTTTCAAGCGTGTTTTATTTTTCAATATCTTATAATTTTATTTGAAAACATTGCTGAACCTGCTCTTAGGAATGACTGACCCTAAATTAGGCATATTTTAAGAAGAAAAGGTGGAAGTAGTACTTCTATCAGCCTCCACTATCCTTTGTCCTTGTTATTATATTTCCACTCTACCTTATAGTAGCTTAGGCTTTTATAAAACAAACCAGCAAGTTTGCATAATTCTGAATCCCTTGCTCCATCTCTTTTGACCAGTCTTACTATCTCTTGAGGGCCAGGTATTAGAATTTAGGCTATTAACCTTTTTGCCAATTGGGAACATATTGACTTCCAAATTCTAATATTTCCCATTTGTAAGATCATTTACAGAGTTATCTCCGTTGGATAGATTCCTTGTTAGGCACTATCTGGTTTCTTCATATGAAAGGGCCTTTCTTTGGTAGTTAAAGTTTTGTATTTTCTTGTATATATGGTTATATGTATCTTAGAAATATTTTAGTAACTTTTGTTTGATTAGAAGACAATTGAAATACTACGTTTCAGGCTATAGCATTTTACAGGATTGTTGGAAAAAACAAAAAGTACCATAGGGATAAGCTAGATCACAACTTACAAGGCTAATATGATAATTATTTCTTGATCTTGGCAATTACAACCAATAGTATACTTGCACCTAATATGCTTCTAACTTCACTGCATTGATTATTGGGAGTCATTTACTCGTTGATTTCTTTCACCAGATTATTAAGATATTATGATTGTTTCAAAACTAAGCAAAAGTGGAATTCTCTTTCAGGTCATAGTCTCAAACTAATGGGAAGCAATTGGTGTTATTGCAGCTCACAAGGCAGGAATAGATCCATATTCTCTCCGAAGAAACAGAATCGGTAATGTTCAATGCACTTCCTTTGCACCAGCTAATGGATTTGCAGTTTCAAGTGTCTCATCCATAACATGATTTAAGAAGAATGATATTAGTTTGCTATTTTCCTTTCTACATGATGAAAAACTCATCATTCTTTCATTCATGACAACTATAGATCAAAGCATTAATGAAAAGGCCAATTAATTTTTCATGATGTATGATTGGAGAAGACAGTGGAAAACTCAAAATTATATTTTTAGCATGATATAATGTTAGTTATAGAGAATTATTAGCACTAACAATCAAATTAGTTCCGCTAATAAGCGAATCTGAATGCATGGGGAACCACATCCTATGTGAGTGCAAGCATGCAGTTGTTATCCCACCTAATTTTCTTCTTGTTAAAATGATGATTCCAAATCCTTCAATTCGAATCATATGAACACTCTAAATGAATGTGTTTAGTTAGAATTTAGAAATAAAAATTCTCCTAGAATGCACAATTATTATGATTAGTTGATGTATACACTTTATGATTTACTTAATTTGTCTATCTAAAAATTTTCCCAATTAATGTTTATATTGCTTGACAAGTTTAAAAAAAAGGAAAATCCAATTATTCTTGCTTACCTCAGTTGCATAGGTATTTTTTTTAATGATATATGTAATACTATTTTATGCAAATATTGATTGACATATTTTGTATTTCAAAAAAATTAAGAAAAAATAATTATACTTTATTAAAAATATATATATATATATATTTATTATATCTATTTTAATATGAGGTATTTATTAAATATTTTTAATAAATAATATTAAATAAAAATATAATAAAAATTTTAACATGTTAACTAACTTGTTGAAATAATAAATGAATTGTAATTTAAAATAAATAAAAAAATGTGATTGTTAATTTGAGACAAAATGAGTATTATAAATTAAGATTCAAAAGCAATAATATTACCACGTTTGATAAGAAATATTATGTTTTCTCTACTATTATAAAATGTTGAAAATATGCTTAATTGCTACAGAAAATCAAGCAAAGTTAAATAAAAAAATATAAAATTTAAAAAATAAATCAAGTAATTCATATTTTATGAATTTTACTTATTATAATTTCTCTATAAAAAAGCTATTTGATAAAAATAAAATTGAATCAGTTCATACAACTCTATTAAAAAGTAACATAAAAGAAAAAAAAAAGAAAAGAAAAATTACTTCCTAATTACATAGAAATTTAAGTGCAAGATTGTCGTATCCATTAAACATGAAAAATTATTTGTCATTAATGCAAAGCAATGAGAAATGTTCTTTTGGTATTTCTCTAAAAGTTTGATGAACAGAAAGTAAGGAATAAAAATGCTGGAAGTGGCCATTGCTTGAATAAAATCAAATGTCACAAATCAATTTTTTTTTTCTTTTCGGTATTGATGTGAAATGGGTCTTCTAAGTACAATAATTTCCATCGGGATTCAACGTACCAACTAGTATATTTTTGTTTAATTAGTAGGATAAATGGGACCTATTGTTTATGAATGTGATTTTTCAATTTTGTTATTTTCTAATTAATATAATTCGAATAATGTTGCAGGATAATATTTAAATAAAAATATTATTGGAGAATATAAATAATCTCATATTGCAATAATATAATAAATTATAATGATTTATGAAATTGTATAAATTGAATCTTAATGCAAACTAATTGATTTTATGTGGGATAAGGAAAAAAAATCCCATATGTATGATAATTAATGTGCATTTGGCTCAACGTCCAATATTATCTGTGTTATGGACGAAATTGAATACGAATTCTTTTCTTTTTTTTTTAATTTCAAAATTTTGAATTTAATTAATAAATTCTTTCAGGTCAATAAAATTTTGATTTAGGAATAAAGATAAAATTGAGATCCTAGAAACTTTAGTCGATTTCTGACATTTATTTTGATTGTTGAAATATAATATTTTAGTTTTATTTAAAAAAAGGAAAAAAAAAAAGTAAACACCCAATTGTTACACCGCACTGGAACGGATAACGTGGGGGCAATAGTGTAGGGTACAGACTTGTAGATTTGTTATATTTGCTTGGTTGTATAAATTTGTCTATTTTTATATCTCCAAAAAATTTTTTTTTTAAAAAATCTCAACTTCCATCCAAGCAAAGTCCATAGAGAAAAAGAAATACAAGTATCGCTTTGTCTGGGTTAGGCATCATATGTGTATCAAACTACAGCAACCATGTATTTTCCCGATTGAGTCTCAGACTCCCATTATCTTTCATTTCTTTTTTTAAATAATAAATTAAAAAATTAACAAACATTTACATATTGCATAAATTAATGAAAAAATAATGTTAATTAGTTTGAATGGTTCTTTTAATGCATTCTTAATTAGATTAATTTTTGTTTGAATTGTTTGCTTATTAATTAACCAATATTATTAAGATAGATTACTCAGGAACAGCCCAAACAAGAAATTTACATGAAAAAAAAATTAGAATTTCAGTAATTATCTCATAAATACTTAAAATTTATTTATATCTATTATCATTATTTTTAACAAAAAATTATTATTATTATTGTTATTATTGTTTTGCAGATATTATTTTTTCTGCAAAACAAATGAAAATGGGATACCCTATTGAAAAGGATGGAGGACAAAACGATAGGCTTAATTGTTTTGTAGGTCTAACTGCCCAACCCAACTGTCTTAACTACAACGGTGAATAATCATTATTATTAATTTTTATTTGTTAACACCGTTAATATATGTCAAACTTGATAGCTTTGGTGTCAAAGTTGGTGGCTGTGACTTAATTTATTGCAATCCCACATCGAAAGTTTTAAGAATTAAGGGTGAGTTAGTTGCCTTATAAATAACTCATCCCTTCCTAATTATTTGTATCCCAAAAATTAGTATACATTTTCAAAAATTTATATATTATAAATTTGGTATTCTCTTCCCAAATTAATAAGAGCAGGCTGCCTCAAGTGGTGCTCGGAGACGTAGGCATATTTAGCTGAACTCCGTTATCAAATTTTCGGGTGTGTTCTTTCCTTGTCTCTTTTATTTATTCCGCATTTATTTTGTTTCTTTTCTGTATTAGTATAGTATTCAATATTTATTTGTCGGGTTTATTTGTAGTGTATTGTACTATTTATTTGAGTATATTTTACTATTCACATGTACGGTAGTATTTATGTATACACGGGTTTAGGTTGTGATAATATACTGTGCAAGTAAGTTCTATCTAGGAGACTGAGTTTTAAGAGGGACCATTTGTGACCCCTCCAGCCTTTCCTCGAAATTTATTTGGAATGGTAATTTTGTCTAATGAGACTGTTCAGTAGTATTTCCTGGAAATTACCGAATCAGTGCAATTCACTAGTTGTAGTTTGAGGAAAAATTACCCGATTTTTCCAACAAGTGGTATCAAAGCCGAAGGTTCGTCCTAGGTCTGTTTGTAATATTGTTTATATTGAATACTATCATTTGAGTCTGTAATGACATCAGTAAATCCACCAACTAATAGTGCTACATCAGATATGGCACAAGGGACATCAGCTTCGTCGTCCACATGGCTAAGGATTCCAATGTCAAGTTTGAAGTTGGCGGTAGAGATATTTGACGGTACTGGCCATTTCGGCATGTGGCAAGGCGAGGTCATGGACTCTCTTTTCCAACAGGGCCTTGACATCGCCATTAAAGAAAAGAAACCAGAATACGTAGAAGATAAGGATTGGAGTATCATAAATCGGTTGGCATGAGGAACAATTCGATCGTGCTTGTCCAGAGAGCAGAAGTATGCATTCAAGAACGAGACTTCTGCACATAAATTGTGGAAGGCATTGGAGGAATTTTTTTTGAAAAAGAGTGGTCAGAATAAGCTCCTTATGAAGAAGAGGTTGTTCCGGTTTGATTACCAACCAGGTACTACTATGAACGAACACATCACTTTGTTTCAACAATTAGTAGCAGACCTGTTAAACTTAGATGTAAAATTTGAAGATGAAGATTTGGCTTTGATGTTATTGTCATCCCTTCCCGATGAATTTGAACATTTAGAAACTACTTTACTTTATGGGAAGGAGAATGTATCTTTAGATGCTGTATGTTCTGCCTTGTATAGTCATGAATTGAGAAAACAAGATAAAAGGAGAAACAAAGTAGCTACAGCAGATGAAACATTAGTGGCGAGAGGTCGTCAGCAGAGCCAGTCGAAGGGAAGAAGAGGAAGATCAAAGTCAAAAAGCAGAGTTGCCAAAGATGAGTGTGCTTTCTGTCATGAGAAAGGGCACTAGAAGAAAGACTGTCCAAAGTTGAAGAATAAAGGGAAGGCTCAGCAAGATGCAAATGTTGCATAATGCAAAAGTGATGCAGAGTCAGATGTCTCTTTGGTGGTATCACCTTCAACATCCCATCCAGACGAGTGGATTTTGGATTCCAGTTGCACCTACCATATGTCTCCCATCCGGGAGTGGTTCTTTGATTTTGAAGAATGTGATGGTGGAGTTGTTTACATGGAAAATGATAATCCATGTAAAACAGCTGGGATAGGTTCAATCAAGCTGCGGAATCATGATGGATCCACAAGAATTCTGAAAGATGTACGGTATGTTCCGAATTTGAAGAAGAATCTCATCTCTTTGAGGGCCTTAAAGTCAAAAGGCCTAGTTGTGATGATGCGAGATGGAATTCTTAAAGCAACTTCGGGAGCACTTGTGATGTTGAAAGCGTGAGGAAGAATAATTTGTATTACTACCAAGGTAGTACAGTGGTTGGGACAGTAGCGACTGCAACGTCTAGTAGCAAGAAGGATTCAGAGGCAACAAAGCTGTGGCATATGCGTTTGGGACATGCTGGTGAAAAATCCTTGCAAATTCTTGCCAAGCAAGGATTGTTGAAAGGTACGAAGACTTGCAAATTAGAATTTTGTGAGCATTGTGTTTTGGGAAAACAAAGAAGAGTGAAATTTGGCACTGCCATTCATGATACCAAGGGTATTTTGGATTATGTGCACTCAGATGTGTGGGGACCTGCCAAGACTCCATCTCTTTAAGGTAGGCATTACTTTGTCACTTTTATTGATGATTTTTTCAGAAGAGTATGGGTGTTTACTATGAAGAAGAAAGATGAAGTGCTTGGAGTTTTTCTTAAATGGAAAGCTCAGGTTGAGAACCAGACTGGTAGAAAGATCAAAGTTCTCCGAATAGACAATGGTGGAGAATACAAGAGTGATCCATTCCTGGAGGCATGCCAAGAATTTGGCATAGTTTGGCACTTTACAGTCAGAAAAACACCACAACAAAATGGGGTGTCGGAGCGTATGAACAAGACATTGGTGGAGAAAGTTCGTTGCATGCTGTCTAATGCTGGGTTAGGCAGAAAGTTTTAGGCTGAGGCTGTGACATATGCTCAACATCTCGTCAATCGCTTGCCGTCATCTGCAATAGATTGCAAGACTCCTTTAGAGGTATGGTCTGAAAAACCTGCAACAGATTATGATTCTTTGCATGTTTTTGGTTCTAATGCATATTATCATGTAAATGAATCAAAGTTGGATCCACGAGCAAAGAAGGCTCTCTTTATGGGCTTGAATGCTGGAGTTAAGGGATATCGTCTTTAGTGTCTAGAGGTAAAGAAGACCATCATCAGCAGGGATGTTACCTTTGACGAATCTACCATGTTGCATAAGGTAACTCAAGAAAGAACTGATGGTACTCTGCAGCAGGTGGAGTGTACGCCGAAGCAGGTGGAGTTTGAACAGATAATGGTGAGCCCAGCATAAAGTACTATGAGTGACTCTCCTATGGCAGAAGCAGAGTCAGATGAGGAAGAGATTCCGACCCAAGAATCTCAACAGCAGTCAGAGTCAATTGCTGTTAGAAGGACAAGACGAGAAATTCAGAAACCTGCTCGTTTTGTTGACATGGTGGCCTATGCACTTCCAGTTGTTGATGAAGTTCCATCCACCTTTCCTGAAGCCATATGAAGTTCAGAAAATGGTAGATGGAAAGATGCAATGAAAGAAGAGATGCAATCTCTTGAGAAGAACAAAATGTGGAAGTTGACAAAGTTACCAAAAGGCAAGAAAGCAATTGGATGCAAATGGGTATTTGCAAAGAAAGAATGATTTCCTATCAAGAATGATGTTCGCTACAAGGTAAGATTGGTAGCTAAAGGCTATGCTCAGAAGGATGGAGTTGATTATAATGAGGTATTTTCTCCAGTTGTTAAACATTCCTCAATTAGAATTTTGTTGGCCTTGGTAGCACAGTTGAATTTGGAGCTAGCTCAACTTGATGTGAAGACCGCGTTTCTACACGATGACTTGAAGGAGGAAATCTATATGTCTCAGCCAGATGGATTCAAAGTTGCTGGTAAAGAAAATTGGGTTTGTAAACTGAACAAATCATTGTACGGATTGAAGCAATCACCGAGGCAATGGTACAAACGACTTGACAAGTTTATGATGGGTCAGAAGTACACAAGAAGCAAATACGATCACTGTGTGTATTTGCGCAGGCTTCAAGATGGGTCCTACATTTATCTACTCTTGTATGTTGATGATATGTTAATAGCATCCAAGAGCCAAATTGAAATTGATAAAATGAAGGCTCAGTTGAGTGAGGAGTTTGAGATGAAGGATTTGGGAGAAGCCAAAAAGATTATCGGCATGGAGATAAGTAGGGATAGACAGAGAGGCAAGTTTTGGCTGACACAAAAGCAGTATTTGAAGAAGGTATTAGGTATGAATGAAGATACAAAACCTGTAAGTACTCCGCTTGCTCCTCATTTGAAGCTTAGCAGCCAGTTATCTCCAAAGACAGATGAAGAACGAGAATACATGGCGAAAGTCCCGTATGCTAATGCAGTTGGAAGCTTGATGTATGCAATGGTGTGTACGAGACCCGATATTTCACAGACAGTTGGTGTTGTGAGTAGATATATGCATGATCCTGGCAAAGTTCATTGGCAAGCTGTGAAATGGATTCTACAGTATATTCAAGGTACTGTTGATGTTGGCTTAGTGTTTGAGCGGGATGAATCACTTGGTCAATATGTAGTTGGATATTGTGATTCTGACTATGCAAGTGACTTGGATAAGCGACGATCTACAACTGGCTACTTATTCACTTTAGCTAAGGCGCCAGTTAGTTGGAAGTCTACTTTGCAGTCAACAGTGACTTTGTCTACAACAGAGGCAGAGTATATGGCAATTACAGAGGCTGTAAAAGAGGCAATTTGGCTTCAAGGATTGCTAAGAGACTTGGGAGTTGGTCAGAAACACCTTGAGGTGTATTGTGACAGTCAGAGTGCCATTCACTTAGCAAAAAACCAAGTTTTTCATGCAAGAACGAAGCACATTGATGTTCGCTATCATTTTGTGCGGGAAATTTTTAAAGAAGAGGAGATACTTCTCCAGAAGATTCGGACTACGGAGAATCCTGCAGATATGATGACCAAGGTGGTGGCAAAAGCCAAGTTTAAACATTGTTTAGACTTGGTCAATATCCTGCACATTTGAGTTGGCGCCTGAAGGCGCAAATTGGAAGCACTACGAAGACTGTTTTGTTTGATTAGGAAGATGAAGAATGTTTGCATTTGGTGGGATTAGAAATTATGCCAATATGGAGATTTGTCAAACTTGATGGCTTTGGTGTCAAAGTTGGTGGCTGTGGCTTAATTTATTGCAATCACACATCGAAAGTTTTAAGAATTAGGGGTGAGTTAGTTGCCTTATAAATAACTCATCCCTTTCTAATTATTTGTATCCCAAAAATTAGTATATATTTTCAAAAATTTATATATTGTAAATTTGGTCTTCTTTTCCCAAATTAATAAGAGCAGGCTGCCTCAAGTGGTGCTCGGAGACGTAGGCATATTTAGCCGAACTCCGTTATCAAATTTTCGGGTGTGTTCTTTCCTTGTCTCTTTTATTTATTCCGCATTTATTTTGTTTATTTTCTGTATTAGTATAGTATTCAATATTTATTTGTCGGATTTATTTGTAGTATATTGTACTATTTATTTGGATGTATTTTACTATTTACGTATACGGTACTATTCATGTATACACAGATTTAGGTTGTGATAATATACTGTGCAAGTAAGTTTTGTCTAGAAGACTGAGTTTTAAGAGGGACCATTTGTGACCCCTCCAGCATTTCTTGAGAATTTATTTGGAATGATAATTTTGTCTAAAGAGACTGTTCAGTAATCTTTTCTGAAAATTATCAAATCAGTGCAATTCACTAATTATAATTTGAGAAAAAATTATCTGATTTTTCCAACCATATAGACAGTCAAACTCATGCTAAATTTATTATTATATTACAATTTTTTTTTATTAATTTCCTTTTTTTTCTCGGGCTTAGAAAAATATGGTTTCCTTATTATATATATATTTATATAAATATTTCTTAATGTGACGAAAAAATTCTGTGATGCAAATTATTCCCATAATAAATATTTTTTTTTTGGGTGTTTGGATGAACGGTCAAAAATTCAAAATCATTTCAATCAATACGTCCTTTTGTCACTGTCTCTGTTTTCCCATCTAAATCGTCCTCTCTGTACCTACTTGAGTATGCATAAAAATGTAGTATTTTCTAATATATAAAATGCAACTTAATTATAATTTTCATTTGATGACTAAGTTGCAATGATAGCCTGACCAAATTGAGTAAATATGCACAATATTTAATTGTAAAATTTCTTATTAATACCATAACCAATTAAACTTTTTCCTAATTAAAATACCTAGAAGATAAATATTTTTATTTTTTTGACCAGGGTTTTTTTTTTTTTTAGTTTTTAAGGTACCATTTCAGTATTATATTGTAATTTTTTTTTTCAAATTATTACATGATAATAATTTAACTATGTCGTATTGCAGTCAATGTTTGATATGGTCTGGAGTTTTTTTAAAATTGAAGACCAACAAAGAAATTTCAGCGTAAGAAAAGTCATTTAGTCAACTGCAAGATTGATCTCTCTACATACAGATGGCGGTCGTTTACCACTGCATCTTCAACTAGTTATGAATACCTATCATATTATAATGAGATATTTTTGATATATATATATATATATATGGTAGTACTCTGAAAAATAATCAATGATATATATGCATATATTTATGTATATATATTTGATATTTTCAAATAATTAGATTTTATCCCCTAATTTTAAATATTATAAATTTAACTTATTAATTTTAAGTATTCAATTATGCTATTAATATCTAATAATTTTAAATATTTAATCACATAATTATTAAAAAATGATCTGTAAAATATTAATTATTTAATCATATAATATTTCAAAAATAATAAAATATACTATTTTCAATAAAAAAAATAAAGTTTTTATCATACTTCTTATAGAACGATAATAATTAATTTTTAAAAATATTTTTTATTATTTAATTTATTATTTTTTAATCCTAGAAGATTATGTGGGATTTCTTTAAAATTGTAACTATAAAACAATTTTTAGATTTAATTACAATTAGTTTTGTTTTTTCAATTCAACTCATGATCAATTTATACTTTGACTCTCCTGATAATTAATTGCGGATTCCCCTCTGATAATGCGATTTTATATAAGCAAAAGTTTTAACATATGCCTAATTACTATTCAATAATATTCTATTAATTATGTGTGGAAGATTGGATCCTCAAACTAATAATATTATGACTTGACCTTAGGTTTAAGGGAACATTGCTGCTTATACGAGGTACAGTATTAATTTTATGGGTCTATAGATGGAAAAATTATATGCTACAACTGTTGTAGACACGCCTACAACATATTAATAAAATTCTCGCCTACAACAGATTAATAAAATTTTTAAGAATTTTATTAATCTGTTGTAGACGCCTACAACAGATTAATAAAATTCTTAAGAATTTTATTAATCTGTTGTAGGCATTTAATGCTACAACAGTTGTAGCATATAATTTTTTGTATTGATGGGCATTAGCGGGACAATTAATTAATTATTTATATTATTTTATTTTCCATCGCTGCTTACGTTAAATAGTCAAAACTGTCATTATCAATTTACTTCGGCTACGACTGATTTTTAATGATAATGGGTGATTTTACTTTTGTTGCTATTTTGTGAAAGATTATGATTAAATGGTATTAGAAAAAAAAATTAAATTAAAATTCACTAAGAAATTAAAAATTAAAAATAAAATTAAAACCTACACATGTATCTATGAATCACGATACAATTATAAAATATGAATTCAATATAGTACTGACACATTAATATGATAATTCTTAATTAAAAAAATTGAAACAGTACAACACAAGGAGTACATTTATTTTATATATGTGTGTGCGTTAAAAAAAATATAATGAGATAAATATATATTTAAAATAAATATATATTAGTTTCATTTATATATAAATATATGAATGATTGTACAAAAAAAAAAGTTTTTGTGAAAAAAAGATAAGCTTCATAATTAAAATTAATCATAATTATTTAGCTAGTAATTTACTAATATATTATATAAATAAAGTTTTATAACAAAATGCGTTCTTCGATATTCCAAAATTTCATAAAATGGATCCATGCAGTGTCCTATGTGTATCCAAAAAAAAAAAAAAAACACATATAAAACTGTGTTCAACATGCATCGAATGTGGGTTCGTGTGTCAAGAAAGTGTCTAACACGCACTAATTTACAGTATCACTGCTTTTTTTTTTTTTTTTATAAATATGTATTTATTAAAAAAAAAAGAGATAAAAAACAACATATGGACAATTAGGGTCACTAGAGATCATATTGACATAGACCATTATAATTGAGCATATATCATCAGATCAATAGCCAGCAACGACAACCAAAAAAAAATGGTGTGAGAAAAATGACTAGTATTCCATGTGTGACGGCAAAAAAAAATGACAATAGATGCAAAAATAATAATAATAATAATAATAATAATAATAAAAAGAAAAAAAAAGAGAAAAATGAAAAATTAACACTCATATGTGAATCTTAATCTAAAAACTAGTGATAAAGTTTATCATTATTTTTTAAAATTTGTAGCTATTTCGCAACTTAATTAAAATGTTTTTGCCACATAGATTAAGTCAGCAAAGAAATTGCAACTACTCAAATCCGTTGCTAATTTTTGTAGCTGAAGCATGGCCAAGCCTCAATTTAGAGACAATTTAAATTCGTTACTAAATCCTTTGCATATACCTCTCGTGGTTCCATTATCAGATCTTCTTTCGTGGCAATTTTATTATTAATTAGCAATGAAATTTAGTTGATCGGAATTAGAGTTTTTTTTATGCATATTATTCATGTTTAATTGAAAATTTTATAATATGATAACTATCTTGAAATTAATCAATGAATAATTTTTCAATGAGTAAATCATACTAACTTGAATAAAATTATTATGATGTATTATTTTACTCATTACTTCCTTGACTAACTATATCGTATAAAATTTAATAATTTGATTTATTTTTTTTGGGCAATTTGCTATGTTAACAAAATTAAAAGACAAAAATTTTTTGAGTCACCAGCTTTTCTTCGAGGAGCCGTCCATGCACGAGATTCACATGCTCATCAAACAGTCTAATTAAGATGTCAATTTTCATTCTTCTTTATATGATTTCTTTTTATACGTATGCCAGTATATCCCTTATAATTACCTAACACTTATTATGACACTAAAAAAATTAGTGATTGTGACTCCAAACCAAAATAGGAATATATATCCACAGCTACTATATATATAGCCTTTTCTACTGAACAATTACACCAATAAAAAATATAAAAGCCTGACATATTAATCTCATTCAAAGTTGTTGTTGTTGTTGTTGTTGTTGTTATTATTATTATTATTATTATTATTATTATTATTATTATTATTATTATTATTATTATTATTATAGTGGTAGATGTTTGAAGAGTGGGTAGTAGTCAATTATCAAATTTTTTGAAAAATTTTTAATATGCATTGAAAAGTTACAAAGATATCTAAATTATATTAAACTACTTTTTTATTATGATATGTCAACAGAAAGATGGCATTATTTAACTCACTAGCAATCAATAAGCCTTTGATTTTATAATATTGAAATCATATCTAAAATTTATAGATAGTCAATTTAAAAAAGAATTTCACTAGAAAGGTTTATAGATAAATTCTTACTGTTTATAGGTGCATTATTGTCATTATATATATCTATTAGTGTACATTATATAAATATATATATTTATAATTGAAATAAATCCTAGCAAATTTCTTTTCTCTTAATTGCTGAGTTATGTGATAGAAAATATTTTTTTTTTAAAGTAAAATGAATTTAGAAGCTAATTTTTTATGTATCATAATTATTCCTGTTGAAATTAAAAAATTTATAAATAAAAAAATAAATCTATAATTTGATTTCAATAATTAATAAAATTCTAATTAATAAAAAGAAAAATAATATTTTTTTTATATAAGATTATATATCGGCAAATTTTGTAGAAAAACATCAGGAAAAAAAGTAAATTATCCTAATGATCTAATTAATTTTTAAAGTTAAAATAACGGAGAAAAAAAGGATGAAATAAAAATAAAAATAAAAATAAAAAACAAAAGACAGACAAGAACAAAGTTTTGGGAGATACTACAAAAAGTAGTTTAATATAATTTTGTCAAAGAAATTAATGTATATATATATATCTATAACACGGTTCTGTAAGAGATATCATAGTCTCAATAATAATAATAATAATAATAATAATAATAATAATAATAATAATAATAATAATAATAATAATAATAATGTTTGTTGGGCCAAAGCTCTTTGGATATAATTTTTATGATATATATGTAAGAGCCAATAAGCCATTATCATTCTCTATAATACATGGATAAAAACAGTGACGTATTACATTCTATATAGTAGCTGGTCATCTGTCCCCATTTTATCTAATATTTCTCTTTATCACTGTTTTCTTTTTTTTTTATTATTTTTTTCAATTAACGCATTTTATGACTAGAGATATTACATATTAATATATAATAAGTATAAATTTGATCAGATATTGCAATTTTCATAGATAAATTAATTTTAATAAACTTATTGTAAAACATATCAAGCTAAAGAAAGTGCAATTACAGAATATATAAAAGATTGATTTTACATATATATGGAACTACTGAAATTTTTTTACCAGATAAAAATTATGTGTTTAATATTAGATTAAAAGATATATATATATATAGAGAGAGAGAGAGAGAGAGAGAGACAGAGAGAGAGAATTTAAGCAAATCAATTTCATACTAAATTTTTGTATTTTTTTTAAAAATTACTAATTAGGTTACAAAAATAGAACAAGATTACTCTCTTGATAAATCATAATATGAACTTTATATTATCAAGTACAAAAAATTTCAATTCGGACGTACGAACTATTTAAATTATATGTATGTTTGCAAGATTGTTAATTACACTTAATTGCCACAAAAAAATATTTAAATAGTTAAAAGATTTCATTGTAAAATATAATAATAATAATAATAATATAATTTAAAATAAAAATCATAGAATAGACATAATTGCCTTTGAAATTCACCAACATATGTATATATATTCCTCTCTCAATGTCAATGCCTGGTTATTATATTATATATGATGCCTCCACTTCACTTACAACTATTAGCTGAGCCAAAATTGTCCAAGCTTGTGGAAAGGCAACTTCACCTGCTCCTTTTAAAAATATTTGGTAAAGTTAAATATATGTTTTCACTAACTAATTAATTTCAATGCTTCAAGTCTAAATACTCCTTGACAATGCTGCCAATATTTTTTCATTACAATGACAAATATCTCTAAACCCATTCATTCAGAACTAATTATGATTGCACTAGATCAGTTCACTAATTAATGAATAAATAGCTTTAAGTAAGTAATGACTCCATTCATACGCATCAAACTTATAACATCTTAATGAATGAAAATATTAAACCACTCACAGTAATTACTTGTTATTTTTTTTTCACTAAGTAATTGACCATTCATTTGATTAAAATTTGATAATTCAATAAGCCATGCAATAAACTTAGTATCATTTTTCTATTTTTGTGGATTGTACAAATATATTGCATTAATTAAAATTTACCACATTTGAGTTAAAAATGATTTTTTTGCTTGAAAAGATAAATGATTAGAATAATAATTTAATTATTAATTATTATTGTAAAGAATTATAAATAGCTAGAGTGATAAAATGATGAAAATTTAATTTGGAAAAATAATTTTTCCAATATAATTATTACAATATGAATATAATCTAAAAAATTAGTTGTTTTCTTTATCAAACCTTATGAGTTAAAAAGAGAATATACACCTTGACGAAAATGAGCTACCGACGTTTCTGAAGCCAATATGCTCTTTTTTTTTTTTTTTTTTTAAATTCAGTATAGATATCCTCGATCCTAAACTGAAATTATTTAGTCCATATATGATAATATACGCTATCATCCTGTTAATTACTTAAACACATAATAATTTATTCATTAACATGAATATTTTAAAAAATAAAATTTAGTTTTAATTGAATAACAATAATTATTTATCAATGTCAAAACATTTTAAACATAATAATCAAAACTCCAGTTGGCTTGAATAAAATCAAATTTAATATAAAAATGATAACTATGATTTTAAGAATATATAGTTTTAAAATTAGTTTTTGGTGAAGTTATATCAATAAGGATATATAAAGCCGCTTACCAGAGTTTTTTTCACGTTAATTATTATACTTTTATAGATCCTAATTAAAGTTTACATGTATTAAAGTATATAATTTTTTTTACCGTCATTTTAAATGATGCATATATAATAAATTAGTTATATGTATTCAAAATTATAAAAGAATAATATTTAGTTAGATAACAATAATAATAATAATTTACTATATCAAGATATTTTTAAAAATACAAAAAAAAGTCATGCTAGCCGATGGCTCGCGAAAAGCTAAATTTAAATGAGAGATTCTTATTTCGATTGAATGTATATTCAATCGGCCAATAAAATTATTTAGTTTTTCTATTATCACTTTTTTAATAGTTTTTTATTTGCTGGGAGTAAATATACATAAAAAATTTTCAGTTCAAATACCATATTTGAATCAAATTAAAAGCAAATATAATACTTATTATGAAATTATGAAATGTTCTTATTGTGGCTAATGTCAAGATTTGATTATTATAATAAAAATGCACGGCTCAAATTCCATCCTTTTATTTTAGTTAATATCAATGTTTTTGCATAAAATCATTAGTCATTAGAGGATCTTGATTATTTAGAATTAATACATATTATATAATACTAGATTTTGTACATTATACAAACATGATTTAATTATTTTATGCAGTCGGTGTATATGCATGAAAACTTATACTGACTAAACATTACCCGTCTTAATCTTTACCTAACGATAAAAAAAAAAAAAAAAAAGAAGATCGAATTATATTTAAAAAAAACACTATAAATAAAAAAGTTGTTGATTAAAAGATTAAAAAAAAGTCGTCATAATACACATAATTAATTGTTGGATAATAATAAATTTAAAAGCCTGCTATATAGAAATAGACATATTTACATAGGAAGCCGCGAAATTAATAAATTTGATTGAATGTTTAGGGCAGTTGTCATTTTCTAAGGGATAGGAAGGGATTTTACGGACAATAATTAAACAGGAAAGTGAAAAAAAATAAAAAAAAAAGAAACTGGAAGGTGAAGACTGAGAAAAAAGAAAAAGGACTGTTTGTTCAAGATTTGCCAAGAAAGCATTCAGAGACTATCAGTATTATCACATAAATACCATCGAAAACTATCAGTCAACGACCCAAACATGTGATATTGCAAACTCTTTGCTCTTTGATTTATTCTTGAATTTTATTAGCATTTATCTTATTTATGATTATTATTATTATATTTATTATAAGATTTTTCTAACTTTATGAAGTCCAATAATTATTTATTTTTTTTCAATGATAAAATATAATTTCACTTACAATCAAACGAAGAATTAAAAAAATTATTTTATAATAATGAATTAAAAGAAAAGATTGTTAATTTTTTTAATATAAATTTGAGAGTATAAACTCTAAAAGCTAATTATTAATATTTGAAGAGTTTTATTTTTATATTAAGTTGATTATTTATTTATATTTATTATTCCTTGAGATTTTAAAAAGAAGAAGAAGAAGAAGGAATGCAGCATGGAAATGAGAGGAGTGAGTGAAATGGACAAGGACTTATACTTAACAGCAACTAACCATACAATATCTTTCTCTCCTTGAGTATCTCAAATTGTTGTCTTAGCAGGCACAAGCACTCACCCACGCAGTCGCCCGCATGGCCAAACCACCGGTCCAAAGTCAACCCCCCTTATACCTTTTCTTCCCTTATATTACATTTCATATCCATTTTCATTGTTAACTCTTCTCTCTCTCTCATTTTAATATAGCACTTTCATTTATCCTTCCTTCACTGCTCTCTTCTTCTTCCTCCTCGCTAATTTCTCCATTAATTTGATCTTACTGTTAATTACCCATTTTCATTTAGTGGAATATTGATTATTTTTTTTTATGAAAAAACAATGAGAAAGCCTTGCTGTGATAAGCAAGACACCAACAAAGGAGCTTGGTCTAAGCAAGAAGATCAAAAGCTTATTGATTACATTCGTAAACATGGTGAAGGTTGCTGGCGTACCCTCCCTCAAGCTGCAGGTTACTTAAATTCCCATTTTTTATTAATTTAGTTATCCTCGTACTTCATTTCCCATCAACAACATGTATAATTAAAACCAGAATTATTCGAAAGAATATTGAAAGAAATTTTTAGTAAATTAGTTTTTTTAATGATAATAACCCTAATTAAAAATTTTTTTATTATTATTTTTTAAATTTTGATATATACATATATATGTATATATCATCAGGATTGCTTCGCTGCGGCAAAAGTTGTAGACTGAGATGGATAAACTATCTTAGGCCAGACCTTAAAAGAGGCAACTTTGCTGAAGATGAAGAAGATCTTATTATCAAGCTTCATGCTCTTCTGGGAAACCGGTACTCTATCAATATATCCAACTTTTTTTTTTTATTCTCTTTCTTCTCCTGTCTTTTCTTTTTTTCCCAGTTTCGACCCAATTTCATAATTTACAGATGAGACTACTTGCACCATCTATACATTTACAGAAGCAAAATAAATTCTTTTATCACAAAAGCATATATATATATATATTTTGCATTGCACAAATGTACCCATTTCGTATTTCAGGAATATATATAATCAATTTTAACTGGAATTCAAACTAGCAATCTCAGCAACAATTCTAATATAATATTGAGTTAATTATTTTATGATACAATCTTATAAAAGTTAAATGTGTTGGGAACATTAATCTTTTGGTTTAGAAATTGTAATTTCAAATTAACTTTAGTTATAGGAAAAAAAAAGGGGGCCGGGCGTAGTAGGAATTCTGAAATCAACTTTTTTTTTGAAAAAAAAATAATTAAAGGACATATGCATATTATTAAACAAGATTCAAAATACATTGAAGAATAAATGTTTCAAAATTGAAATTTCGACTTTTCTATTATAAGATAAACACTCGAAAATTAAATTATTAGCTCAATAATAATGTTTTACATACCATAAATTAAATATTGGAAAATGTATTAATTGTAAAAAAAAAATTGATGGTTTTTCAGGTGGTCATTAATAGCAGGGAGGTTGCCTGGAAGAACTGATAATGAAGTGAAGAATTATTGGAATTCTCATTTAAGAAGAAAGCTTATAAACTTGGGAATTGATCCAAATAATCATCGCTTGAATCAGAATCTGCCTCGCCTAATTCATCATCAAAATCCACAAGACTATGCAAGTGCAACGTCCCCTCAATTGAAAAAAAATAAAAATAGTAGTGATAAAGACACCAAATTATTAGCAACACCTCGCATTATAATTATTAATAATGATAATCAAAATGAGCAAGCATCCGATGCAGCAAGTTGTTTAGAAGATGGCCCAACAACTACTACTGCCTTGTTGCCTGACCTAAATCTTGATCTTAATATCAGCATTCCTTCTTCTTCATCTTCAGCTGCCATTAATAGTCAGGATCAAGACAATAACAAGCAAAAGGTTATTATCAGTACTACCCATAATTCTAATTTATAGAAGGAGCTAGAAATTGCTGCTGTTTCTCTACACTTGCCCTATTTCAGTAATTAATAAATAAATTGAATTGGGATACCTAGCTCTGTCACATTTTGTAAATCTGTCATTTGTTCGAGGAAATCAATATCAATATATATATATATATATATAATTTAATGTGATCCATTTTGGGGAAGCAGAAAGAATAATATCCATTTTGAGGAAGTAGAAAGAATATATAATAGAACCCTATCAATTGGTAATCATACAATCAGTGGTCTCTGCTTCAATGACACGGTTTAAGTTTTTTATTTATTTATGAGTATTGGCAAGAATATTTGAATCTAAATTTATTATCTAGTTATATATGTAATCATCACTATATATATGCTTTGACTGTCATTTTTCTATCACTATATCATAAAATATCATTGTGGAAGCTCTCCCCCACGGCACGTAATCATGCGCAACACATATTGAGCAAGAATAATTGAATTTCAAGAATTTGATTAAAAACAAAAAAAAACCTTATATTAACTTTCCCATATATCATCTATGGTAGTTTTAGAATCAATTGGATAATCATTTTATATATATATATAATTACTATTCTGTGTGAGAAAGATTGTCACTTTTTTCACATAATTTTAAAATATTATGTCCTCCATTCTAAATTGATGGACTCATTTTTATTTCATAAAAATTTAAAAAAATTATTTTTATTGAAAATATAAATTTATATGTAATTTTCTATTATACCCTTATTTTAGTATAAAATATCTTCAATAAATAATATTAAATAAGTTTATTATAGATATTTAATATGCTAACTAATTTATGATAATAATAAGTGGGTTATAATTTGGGATAGATAAAAAAATTACCAATTTGGAACGGAGGTTAAGGAGTAAAAAATAAAATGACAAATTTCCTTTTATGCTCTTAGTAATACAATATACTTTTATATTTGTTCTTTTGAGACATTAAATGCACCTTAAAGGATAGGGGTAAAATAGAAAATAGAGTAAAAAAAAATAGAACTGCTAATAAAAAGATGATAATTTTTTTTAGGAGATTTCAAAAAGAAAAAAATGTGGCAATCTTTTTGGCCAACTATAATTAAGAGGTGTGAGACTTTTATTAATTTAATAGATACCCCTCTCCATATATATATTTAGAGATTTGGTTCTCTATTTTTTTTAAGAAAATGCCACAAATCGAATTAGTACATTTTAATCTAAAAATATGAAGCATATAAATAAATAGAGTAAAATAACTTGAATTTCTTTTAACATTCTCCATTTGTGATAGAGCATTGGAACTGACAATTGGCCGAAAATTTTGTTTTATTTGGTAACTATAAATATTAATTCACAAATCTACTCTGATTGTTTGAATGTCAATAAACTGAAAACTATGAAAATAAATTAAAAAACTATAAATAATTTAAGAGAACAAAATAATTGTATAATAAATGAATGAATTACTCCTATGGAAAAAAAGTAAATTTCATTAAATGGAAAAAAATATAAAAAGAATTAAAAATAAGACAAAAAGAAAAGATATTAAAGATCTAAAATGATTTGTACCATGAATACAAATAGGAAAAAAAACCATTGCTAATAAAAAAAAGATTGACATGGCACATAAAAAAAATAGAAGAGAAATAAAAAATTAAAAAAAAAGAGAGGTGGCTAGAATTTTCAATACAATTTATATTGGCTCTATAATTTTGAATCAATAAGTATTTATCATGGGTGATTATTGTTGGATCAGATTACATTGATTTTGGCATATTATTAGAGATGTGAATCCAACCTCAAAATTTAGATGTTAAGGATATATAGAGAATCTAATAGGAAAAGTCTCAAGAAGATGCTTGGCGGATGGATATCATGTGGATTTGTCATTCATGCTTAGCTTTGGGGTGTTTATCAAGGCTTTGTTATGGCTTGAGAGTTAGGTTTCAGGAAAATTAAGTTGGAGGTAAACAGTCAAAGTGTTGTGAATATGATGATTTCAGTTAAAAATAAACTGTATTGCAGTAATGCGGCTTTAATATTGAGATGTATTCAAGAGATGATGTTGTTAAATTGGCTGATGAAGGCAATTAATTGGCTCCTGAAGGCATCCATTCTTGGATTGATCATGATGCTGTTGGGGTTGGGTATGGTAGGATGATAGTGGATTCTGGTTGAGTTTGTGGAGTGTGGCTTCTATCATTTTAATAAAATAATAAATAAAAATATTTTTGAAATTTCTTTTAATTTTTTTACATATACAAGTCAAGTTAAATAAGTCAATGTTCTTTCCAACTGATCAGTAATATTTTTTTTTTGGTCAGCAAAAAGAAATTTATTAATTGGAAATGATGTTACAAGAATAAGAAATACAAGCAAACAAGATAAAACTCAAAAATGTTCTTAGAGCTCCAGATTGTGCAAACTAATAGCAAGCATAAGAAAAGGAGGACCAAACTTGAGTTACCAACAACAACAAGACAGCAACATATGCAATCAGCTCATTCATCGTTCAAAAATTGCAGACAACAATTCTGATGTGTGCAGACAGCAGTGCTAAAGACAGCAGCAGATTGTAATTCTTTTGAGAAAAAGAATTAACTCATTTAGATATTAGGTAAAAGCATGAGATTGTTACTAGCATGTTGAAGATCAGGGGCTTACGGCATCACTAACCAGGAGAGGGAATTGAATCCAGTCCGAGAGAGAGAAAGCAAGCGTGTTATATTTCACTTTTAACAACTCGAAGCATTTAACTTTTATTGAATCTACTAGCTTTGCGTTTGCAATCAGTTTATCTTCAAAAATAAGAGAGTTACGTCTCCACCATAGAGACCATGTTGTGACAAACAGAACCAAGTACCAAGCAAATTTCTTCCTTGATCTTTTAAGAACGGAATCCCATTGAACAACCCATTCTGCTATGCTGTTAGGATGTGTAGCAACAGTTCCCCACCAAGCAAGGATTTCCCACCAGATATGTTCAAAATTTGAGCATTTTAACAAAGCATGGTTAATATCTTCAGCAGCTTGTTGGCACAGAGGGCAGAGGATATCCTGTGGAACCTGAAGTATACCCAGCCTTAGCAACTTCGTTCTTGTAGGCAGTTTATTATTGAGGCACCTCCATATGAAAATGGAGATTTTCTTCGGGATATCCTTATTCCATAGAATCTTATAATCCAGTAGAATGTGAGGCCTTTGTGAGGTAGAAGATTCAATCAAAGAATAAAGGCTTTTAACAGAGAAAGCACCATCATTATTATGAATCCAAACTAACCTGTCCGTAATTGTAACTGAAGGGCTAATATTATGCAGTTGCTGCTCAAAGTTGGCTACGGCTTCTTCTTCTGATGCTCTAAGATTTCTTCTCCATCTGATGTTCCAAACCCACAGACCATTAATGAAGCTTCCACAATTTGAGATGGTGGCAGCTTTGTCAATGGTAATTCTATAGAGTCTTGGAAACTGGTCAACCAAACTGATCAGTAATATTTAAGACTATTTGACCAAAAAAAATTTCATCACCGACTAAATGGTACAATGCTATCAAGTTGTTTTTGATATTGAAGATCAATACTAATATAATAACAATATAAATATAAATGAATTTATTTTCAAGTTATATATATATGTATATATGTACGTATATACACACACACATATATATGCATGTGTATACTTGATATCTTATTCTTAGATGAGAGGAATAAATACATATGATTAAAAAAAAGGAAGAAAAAGTTATACTATAGGCTTTATACTCCTCTCTCTTCCTCTCTCTAAGTTTCTCTTGTAAAGTGGTACTTCTATTGTAACAAGATAAGAGAGACAATTAAGAATAAAAAATAATTAAAAAAAATTGGCGTCTAATCTTTTCATCTTTTTGGTATGAATAAGTGGATTATGATATATGCATGGCACGTAAATATGTTTTTATATGCATTATATACATATATATATATATATATAATTTTCTTAAGAGATTTAAATATTTAAAACTTTTTTTTTTGATAGAAAGCGATATATTTTATTAATATATGGGGAAAAACATAGCTGTGAGATCATAGGTTTATACTAAAAACTCCATTATCAATTAATTATATGGAGTACATCTATTATATTTCTAACATATCAACATAATTTAGTGCTATTTTATAATATTTTTGTTGATTCAGTTTCTAAATCTTTAGCTCATATATATATAAATACTGTTGCTGCATTAATTGATAGGACTTTGTGTTTTAGCGTACTTCAAAACTCAATTCCTGTTATTATAAATGTGGCTTTTTTATTATTATATGCAAAAAATTATATATATATATATATATTAGTGTTATATACTAATATATTAATATTAGTTTTTTAATATATGGCAAGTGATATAGTACAAACGCAATAAACTATTGAAAAGTCAACATACATGAGAAGAGAACCAAATTAAATTGAGAAATAAACATTCAAACAATGCAAGCAAAGCATGCATAGACGGAGACGAATCTCAGCGCAGTGCAGATGCAGACAGTAGAGCAGAATACTTTAATTAGTGGGGATCTAATCGAGTAATCTGTTGAGGACAATGCTTAATTAATCAAATTACTATCGTTATCATTTTATCCCAATGAAAATATATATTAACGCCAAAATTAAATTAATTTACTTTCACTAATATAATTAAAATAAAAAAAAGATTCTAGTTTTACCAATTAGATTCGATAATGACCTGTTAACTTTTTAATTATAATATTAACTCTGAAAGAGAACTTGTGAATTAATAAACATGAAATTTAAGGAAAATGCCACTAGTTTATGTTGCATTTCTACGGATAATAAGTATTAGAAACTTCTTGTTAATATAGATTTGGATTAAACTTTTTAATATAAATTAATTTGAGACTGGTAATTTTAAAAAATAGTTGTGAAGATTGAAGAGCCAATGTTTATCATTTGTTCGCATTTATTAGCCCTGAAATTTCTCATATTTGATTTTTGTACGGTAATTTTTAACTCAATACTATATGAAATTTTTCTAAACCAAACATTCAAATGTCAGATTAAAAATATTGGGATAAGCTAGAGCTAGAGCTAGAGAGCTATATATAGTTTTACTACGCTTTTTTATTGTTAAAATTTAAGTGGTAGAAATGGCATGTGCACCAAACTATACCAACTAACATAGTGATGTAGAAGACATAAACAATTTTGGGTTTTGACCACATCACACATAATTCTTAGTCACTATCCACTATTTTGGTATCCAATTTTTCTTACATCTACCATTCAATGGAACAAACATATTTATTATACATGTTAGTTATTGGAAATTAACTTTAATTCAATTTTTTACATAAAATGTGATTAATTATTTATTGATGCTACCCTACTTTACCAAGCTCTCTGGACGAGCTCGGTATCCAATCACTTTCGTGGCCGAGCTCTCTTCAGCACGACTGATCTCGATACCAGACACTTCAGGCCTATTGAGCTCTTGACGTCCTGCTGACACACCCACAAATCACGCTGACACAACTCAAATCTTATCTCTTTTCATCACCTATAAATAGGAGATTCCCCCACAGATAAAGGGTTTTCTCTCTTTATTCAGAGTAACCAAACTAACTTAGGCATCAGAGCCTCTTCCAGAGGAGTCTGATCCCTTCTCTCTTATCTTGCAGGTAAAAGAGCTATAGCAATAGGAACACCAAACTCGAGCTACTAACTCCGAACTCGAGCTATAGGAGCTAGGATCCCCTAAGGAAGCCACATTATCATTGGTGCGGTGAGCGTGGACAGGCTATTTCCTAGCAGAGGCAAAACCTCAGGTAAGTCCTGCAGCTCTTGTGAGAAAAGTGTTTTAACAGTGCCTTTACTATTTTGTATAATAGTGTTCTTGCACATAACATTCTTATACTGCATTCTCATACTAAACTTATATAAAATGTTATTGTGTACACTATAAATTCAGCACACAATATTCAATTACAAATAGTTCACCGTGCCTCGCACACCGAGCTCAGCGCCCAGTTGCGCCTATCTCCAACAGCTCATCGTGTCTCGTACACCGAGCTCAATGCCCATTTGAGTCTATCTCAAATAGCTTATATTGCCTCCCACATCGAGCTCCTTAGCGCCCGGTCGCGCCAATCTCAACACCTCACCTTGCCTCGCACACAGGCTTCGGTTCCTTCAGAACCAAAGAAGGCTCTTTCTAGCAGCCGAACTTTAAGCAGGTCGTCTAACTGACCACTATGGATAATACCTCGGGCAGGTAATTATTTTACAACTTTTATTTCATTTTATTTTATAAGTTCTTAAAGTGCATGTACAAATTCATATTATAGCATAACACAAGATTAGGTTAGGGTTAATCACCCCACCATACTTAATAGACCGCTCGGTATATGAGCTCCAGAATGTGCAGTGTAACCTAAGCATGTTATATAACTGTGCCCGAGGCACTATTTACAGAACTCTCTGATGTACCTCGTGCCTGAGTAGATTAAATAACTCTCACAAACATATTAACATAACGTAGCAGGAAGAACATTGACTTGAAGTTCGATTTTGACCTAACCCTCAGGCTAATACCAACAACATATCACAAAAAATACAAAATAAAATGCAAGTATAGGACTGAGTTCCAAACGAAGACATTTCATTAATGGAGGAAAATTTTATTACATAAATAGCCCAGCCCTTACAATTGTATAAATGGAGCATAAGCACCCTATAGCTACTTTATAAATTTCAACTCCTAGACCTCGTCATTCTAGACCTCATCCTCTTGGTCCAGATCCTCCTCTTCATCTTCATCTTCTGCTTTCTACTCAGCAGCTAGCTCATCGATGTCTATCTCTATCATCCATGACAAGTCCATATCCAAAATTTTTTTCTTTAACCAGATAGACATAGCCTTCTGATAAGCATAAACACCCCGAGAGTAGCCTGTAGCTCCTCGTGGACTCGGCCACCAATCCCTGATGAGTGGCTTCTAGAGTCTCTTCTGCCAAACGCAACTCATTGTCTTTTGCCTTTAGAGCTTCTTTTGCATAGTGTAACTCTTCATTTTTTTACTCCGACAGTCTCTCTGACCGAGCTCAGTTGCGCTTGAGCATCATTCAGCTCTTCATCTTTGGTTTCTAATAATTTCTCTAGTTTCAGCCTTTTAGCCTATTCCTTATCAACGTCCTTGACAGCTTAAGCAAAGTTAGCTGCCATACCCTTTGCCCTATCCTCCATTGTATAGGCAAGCTAGGTAATCTGCAATATTTCTTTCTGTTAGTATTTATGCCCAATTTTAACCCCATTCTAATATTCAAATTTATACTTATCATATGGGACATTGTCACCATCTTCTTTTCTATGTCTTCTAAACCCTTTGACACATTATTACGTCTCTCTTTTGGGATGGATTGGTATATTTTCCCGAGCACTTTTTGTATACCGGCGTCCTGCACCTAGTACGTGGTGTAGTGTGGATCCACCAGTTTCTCATTAACTGCTTTCACCAACTGAAAAATGTTGTATCAGAGGACTAATGATTCTTTCACTGCTCCCCGAGGTAGGTCCTCACCTACTTCTTTATGAGACAATCGCTCTTCCACCTTCTTGTCTAGCTCGATCTCTAGTACCATCTTAGTAGGGAGAGCCAAATACATTATAGGCTATTGCTCCCAAGCTGAACTGGTTCTAGCAGTCCCTTCTCTCAGTCACTCACTAGCAGAACTGCTCCCGATTACTAGATCAATCGGTTGCTCTCGAGCCATCCTGGCCTTCTTCTGAGTTTCTCTTTTTGCTTCCTTCTCGGCTAAGCATTTGAGTTCTTTACTCGCTGACCTCGAGGCCCTTTCTATCCAACCGAGCCACAAATTAATCAAACAGTTAAAAATAAATACTTAACAATTAATCCTAAGCAAAATAAAAAAGAACTACATCATAAAGCATACATGTCTAATCTTCTAGTCGAATCTCCTTTGGCATCCTTTCAAGGGGGAAGTACTCCCTTATCAGTATAATGACATTTCCCTTTTCTCTCAGAATGTCTCGTTCTACTATATCGAACATAACGAGTTCATTTTCATCTAGCTCACTCCCTATCACTTGTTCACTACTAGGGTTGACCCATCATATGTTTGGACAGTCGAACCCCTCGCGGTTCTCTAAAATGAAAAATCGGTCTTCCATGCCTTTATTAAGTCTGGTTTCCTGCAAATATTTTGAGCCTGGACTTTCCTTGTAAAAAATCATCGTCTGCTCCCCAGCTTATTTTGAGTACGCTGAAGGCACTTAGCACTCGAAGGGTAGGCACAACCCTGAACAACCCACAGAGTATCTCAAACCCTGTGATTGTTCGCCATGCTTTTGGACTGAGTTGACCGGGGGGGATGTTAAGGTATGCAGGAAAGCCAAAGGGAAGGGGAGCAGAGGAAACCTGACCCCCGACTTTAGATCCTCTTCATAGATAGTCAACTGGTGTTCTGGAGGGCTATCGTAAGCTCAGGCATCCTCATTCGGGATGAGCATTTTATACGCATTTGTATTTGATACTTATGTTAGATACCAGCCAAGTCTGTTTCTATTATTATGGATCAAATGTCTCTTACTCGAGCTTTCTCCGAGCTCGGATGCACCTCTTGGACTTCAGTCATATGTTATTCCTCGTCAACCAGTTGCAAACTTCTTCTTATGTTCAGCTCGGTCACCCTTGACTCGGCATTTATACGAGCCCCTTCATCTTCATGGTGAGTTGCCTCACCCAATATGCTAGGAGAACCCCTCTCTCCCAACACCATTTTTGTTCTAAAACTTTGAGTGCAAAACTTACAATAGAAATTGAACACTAACCTCTGAAATTGAACACTTGAGCATTTACTAGTCAGATGAACCGAGCTTTTCTCTTTTGGATTGTGTGACTGAACACTAACCTTTGAACACTAACCTCTAAAATCGAACACTTGAGCATTTACTAGTCAGACGAACCGAGCTTCTCTCTTTTGGATTGTGTGACTAGTGGTTGAACTCTCTATTTATAGAGGAGACTTCGCCCATGCAAACTGACGTCAGTCTTTAATGATGCGGGCTTCGCATCTTTTTAGTTTTTTCTCAACCGTTACCTCAGTTTTTGAAGCGTCACCTCACCTCTATGTGATGTGTATTCTTCTGGAATTCAAAAGACTCTCCTTAGCATAAATGCCAAGACTTATGAGAGGGACTAGTGGTATTACTCGTACTTACCCCTGGATAACCGGGCCCTTTTCCCGAGCTCCTTGAGCACTATATTGAGCTTTATGAGCTCTCCTTTCCCGCACTTTTTTAGCTCTCATTTTTTAAGCTCCTTCCTTGAGCTCCACCTTACGTTTCTTAGCTTCCTTGCAGCTCCAACCGAGCTTGGTTTGACTTCTTTGAGTCACAAGTCTTAGTTTGATATAAATGTCAAATGACTAGCGGGGAACTAGTGATAATATCTCCACTTCCTGAGCTCCCTAGCCGAGTTCTATACTTAAGTCTTTCATGACATCACATAGCATCCTAGCATCACGATACAACTCAAACACTTCCATACCGAGCTTTGCCAAGCTCTTATGCATGACCTGATTGCATCTTGACATAAATGTCAATAAACTAGCAGGGGACTACTGATGCTATCCTACTTTATCGAGCTCTCTGAACGAGCTTGGTATTCAGTCACTTCGGTGGCCTTACTCTCTTCAGCACGACAGACCTCGATACCAGGCACTTCAGGCCTATCGAGCACCTGATGTCCTGCAGACACTCTACTGACATACCCACAAATCACACTGACACAACTCAGATCTTGTCTCTTTTCATCACCTATAAATAGGGGATTCCCCCCACAAGTAAAGGGTCCTCTCTCTCTCATCTCTTCTCTCTTTATTCAGAGCAACCAAACTAACTTAGACATCGGAGCCTCCCCCAGAGGAGTCCAGTCCCCTCTCTCTTATCTTGCAGGTAGGAGAGTTACAGCAGCAGGAATACCAAACTCGAGCTACGAACTCTGAACTCAAGCTACAGGAGCTAGGATCCCCTGAAAAAGCCATGTTATCATTTATCAAGCAATGATAAATTAGTTTTCAGTATATTGATTTTGGAGGAAATTAATGGAATGCACAAAATAGTTATATATTCAGGATTTCATTGTTAATAATAAAGTTAGATTATATTGAATTTTCATACTTTTTTAATAGATATCTCTGTGAATCCTAATTACTTTCCATTTGATTAATATATCTTGAGTTCACTAAAGGGATCAAAGTGCAAAAAGGTATATATATATATATATATTTCTGATTTACATTTTCATCTTCAGCAATGTTAAGATTGTCACTCCTATTCTTTTAATTCTGAGAGTGGACTTATCTCATAATTTATCATAATATTATTTTATTATAAAAATAGCACTCACAATTTATTCTTTAATATTATTCAAATACACATATTAATATCATCCAGTAAATACTATTTTTTTAAATACAGCTTATTTATTGTCCAACACGAAAATATAAATAATTCATAAACAACTTCAAACAATAATTATATAGATCCGACCTTATCTATGCACTGAACGGCGAGAAAGAAGGAGTGTTCTACTGGTCTATTCTCCAACAATATCTAAAATATTTATATATTAAGGGGTGAGTTCAACTATTCAGTGAGAAAATAATTATATATCAAAGAAAAATAATTATATATCAAAGAAAAAACAAAAAAGGTTTTTTTTCATATAATTACTGGTATAAAATTTTATACTTACTGCATAATAAATTTTTTCTTAAAAGAATATAAAATTTGCAATATCATAGTATAAAATTTAAATCATATAATTTCATACACTCAACATATATAGTTCATAGATAACATAATACCTTAGGTGTAAGTAAATATATATTTACTGACAACCTAAGGATAAAATATGGCATCTTGGGCGCAGTGGTGACATATGGCAGCACCAAGAGCAAATATTCATGGTTATACACATATGCAGAGCTGCCCTCAAAGAGCGACCACCTGATATACGTCTCAAAGGCTATATATATATACCAAGTGTTGTCCCAAAAACAGTATCGTATCATAATTCGTCAATTCCTTTAACATCTCTTCATCACATGTGTCTCGATTAAAAAAATATATAATGAGTGTATTTAAAATATTTATTCAATTGTATTAATAATTAATCATCATATTATAATTCAAACATCAATATACTATTATTTGTTCCCATTTTAAATATATAAAAATTATTTCTTTCAAATTCATCATAAACATAATTTCATCATGAAATAATTTTAGCAAATCATATATATAAATATATAATTTAATAAAAGACCAATATTATATAATTCTACATTCACCTTGATTAACAGCTCAATATATTTAATTGACCGGATTATCTCTATATTCTATAATTATTGTTGAATCCTCACCTAAAGTAATATAAAATAATAATTTACTAAAGTATTATCTAGATTTATTAACTACTATGAGATGAATTACTTGAAAAGAAAATGTGAAAATAATTTTAAAATTTTAAAAAAATTTCAGCTAATTTGATCATTTTCAAAATTCTATAATAATACTTTAATGAGTATTCTTTCAATTTATCAAGTCAATTTCTTACCAAATATTCTAATAAAAATTTTAACAATTTAGTATAATTTGAGTGTCTAAATTCAATATAAAATTTTAATTCATTTATTTTAAGAGTTTAATAATTATAATAATGATAACATTTATATTATTAGTTAATTAATTTAATTGCATTTAAATAATATTTATTTTTTGACATTTTAAGAAAAATATAATTTTATATTTACTTTAAATGAAATTAAATTCATTCATATTCTTAAATTTTATTTAATTTAATTTCTAAAATAGATTTGTATTTATAATAATTATAACAATATATTATAATGAAAAATTTTATTAAAATAACAATAATATCATTTATTTAAATTTTGTTATACTTTTTAAAATATTATTAATAATAATACTTTTAATAACATTAATAATAATAATAATAATAGTTACTTAGATATTAATCTATATATTAAATTTTTATTATTTAAAAAATAATCATTTAACTATTTTTAATTGAACTATAATAATTTTTTTAAAATTTATTAGTAATAATATTAATAATTTTAGCTATTGAAATAAACATATAGTAAATTTAAAAGCAATAAATATAACATTATAGTAATAGTAGTAGTAGTAAAATTTAATAGTGGTAAAAATTATAAAATTGAGAATTATTTCTATTAATAATTATAATGAATTTATGATTAATCTAATAATAATACTTTATTTCTATAACAATAATAATAATAATTAACCATTACTTTGTCATTGATTTAAATTTAAAAATAAATATTAATTAAATTATTATAGTTATAACAATAAAAATTTACATTAAATAATTAAGTTTATAAATTACTATAAATTTTAATCCTACTATAATTAACACTTATTTTGATCATTTAATAATTAACTAACTTAAATTAATTCATAATTAATTTAATTAATTTAGTTCAATTTGTAGATAAAAACTCTTATATAAATAATAATTTAATAGTAGTCTTTAATATAACTTAATATATATTTATTCATATTCTTATATTTAAAATATTATTTATTTATTCTGTAATTTACTAATAAAATTTCATAATTCAAGAATTTAATTTATTTTAACCCTAAATATTTTTTTATTCTAAAGTATATATATATATACTTATCCTCATTCTAATTTTAAATAATTACAAAATTTATGTTTAATTATATAAAAAAATTCATTAAATCTTATTAAATGATAATTTTAAATTTACTAACAACTAACTATCAATTTATTGATTCCTAGATATATATATGTATAATATAAGTAATTTATTCTACAATTTATTAATAAATATTCATAACTTAAATATTTACTTAATTTAATTATACTCTGTAAATAACTAATAAATTTTAAGTTAGTATTTAAAATGTATAATATGTAATTTAATTTTATTAATTTTTTTATCATTAATTATCTATTTATTTATTTTTGTTAATTTTCTCTTAATATAATCAAATTAAAATTTTATTTCTTCAAATTATCCTCATAATATTAACTAATTATGGATATACTTAATTAATTTATAATACTAACATATATACATATTAATCACTAATTAACAACTTAATTATATATATAATTATATTTTTTTAATTTTTAATTTTTAATTATAATATATGTATTTTTAAAATATTCATCCATAATTAACAAATAAGATATCAATTTGAAACTAATGAAGAGAGGGTTTCAAAAAAATCCAAGTCCCAAAAAAAAGGTTGAAAAATGGTCAGAATAGTCATCGAAAAAGTTGTGCCGTCAAAATTCTCTACCAGCTCTTTGGGCGGTGCGTGCAGCGTACTTCGACTGCCGTTCATGGTGATTTTGATGCCGTTGAAAAGCCCGGCAAATCTACCTTTTCGGTGGCCAGCGCATGTCGTCGTTTGGTGACCGAAAAGCGACAAACGAAAGAAAAATACGAAAGGTGTTCACTAAACTCTCTTCCTCTGTTTTACTGTTTTCGTCTTTGCCTCTTCTCTCTGTTTCTCCTTCTCTGTTTCTTTCTTTATTTTCTTTGCCTCTCTTTCATTCTCTTCTTTCTTTGTTTAATAAAAAAAAATTCAGCTATTTAATATTACTTCTATCCCATTATCAAATTAGGAAAAAAAAATCCTACGAACAATTCCTATCAATAATTTAAATTAATATTTATTATTTTTTTATCATCCACACATTTATTTTCAATATTATTAGTGGATGAAGTTATATTTGTCTACTAATAATTTCACTATTAAAGTTTATCCCCTATTTAGAGGGTGTTTCTCAAAACTTAAAAGCTGGTCAAAACTGATTATAAGCAGTTTTTAGATTATAAGTTGTTTATCTAAGTGTTTCTGAAAACTTAAATAGTAGATTATAATCTGATTTTAAGCAGTTTTTTAAAAGTTGGGTTTTGCTACTTTTTTTAAGCACTTATTTTTTAAGCAGTTTTGACCAAGTAAAAGACTATACTATCCCTACCTAATCTTCAATATTTCAAATTTGGTCACCCTATACACTTTAGTTCCCATCAAAATTCTTTTATTTTTAGGATTCTAATTAATATTTTTAGGATTCTAATTAATTTGGTAATATTTACATGAGAGTTTTTTATTTATATAATTTATTGATAACACCAATATTATTATTATTATTATTATTATTATTAAATAAATTTTATGATTATTATTATTATTATTATTACAAAATAAATTTTGAATTGACATTTAAAAAATTATTTTTATACAATAAATAAACTCATGGACAGTTTGGTCATTTTGACAGTTTCTGCAATTAAAAACTGATTATAATTTGATTTTACAGAAACACTTAACTGATTATCAGCTGATTATTAACTAGTTTACAGAAACGCTTAACTGCTTATTTTTAATCTGATTATAATCTAAAAATCACTTATTCACAATAAGCTGAAAAGCTCCAGTTTTGAGAAACACCCTCTTAAAATTTTCTTTATTATGATTAGTAGATTATAAGAGTTTGTTCCCCACTAATTTTAATGATTTAAAAAAATTAAATATATATGTATATATATATATTGTCTATATATTATTTTTATCATTTTAATTATTATTATTATTATTACTATTTTATTTATTGTCATCCAACAATCTTAATTATTAAATTATTTATTTTAAATTATTGTTTGTTATAATATATTTAATTAACTATTATTATTATTATTATTATTATTATTATTATTATTATTATTATTATTATTATTATTATTATTATCAAGGTATTACAAAGACACCATAAATATGGACATATTTACATGCATATTTAATTATTTAGCAAAGCGCATGCATATTTGTGAAAGAAGAAATTCTATGGAGAATTATATTGCTAGTTTTAAAAGCTTCAGAAATATTTGAACTAGTTTTTCACCATTGAATTGGAATTTACGGAAACTACAGAAAATAGATCAAACTAATTTCTGTCCACCTAAACTTTTTAATAATTTGTAAACAAAATAATTTCAGGGCTCGAATATGTATGACTATTTCCTAAAGAAAATATATATGACCGTAGGCATTGGTCATTTATCATGTATAGCATGCATTAATTAATATATGCATGTTACAGTCAGTGTATATGTACATGCATGGGTACATATATAACCGTATAGATGTAGTTGATGCAACTCTGTGAATTATATATATAATATCCGTTTTTTTCATATTTACAGGGTAACATGAAATTATGAAGGTTCACAAAAAAAATAAATCAAATCAAATCAGATGGTAATTTTGAAAATGAACATAAGGGCGAGCTAGCTTCTGATCAGCCTTTTCCAGCGGCAGAGAAGAATGTTACTTTACAGAACTCTGTCAAAGTTGAACTTGCACCAGAAGAATTTAATGCGAAAAATTTGATGCACTTTGAATATGATCTGAGGAGCAAAAACAGAATTTAAAATTAGTAGGGGCTTATTAATAATAAAATTACTATATTATAAAAAAAAATTCAACATATTTATTATCACAAGAAAGATTAAGACTAATCTCATTGATAAATATATCAATAGATAAAAATTATTTTTTTTCAATTCAATAAATTTTTTTGGAGCTCAAATTATTATCTAGTCATACCTTGAATTGCCTTTAGATTTATGGGGTGAGATACCCTAAATATAAGCACCTAAAGTTCTTAACGAGATTTTTCTAAAAAAAATTGTTGAAGTTTTTTTTTTACTTAAATTCCCCAAAAAAAAATAAGTTTTTGTTGAAAAATAAATTAATAAAGAAAAATAAAATCCAAAAGCTTGAGTAGAAACCCTAATACATGTATGGACTGTGGGACTCAATAGACATTCATTTATTTATAACACTCCCCCTTGAATGTCTTAAAAATATTCATAAAAATATTACTAACTACATGAATACGCGATAACATATTGCCTTATTAAAAACCTTTACAAGGAAAAACCCAATGGGATAAAAACCTTAAAAGGGAAAAAGAGTGCAGTGCGTATTCTACTCCCCCTCATGAAGACATTACTTGAGATCTTTGAGTCTGCGCATTCCGATTTTGTACACCAATTTCTCAAAACTTATTGTAGGAAGCGACTTCGTGAATAAATGGGCAAGATTGTCACTTGAGCGAATTTGTTGAACATCAATATTACCATTCTTTTGAAGATCGTGAGTGAAGAAGAATTTTGGTCAAATATGCTTTGTTTCATCCCCTTTAATAAATCATTCCTTTAACTGGTGTATACATGCAGCATTATCTTCATATAAAACTGTTGGGAGTTCTTTTTGAGGATGTTGACCACATGTACCTCGAACATATTGAATTACTGATCTCAACTAAACACATTCTTGACTTGCTTCATGGATGGCCAAAATCTCTGCATGGTTAGAAGAAGTAGCAGCAATAGTCTGTTTTATAGATCGCCATGATATAGCTGTACCGCCACATGTAAATAAGTAACCTGTTTGAGATCTACCATTATGTGGATCTGATAAATATCTTGCATCTGCATAACCAATCAAAATTGACTTTGATGTGTTAGCATAAAATAAACTCAAGTCCATTGTACCACGAAGATATCGAAGAATATGTTTAACTCCATTCCAATGTCTTTGTGTTGGTGAAAAACTATATATTGCTAATAAGTTTACTGCAAATGCTATATTAGGTCGAGTATGACTAGCAAGATATGTCAATGCTTCTATTGCACTAAGATATGGTACTTCTGGACCAAGAAGTTCTTCATCATCTTCTATTGCCCGCCCACCCCCCCCCCCCCCCTTTTTTTTTTGAAAATCACGTTACATGGAAAAAATAAAAATTCAACAAAATATAATTTTATCCTTTTAAAGCATAGAATAATTCCAATACCTCTTAATTTATTGAATTTCTCTGGTAATTTAAAAAAAAAATTAACTTGGTTTGAAAATTTAAAAAATTTTCATGTTTCAATTGGTATGTTTTTTTTGTTTATTTATTCATTTAATTATATAAGTCAATATGTAAAATCATAAAAATATCGATGTGTAAAATCATGCAGCACTGGAAGCCCTCAGAAAGCACATGTAGTTTCAGTTTATGAATTAATTTTCGCGTGAAGAATATGTATAACACCATATGTTTCACACATTATAAATTATATTATTTTTGATAATGATATATAACTAGCTAGGCTCTCTTTATTAATTTCACTCATAAAATCGTGGTCCTTTCACTATTAAAAGAGGAAAAAAAAAAGGTTTACTATTTAGTACGTACCATATATGATGATGCAGATATCTTTGAAGAAAGATTATGGGTTTCTTTTTTTTTTGGTAGAAAGATTAGATTTATATTTTATTATATTAAAATGAGAAAAAAATATATTTGTAGGGTGCATACTATCCAAAAACCCAAGCTCAATACAACTGACCTAAAAACACCTCACAATTATGTGAAAAAATCTTAAAATCTCATTACAACAAAAAAGAAATGGGTTTCTTATATATAAAGTTGGATTTAAAATCTGTAAAATTTAATAAACATATCAAGTCTAGATTTCTTAACGTTTTTTCCATATTCTAATTAATGATTTGAATCCTTATAACTTTCAAGAAAGAAGATATTTAACCTAAGAATGTTTTAACTGGAATAAAAATGAAAAATTATAGAGAAAAGTTGAATCAGTTTGTATTTGAAATTGTTTGTTGATACTCATATATAGTCATGACTCTATTAGTATGGATGCTTTACAATTATTTATTATTAATTTAGTTTTTAGGAAACAATTGCAACAACTTAAATACTCCTGTTTCATTTCAAATATCGTATAAAAAAAACACACATATTAAAAAAATAATTAGTCATTATAAATTTTATAAAAATTTTATTATAATTTACTTAAATACCATTTCTCATCTACTATCTTATTTATTCTCTTTCAATAATTAATAGAAGTAATATTAGAATTTTTTTTAATTAATGCCCTTTTGAATTTTTAAAAATGACATTTGAAGTGAAACAAAAAAAAATTATTACACGGCACTTAAAATGAAATGAATAGAGTAAAAAAATACATTAATTATATATATACCCAAAATATAATTAATTAATCATTTTAATTACATTATTTTTTAGACGGTACATATCATTCTCTTTAATAAAATTAAACAAATTGCATGATTAACATTAAATATATTATAAAATTGTACAAACTATGAGCTTTTATATGTAAATTATGGAAGTTATAATATGTTTACTGAAATATAATTTAAGAAGAGACAGGAAATAAAAATTGAGTCCTATAAATATGGTGTCGTCCTTCTAGCAAAATTAAAATTCTTGCCGGTTGAAGTTTGATAGTTCCTTTGTTGTGTTATTATCTAATATGGGCAGCTGCAGGGAAAGATTCTGCATATCCCTTGAAAAGGCATCCAGATTTATTAGTTCTAACGGCTAATACTAATCTGAATTGTTGGTTTCCATCTCAAATTGTTGAATTGCTCCCAAGCACTTTTTTGTTTTCAATGTTTTTTTATACTGAAAATTCTTAAATAAATATATCAAATTCAAATTTTTATTAGTCTTTTATATACTTAATTATTTTTTTTTATAAATTAAGCCTATCTCAATTCTAATTCTTTATTTTCAAACACGATTTTTAAAATTATTGAATCAATTTTATTGATGATTTGATGCTGATATTCGATTGTTCACGAGTTAATGACAATTTTTGTATATTATTTGTAGAATGTACTGCAAATATATATAAAAAATGAAAAAGGCTATGGTAACTAAGAAGTATCCCCATAAAAATTGGGAGTTTTTTTTTAAATACCCTAAAAAATAAAAATATTTTTAAAAATATTTATTTTTCCTTTTTAATTTCAAAAATACTCTTTTTTAATTTTTAATTTCAAAAATACCACTTTTAGGTATATCTTCGATATGTATAATAAAAATATACTCAATTTTAAAAATAAACATTAGGTATATATTTAGTAAATTAATAGTATATAAAAAACATAAGATATTTATTAAAAAAATTTAAAAAAATATATACTATACAGTGTAACTTTCTCTAAAAATTGCAAGACAAACATGAAACTTATTGAGCTTTTGCTTTCTGTTAGGTTGATGGGGCAATTAGAAATCTAACCTCAAATAAAATTGCATTTTTAAAAATAGTACATCTTTTTTTTTTCAAAATTATAGAAATATTATTTTCAAAATTATAAATTTACTAAGTAAAGGTGACATATTAGACTTTAAAAATATAGAACTAATAAAATTACAAATATGTCACTATTTAATAAAAATATATATAGCATATACTATAATATACCATCATATGCTACTGTTTAATGAAACTATATATAACATATACTATATTATACCATCATATATTACTGTTTAGTGAAAATATATGTAATATATATCATCATATATTCATATATACTGTAAAAAATACAGTCTTTATTTATAAAAATATCATTATTTAGTTAAAGTATATATAATATATATCAATATATAAATATTTTCTATGAAGGTATATGAATATATATGTATTATATACCTACATATATATATTATTTTGGAGAAAGAATATTAGTATGTAAATCTTACATTTTAATATTTGTGGATATATGACAACTATAATTACATATATCTAATGATTTTGTAAAAAAATTATAATATAATTGTAATATCAAAGTATATAAAGATATGTATAATATATACTTTAGTATACAACTATTACATATCAATAAACAATTATAACAAATTTTTTTTTAATAATTTATCAAATATTTGGTGTGCATTTAAATCGAAGAACCAAAAAATCCTCAATTATTATACTTAAAATCTAAAAATTAATGAAAAACCAAAAAACAACATTTTTTTTTTGTATAAAAATAAATAGCGATTATATTAGAAGGATAGAATTGTAAAAAGAGCTAACTTTATTCCTTATTTTGTAAAACATATTTGAGCTACCCATTTTTATTGTCATTATCTTCCTTTTCTCGTCGGCTTGATGTTTAGCTGCAATACGTAGCTTCCTCTTAGCATTTCACATGGGATTGTTGACAACATGACCTTTTCCTCTTGCTTCCTTTTGTATCTTTTCATCTTAATGCTTTTCCTTATCTCATTATAAACCTCAATAAAATTTTGCATGGCTAAAGCATTTCGCATGATTTTGCCAACATCTTGCGCTATCTGCTTCAGATTATCAGGGATAGCCTTTCTAGCAAATGCTTCGCAAACTTTATACATGGGCAACAATATGTCAAATGTATAATACTGCATTTTATCCTGGCTTATTTGCGAAAGATAGATAAATAACTAAATATAGAAGAAGAATAAGAATAAGAAGATAAAAAAGAACAACGTATTTTTTAAAATAAAAAAAAATGAATAACCTAAATTTAAAAAAATAAAAGTTTAAAATTGAGAAAAAAAAGATAGAGCAGTAAAATTGAAAAGAGAATTTAAAAAGCAATATATTATGTAATTTTCTGTATATTGATTGCGTCTAGCAATTCTAGCCCGTTCTGAAACTTACAGCTAAGTAAAATTTAGACTTTAGCCCAAAGCCCAATATATTCATCTTGAACTTTTTTTTATAAGGAAATTACATGATATACACTTTTTAAAATTTTATTTGCAAATAGGACATGTTTTTTTCTTTCATTTTTTACTTTTTCTATAGATATATTTTCTCTTTTTTTTTTCGAATTTGTTAGATTTTTTTTCAAATGCATATTACATATTTGATAACATATTTCAAAGAAATTTTTTCTTTTCTAAATTTTTATTATTTTTTATATTATTTTTATTTATTTTTTAATATAATTTAGCATAAGCAAAAGGAAAACTTTGTGATTTATATTGGTTATTGGTAATTTTGAGTGCTTTAAATTTTATTTTTTTATTTGTGCTAAATTATATGTCTACAAAGATAAGAGACTTGCATTTTCCAATGATTTATATTTGTATTTATTGAAGATAATTAATGAGAATATTAAGGTAGTACTTATATTTTCATATTTAACTCAACTTATCAACAACATACACATTATATATCCTCTATATCAACAATATATTTATTTATTTTTAATATTGTTGCATATAATATCACCAAAATTTTACATTTTTAACAACATATCCATGATATATATAACTCAGATTTTATATAATTAATGAGAATATTAAGGGAATATCTATATTTTCATATTTAATTCAATATATCAGTAACATATATATTATATATTATCTACATAAACAACATATTTATTTCTTTTTTAATATTATTGCAAATAATATCATCATAAATTTAGGTTTTGGGCAAAATATCCTTGAAATATACAGCTTAAATATTAAGAAAGTAATTATGCTTTCATATTTCATTCAACATTTCAGTAACATATATATTACATATTATTTACATAAATAATATATTTATTCTTTTTTTTAATATTGTTACATATAATTTCACCATAAATTTAAATTTTGAACAATATATCAACGATATATATAACTCAAATATTCTATAGTTAATGGAAATATTTAAAGCAATACTTATATTTTCATATTTAACACAACATATTAGCAATATATATTACATATCATATAGATAAATAACAAATTTATTCTTTTTTTTAATATTATTACACATAATGTTACAATAGATTTAGATTTTGAACAATATATATACGATATATATGAACTTAAGTACACTATAATTAATAAAAATATTAAGACAATATTTATGTTTTCATATTTAACTCAACATATCGCCAATATATTCATTATATATCCTATACATAAACAACATATTTGGATTTTGAATATGAATTTAGACTTTGAACAACATATCCATAATATACACAACTCAAGTATTCTATAATTAATTAGATTATCAAGGCAATACTTATGTTTTTATATTTAACTCAACATATCAGCAACATATCCATAACATATGTATTTTGCTTTTGTTGAAATTTTAGTGATATAATTGATATGTTTTAGATACTTTAAGGATATTATTAGGATATTTTAGAAATATTTTTAAATGTCATTTATGTATTTATAAATATTATAATATATACATAACATATATATAACGTATATAACTCGTAAAAACAACGAAAGTTTTGCGGAATGACAGCACACTGTATTTTTTGAAAAATTTTAAATTGTGTGCATAAAACTGAACTTTCTTTAAACCTATCGTATTTTGAAAAAAATTTATGTTTTTAGGTTATTTATGTAATCTTCCTTTTTTTTAAGATCCGGTGCTTATTTTCAAATTTATATGAAGAATTAAAATCTGTTATCTTTTAAATTTTTTATACTTTTTATCAGTAGTTTTTTTTTTATAAAATAAATAATAAATACATTTCAAATTTAGAAAAATTATCATATGTATAATAAATTCGTTATAAATCTTATATATACCTTGTCCATATACTAGTCTCGAGTGATTTGAGCGTACTCTTATGAGAAAAAAAAATAATGATGTCGTATTATTAATTAGTTAAAGACAATTTGTATAAAATAAATAAATTAAATTGTATAATTATATTAATAATTTTTTAATTGTTCAGTTTTAGATATGAAAGGGTTAAAAATCCTTCAAAAGAATAGATAAAACTTTCATTTGAAAAAGCGAATTTTGTCAAAATTAAATCAATTAAACTTTATTTGTTATTCTATTTATAAATATATATATAGGTAACAAGTGGACTTTGGGTCTATTATTTATGGCTCAGTCTTAAGTTTTGATTCACTCACTTGCAAAACAAATAGAAAATGGGCTTGAATTCCAGTAAAAAAAACTCCAATGCTTCAATTAAAATTTAGTTTGTCCGCAAAGCTGTGTGGTATAAAAAGGATAAATCTTTTATTTATGGAGATCAATCTCTATTTATAAAAAATGAATAGAAAAGCTAATTTTAATATAATTTATCAATATTATACGACGACTACGACTGTATCAAAAATTTATTTTATTGCAGCTCAAAGCTCATTCTGAGAGTCAGGCTATTTGGATAACTTAGCATGAAGAGCCCAGTCTTCCGGATATAGTACCATATACTATAATTACTTTTTTTGAAAAAATAAATGGTTTTTGAAATAAATGGAAATCAAGCATTTTAGGTTTGATTTAATTAAACAATAAAATGGAATTGACTTGAAGATGAATTTGAAAAAATGTACATATCACAATTTGAAGTCGGTTGAATAATCATTAATTACAGCAATTAATTAGCCAATGGAGGACTGAAATGCATTGTATTCTTCGATTAATCCACAACTATGAATTAGTCAAAACTTTAATTTTGAGACAGATATTAAGTATTCAAAGACTGCAATTGCATCACATGGAAGATATTTTACATATTAATTTGACGGATAAACCAAATAATTATAGATTATATATTTTCTATTATTTGAGAATAATTCAAAGGGATGGTTTGGTAATAATATAAACTCTCAGATCTTAAAATTTGACCCAATTAGTAAATTAAGTATTTTTTTTATTTATCAATCAAGTTTTGTAAAAAATATATTGTAATAGAGCATAAATAACTATATATTCTTTTCATCTTAAATTAATAATTTATTAATTATTATTTTATTAAAATTTACTCTAATCGTATTTTTACTATACTATAAGAAATTTTTTATACTATTAAAAATTTATATAATGTTAAATAATTTTTTTTAATTTATATGTAAAAATGAAATTGACAATAAATTTAAGATGAATGGACTAGTAAATTAATTAATCATGGAGATAAAGAACTTATGTTAAATAGTGTATATCCATACATTAAAAAAAAGTCTAAATTATTCTAGAAATTCAAAATTGCTGAATATTAAGTACAGCTGCTTTACTACTCTAGACAAGTAGGCATTCACATGCGATGCTTGACCACCACAAATATTGAACATTTGCTGAAATTTCTAAGAAAATGAACTGAAAAGCTGCCTTTCTATGCAAATATGATAGTATTAATTTTGCAATTAACCCGCCGATCTAACCTAATTTCTATCATAAGGTTGTCAAATATGATTTTCGATTTTTTAAAGTTTGATTATGAGAGGATTTTATTTTATTTTCTAACGATTTTTCTTTTTGTTAGTTTTAAGATTAATGCATTTTTAAATTTAACCAATCAAGGTAAAATTTTGATATTTTTTTTATTATTCAATATTTTATAGTTTAAAAAATTATTTATTAATTTGAATTTATCTACGACTCAAAGATTGCAGACTAATTTAAATTTATTCCGAATAGACTTATTAAGAGATAAAGTATTTTCTTTTAAATTTTAAAATTGTTTGATATCAAGAGTTCAAACTTACTATCTTTAGTTAAGATAAAAAAAAATTCTACCATTTTATCTCACTCTTTAAAATTATATTTCTTGTTTTTAAGTAATTGTTTCCTTAGTTTCTCATAAAATTATTTCCTACACAATTTAGGTTGGTTTGAATTTATTTTTGGAAATTGTAATAGAATTGCGTGAAAAGAAAAAGAAGATTCCAATAGCCTAAAAAGGTTTCCGACCGGTGGAATAGTTTTTCGCTATTACAAAGCAAAATAAGAAAGACAAAACAATACAATTGCTACATTAATATTAGTAATATTAACATTGTGAATAAAAATGTGACGTTATAGAATGTCCAATTTGGGGATATCCATTTGAATATTTATTTTGAATTTTTTTTAATATATGGCCGTCCACAGTACCAAACAAATAATTAACAATTTTTTCAGGGAAAAAAAACAGTTATTGAAATAATATCAAGATTTTAATGCCCAAAAAATTGTATTTAATAATAAGATACATATGTAATAAAATAATAAGAATATTAATATATGCCTCTGTCTGTCTGTCTACCTTTCCATCCTCCTTCTCAGTTAGAGTGGGTCCCACACTTCCACAAATAAAAATATGGGTCCCATTTTTTAATTTTTGATTAGCTTCCGAACCATAATTAAATTTTAATTAACTATTTTCATGCCAATAGTGTTTAATTAACCATTTTTTCTTTTCTTTTCTTTATTTATTAATTATATGTAGAAAAAAGATATAGTGAAGACTTGAATTCGAGAGTTAAGCAAAACAACATTTAGATGACAAAACTGAGTTTTTCAAAAAGAAAAAGGAACAAAACTATATAATATGCTCATTCTAGGCACTACCAAAAATTTAGTGGTAATCAAATCAATAAGTTGAAGTTAATTAGGTGGTTTTAATTAATATTAGTTGGTTTTTTATTCCAATACAATACTTCTGTTGACAAGATTTGAGTTTTAATGAATTTAAATTGTAATTCGACTTAAAATATTCAAAGTATGAACCAATAAAATGTTAGGACTTGCAATAAAATGACGAGAATAATTATGGTACTAGAAAAATAAAAGAGGCACACAAGAAATTTACGTGGTTCACTCTTAATTATTTAAGACTATGTCCACGGGATAAACTCCGAATATTTTTCTTTCACTATTAAAAATAGTAGGTATACAAAGAGATTTTTTCAAAAAATAGTGGCACTCAAGTGTTTCCCAAAAACACCTCAAAAATTATAAAACCTCACTACCTTTTTTTTTTCTCTCTCCCAATTATTTTTAGGACCCTCTTCCTAAAATTATACACAGAAGCTTATATTTTCACTTCTAAATTTGATGAAATGAACTAAAGAATGAGCCTATTTATAAGCTGAGCATTGGTAAATGTTACTAATGACGTTTCTTCCAGCCACATTTTTCCTTTCTGTTGCACCTAAATTTGACAACCAAATTTGCACTACATATTTGACTTTGAAATATGTAGTTTTTGTCTTGAAAAGAAATAAAAACGTGTGGCTATTTTGTTTTTATTTCTTTATTGCTTTTGGAGCTGGACTTCAATAATTCTCCCCCTCCAGCCCCAACATCACATACTAGAGGAGGTCTTAACCGGCTCTTAACATGAGCTCATCCTTGCTAGTTCAACACACAATTCAAACTTCTCCTTTGGAACGACTTTCGTCAACATGTCAACAACATTTTTGTCAGTGTGAATCTTTTGCAACTGGAACTGCTTCTCTTCAATAGCAAGTCTGAGCCAATGATATCTTATGTCGATGTGTTTCATCCGTGCATGATACATAGTATTTTTGCTCAAGTCTAATGCACTTTGACTATCGCAATAAACTATATATACTTCCTGTTGCACGCCCAATTCTTGAAAGAATCGTTTCAACCAAAGCATTTCCTTTCCTGCTTCCGCTGCAGCAACGTACTCTGATTCGGTAGTTGATATAGAAACACACTTTTGTAATCGTGACTGCCATGAAATAGCTCCCCCTGAGAGTGTAAATAAGTAACTTGATGTAGATTTTCGTTCATCAAGATCACTGGCCATATCTGCATCTGTGTAACCAACAAGTACAGACTTTTCACCTCCAAAAGTTAAACATAACTTTAAAGTTCCTCTTAGATATCTGAAGATCCACTTTACTGCTTCCCAATGTGACTTCTATAGATTGGATAAAAATCTGCTCACGACGCCAACTGCATGAGCGATATCTGGTCTCGTACACACCATTGCATACATCAAACTTTCGACCGCTGAAGAATATGGAATATCTGACATATCTTCCTTATTTTTCTCTGTTGATGGGTAAGATTTCTTACTCAATTTGAAGTGAGCGGCAAGTGGAGTGCTAACTGGCTTAGCATTCTTCATATTGAACCTCTCTAGAACTCGTTCAATATATTTCTCCTGTGATAACCACAATCTATAGGACTTTCGATCTCAGATAATTTCCATTCCGAGAATTCACCTTGCCAATCCCAAATCCTTCGTGTCAAACGCCTTTGACAAATCACCTTTTAACCTACTAATCATGTTTGCATCTGGTCCAACGATTAGCATATCATCAACATATAAAAGAAGGATGATAAATTTACTGTCAGGGTATCTCTGGACATATACATAAGAATCTGCATCTGTTCTTCTGTATCCTTGATTTACCATAAACGAGTCAAACTTCTTATACCATTGTCGCGGGGCTTATTTCAACCCGTACAAGCTCTTTTTCAAGCGACAAACCATGTCCTCCTTTCCCTTAACCATGAAACATTTTGGTTGTTCCATATAGATTTCTTTCTCTAGATCTCCATGCAAGAATACGGTCTTTACATCAAGCTGCTCTAACTCAAGGTTCAAGCTGGCTGCTAAACCTAGCACAACTCGAATAGAACTCATTTTCACAATAGGTAAAAAAATCTCATCAAAGTCGATACCTTTCTTTTGAGTAAAGCCTTTGACGATCAATCGAGTTTTGTATCTCACTAGGTTGCCATCATCTTTCTTCAGTTTAAATACCCATTTGTTCTTGAGTATTCTCCTCCCTTTTGGAAGTTTCACCAGCTCGTACGTGTCATTCTTCTTCAAAGAATTCATCTCCTCTTGCATGGCCTTCATCCAACAATCTTTATCTTTGCAAGACTGCACATCTTGGAAGCTCTCTGGCTCCCCCTCATCAGTAATTAAAATATAATCAGAACTAGAATACCTTGTAGATGGTTGGTGTTTTCTGGTTGACCTTCTCATCTGAGGTTCAACTTCTTTCGGTGGAATGGGGTTCTCTGGCCCCCCTGCTCAACACCCTCTGCATCATCATCTACAGTGGTCTCTTGATCCCCTACGACTGGCTCTTCGTCTGCTTCCTGTTCTGATTCTGGCATTCCTTCTCCTGTGGCATCATCTGTAGGAATGTTCTCTAGTGTAATATCTACAACATTGTCATTTGTAGATTTTTTCCGTGCTGTATCTCCCACGATCTCATCCTCGTGAAAGACTACGTCTCTACTCCGGACAACTTTATTTTTCACTGGATCCCATAACCTATAGCCAAACTCTTCATTTCCATAACCAACAAAAGTGCAATGAACTGACTTGTCATTAAGCTTCGATCTCTGCTCCTTCGGAACATGCATGAACACCTTGCAGCCAAATACCCTTAGGTGAGAGTATGAGATATCTTTACCTGTCCAGACCTTCTCCGGTACATCAAACTCTAAAGGTGCTGAAGGTAGTCTGTTGATTAGGTAGACAGCAGTATTGACAGTTTCTCCCCAAAATGACTTAGGTAAGTTAGCCATTTTGAGCATGGATCTGACTCTTTCAACAATGGTGCGATTCATCCATTCAGCAACGCCGTTCTGTTGAGGTGTACCGGGGACTGTCTTTTCATGCCTGATACCGTACTGATTACAGTAATCTTTAAACTCCTTAGAGATATACTCACCACCATTGTCCGTGCGCAAACACTTCAATGCCACTCCAGTCTCCCTTTCCACCATCCTATGGAATTGCTGAAAGTGCTTGAATACTTCATCTTTTGTGCGCAACAAATATATCCATGTCTTCCGTGAAAAATCATCAATGAAAGTAAGAAAATATCTGCTTCCTCCGAGAGATTCTACCTCCATAAGACCACACACGTCAGAGTGTACCAACTCTAACTTGCTATTTCTCCGTCTAAAGCTTTTCTGAAATGAAACATGATGTTGCTTCCCAAATAAACAATAGTCACAAGGATTTATTTTACCTTTGGCTAACGGGATGAGAGACTTCTTAGCCAACATGTTCAACCCTTTTTCACTAACATGCGCCAGCCGCCTGTGCCACAAGTTAGCCATTTTGAGCATGGATCTGACTCTTTCAACAATGGTGCGATTCATCAGTTCAGCAACGCCGTTCTGTTGAGGCGTACCAGGGACTGTCTTTTCATGCATGATACCGTACTGATTACAGTAATCTTTAAACTCCTTAGAGATATATTCACCATCATTGTCCGTGCGCAAACACTTCAATGCCACTCCAGTCTCCCTTTCCACCATCCTGTGGAATTGCTGAAAGTGCTTGAATACTTCATCTTTTGTGCGCAACAAATATATCCATGTCTTCCGTGAAAAATCATCAATGAAAGTAAGAAAATATCTGCTTCCTCCAAGAGATTCTACCTCCATAGGACCACACAGGTCAGAGTGTACCAACTCTAACTTGCTATTTCTCCGTCTAGAGCTTTTCTGAAATGAAACACGATGTTGCTTCCCAAATAAACAATAGTCACAAGGATTTATTTTACCTTTGGCTAACGGGATGAGAGACTTCTTAGCCAACATGTTCAACCCTTTTTCACTAACATGCGCCAGCCGCCTGTGCCACAAATTTGGTGAAGCATCATCTCCAACTGTATTTAATTGACTCACACATATCTCTGCGAGTGTTTTGTATAGCGAGCAACATAGCTTTCCTCTCGCCACCACCAAAGACCCTTTGGTGAGTTTCCAGTTACCGTCACCTGTATGTTGTTGATAGCCTTCCTTGTCCAATACACCAACAGATAATAGATTCAACCGAAGATCAGGAATATGACGCACATTTTTAAGAGTTAATGTGCATCCGACACTTATTTTTATGCAGACATCACCGATCCCCACCATCTGCGAGACACTATTATTTTCCATTCTAATAGTGTCGTAGTCACCTGCTCTGTAGGTAGAGAAGTATTTCCTTTTTGGAACACAATTATATGAAGCACCGGAGTCTACTATCCACTCGGTATCTGCATATCCAATATGACAGCAGTCTGCATCATGAGAGACTAATGTCACCTCACCATCTTCTACTGAGACTGTAGCAGTTGTATTGCTGTCATTATCCTGACTTCGGTTTGCGTTCTCCTGTTTAAGAAAATGACAATTCTTTTTTATATGGCCCTGCTTCCCACAATGGTAACACATCCTCTTCTCCCTGGACTTGGATCTATCTCTGGATTTACCATTTTCACGACCTCTACTCTTGCTCCGGCCCCTATTCTCTATAACGAGGGCTTGAGAGCTGGTAGTAGCAATATCCCTTCTACGAAGTTTTTCATTAAGTAGTCTATTTTTCACCATAGATATTGTTACCACACCATCTGGAGCTGAGTTACTCAATGATACCACAAGAGTATCCCAACTATCTGGTAGAGATCCCAACAACAGACATGCTTGCATCTCATCATCCAAGGACATACCACTAACTGCTAACTCAGTTACAAGTCCTTCAAAGTCGTTCAGGTGCTGTGTAACTGATCGTCCCTCTAACAGCTTCAAGTTCATGACTTTGCGAATCACGAATACCTTTCCTTGAGCATTTGTAGCCTCATACATACTCTCTAGTTTCTTCCAGAGAACTTGGAAATCTTTTTCATTTTTCACATGGTTGTACAGGCTAGCATCTATCCACTGACGTATCGTACCTAGTGTCTGCTTCTTTAACTTCTCCCACTGCCTTTCCTTCATTTCTTCTGGGTTTGCATCGTTACTTTCAATTGAATCGTACAGATCTTTACAGTGAAGGTAGTCCTCCATTCAGGATTTCCACATTGAATAATTTGAATCCGTCAATTTGATCATTGCCCCATCGTTCGCCATGTCGAATTTTGAATTTGACAAAATTTCTCTATTTGACGAATAGTAACCGTACACGTAAATGTAACTATATACGTGAATAGTGACCGTATACGTGAATAGTACCATCACCTTTAAAGGTTACTATTTGTTACTATTTATAATAAATAAATAAATTCTGCAACGATTTTCCGAACAGACTGCACCGACGGATTCCTCGTAATTTTCTATTCGTCATGGTATATTTATTTTTGAAATATATCCACAAAACTGGTATTGCTATCGGACCACCTGGACCTGCCGAAACCTTCGGCTCTGATACCACTTGTTAGAACTTGTAATAAAATGACGAGAATAATTATGGTACCAGAAAAATAAAAGTAGCACACAAGAAATTTACGTGGTTCACCCTTAATTATTTAGGGCTACGTCCACGGGATAAACCTCGAATATTTTTCTTTCACTATTAAAAATAGTAGGTATACAGAGAGATTTTTTCAAAAAATAGTAGCACTTAAGTGTTTCCCAAAAATACCTCAAAAATTATAAACCTCGCTACTTTTTTTTTCCTCTCTCTCTCCCAATTATTTTTAGGACACTCTTCCTAAAATTATACACAGAAGCTTATATTTTCACTTCTAAATTTGATGAAATGAACTAAACAATGGGTGCCTATTTATAAGCTGAGCATTGGTAACAAAACGTCACTAATGACGTTTCTTCCAACCACATTTTTTCTTTCTGTTGCACCTAAATTTGACAACCAAATTTGCACTACATATTTAACTTTGAAATATGTAGTTTTTGACTTGTTTTATTTCTTCGTTGCTTTTGGAGCTGGACTTCAATATAAAAAATATTCAAAGTATGAACCAAAGCATATAGCTATATAATATAAAGGAAGAAAAAAAAAGATGATTAAAATTACAAGAGCATTTTGTTGCTCTTATAATTTTATGTAATAATTTCATTATAGTTTGTCCAAAAATATAACATATTTTTTTATAATTTTATCAGTTTTTTTATTATACGATTGTGATTATGTGCGTAAATTTATCGATTGTTATAACATAATTCTTTTATGGAAATTATAATAAAATATTATAATAGCTTATTCCCAATATTTACCTATGAAAAAATAAAAATAACTGACTAAAATAAAGTATAACATCTTTAATTCTACTTAAAGAGCCTGAATAACATAATGATTGATAAACATGAAAAAGAAATTGGAGTGAGCTGATTATTATTTGGTGGTAGCTAGCTCATCAAACCAATGAGCACGAGGACTTTTTTTTTTCTCAGTGGAAATTTAATCATTCATTGTCCCGTAAAAGAGGATGCTTTCTTTCTTTATATCGGAGCTAAGCTGAAAAAAAAAAAAGGAGTTTTGTCTACAAATTTTCTTCTGCACCACCCCACCCCATTCTCTGCTCTCTTTACTTTCAATTGTCAACCATTACTTTTATCAAAAAAAAAAAATATGTCAACCATTACTAACATAATCTCTTTAGTTTCCTAAATTCCAAGTCCGAGGGACACAAATTTTCAATTCTAGTCTCTTGCCCAAACAACTCACTTTCGACATTTTGCACTTTCTCTTAACCTTTAATTTTTTTCTTTTTGAAAGTGCTAGAAATCAAAGCTAATTTTTTAAACTATTACTTTTACTTTCTATTAATAGTTTAAACAACTTAATTCATTTACTAGTTAAAGATTTGCTATTGTGTTTTTTTTTCCTCTTAAAGATTGTATAAGTTCAAACATTGTAAGCTAATGTGATATTATGTTAAGAATCTATTTAAATTTAATTATTTATAGAACATGATAGCTGATGATTGTTATTAATAAGTGGTGATTGGCGGCAAGTTATTATTAGTTGAAAAAATTAATTTTAATGTTATTTTATGTTATGCAAATTAATTAAAATGACTAATGATGAATATTTTACATGTTTAATATAATAAATAAATAAATAAATAAAAGTGGAAATCTGTTAGAATACTGAAATACTAATTAAATCATAAGTAAAGGGTATGAAATTTTTCTATGAAGTTGTCCAATTCAAGCATAATTGATTTTACTTGAAAGGAAATCTTTGCTAGATAATCAAAATGTCTTCAATGCTCACCGAAGCGACCAATGACCCATTACGCATTTCCATTTACAAAATACAAAGCCGAAAAAAATATATATATTCTTTTTATTATTATTATTATTTTAAACAGTACCCAACAACGACAATGACAAAAGGGTCCCCACGCCCCATGTTCATGTATTAGTTTTTTCTTTTTCCTTTTTATGGCCCACTGCTTACTTTTTTAATTTGTTTTTTTTATTATCATTAAAATTGGTAAATATCCAAATGTAGATAACATCAAAACACCTAAACTTTTCAGCCTTGCAACCACCGATTATTCGTAATATAACTAAATAGTAAATAAATACAAACCCCTTTTTATTATTATTACAAAAAATAAATAATTTTTTAAAGAAATATTACAAAAATGTAATACATTTGTATTATAATTATCAATTCATATAATAATTTAGTATGAAATACAATGTACAAAATAAACACAATATATAAATCCAGAAACTGTAGTATGAGGCTCATTGCGTCTAACTGGACTGTCCCTTGGGAGACAATTTAGTTAATTTTAGACTAGCAGTAATTAAAAAAAATAAACTAATAAAAAAACCAATAATAAATACTCTATCGTTTCATTTAGACAGAAAAAAAAAATTTTGTGTATTTTTTATATAGAAAATATGCTATTTTAGATAAATTTTAGCGAGTAGAATGAGATAAAATATCATTTATACTCTTGTCTTAAAAGTTTAATTTAAGAAATATTTTTTTAAAAATATTTAAGTAAATAAAAAAAAATAAAATTTTCTTAATTTTTATGTCTATTATTTTTTAATGTAAATAATACGGAGCAGCACAATTCAATATATTCCAAATCCAACTGTATCCCTTACTTTAAAACTCTCTCTCTCTCTCTCTCTCTCTCTCTCTCTCTCTCTATATATCTGTTAAACAACACAACTTCGTCCTGCGAATCTCGCTCTCTCTCTCTCTAATTAAAAAAATATTATCAAAATCCAATGAATCAGTTTCTCTTCTCTGTCCAGCTTCGGTCATGTCACCCCTCTAAGAGTTGAAAAAAAAAACTCCCAATAGCTTAAAACCCCCATAACAAATATTGTAATAACGAGGCTGCTCAAAATTCAACTGTAGTAGCTTGCCGGCCGTCCCCGACGCTATGGAAGGCTGCGACGGAGAAGGAGTAGCTGCTGACCTTGTTGCTCCGGCATTGCTCCTTAAACTTGTCGGGGATATTGGTGGAATATTGGTCTCCGGTGACAGTGATTTGATGTTTAGAAAGGATTGCATGGATCTGGTTCGGAGAATATCTCTGTTGACGCATTTCCTAGAAGAAATTAGAGATTACAAGGGCCAATCTGGACCCTTGGATGCATCTTCATCTTCTTCTGGGAATTGGTGCTCTGATCTTGTAGCAGCTCTTCATGCTGCTAAGCGTCTTCTATCCGTTGCTGTCACTTTTAAATTTACTAATAGTTCTGTAAGTGTTAAATTAATTAATTAATTGATTCAGATTAATTTGCCACTTTTATGAATTAGTATGAATTTACTTGTGTCTGAATTATGAAATCATTATTTGGCGAATTTGTCTTTTTATATATTACCAATTTTTCTTTTAATTTTTAATTTATTTTTGATCAATTTATGTCTAGCACATTGAATCAAAGAACATTAATTAAAATTTTGGAGAGGAGAAAACGGTAAATAAAAAAAAGTAGTCCTGTTGAATTTTTGTTTACATGAAGAAAAATACTTTACCACTTAATCAAATAAATGCGGATTGATTCTGATGATTTTTTATCGGTGATATTGATCTTCTAAATTTTGCATTTTTTTGAACAAGATTACAGAAAAAGGAAATTTTGTATTGTGTATACTATTTGTTACTTTCCTGTCATTGCTTTGGAGATAGTGAATCTTATTCCATTTGCCGATGATGAAATTCTTTTGGGGATCATGCACATTGTCTTACAAAATTTATAGGTACACTTCTCTGAGTTTTGCTATATATATTGATTTTAAGGATGGGGCTGCCAAGAAAATTGCCTTCCAATTTCAGTGTGTGACATGGAAACTGGAAAAGGCTTTGGCTTGCATACCATATGATCAGTTCGACATCTCAGAGGAAGTGCAAGAGCAGGTATTTTTGTTGAAAAATATATAGATCTGTGGTTTATTTTTATTTTTATTTTTTATGGAGCTCAACATTAATATTCTTTCTTTTACTAGGTCGCATTGGTGAGATCACAGTTGCGAAGAGCCTCTGAAAGATATGGGTCCGTGAATTTGAGAATGATTGGTTTTGCCTTAGCTGAAGCTGTGGATAGAGAAGTTCATCAGGTACAAGACGGTAACAGAGTATGTGGGAATGGTCCAATTGAAGAAAGTTCGAATGTCAATCATGAAGCTGTGGAAAGGGCACATGTTGAATCTATACAAGTGATAGATCAAAAAGCCATTCTGCAGAACAGGTTACAGGCGAAGCAAATGAAGTCAATGGAAGCAAGAAAAATGATTTGGCTAGCAAGATTATGGATGACTTGAAGAAGCCTGATGCACCCACAATCCCTGAAGATTTCCTTTGCCCCATATCATTGGAACTGATGAGGGATCCTGTCATTGTGGCCACAGGACAGGTCAAACTTTGCAATCTCAAGGCCCGCTTTAATTATATAGCATATGTTTTTAGTAAATTTTGATTTAGAACTCCAAATTTGATCCATTTTTATTCTGCTTGCCTTCTTATAAATCTCCTTATGATTCTGTAGACTTATGAGAGGTCTTATATTCAAAGATGGATAGACACAGGCATCGCAACATGTCCAAAAACCCAGCAGAAGCTTGAACATTTGACACTGACTCCTAATTATGCATTGAGAAGTCTAATAACTCAGTGGTGCACAACCCACAATGTTGAGCAGCCAACTGGATTAGCAAATGGGAGAATAAAAAAGAGTGTTGGATCCTTTCGTGATGTAAGTGGTGATATAGCAGCCATTCAAGCACTTGTTCGCAAGCTCTCTAGCCGGTCTATCGATGACTGCAGAGTTGCTGTGTCGGAAATCCGATCATTATCCAAAAGAAGCACAGATAACAGGATACTAATAGCAGAAGCAGGAACTATTCCAGTTCTGGTCAATCTTTTAACTTCTGAAGATTCGTCAATCCAAGAAAATGCAGTTACCGCAATTCTTAACCTCTCTATATATGAAAATAACAAGGGACTGATAATGCTTGCTGGTGTCATTTCTTCAATTGTCCAAATTCTCAGGGCTGGGAGTATTGAAGCAAGAGAGAATGCAGCAGCTACAATTTTTAGCTTGTCACTTGGGGATGAGAACAAAATAATAATTGGTGCATCAGGGGCAATACCTGCATTGGTAGAATTGCTTGGAAATGGAAGCCCAAGAGGGAAGAAAGATGCTGCAACAGCCATGTTCAATCTGTGCATTTATCAAGGGAACAAGGGCAGGGCTGTAAGGGCTGGAATTATTCCAGCATTACTAAAGATGCTTATAGATTCAAGAAATTGTATGGCTGATGAGGCACTAACAATTCTTTCTGTTTTAGCCAGTAACCAAGATGCTAAGGTTGCCATAGTAAAGGGTAGCACTATACCAGTTCTCATAGATCTGTTGAGAACGGGTCAGCCTCGCAATAAGGAGAATGCAACAGCCATTCTGCTTTCCTTGTGCAAGAGAGATACTGAGAACCTTGCCTGCATAAGTAGGCTTGGTGCTGTTATACCATTAATGGAGCTTGCTAAAAGCGGCACTGAAAGGGCCAAGCGGAAGGCTACTTCATTGTTGGAGCATCTTCGTAAGTTACAACAGCACTAGAGAAGGTAGTTGGACCCAAAAATCTTTATTTTTCCTTTTTTAATTTTTTTGTTTCTTTGATTCCAATTATTTGACAAAATATATGATTGCAACACCATTCTATCACAGTGTGAAAACTGAACATAAACACGAGAGACAATCTTTCTCGTTAATCTTTGTATTTATTTTCTTCTTTACGAGTGTGTAAAAAAAAAAAAACTGGTATCCTGTTTGTCTTGACAATATTTCATTGAAGATTTCTTTCCTGTCTGATATATGTTTCAATGAAGAAGCTGCTTCTATGCATCACTATTTACATAATTCATACTGCCAATTAATGAATTGTTAGTTTGATAGTAAACTGGAATTTTACATCTAAAGCAATCATATTTGGTAACTGGATTACATAAAATTTTATTTAATTTATTTGGAATTTCATGATTAAGATTTCAAAATAAAAGAAAATGGCTCAAGGTTCAATTGGCCGGAGGTCCAATCAACTTTGAAATATAATTAGTTTGCATCAATTGACGCATGAATTTTCTTTGCTTAATTGAGTTCAAAAAGAATAAAGAAAATTTAATTTTGAATAAAATAAAAAAAAAGAAAAAAATGACTTCTCCAAACTAACAAAACCTTATTTTGAAATAAAAAATAAAACCAAAAACTTAAAAAAAAAAATTCTTGAAACACAAAAATAAAGGTAGGTTAGCTTTCTGTGTCCATGAGATGCGATTTAAGAAGTTGTCATCTCTCTCTCTAAATTCAGCTTGTCACTTTTCATGAGCATTTAATTGTTTCGTTTCTGGGTCTTTTTTTTTTGTTCAAGTTTTTATGGGTCTTCTTGTTCATGCCAAATTTTTTACTTTTTTAGGTTTGTTTATGCGAATTTTTCATTATTTTGACATAAATTACAGAAAGTTGGAAGCCAAGAATGTTGAAATTCTGGCTTCATGGCTTTGCCTTTTTTCGTTTTCTTTTTGAAATTTTTAAAAGTTTAATTTTTTTAAAACAATAAAAAATTAATTTTACAATAAATTGTAAAAAAATTATTTTAATTATTATTTTAGTCATTAAATACAAATTGAACCTAATACAATTAAAATATTTAAAGAAAAATTCAAACATAGAACTAATTTGAACTTAATGGACTTTAAAGAAAAAAAAAAGGCTAAACTGAGGATTTAAAAAAATATTCATTTCATTTTTAATGAAATTAATTAAGCTAATTACTTGTATTATTTATAAGCAAAATTTAAATTCATTTAATTATACAACAGATACTGCCGTGCAGAGGTAAATAACTATTGATCATTTGATGTCCAAACAGGCACCATGCAGCAAAGTCAAGACACTGCAGAAGCTGCAAGATGTAGAGGTGCTTTTGAGAGAGACAAAAAAGATGTAATCCTCCAAAATGGATGCACTTTAAAGAGAGGCTTGGATGAAAGAAACTATTTTGTGAACAGAATTAGCATATATATATATTCATGTGGTGATGGGCTACTAATTCCGAATTCAAGCGTCATCTGTTGAGATATAATATATCTTAAACCAGTAGCATATCAAACTACGCCACAGTCAACTGAAACTTAACCCATAGAATCTTATTCCCCATACAAACAAAGGCCATAGAAATAATATCATAAAGGACTATAAAAGAAACAAAAATACTCAGAAAGGCTCTCAAATAAGAACATAATAACAGGATTGAGAAAAAATATCTCCTCAATTTGTATATCCCACACCTTCTCAAATTTCAACACAATATTAGTTGAGGGAATAAAAGGACTTGACATCCCCTTAAGGAACCTCTGAAAAAATAGCTCTAATTAAACATCAAAATTGAGTTGGACAGAAAAGGTATCCAATATAATAACCAATAATTAGGTTCACATGATCTTGCATGAGTAGATTGGCTTTGTTGGTTTTTTAATGGAGAAATGACATAAGTTTATTTTTACCAAACGGTTTATTTATACATGAATATAATAACAAAAAAATTAAATAAATCCATAAAATCTGATTTAACATATCAAATAAAAATTGGTTGGTCTATTTTTTGAACTTAAATGTTCTTATTTGATCTTTGCTGTAAATAAAGCATATTTTCAATACTCTCCTCCTTGTATCATTTGTTATAAATTTAAAGCTCTTCTCTCGTAATTTCAAATTTAGCTTATCATTATTAAACTTTTCCTTTGTGATAATACTCTTCCTTAAATAATAAAAAAACTTATTTATTTTTTTATTTCTAAAAACTAAAAAAAAATACATAGCTTTTAGCATTATAACATAAAATTTCAGCTGTTTAAAGACTTGCTCTAGGTTTCTTTAATTTTTTTTATTTCATTACAGTGAGTCACATCAACATTATTGCATTGCATTTTATAAATGTCGGTCTTCATTATTTTTATATTTTATTATAATTTATAAACATGTCGGTCACTTTGCATTTATATTTATTATAGAGTTTTGTTATGTATTTATGATCATGGTTATGATTATAATTATGGAGTTTGGTTATGTATTTATGATCATAGTTATAATTATGAATATGGATATGGTTGTATATGACTATGGATATTATTGTAGAGACATCCTAGTTTCCTTAATGATCATTTAACATTTGATACTACTAGTAGTTTTTTAATGGAACTATATGAAATGACTATCAAATCAAATCAGATGTTATGAATTTATTTAGATATTTTTTTGTTACTATATTCATGTAGAAATAAGCTATTTGATTGAAATAAATTTGAGCTATTTTATATAACTATGATACTATTGTTAATTTTTTAATAGAGGTATATGAAATGACTCAAATTTATTTCTATCAAATGGTTTATTTATACGTGAATATAGTAACAAAAATCTAAACAAATTCATAAAATCTTATTTAACATATAAAATAAAAACTATTTGATCTATTTTTTAAATTTAAATATTTCTGTTTGATCTTTGCTTAATCTTTGGCTGTAAATGAGGATATTTTCAACAGACTCACTTCTAGACTTGGCTTAAACAGCAAGATGAATGAGCTGCAGCGGCCATCTTTAAATCCACCATCAAAGGAGATTGATATGCATCTTGCTTCACCAAAAGAGAAAAAAATGAAAAAAAACTATGATTTATCCTACAAAAGTTTTAGTCGATGACAGCTCTAAATTTATAATAAAACAAAGGAAGAGAATCTTGTTGGAGAGAGAGAAAAAACTTGTCACATAAGTTGAAAGAGTTTTTATTGATATGGTAGATTAGAGATTAGGGTATTCAAGATGAGAGCTTTTGTTAATTCAAGGTTTATGCTATATTTTTAGAAAATTATACTAATATTTTATAAATTTTTTTAATTTTTGTGATCAAAGAGTTTTTCAATTTTTTGAAAAATAATGTAATATAAGTATTTTTTAAATCATTTTTTACTTAGCGCTGATTTTCAATATTACAATCTCTAAAATTGAGGAAGAAATTAAAAAAAAAATTGAATGGTTTGAATTCCAAATAAAATTTTAGATGGAGTTGAAAAAAAAGGCAAATCTTAGTACAAAAAATAATTAAAAAATATTTATATAAAATTATTTTAAAAAAAATTGAAATATTAATTATAAAAATATTTAAATAATAAAATAATAATATTTTTTTAAAAAATTAGACAATAATATACAATTTTTCGGAGATTTTCCAGACAATTGGCTTTCTATGATAATAATAATTAGAAGGAAAAAGAAAAAAGTCGCAAGCGACTAATTAAGGCTGACTACTAGTAAAGCTAAAGCAGCCATCAAAGCACGTATATATTGACCATAAAAGTATTATAATAAAACAATATTATTCTCTTAAAATTTAACAATAATCACTAATATAATTGAGCAATATAGCTAAAGGTACAAAACTATACATTTCTGCTTTTTTAGTTTCTAAAAGTGAATAAAATTTGGTTTGAAAATAGTAATCAGCTGTGCCATTGGTATTGATTCTTTTTCTTTCGCTAAATTGGCTGCGCAAATTACTTTAGCCTTTCTTCAATTAATTATTATTGAAATATGGCCAAACAATTAGCTAGGTTTACCAACCATTTAAATAAACGTGCTAAATATATTTCAAGATAAGTATATATATTATAAAAAAAAAATGAGAATATGAAATTAATAAACATATAGATGCTAAGATATAAAATAGGGAAAACCATATGTTTTATTTATTTTTTTTTTATTTTTCTTGTTCCTTAAATATTAGAGAAGAGATTTAATTGTTGAAGATAAATATATTGACCCAAAAGAGGGGCTTGCCACAATTAATATTTGCTGAAACTTGAGATAGGGATTTTGATAACAGCTGGTGAATAGGATAGATGTGTGATGCATTAATGGCTTACTGTTGCTACCATGTCCTACCTACGTACATTTTCCATGGTTTGTATTTTTCCTAACAATTTCTTTGTTGAATTTGTTATTTCTTTAAGTAGATTGAGACTTTTAGTAAGTTTGTACTCCTAATGTGTGATGTCTTTAATAACAATTGATTAATTTGTCAAATTTTGTTTGGATGAAATTATTAAACATAATTTGGTGTCACCTCCATCTTCTACCTATTATTTGAAAAATGTTATTTTAGAATTATAATAAGTTGGATGATTTTTTTATTTATCAAATATTATAAAAGTTGAATGAGCTGCTCCTGTTGATTATATAGTTGAAGATTTTTAAACATTTCAAAATATATATAAAAAGGAGCCGGCCGAATTAAAAATGAAAAGAAAAAAAAAGATCTCAGCTGAATTAGTTGAGTACGAGGAATGCTAATTACATTTAGAGTGATTGTTTAATAATTTCTCCCTCATTAATTTAAAAATACTCCCTTCATTTTTGTATATAGAAAAAATTTTATTTAGAGTTTTCTTTTTATATAAAAAAAGTACTTAGAATATAAATTATTGGAGAGTGTTTCTTAAAAAAATTTTAAAATTGTCCTTATATATAACTGTATTTTGTATATCAAACGAGACAATGGCAGATAAATATAAACCGAATAATTAATATACTTCACTTTTTAATACATAAATTAATGTTATAGTTATGAGCGATTTCATTAAATTGAGCTCAGTTTTATTAATTATGACGTAATTATAAATTAGTTATTGTCATGTATCAATATATGCACTATTTTTAATTATTGAATCCTAATTATTTAAAAAATGTGATAGTATCATTATTAGATTGATAATTGAGACATAATTTTAAATTGTATCGATCGATATGATTTAAAATTTTTATGTCGAAGTTGCAGACTAATTTTAAAATAAATACATTTGTGTTAAATGATACATTGTCATTTTTAGGTCATAATTTACATACGAAAAAGTTCACAATGACGATTAATTTTGTGCCCAAATTTATAAATTTATACACGATCAATATATATTTTTCTTCTCTCTTTAATATTTTGTACACAAATTTACAAAGTATTATGTCATACGAAAATAATTTAATTATATACAATAATTTATAGTATTTGTATTGAATATGTATATTTATCATACAAATAGAAGACAATTTATCTATTTCATTTTAAAATAAAAATTTTGGTCATAAATACTCCTTAGAGTATTGTGTTCATAAACTGTCTCTTTTTTAATATTATGAAATATAAAGTTATACTTATTTAAGACTAATTAAAATATATTGTAATTAATAAATTTATTAACTATTTTCTTAATTTCTATATTTTTTATTTTTTATATATAAAGAGAATAAATGGAGTATTTATTAAGAATTTATTTATTAAAAGAGAAATTATAATAAATATTTTTTAGCCAATAAAAAATAAATTATTAAATAATTACTATTTATAGTGATTATAATTATTATTGCTAGTTGAGTATTGTTGCATATTATTTTTGGGTTAGTCAAATTTGGGTTCTCACAATTAAATTGGCATCTACATATATGTAGATACAAAGATAACTTAATATTCAAGAGTGACATTATATACATGCATACATGTATATATAATATAATACTAATATTTCTGTTATTCCCAGCTTTTTTTTTTTTTTGAGGAATTCTATTATTCCCAGCTAGTTGAAGCCAAAATTTAACATTGGAATTAGCAACTTCCAAGTTGATGAGCCGACTATCAATTTGGACCTAGTTCCTTATATTTCACATTTTCACACGTGATATTTATTACTTTTCAAGAAACCTAGTATTATATATTATTATTAGTAAACGCATGTGCACGTTAATCACCATTCAAGATTTATTAAAAACGAAGAGATCAAAAAAGAACGGAATTATTAAAACATTTTATAGTGTTCATATTATTGATTTTAAAAAGACTGAAAATGTTAATTAATTGAAGAAAAGAGCTTTCATGTTGCTAGTCTACCATGCAAGAAACCACTTTTCCTGAAAAATATTTATTTTCCCCCATGATGAAAATAGTCAAATTTCACATGTCTATGAGTTGAAACTCAATGAAAAAGGATTTGAATCCCTTAGCCGCCGTGATTATCGTTAATTAATCTTCAATTTTTTTAATTAAATCAACAGTTGATCACGTAATCATATGTTCTCCACTCATCACGGGGCATTTTTTTTGGAGCCTATAAGACATTTTTTTTCTCATTGTCCCCCACCTTGATAATGAAATAAAATGCCTATATGCTTATTTGTATATATATATGGATTTGGTTGCATGATAACTAAAAAGATGTTAATTAATATCAGTATATAGTTGTTAATAAAGTAGTTTTTAAATTATTATTTTATGTCCGTCAAAAAAATTTATTTTATTAAACCATGTATCACAAGTGCAAAAATATGGTCACCTATATACGTACAATATAATAAAAAAAAACAGATCATTTACATTAATTAATTAGATATTCAAGGAGAAAATGGATATATATGAACACTGTTTATTGATGCTAATATTAAACTTTAATTAATAAGGTGATAAATATATATTTTTTAAAAAAAATGAGATAATAAAATTTTGAATAAGGGTATTATTATTATTTTTTATTTGAATCTCATAATTCAAGTTTGAATAGTTTTTATGTATATGATCAAATAGAGAAATTATTCGAGAAACTTAATGCAATAAACATGTCACATAAAGAAATACAAATTAATTTGTTAAATCCTTATTGATGTTTGATATACGTTAAAAAAATAAAAAAAAATAGCTAATTAATTTGTTATGAAAATGAAAGTTTACGTACTTTTTTTTGCTATTTTCAAACATTCGGAAATTTTCAAATATTTGCCTTCTTTGTTGACTAATGCTCAAAAGAAAAAAACAAAACATATCGGTCTTTAATTCAAGTCCTTACCTTACCCCCTTCCCATCTTTCCCATATCCTCACCCTCTCTTTGTGCCCTTTATATTAAAAGGCTAACTACCCAACTCCAAATTTAGTCCTTTCAATTTTTTTCTTTTTTATTATCTCATTCTGTTAACCCTGAAAAATAACAATACACTTAGTCTGCGGCCATATGGGTAACAGTTTAGGAGGCAAAAAGACTGTCAAGATCATGAAGATAACCGGCGAAACTTTCAAGATGAAAACCCCAGTTAAAGCCGGTGATATTGTTAAAGATTATCCTGGTCATGTTTTGTTAGAATCAGAAGCGGTTAAGCATTATGGGGTTAGAGCAAAGCCTTTAGAACCAAATCAAGATTTGGTGTCAAAGAGGCTTTACTTTTTAGTGGAGTTACCTAAAACTCCGACAGAGAAAGTTCCAAGAAGAGTTCGGTCGGGGATTAATATGAGCGCTAAAGACAGGTTGGAGGGTTTAATGTTAGCTCGAAGATCAGTGTCTGATCTTTCCATAATAAAGGGTAGCAATAGTAGTAGTTGTAGCAGTAATAATGTGGAGAGTAATGAGAGTGGAATGAGGGTGAAAATTAAACTACCAAAGGCACAAGTCGAGAAATTGATGAAAGAAAGTAAAGATGAAGCAGAGGCAGCTGCTGGAATTATGGATCTTTTCTTGGCAAAAAATAAAGGGGAAACTTCTGATAATCTAATAACTCAAAATCAAAATGTGCTTTGGAAAAGTGACAATGGAAAAGCCGATGAAAGTGTTAAGGCACGTGAGGTAATTTTTTAAGTTTTTCTTTCTTTCTATCCATAAATAGACGACAGTGATCCTCTTTTCGTGCCGTGTTTACTGGTTTTAATTTAAATTTATACTTTTTTATTTTTATTTTTATGGTCGTCATCATCATCATTACCAAAAAAAATTTTATTTCTGATGGATTAGTATAAACCAAAGGAAACGATTTTTCTAATATTATAGAGCATTAGTTAAGAGCAATTATTTTGGATAAAATTTAATTCTAAAACAATTGATTCAAATAAATATTAAAATGATTTGAATAAGAAAAGTGTAAATCTTAATAAAATTATATTTAATTGACTATGATTATTATCTTTGATGGATTAAAATTATTGTTTTTGCTCATTTAATTTATTTTTAAGTTCATTTATTAATTAGTTCGATTTCAATTATTACACTTTTCATCTCAATTTGACAGACTCATTCTTCATTTTGTACATATTTTTTATTATATTTTTATTTTAATATAATATATATTTAATAAATAATATTGAATAAGTGTATTATATAAATTTAAAATAATAATTAACTTATTAAAATGATAAGTGAATTATAATTTGAGAATGATAAAAAAAAAATATGAGTCTATCAATTTGGTAGGAGCGTGTATTATTTTTACACTAGTGTCAAGAACAAAATCTTAAAAAACCATTAAAGACATTATTATAGTTAGGTATACCAAATGCTTGTTAGGGTTGACATTGTGAGGTAAACCTGAATCTGAACATATAATTATATACTTTTCTCTTATCATTTTATAATTGTGAAATGCACTTTTTAAATTTTGAGAAAAAAAAATAAGGATATTTGAGTAAGTGTTTATATGATGTTTTAACTCTTAATCGTTAGTATAAAGTGTTAGATAAATTCAGTATTTGAAATAGTATTGTTTCAAAATTTTATTAACAGTTTAAAATTATAATTAAAATATTAAAATTAAAATTTTTATTAATTTATGATGTTTGAACTCTTCTTAATCGTTAATAGGAAATGTTTGATAAATTCAGTGTTTGAAATAGTGTTTCAAAATCTAATTATTAATAGTTTAAAATTATAACTGACTTATTGAAAATTAAAATTTTCAGCTATTATTATTTGACCAATTTGATGTATAATTAATTGATTAATGTTTGACTACTAATTGGGTATCTTCTTGGAAATTTTGTGGCTAGCTTCGTATACAAATGCAACATGTGAACTGTTTAGGCTTCAAGCTAAATCATAATTAGTACTTTCGATTATTAATTATAAATTTTGACTATATATGCATGCACCGAATTAATTAATTAATTTTTCAATTGAAATATTTTTATGATTTATAATAATTTCCCATGTAGTAGTAACCAATTCAAAAACGTAATACCATTGCTATTATTTGACTTGTTCATGTGTATATATTACTTGGAAGAATGATAGCTTAATTAGTATTTACCCATAAGACATCTGAAGGTATTTATATTTATAATTCATGGGATTTTTATTTGATAATGATCAGTGATAGTCATAGTTGAAGACTTATTCGTATGTGATTTTTCCAAACTTTTTTTTTCAATCGAGTATTGATTTTCGTGTCATATCTTTCAAGTCACAAACTTAAGTCACGTAGCTCTATTTATCTGTTTGACTTGTAAAATAAAATAAAATAAAGATTTACATCATATTTCATTTTTAATTTCTCTTCTAAATTAAAATAAATTTCACATCATTTCTTTTTTTTTTTTTTCTGGCGAGTAATTATAATTTGTAATTGTTGCTAATTAAGATTCAATTGAAGAATGATGCCATGCCTAAATATTATCTTCCCTTCACGTGCATGTTTAGAAAAGTTGGATATTGAAGTGCGAATAAATTATAAATCTCATTTAGTGCATTTTAAGTTAATTTTATAGTTAATTAGTTCAACTTGTTAATTAATTAAACTAAAAATATGTACAGATTCTAACCACCACTTGCTTTGTCCTTTACTTTAGGAATGATTCATAAATTCTCTTTTGCATATTATTTCCTTTTTTTTTTCTGAAATCAGAAGAAATGGTTAATTACAATTGACTGATACCATGCAATAATTCAAACATATATTTATTTTTTTAATTTTAATTTTAATTTCCTTGCAATTTTAAACTTGTTAGAGATTTATGAATCTTAATTACGTACAGGCACGACTGTTAACTAATTTTTTTTTTCAATACGAGTCCTCGAATACCATGATTCTTAATTAGATGTTAATTTGCAGAATAAAAAACATCAAAGTAATGTATTATTTACATATATATATATATATATTTTTTTTTTTGTTCTTAATTTGCAGAAGCGAGTGAGTTTCCGGCCAATCAATGAAGGAGAAATGCAAATAGCAGTGGCTTCTTATTAACAAAATGTTATGAATAAATTAAAAGTATAATTATGTGATAAATTACTCTAAATAAATTAAGAAGAAGAGTGAAGAGATGATTTATTATCAACTGATCACACTCTTTCTACTAAGGCCTACAGATCCTCATGTAGTACTAGACATTCCCTTTGTATTTTTTTTTCTCGTCTTACATTTTTGTATATATTAAAGGAATTTTAAGGTGGTGACGATTATATATGAGAGGAGCATAGCCATAGAGTGAGAGGTGTAACCTTTGACAATTGCTCATATGTAGGATCATTATAATTAATCAGAAAAATGCTTCAATCAGTCTTATTAAGATAGGGAATGCACATTACCTTGTTGAAACTATAAGAGAAAAATGATGTAAGAGCTTCAACCACTTGTTCTATTATTTTGAAATAATCATTTAGGTGTTGAATTATTATGAAATAGTAGATGCTTATTATTATTAATTCTTTTGTTGCGCGGCAGTGGCCAAACACCTAGATATTTCATCATTAAATTTATTTCAACGAGCAGAGAAGATTAATTATATTTACATGATTTTATCCACAATTATAAAAGTTTTGAAATTTTATAAAGAAAAAAAAAAGATTAATTGTAATTACATTAATTATTTGTTAGAACAAAAGCTTTTGCATATACAGTGATGGTCTTATGGATTCACATCAATTCGCATTCACAATATCATTATAATATGAGCAATCTTCAGTAACCCATCTTCAATGCAAAAAAAAAAATCATACAAAGAAACCACCTTTGAGGTAACTCTTGCACATATATTTGAAAAAAGATGTACGAAGACCTCAATGATGAATTTTCTATTCCCTCAACCTCAGGGCTACTTTGCCCAATACACAAGATTTCACCAGAAAGGGGGGATGCGATATTTTCACTGGGGATGGAATGGCATTTCCTTCCCACTTATAATTAGCTATGAACACAATTGCATTATTAATGAAGAAATGATTTTTGAATGGAAAGAATGCAATGATTTTGTTCACGAAGACCATTGATCAGGAACTGTGAGAAAATATGAATTCATTGCTTTTCGGAATCTTTTCTTGTATTCTTTGGGAGAAATAATCGTCGGAGATATATTTATTGGACCACCAAGTATTCCAGATGCTTTAACCCATGTCTCTAAATGTTTGTCCCATGTATATTGTCTCATGAAATCAATGATGCCTAAAACCAGCTCCTTTCGCTCACTGTCCATTCCAACCAGCAAAGAGTAGTCGATAACATCAACAGACTGGACAAGCATAAAAGAAACCGTGAGAAATAGATAAAGATGATGAAAAATAACACCTAAAAAACTAGATGGATAAAAGAAACAAAGAGAGAGAGAGAACCACACTAGTTTGTAGCCTTTCCCTGGTTCTAGCAATGAAATTCCCTGGTTCTAGCAATGATATTCCCTGGTTCTAACAATCATATTCCAAGCAATTAAATTCAGAAAAATGTATACATGAATGCACGAACTTGAATAAAACCATAAAAATCAGTTTTGATTTCAAATTGTAGCATGATTTCTTGGGTCTTTATCAATTCCAATCCAAGAACTTGAAGTAAGATAAGATGATGGAGACTTGCAGTGTCTCAAGTAACCATTGTCTGCCTATGAGAATAAATTTAACGTGCATTTAAACCTTCAATTTACTGAAAATAAAATTATTTTTTATTTTGCTTTTTTTTTGGCTGGCAATATTAATTAATACCCAGCTCTCAAGAGTATAGCATAAGATCATCTGTTTCATGCGCATAGGAACCATAGTGGAGGTGTTCTGGATTCTGAAACCTTTAATGGCTAATTTCAGAAATTGAGAGATCTTTATAGTAATAAATAAATAGCTGAGACTAATCGTAATCTCACATATGCAATGAAGGAAAATCTAAACGAAAAAAATTGATAACTAAAGACCTAATGCTTCATAAGATGCTTAAAAAAGCTTACCGCCAAAAATGATGTATCATTCCATATAGCTCTCTCTAGGCTTCTCTTCGCCTTGCTTCCGAGAAATATGGGTTCTGTACATAGGATTTCTACAAGATTCATATCTAATAACACTTTGTTTTTCCCAGTTGTATCTGGATTATAGCGGGATCGAGCAGAACCCTTAAGATCATAGACCCTCACAACACTTCTATTAAAAAAGAGATTTTCCATCACCATTAGATCCATTTTCATTTCCTTGCCACCTTTCAAGTGCTTTACGGTAACCTGCCATCAAATGAAGTATAAGAATAATGAGAAAAGTTCACATATTTAGCCCTCATATCCAATCACCCATCCATGTTTGTTGTGTGAGTCTATGAGCAAAAAAAGAAGCCTAACCTGATAAATACCAAGAACTTTTGCAAGGCAAGTAGGACTTCTTGAGCTAAGAGAATCTGTCAAATATTTGAAGTATTCTGATGCAAATTCCCCAAAAGAGTCCAACTCGGCCTTTTTGACTTGCTTTATGATGAACCTCTCATCCAATGACTTGGCAAAATATACATTGCTTTTTCCCCCTTGTGCGCTCCATCTTTGGCAGCGACTCAAGGAACGTACAAAATCCACTTCACTGGGGCAGCATTTCTTCCTGAGGGAGTCAAACTGCTTAGCAAAGTAACAAGTGACAGAAAAGTTTACTTTGCCTCCAACAATTGAAGAATCATCGCCATAAGAGACCGTCAAATGTGGAGATTTTTTGGAATCCAAAAACAGTGTACCGATGGATGATGAAGGATCTCCAGACCCGTAACTTCCATATCGGATATAATCCAAGTCCACAGAACCAAAAGATTGCCAGGCTGAAAATGTGGAATTTGCAGGATCTTCCTTGCTGTGCTCATTCATGCCCCAGCTTCCTTCATTCTCATTTGACTTATCAGCAATCCAGTCCTCATATTCCTTGGAACTAAGGGCATATGACACTATGCTGGCAGGATCATCATCATACACACCAATAACAATATCATTATGGCTCCTCTGAGGAAGCAACAACCTAGCTCCTCCAGTCATATGAGATGTAGAGGAGATAAGTGAGGGTGCAGAGCTGGGCATTAAATTCAGTTTCTGTGCCTCCAGAGGCAATATTTGAGAGTAAGTCCTCATTGTTTTTGCAACAGGATCTCTCACCATACTCCTGTAATCTCCAGATGCATGAAATGATTTCAGAGTTGACATATACAGTGAAGAAGAAGACAAACCTTTCCTAATCCTTTCTTGGAATCTCAATGCAGAGTCTAAGGAATTAACTCTTACTGGTGCTAGCATCCTTTTAAGAGGACGATTATCATACATAGTCATCTCTTTAACAGGCCTGACTTGGAATCCATCCATCTGAGATGCATGTGGAAGTTGAACTTTTGTCAGTAGTTGAGCAGTACCTGTCCATAGAGAATCAATTGTGTCAGACAGATTGGAAACTTTGGATGGAATGTCATCTGAGAATGTATTATTTCCTGTAATTTCCCCATCTGGATTCAATTTCTCCTCTCTGTTATAATGATCCAAGGGCAACATTGAATCTTCAACAACAGAATGTTGAAAGGACAGAGTATTCTTGTTTTGCTCTGATACTAAGTCATTCTGAACAGAGTCTTGTGGTCTTGAATAGCCAGAGACATTTTCCACATTATCATATTCAAGTTTACAATCCTCGCAAGAAATATCACTTAAATCTTTTAACTGTGCATTAGGTGCATCCCCATGTATAGCCTTGACAACAGAATTTGTCTTGAGCAGGGAATCCAATGAATAAAACTGACGATCCCAAACATGTGAACCAATTAGAAGAGCCTGTCTCAAGCGATTGAGATCTAGAATGTCTAGAGTCACTTGACTCAGTTCCGAATTCTCCATAACAGCCACTTGCAGTGCACCCTATTTACATGGGAGCTCATTAGAAGATTCACTAGTTGAAGGGAAAAAAAATGAAGTATGCATTAAGGTTAAAGAGATTAATGCCACAGAAACTTCATAAGACATCAATCATAATAAAATTCTCTATACCAATGGTCCTATGTCCACAAAGCATTCTCATGTCCACTTACAATGTAATCGCTTCTTTCCTTTCTAAGTAGTTGTTTCAGCTCCACAATGTGGTTCTGCAACTCACTCAAATTTGAGTGCTCACTTCCCAAATGCTTGCTTCTTTGCTCCATGGTATCAAGCACATCAGATATCTCAGCATAGAAGGCTTCCATGTTGCGCAAAAGCTTCACAAGAATACAAGGTTCAAACACTAACAGTAATCTTAACATGCAAAATTAATGTATTATATCAAGTATCTAAAAAAATCAAATCATAAAACAACCAAACTCAGATTCTTAAGAGCACCTCAACTGCCTCTTTTCTTATCCACTCTTGCTGAACATGTCCATTGAATTCCAGCACTGATGAGGGCAAATGAACATTAAGAATATCAACAGGGGAATAGCGGAAGAATGCAACCATGTTCCCGAACCTGTCAGATGATACTTTCCATTGATTACCGACAACTAAATTCAATAGATAAAAATTTAACTAATTCCAAAAATAATGGAATTTACCCATAGAACCGAAGGCAATCCCTCTGCAATGAATGACCACAGGGAGCTACACGATTAGCAGTTGTGTGGTTTGAAAAGCTCAGCTCCAAAAACTTTCCAAAAGAAAGTCCCCAAGCAGCATCTGACATAACCACTCTACGGGTTGCTGGTGGGACTCCATCTATAGGAGCACACCTTAGGCACCGGTGCCACATCCACAGCCTACCATCTCTTTCCCCAGGTAGCTTCACAGAAGAAAGGGATCTAACGTTGATTGTAAGATTCCCCTGCTGGTGAGTGTAACATAGTACATGCGCTTCAGCTGGCTCCTTACAAGACCTACAATAAGACATCTGACAACAACAAATGATATTAATATTTAAGCTCCAAATGCAAAGCAGGGTTAACAAACAAGTAATGAAGGGAATCCATAAAATGAAACACCTGATCAAATAGGTCATCACGCAAATATCTTCCAAGTGGCTTGTCAAAAGAACCATAAAACTTTATGCGAAGGAGTTGAGAACGTTCACATACAGTTCCCTTCACAACGCATCGGCTTGAAAAAGATACTAATATGCTCTGATGAGTATCGGTGGCTGAGAAATATTCACTAGAAACTTCATCTTCATCTACCCTTTCTGATTTTGTGAATTCATTAGTCTCCCTCATTTGCTTTTCCTCTTGCCCAATTGTATCTTGCAAGTCTGGCTGTGAAAAGTTTTTAACAGCAGAAGTAGAAGTCAAATGCATCTTCTGATCCTCAAATTGACTTGCAGGAAATGTATCCAATCCCAAATTAGGCATAAAATCATCACAATATGCATAAGAGAGTGTATTTCCAAACGTACAATCCATGGAACCAGAAAATAAAGGAGGAATATTACTAGTATCGAGGTGTACCAATGATTCTAATCCTACATGCTGTGCTATGAGATCCACAGGTCCCTCAATTTGTGCAGAAGAATCAGTTATGGAATGGAAATTAGTTGGAGGGATGAGTGAAATGGCATTATCAGTTGATGTCCTCTCTGGTATAGCAATTGAGTGTTTAAGGATCATCTTTGGAAGGCTTGCACCCTCATCAGCAAGGAAGGAAGTCTCAAGGGACAAATGATAGGCAGCAAAAACTGCATATTGAACAACATGCTTAACCTTCTTTAGTTCTTCACGACACATGCCTCTTAACAGGACCTGCAAATACACCACACCAACTTGTTCAGAAATTAACCAAGTTCTGAAACTTTACTAAAAAGAAAATTTCAAAGAAGAGAAAATCTAGCTTGCCTACAACAGGATAACGATCGAAAGTATCAACAATCAAAACTTAATAACATTGTAACACATATTGCCTGACAAAGCATTACTTTTGAAGACTCATTTAGTATCACATTTTATTCGCTATGTAGATGCATAAATATCAAGTTATATACCAATGGTATTTTATGAATTAAAAGACTAGCAAAGCAGAAGAAAAGATTCGCAGAGGGAAAATGTTAGACTTTGAGCAATAATACGACAGCCAACTGAAGTGGTTGATGGCCTTTTTCAATATTGCTACGGTTTCAAGGAAAAAAAATCTTTTCATGGGCATCTTCATGGAGTAGAACAATAAGAAACATTTTCCACTCTGCAAATCAAATTTACCTGACTAACATGTTCCTATCTGCAAATTACATTTACCTGACAAAGATAATTATAAGAATATTTGACAAAAAAAAAAAGCTGAGATTTTTACTAGAAATCTACTTTAGCCTCCCTTGATATCAATTTAAAATATTTGTGTTATACTTGGAACACAACCATGAAAATTCAAAAAATATATACCTTATGTTATACTTGACACAAAGTGCACTCAATTTCATTGATTATATTGACTCTGTGAAAATGGATGCTTTATTACATGCCAACAAGAACAAGAATAGTCATTCACCATCTCTAAACATCAAAAACATATTCATGCCATGATAAGAATATAACAGGAAAATCCATGTCTACATGCTTAAAAAATTAAGACCTTGTCCCCTAAACTCAAATTGAGTAAGCATCAATAACTTTTTCAAACATTATACATTACCGTGCATCCAAGACGCCTTGGACATCCTTCAAAAAACATCAATGTTTTAGATGGCTTTTTGTTAAACTGATTGGCAGTCTCATGTTCTTCAAAGACTTTCTCGACACAGAATAGTTCACAATGCCCCAATCGTGTTGTAGAAAGATTATCAATTGATGGGCTTATAACAGCACCTGTGCACCGAGCTACCCTCTCCAATAATGACCTTTTCACATTGAGCACCAAAGAAATTTCCTTCGCCAGTAGATGTTCTTGGGCATATGGAGATACACTCTTCTCTACAAGTAAAACATTTGGGCGAAGAGCCTCTATCTTTGATATAATCGTCTTGAGATGATGATTTTCCTGTACAAAGAGAACAAGGTCTTTCCATCTGCCCAAGAATAAAAGCAAAAGTAAATTAATGAAGTTACCTGTTGCACCAATGTATTAAAAGATGCCAACTGGTTGACAACACTCTGGTATTCCAGTGCTCCTCCTAAAAGAAGTAATCTGGGATTTTTGTATTGTGTAGTCATGCGCTTATGCTTTATATTTTTTGTAAAAACTACTCCCTTCACAAGGGTGCTGCAGGCACAAAAGGAATTCACAACTTCAAGATTGATGGCATGATAATGTGAAAAAAAGAAAAGGAATATTTAAAGTACAAGAGATGCAGAGTCTGCAAGAGGGCTATACAAATTATACCTATCATTTGGACTTCCTGATGCTATACATTTAACCTTTACATAATCACCGGGATCCATACTGCCTCCTCTGCTAGTATCCGGTTTCACAAAATTTGCAGCTTGCCATGCGATTGATGTAACTATGTCAAGCCAGTCTTCACTACCATTCTCGTTGCTGATTTTGATACCCTCTCCCTGTAAAAGCTGGGACACAAGAGCCCTAAAATGCCCCTGTATCACAGTTCTGAGAGGTTCCTTGTTACCTTTATTCTGTTTTTCCTTTGATGGCAACATACTAAAGAGACTACTGTTAGATGTGAACAATGCACCCGAATCCCCAATATCATCATCATCATCATCGTATGTAAAAAAATTACTCTCTGCTTCATCATTTTCATCCTCAGGAGGTGGGGGAAACCAGATACGACCGTTGCTTTCAAAATCCAAAAGTTTCTGAGACTTCTCACATTGATTATGCAGCATCGACACTTCATTGGAGTACTCATCCGTATTTTCCAGATCCTCGGTCCCTTTATCAGGCCTTGTTAAAATAGCCACATTTTCTTGATCAAAGGGACCATAATTTTGAGATAATGGGCTTCCTTCTTGTTCCCGCTGTACAGAGTGCCCGGCCCTACAGGAAGTAAAATTAATCCTAGAAGGGCTGTCTAAAGGATTTGATCCCCCAGACTTGCAACTGTAGAAATCAAGTCTAGCACTAACACTACTTGAATCTGTATCTGAAACATCATGACAGCATTCACTTGATGGGCTGTAAAAGTGCTTCCCAGAATCCTCTGCCTCTTCTTCATCAATCCTAAATTAGTAAATGTACATACAAAAAAGTATGAACAGACAACATAAAGGGAAAAACACAATATAAAGGCAAATATGAAGAGTTCTGGTGAATAACATAGGATATTTGAGAAACATATGATAAGTTGCATCAATAGTTATGTTCTAAAGCCCCAAGACACATTAGTTGTTGTATTCCTGCCTTAATAACATAATCTGGATTAGAAAAAAACAAAAAACAAAAAGAAATTTTACCGGCTTGGAGAGTGACGAACGGACATTGGAGATGGGTGAGCAGTAAATGAGGTCATACTCCTGCTCCTGTTGGTTACTGAAAGGGAAGAATACCCACAATCCCGGGGTTCAAGATAATGGGCAAGCTGATCACTCTGCATCAATTCACCACTAAAGGAAGGGGATGGAGGCTCAGGGCTCTCTCTGGGAGACTCTGACGGATGCACTTTTTCACTATTCTTCCTTCCACCTTCACGTTTGACACGAAACCCAATACAGAACTTGCAGGATTTGATACTCTCACTGAGATCTCTACTGCTCTTCACACCATGGGACACAATAGCAACAGCAGGAGATTCATACCCACTGGCACATTTGACACATGACCACCTACCACAACTTTGGCACTGGTATCCATTGAAAATCCCAGTGAAATTTGAATTACATTCGCAACGCATTTTGAGACCGTTATTGGGTATCTCAAATTCACTAGACAAAGAAGATGATGATAGATCGCTTACCCCCCAAGAAATCCAAGACTTAACCTTTTGTAATAGATCTGTTAGTGAAGTATCAGGTATTCCCATAGAATGCAAAAATACCCAACAAGAATTAAACCAGTATAAATCCCCAACTTCTACTACTACTCTTTGTTTGTATTTGAATATGATAAAAGAGAATCAAAAACAACAAACTCCAACAACAGCAGTTAAGTATATTTGGTATAATTAAGGAATAAAAGATTGGTAAATTGAGAACCCACAAAAAAAATGGTGGGTGATTTTGGGATTGGATAATTTCTTTTTTCTTTTTTTTTTCTTGTGGGTTTAGTGTGATTGGTAAGATTTAATGAAAGAAAAGGGAAAGAAAAACCTCCATGAATCAGAACATATATCCAAAGAGGAAAACCCAAAAACTAAAATGGATTCAAATCTAATACTATTTACACCAAAATCTATCACAATAAAAGTAGCAAGATTTTTTTTTTCGAAGAACAGCAAACAGTTTAAAGAACAAAAAAAATATCAAAAAAATTAAAAACCTTAACCAATCCCGGATTCATCAAGAATGCATCCGCAGATCGATTGAAGCATATCACAGAGCAAAAAAAAGGAAAAAGAAATATTGAAACGTGAAATAAATTATTAAATATGAGGCAAAATGAGAATCAAAAGAAGAAAAAGGAGTACGGAGAAGGTTCCTTTTCTTCCGGAGTTTGCACGCATCTCTATATCTCTATTTCTCTTCTTCTTCTGCACTTCTTCTTCTTCTACTACAACTATTCCCACCACCACCATCTGTCCCAGTTTCTCTACTTTCATTTCTATTTCTATCTATCTCTACTTTTTATTTTTTTGTTGTTTATTTTATTTTTTAATTTTCTCCTCAAATTAAAGCAAAGCAAACACGCCCTCTCTCTCTCTCTGCATCAAATTAAATAATCATATAGTGATTCCCTGTCCCCCTCTTTACATTTGGATCAGGGTTTTATATTTCTCTCTCTTGTCTCATTGGCTGCTTTTTTTATTAATTAGGGCTTTTTAAATTAAATTATTTTTTAAAATATTTTGTTAGTTGTGTAAGCATTCTCTATTCATTGATCAGCCATCTGTGTAATTAATACATAATGTATATTTATTTTTTTATTTATTTTTCCTTTTTCTTTTTTGATTAGGCAATTGATTGTGGTAATAATATTTTATCCACGCATACAAGTTAAATGACTTCAAAAAATTATAATAATATCCTTTAAATTTTACTAATTTTAGATCATTATTCACCATGTTTATTAATTATTTGCGAAAATAAAAAAAAGGTTTGATTTTGCTTCAAAATTAATGATGAAATATAATTATTTTAATATTATTTTATTTGTTAGATTGGTTCATAAAATGTTTTTATTATCTTTACCTATAATTTTTAACATAATTAATAAAAATTATTTGTTTATTTATAAAAAAATTTTGAAATTGAATAATAAACTTTTATTCTTAATATATTTACCGAATAAATCTCAAGAAATATATTTTTTTTAATTAATTAGTCTTCAATCATAATATAAAATTATATACTCGTAATTCTATAATGGTAAAAACTAAAATTAAGATATCATATGTATATTCAAACTAAGTTATGGATAAAATTTTTTGAAACCCTCATTATACTTTCGATTTGATTTTTTTTTATAACTTTTAAAATTTTTATACAGTTTTAAAAAATATTATAATAAAAATTGCTATTTGTAAAAAATATATAATAATTTATACCTGTGTTTCTTAATGATATTTATATATTATTGCCTTTTTGGAATATATAAAAATTAATTTAAAATATTTTAGTAAACCATATTGAAAATACAAAATACTATCACATTTAACTATAAAATAACTTCACACGTTGCTATGGGTATAATTAAAATTTAAAATTAGAAACAAATGTATTTTGAGTCCTTATTCTTGGTAACTTTATTTTTTTAAAATTTATGAACTATAAACTTTAATGATATTAAACCTTCAAATTTTATAATTTATAAATATTATACTCTTTTCTCATATAATTTTTTAACGGCGTCATATATTTTACACGCCATTAATCAAATCCTATAAAAAATAGTTTAATATTTAGAAATTATAAACTTTAAGGACGAAATATTATCAAATTAAATTTTAAATATTCAATGTCAAAAAAAATTATTAAGTCATGGGGCTCAAAAATGGTTTATTATGTTAAATTATAAAAAACTTAATGCATGATATTTGGAATTTACGTTAGATTTTTTAATTTTAATTGATTTTTATTTTTTATTATAAAAAAACTATAAATAATTTAACAATAATAACCTCTTAAATCATATCAATATAATATTAAATAATGATCAAGAAAAAATAAAATAAAAAATATATATATACATATTAAAATAATAAAAAGTGAATCCCTGTTAAATCAAACTCCAAAAATAAAATAATAATAATAGATAAGTTAAAATTAATTTCACAATTCAAAAATTCTATAATATAGGTCATTATATGCAAATTTTTTAACTATATAAGGAGTTTTCTACATTTATATTTAAAATCATATGCATAATTAAATTAATTTTTATTTCAGTATTATCAATAACTTGATATATTTAAGATTTAAACACGATATGAAAACTCTTTAATTTTTTTTTGCAACAGTACTAAAAAATTCATTAAAGATATTACATATGAGAAATCAATTTGAATATAGTTTGGCATGAAAAAAGCATGTCAAACTAAACTTGGAACAAAATTAAATAAGAAAAAAATAATAAGTCGCAACATATTATTTGTGATTTTCTAATTATCATGTAAATAATTTTGACCATATACTATTCAAACTACTAAAAAAAAGGTATAAATATTATTAAAATAAGCATTTTGAAACTTTTATTTTAATATTTTTAATTTTTTTAACAAGAAGTAAGCACCCAAAAATTAAAAAATGACATAAAAAATTTATATGTAGAGTTTTAAATCTCCAATAGTAATATCAATATGCTATTTATAATGATATATAATCGAATAATTCGCAAAATTAAATAAATAGTAAATAGTTTTATTGCAACATTTTCCAATAAAATAAGTGTTATTATTTCTAAGGTTACATATTAAAATAAAACAATATTAGACACCTTGTTCTATATTCTGAAACACTTATATTCAATTCAAAATATAAGAAAATTTTATTAAAATCAAAATTGATCATATTATATTTTTTATCTCTTTTTTTCTTAAAAATTCAACTAAAGAAGTATCAAGTATTAGTTGTTACAAACACGGCAATTAATTAATCATTACAAAGTAAGAAAAATTTTTTTGACAATAGACATTAATGGCCTTTAGATAAAAAAAACATCATTTACTATATCATCCCTTCGATTTTTATAATAGCAAAGAGGAACATAAATAAGTGTCATATATCCTAAAATTGTATTATATTTAATCGCAAAATTCATAAATTCAATATCATTTGCGAGAAACTAATTGTGTCTGATTCATGTTTGTAAAAGCAAGAAAATTGATTGATGTTGACAAACTAATAGTTAACTTTTGCATAATATATTATTCTTTAAATTGCAATGCATGTATTAAGAGTATTAATTTGATTAATTAAAAGTATTAATTTTAGATAAAAAAAATAAAAAATGCTTAATTTATCATAATAAATAATAAATCAAATAGTTTAAATTTTTTAATTTAAAATTTAATATAGACATTTTTAATTTAATACTAAAAAATTTAATTTATATTATTAAATAATAACTAATTTTTATAAATACTAAATAAGACATTATAATTTTATTTGAACTATTTAAATAAACATTTATCATATTTATTTAAATAAATTTAATACTATAAAAAAATTAAGTGAAAAATAAAATAAAAACCAATTATTATAAATATCAAATATAATATACTAATTATATTTGAATTCTTTAAATAAATATCTATATATTTTTAATTATCTAAAGATATATTTTTTAATAATTTATAATAACTACTTATTAACAATATTAAATAAAATATTATAATTTTATTTCAACTCTTTAAATAAAAATATATAATAAATAATTATTTTTTATTTTAAAATTTTAATATAAATAATATATAACAATTAATTAGTTATATATTTCAATAAATATTAAATTTAATATAGATATTTTTAGTTTAATATTTAAAATTTTTAATTTATATTATTAGATAATGACTAATTATTGTTAATATTAAATATGATATGATAATTTAATTTAAAATTTTAAATAGATATTTTTGATAATTATTTATTTTTTTATTTATTCTAATAAATAATAAAATTTAATATTTTAATTTGCAATTTAATTAGATATTATTTTTTATTACAAAGGAGATTAAAACTTCAAAATGTTCGCAGGAATCAATATCCCTATGACCCGCACCAGTACCTGCAAGCCCACCAATAAACTGTTCAGTTCGTGCAAACCAACAGAAAAGAATATAGATATTGACGTTGATAATAATTAATTATTATTAATATTAAAAATAATATATTTTTATTCTATATAAATTTTTTAATAAATTTAGCATTTAATAAATGTAATTAATTAACCTAATAAATAATTATTTTAAAATTTTAAAATTTTAATTTAAAAATTAGCAAATATATTTTTATTTTAATATCTAAAAAAATTCACTTATATTATTAAATAAAATAATAATTAATCATTGTTAATATTAAATAGGATGTTCTAATTATATTTTAACTCTCTATAATATTTATTTACTTATTTATTTTAATAAATAATAAATTTAATATTTTAAAAATAATAAAATAAAAGTGAAATTAGTGGCACAATATTATATCAATAACTATCAATTTAGTTTAATATGTAAATTACTAATTATTAGTGTAATAAGAAGCACCTTTTTAGTAACATGTCGAAATATAATTTAATAATAAATATATATTTTTTAAGTAAATTTAGAATTAATCTTTCTCTCTCAATTTAATAATATATTTAGTAAAATATTAAAAAAATTAATTATTAAAAATATATTTTATAAATATATATTATTAAAATTATATTTTTCTGAAAAAAATTATATTACCATATTTAAAAGATATAACAAAATATTAATAAATAAATTAAAAATATATTAATTTATTTAACTGTAATCTAACTTTTTTTAAAACCAATACCTAACTATTATAACATCTTTTATTCTCTTTTTTTATATTATCATATTCTAAATTATAGGATATAATTATTTTTTAATATGTATATCTTTTATTTTTTTTTAGTAAAATATTTTTTATATTTATTTTTAAGTAAAATATTTTATTAACTAGTTAATAAAATTTATTATATTTATTATTTTATTTTACATAAATTTATTATAAATAAAAATTATATTATTAGTTAATAAAAATTATATAGTCAATTTAAAAAAATATATATATATAAATAAATTCAGTGTAATATTAAAAAAAGAGGACGTCGCAAAAAAGATACGAGTTAACGAAGTATCTGGTTTGCGGGTCAATCTAAACCCGGGCTTTGAATCGAATCTCTATTCAAAGGAGTCTAGACCTTTCTTTCTCGGCCTTAGACTATAATGCAATTTTCTCTTTTCCAAGCCAATTCGTTTTACCCCATGGAATATTCAAATTTCAAACGAAGTATTTTAACCATTTTTTTTTCGAGCAATTGTATTTAATCATTTAAACATGCAATTTTTCATGAATCTGTAAAATTTTATAATTTTATTCATAAAACAAAAAGGGCATATTTTAATTGATTATAGTTAGGATGATTTACAATGTTCTCAATTTAATTTTTACATATTCTAAAATGAAATTATATTTTAAAATTTATGCTAACATATAAAGATTAGAAATTTAGAACATAAAATATAACTTAAAATTATTAAAATAATAAAATTTATATAGTATGTGTTCTATCCTCTGAAAAAATAAAATTTTCAATTATCCTTACGAGAAATTAGTTAGACAAATAAAAGGAGAAATTAGTTAGACTGTCATGAATATAACTGTCGTATATTAAATATTAACAGTACTTTTACATAAAAAAAATAAATATATCGTATTAAATTACCAGTAATATATCTTTAGAGAGTTAGATGAAATATAAGCGCATACACGAAAATTATTATAAATTTGTGTTGAACTGAGTTCAAGTCACGCGGGTGGCAGGGTATATAATGAGCCATAACTCAACTTGACAATTCAAAAGAAAACAAAATGGTTGATCTTTTTCTTATAGTAAAATTAATCTTGGCTTAACATCGCACAGCCATTTCTTTCTTTTTTTTTTTATCAATAAAAAGAGATTATTATATATTAATCTTTACATCACATGCATTATTTATTGGATTTTTTTTAAATAACACACAAATGTATACATATATAAGAAACAATAACTGAACACACCTTATAATAAAATTAGTAATTAGACATATTAATAATCACATGCATTATGCATTAAATTATTTAATTCGTTACTATTGTACCATTCAACGAAAAATCTTCAAAGCATTCACCAAAAAAAAATTGAAAGAAAGGTATAGAGAAAGATATCATGGCAGGACAAGTATTAGGTATTTCTCACATTTATTCAATGTGTATGTAGTATGTACCAATTAATGGATTTCATTATTAAACACGTCGGATATGACTTAATAATAAATACACGAAGGATTTCAACAATAAATTTATGTTTTTTTTTTCTTTCATATTTTGATAAATTTGAGTAATATAAAATATTATATTATAACACATATATCTTTAAGATTTTGGCTTAAATTTCAATAAACAAGTGCCAATTTAACAATATATTTCAATCCAGAATATACAATTAGAAAAACGGACACTATAATTAAATCCATGTCCACACCAGTACTATAACATTTTTTTTCTCTTTTTTAACTAGGTGTTTAGTTAATAAATGAAGAAAGAAAGAAAAAAAAAAGGATGAGAAAAAAAATTGGAATATTTTATTTTTCTCTATTTTTGTTAGAATATAAAGAAAAGGAGGGTAAATAAATTTATTTTCCATTTTCATATTTTATTTTTATTTTATTTCCAATTTGAAAAGAAAATACCATACAAAAATACAAGATATATTTTCTTTCCCTTTATATTTTCATTTTTTTCTCGTAAACCAAAAAAAAATTACATTCCATCATTATTTTTTATTATTTTTCTTTCTCTCTTTATTTTTCACTATCCAAACATGGGGGTAAATGTGGCATAATTTTAGAATACGAGCAAAAATTAAGCAATTAATTATGAAAAGAAATAGAACGTAAATTCACTTTTTAAAAAAATGGAGAAAGAATAAATATAATTAGTTAGAAATGGAAAAAATTGAAATATAGAAAAAGTAGAAAGAGGCATATAGAAAAGAGGTAAGGCGGTTTGGTGGTATTTGTTAGGAATTCGGTTTGGTGAGAAGACAGCATCTGCAAAGGTGTGTGCGTGCTGCCAATGAGAGACCAAAAGTGGGGACTTTTTTTCCAATTTTTTCTCTTCTTAATACTTTTTCTTCTTGACGTTTTCTCATACTTACATAATAATCATATTATTTAATTTTCAAATTCCCCAACCCTAAATTTGTAATATTATTAAATGGGTTGCGGTGAAATTAGAATTTTCTGATGTGGGATCCCAATGATAAAGCCAGAATAGGCAAAGGAGATAAGGCTTGAGAGAGTAGGGGTGAGCCGCCGCCCTATAAACAATTTCGCATCATCCGCCATTATTATGAGTCATGTCCACGTGAAGATGTGTTATTTTGTTGAATTACTTTCGTTTTTTTTTTTGGAGAATCTTTTTTTTTAAATAATTTAATTGAGTGATAAATAAATAAATGAATAAATGATATAGTCAAATTTAGAATAGAAATAAATAAGAATGATTTTAAAATAACCATCAAAATGCATCGTCATGGTAAAAAATATATATTACTTTTATTTAAACTTGAAATTTAAATACTTTCTCTCATGTATATATAATAAGCAAAAAAAAATAATTTTAAAGTTATTCATTTCAATTCAAATTACAATTTAAGAATGATTTGATATGGGATAGTTTCAGATAGTTTGAGAATCGAAATAGTAATTTTACACCTTTCATGGCTTGAACTGTTATAGTGTGTTTTATAAATTATAAAAAAAATTAATTACTTAAAATATATTTTACAGATATAAATTATTAAAATTATATTTTTTTAAAAAAAATTATATTATTATATTTAAAAAATAGTATAAAATATTTAAAAAAAATTAATTTATTTAATTATAATTCAATTTTATTAAAAAAATTTAAATAATATTTAAATTACCTTTATTAATTTATATTATATGTGGTATTGAATAATTAAGTCAAGGATAAAAATGTCTTTTAATATGTAAATCATCAATCTATTCTTTCAGTGAAATTTTTTTCTTACTTCTTTTTATGTAAAATATTTTATCAATTAATTAGTAAAGATTAGTAATTCAGTATTTTATTTTATTTATATTATTTGTAAATAAATATAGTATTATTGGTCAATAATAATTATTTAGTCAATTTTTTTTAAAAATAATATAACTAAATACACTATTAATATCGATTTGGAGTGATTTAAGTCTCAAAATGCAATTTAAATGTAAATTTAAATACAAAAATTAAAGAAAATTTATTTAATTTCTAGTTTGCCACAATTTCAATTTTTATCAATCCTATTTCAGCCTGGTCCATCATTACCTATTTCTATATCACCTCTCACACAACTAATAAAAAAATAGGCTAAATAATTATAAAATTTTGAAATTTTATATATTACACTAGTCAGTTCTTATATTTTTAATATCTAATTTTTATATTTTTTATTTTTTAAAAATAAATTATTTAGTCATTCTGTTAATATTTTCATTCTAAAAATATTAGTCAATTAATTTGATATTATAAAATAATTTATTTATTCTTTCTTTATATATATTTTTCTTTATTATTTGTTAATTCATGCTTATTTTTAATTTTATTAATATTTCTTACACATAATTTATTTTAATTTTATAAATATTATTAAAAAATAATTTTAAATAATACGAATAATACATTTTATTATTTTACAAACAATTTATATATATCATTTATTTTAATTTTATAGGTATTACTAAAAAAATAATTTTAAATAATATAAATAATATCTTTTATTATTTTTCAGACGAATTATATATAAAATAAAATTAAAAATAAAATAAACTTAATAAATAACAAAGATAAATATATATATATATATAAGAAAAACAAATAAGTTATTTTATAATATTAAAGTAATTGACTAATGATTTTAGGATAAAAATATTGACATAAAGACTAAATATTTTAATTTTTAAAAATATAAAAATTAAATATTAAAAATATAGAGACTGACTAATATAATATACAAAATTACATAGACTTTATAATTATTTAAAAAATATATATATATACATATAAATACCCATTTGCTCTCTTTTTATAAATTTATCATTACCATTTTTTTTTGAATAACCCAATATGTCCCTGCCAATGCCTATAGTCAAACGTTTCATTAAGAAATAGCTGGAAATTTTGCACATTTAGAGCATTTATAAATGCATAAATAAAAAAAATAAACCAACTGGGGCTCTATTCAGCGAAGTGCAAAATTGTTTAAACTTGATGTTATAATGTCATCGTCCATTCTTGAATAAAGAATATAATTAGCAGATAATAAGCCAAAAAGACAAATAAAATAAAATAAAAAAGGTTTTGTCCTTAATTACTTATTTCAAGATATCACTCAATGGTATTAAATTAATTATACAAAATTCAAGAAAAATATTTGTTGTGCTCTCATTTTTAATTATTCCTTCACAAGAAAATTAGAGATTTTGAATGTATTTATATGTCAATATATTGCATGTGTATTTTCTACAAATAATTTAATTTGGTTGGGTTGGTAGCTGTAATATTTATCCTTGATAATGATGGGACAGGGATAATTAAAAATCCTCCACTTAGTTTCAATTATCATATTCATTGTCTAATCATCTTCTTAATTTTCTCATTATCAGTTGGTAAATATCTTAATCGAGGGGATGAATTTTGCTAAAGAAAAAGGCTCTGCGATAAGGCCTTTATGCTTTGTAAGTTCTCATTGATTTTCTTCTGGCTTTGCTTGCCAATGACACATCAATAAGTTAGCATTGGAGGCAGGAATATCCAACATGCATCGATTTGATAGTTCATTTGTTTTCTTTTTTAGAGAAAAAAAATACTTTTTTTAAAAAATAAAATATACTTAACAATAACTGTTCTCCCTGTTCACAAATATATATCCCTTTAAATTTTTTATACAAAAATTAAAAAAAATTTATAATAATATATTTTACATAATCATTTTACTAAATTAATATTTTTTTAATTTATTACTTATTAAAAATTATAAAAATTTAAAAAGATTAAAATTTTAAATTTAATTTTTTAAAAAATTATAAAAAAATAAATTTAAAATAAATATTATTTTAAGTATCCTACGTCGCTTAAATATAATCATGATGTATTTCTTATAATGATTTTAATAATTCTCTTGTCAAGAGTTAGCCTGTGAGATTGAGTTAGATTTAAATTTATTTTTTTAACATGGTATTAGAGTTATCGATCCAATCTTTTAATGTTAAGCCACCCATAAATATCTAATTTTACAAGCTTCATTGTAATATCCCATAATTTTAAAATAAATATTAATTGTTAAAAATTAATTAAAAGATTTAAAAACTGTATATATTTAATTAAGTGAAAAGAAAGAAAAAATGAAAAACGAAAGTGTATATATATTGTATATATGAAGATAAATATATTATATACAAGTCAACATGTTTAGTTGGTCAAATGATATTTTAAATTATTAAGATATTAATATGTTATGATAGTGAAAGATGATATTATAATAGAATATTATTAATGTTTGGTGGAGATTAAAAGAGGATATTTGTGTGGTTAAATAGATAAGTGGTTGGTTTGAGTGGAGAATGACTATTTTCATCTTCTTCTTTCTTCTCCAAGAGGGCCGACCATTACCATGTTCATCAATAAGGAAAAGAGGTTTTGTTCTTCCTAACTCAAGCAATTGAAGTATTTCAAGTGATCAAGTTGAAATTTTAAGAATTTTTCTTCATATTTAGTAAGTTTCTAATTTGTTTCTTTGATTTTCTTTGAGAGTGTGTTTATGAATTTGTTGAATATTTGATGTAGCTGTATTTATGGTTGATTTTGGCATGTTTGAAGCTATTTTGTCTAGTTAACTATTAATTTGGGGTTGGATTGAAGAAAAATGGTTAAGTTTGGTGAAGAGGATAAAAGTTGTGAGTTGTGTAACTTTAAGTTGAGAAGTCTTGGTTGTGATTGTGTATATTTGTGCTTTTAATTGAGTTGTGTTGATGTTTATACAAGTTTATTGTGGTATTATGATGGTTTTGGTTGTGTTGGTTTGGAATTAAAAGGGTAAAGAAAGATGATTGTGGATATGGCATTATTGTGTGGATATCAGGATTTTTTGCCTGATACGTCCAGTAGCACGGCCATTCCTTTTGACTTGTCGATGTTTCTATTTTCGGTGTTGGTGACACGAGCAGTGACACACCCATGTCACTGAGCGTGTCACAGCTACTGTGTTGTGGTAGAATTGACATGTGCAGTGACACCCCCATGTCACTGAGCGTGTCATATCTACTGTGTTGTTGTAGAATTGACATGCCCGTGACATTGAACGTGTCATAGCTATTGTGTTGGAAAAGAATTGACACGTGCAGTGACACGTCCATATCACTGAGCGTGTTAAAGTTTTTGTATTGTGGGTTTGGGCCACGGTCATGGATATGCCCGTGTTGTTGAGCGTGTCATGTGTAGAGTTTGCCCTAGGTAGTTCTCTTTCTTATTTTCTTATGGTTATCACTAAGTGAGTATTTATAATCACCTTTGGAATAGGTTTTGAAGAGAGTTGAGTTACCCAATCCAAGTGTTGAGGGATATCTTAGAAGATGAGGTTGAAGTGGTGTTGTTGCTTTTAGAGGTATGTACAAACTTTGAATAATTGCATACATTTATATGACAATGAGGCTTAACATATTTGATGGGAAAATATATTAAGTTAATATATTGTTGATGAATGAGAAATATGTTATGAAATGCATAATGTGAATTATGTTGAAGTATTAAGGTAATTGAGTAATGTGTTGTAAATGAAAAGAAATGTGGTATAATATGATGAGATATGTGAAAATAAAATGTAATGAATTGATATTGATATAAATGAGAAAAATGAGAAAAAAATGATATAATAAGACAATGTACCAAGTTTGATCATGAGAAAATAAGAAAAAAAATAATAATGGAATCATGAAAGAATTTGATAGTGAGAAATATGAATAAATTATGTATTTAAGATGTTATTCAATTTGCAGAGTTTTGAGTTTGACGGCATGCTTATGAATTGCCTACGGGCTAAACGCTGGGCTGGTGAAAAGACCGGGTCTTAAGTTAGACCCAGCTGATAAATCTGATATTTTTTGGGTGAAAAGACTGGGTCGTAAGCCTCAAATATAAATCCTTGAAGCTAGACAGAGTGAAAAGACCGGATCGTAAGCTCAGATATAGTTGGATTATCCATAGATATATTGTCTATGGGCTAGACACAAGGTGTCATTATGGACCAAAACAGTAACTCTGAAATTTGAATAGCATATTAGATCCTTTTGGGTCCATGCTTGTCTTTGCTTTAATGTGAATTATGAATTGTGATACAATTGAGCAATGTAATGAGATATAATGTTATGAGTTGTGATATATATATATATGTGTGTGTGTGTGTGTGTTGTGCATTGACATTACGTTTGGACTATATTGTTATCAAAGTTTGTACCACTAAGCTTTTGACTTAGCGTGATTGTGGTTCATCGCGTAGGTAACATGGTAGATCCGATTGACCCGAAGAGTTCAGCTAGGCCGAGTCGAGTCTAGGTTTGAGACTTTGATATCAGAGTTATTTTTGGAACATCAAGATCAAAGATAAACTGCCAGTATGTATAAATATTATATTTTTGTACATATTGATTTTGATGTATATATGTATATTTCGCTGCACATTCCGCTACTTATTAAAAATATTTTAAATAAACTTTTGGGTAATGAAAATACATATATGTTTTAACAAGAAATGTTTCCTCTATTATTTATATAATTTAAGTTAAATATTTTAAGTTTATACATATTTTTAAAATGATGATTTGATTATTTCTAAATGGTTGTGATATTTTTGTATTCTCTATACGTATATTACATATATGAGTATATGTAATGTACATATATTGGATATAAGGGTGTTACATTCACCCTCTAAATTTTTTACATGTATTCAACATTAATGGTAGAAGAATATATTAAATATTTCATATTACTTAAATATAATAATAGTGTAATCATTATAATGACTTAGATAAATCTCATCTTATTAGTTATTATTTTTTATTTTTTTAATAGGTTATAAAATAATATTAATTTTTATAAAATAATAATTATTAATAAATAAAATTTGCCTCTCCATAATGAATTACGTTAGCATACGGAGGGAATATTAGATTGAAGAGACGTTTATTTAGGTTGGATTATTACAACTTACTTTTTGTTCAAATTCAAAGCCTCTTTTTTTTTCCTTTTTTTTTTCTCCAATCTACTAGTCATCAAGAGGTAAACTTCAAATGGTAACTTGCTGCCAATATATATTTATATTAGTAAGATTAAAGTTGAATAACTGATCTCTGAAGAGATCTTAGATTTCGCTCCAATTTCAATTTATAAATATTGTGTTTGATTAATTTGATAAAAATGAGATTTAAAATACCATTAGAATAACAAAAAGAAAAACTTATAAAACTTACTAATAGTGTTCTCAAAACTACTTTATTTTTAAAATTTTTAATGTTTTCATATAACAACAAAATCGAAGTATTAAATTTACAAAATAAACATGGTTCAAAAAAAAAATACAAAATAAATAATGAAATATGTCACATTCATAGTACGTAAAAATTTAAAATGAAATAAAATTAATCATTGAAAATTTTAGTTTAATGATAAGACTAAAGCAAAATTTTAAAATCCAGAAAGCTTATAATTAATTATAAAGTTGGGTTTTAATTATGATTCTAATATTTGACATAATTATTTTTTGAGAAAAATTATTTAGATGCATCTAGTGTTTCTTATAATCATATAAACTCATAATATTTATTCAAATATATAAAGTGAATTTTACGTATTTATGTTTTATGAGAGCTAGAATGGATTATCTTTATTTGCTTTGGCATCGTATAAATAAAAGAAAATTTTGAAATCAATAATCAAATGGATTTCACCTTTTGCATCATCTTTACAATAACCCTTCATCGTCAACTTTATTTTAGAAACCTGCTTTTATTTACTTGTGTGAGAATAGAAAGAAAAGTATGTTATTTTGTGAATCGAAAGTAGGCAGCCACCTTTGAAACCCAACGTTACCTTTGCACTAATTTGCTTAAAAAGTCTCCTTTACGCGCTACTATTGAATCAGATTTTACATGCCATTTGTATATCACAAGCTTACTGCCAATGAGATTTGGCTCAGATGTTATTTAAATTATTTAATGCATTTGAAATATTTAAATCTATTTAAATTATTTAATGCATTTGAAATATTTAAATCATAATTTTTAAAAGCTAAAAAAAAATTAGAGTTCTGTACTTGTTAATCTGAATTTATAGTGTGGACAGAATACACTCATGTATATATAATATTATGTTATTTAAATTATAAATTTTCTTTTAAGTTTTATTCTCAAAATTATTAAATAATAATGATTTGATATTTTTTTAGCATATTTTTGATGTTAGATATTAAATTATTATTAAGTTATTACATTTTTTTTAGCACTAAGAAGAATAATAAAACATCAATCAATTGAATCCTAACATTAATTGCCTGAATTTTAGTATTCACTTCTAAAATACAATATCACTTTATGTTAAAAAATCAATTATTAAATTATTACATCAATAGTACAGTGATTAGGTACTTGTTAGATAACATAGAAAGGAAAATACTATTAAAAGATTAAAACTCTATTATATTTAAATATTTCAAGTGCATTAAAAAAAATTGTCATCTAATGACTAAAACGAGCATTGTAATTAAACTAATTGAAACACAAATTTGATTTAGAGTAAATTTATCTTTAATTCTATGATGTTGCATTTGATATTCTAACTGAAGTCTAGTTAAAAAAATAATAATAATTGAAACTAATTGCTAGACCCCAGCAACTAGCTGAGAGCAATTAAAGCTCCACAAAATAATTCCGATTCCTATAATTTAATTTGCTCCAACCACACTTCCATTGAAATGATGAAATATAAAATGTTGCTTTCAACACAAACACTTTGCACTTTGAAACTTGAAAATGACTATCTAATGCCTTTGATTGTGAAACACTGCTACGTCTATTTATTTTTTTTTCATGTAATAATAATAATAATAACTGTATAATATTTGAATTTTTAACTCGACGCAAATATTATAAAAACCTATAAAAATAATTTTTTAACATTTAAAATATAGATCAAAATTAAAATAATTATTCAATGTGAATTATTGATATTATATTTTTGTATACATATGTAACTACTATGCCATGAAGAATACTGTATACGGTCAATTTGTAGAACATATAATCAAATTCAGATAAATTATTAAACTTGACATCTCTATTTAAAAAATATACTCATTTGGCTAAAATGTATTCAAAGAACAAAAACTGTGCTGAATACTCTCTGAATTAATGATTAAATAAGCAAACATAGTGTTGTTTTGACAGTTTTTTTTTGAAGGTGTGTTGTTTTGACAGTTGAGGCTTGAGGCATTGGATTTTAAAAATTGTCCAATTGGGGAGGAGGGTGGTGGATTTAGGGTAGATGGCATGACTTCTTTAAAAGAATTACCCTATCTACCTTTCTTTATTGAGAGACTCATAATCCAATTTTGGAATTTAATTTTGTACAAGTGTTAGGCCAAGTAATTTACTATTGGCCAGTAAATGCCATTACCCAAACAAACAATTTTTCTTCTATCTTTTGCAACAAGAATAGTTTCTTTTTTCCCTTATTTCTTCTCTTTTTATTGTTCAAAAAAAAATATATTCTCTTTTTTATTAATGGTTAGTTGGGCAGGGTTAGATGAGTCTAATATCATGTCCCATTTAACCGAGTACTTTTAATGGTTCATATTTTTTGTCCATATGGTATATGTACGATCCATATGATGATTTTTTCTTAAATTTATTATGGAAAGTACTTTTTCGACTCTCTTTGATTTCATTATTCTTAGTAAAATACCCGTGTGATAAAATTAAAATTTTTATAACAACAATTCAAGTTGAAGCTCCTTTAAATGGAATTGGCATATATAATAAAATGGCTTTATAAGAGGAGGATAGAATATTATTTCATTAAGGGTATTAAAGTATTTGAAAATTTTTAATAATATGAATATATATGAATTAAAAAATAAAAATGGAAAATTACTCAAGATAGTATTCATTGAATTTATATAAAACTCATTAGAACTAAATTAGAAATTGGAAATTTTCGTATGAATTATAGTTAGTAATTAAAATGTAAAGATGATTAATTAAGAAACTTATACAAATTGTAGATAAAAAAAAGAAGCCAAATTCCATCGTTACATTAGATGGTAGTTGACTTATTATTTTGTCCTCCGATGTTATATTTTATTTGTTTGTTTTTTCTTTTGAGACGTTTTCAATATTGGCTGCTAGCATGAGGGAGACATTAATTTTAAAAAATCCACATTAGGCATATCTTCAAAGAAATTTATATAATAATATTATATTGATAATCAAAGTTAATCTCAGCTTAGCCCTATCTTTAGATGACAATTTCCACGCCCTAAATTTGTTGAGATTTTTTAATGGAGAAAAGTATGCAAAAGCTCATCACATTCAGCAAAAGTTACTAATTAATTATTTATATTTTGAGTATTCATTTAAATTTATAAAAATATTAAAAATAATTCTATTTTCTTTCTGTTAATCTTATGAGCCTATGAATAAAATATTATTATGTATTAAAATAAAAATATAAAAAATTGATAAGACTAAAAAATCAAATTATATATATTTTTTTAAAAAATAACATTAAAAACCTAAAAATAAAATAGAATGAAAACCCATATTAGAATTGCATCCATATTTATACTACAATCACTATTATTTATGAAATAATTTTTTTTATTTTATGGATTTTTATTCTAGCTTTAGCATTTTTATTTTCTATAAATATAATAATATTTTATTTTCGAAGCATATGAAACTAATAAAACAAAGTAATAATTATTAGCTGGTTATTTAAATCAACCATAAATACATAGTATATAATTTTATGGTATATATATTATTATTTTATTTTTCTAATATCATCAAATCCTGAGATTAAAAATGAAGATTTGATCAAAGATATGCAATCCACAACTAAAGGATTTATAAACTAAGGGTCTAATAAATGCAAACCATCCAAGACTGAAAAAAATGATAATTTTTCCTTATATGATTTGAACTAAAAAAAAAGATTCAATTATAATAAATAAGAAAAGGAGTATGCATATTTTCCTTACTAACCTAATCATGAATTAGAATATCGTATTATTTTTTTAAAAAAAAAATATGATGTTTCAGAAAAATTAAATACAACATTGAAATAAGAGAATAATAAATAAATCCCAACAACTGCTACTAATTTGCAAGGGAATGACCTCCATTAAAAGCTCCGTCCCATTCAATCAGCCAGCCGAGAGAGTTTAAAATTCTAAGACACGACTTGCTGGATTCCTGTAGCATGGAAAAGACATGAACCAAACTGTTATAAATCGGTTTTTGATGCCCAGAATTCAATATTTTTATATAAAATTATTGAATATAGTTTTACGAATATAATATTATCATATTTAGTTCAGAATTATTTTTTTAAAATATAAAATTATTGTGTTTAATTAATTCATAAAAAAGCATAAATGAAACAGAGTAATTGCTATAATAATTTTAATATAAACAAAATTTATTTAATAAATTTGTGATTACATAATAAATACGTAAATACTAAATTGAAGAAAAATTGTTATAACAATAACATTTGCAAAATATTTTGAAGTAATTCACAAATACATGTTAATTTTCCAAAATATTTAATGTATGGAAAAAATTTCAAAAAATTGTCTAGTTTTATGTTAACTGCTATTATAATATTAAAAAAGTAGTATCTATATATTTTTTTAA